>CM053580.1:430523824-430569337 GCA_028627135.1 Pseudochirops cupreus | reverse complement strand
TTTTTTTTTTAAGTTTGGGCATTATATGGGTGTGTTTGTAGGTGACAAGGAGTGAACAAATATGGAAATACTGAAGATTAAAGAGAGTTAGGATGAAGTTAGGAGTAAATTGCTGCTGAGAACTGGAGGGAGTAGAACCAAGGCTATGTGGTGACTTTGGAAAATAGAAGGGATATATTTTTTATCACTGACTGGAGTGACAGAAGAAATAGTAGGAGTTAATTTCAATGGGATTTTTGGTCGATGTGGGTCTTTAGTGCTTTATGTATTTATTTTGTGTGTAGGGTATAAATAGCCATTGTATACCTTATATAAATTATACATTGAGTACCTTTCTATTCCTCCTTTTTTGTTGTTATTTTTGGGGGGGTTTTGGAGGGGGAAGGCAAGGCAGTTAGAGTTGCCCAAGGTCACACAGCTTGTAAGTATGTCAAGTGTCTGAGGTCAGATTTGAGCTCAGGTCCTCTTGACTCTAGGGCCAGCGCTCCATTCACTGTGCCACCTAGCTGTCTCATATTGTTCTTTTTTGCCTGGACCCCAACAGTCTCTAGTGAAGAATTCTAGTCAGAGAATGTGAGAAAAAAAGCCTGACTCCTTTCTACTGGTGATAAACACCCCCAGGACTGAATGTGATCAGTATGCTAGCATAAAGAACTAGGATACCCTTAGCAGGAGAGAGAGAGAGCAACAAGTCAGACCATCTAGACTCAGCAGCAATTATGTGATGTCACATTTGGAAAAGCTGATGAGTGAAGAATACCAATGTCAGCAATACGCTGTGACTGACCTATATGCACCTTACTTCTTTTCTTTTCCCTCTGAGTCATCTGATGGATCAGCTGAATAGATTTTCCATTTGAATGTATGCTATTATCTGGACATTGGTGTATTCGTTAAAAAACTGAGCAAAACAAGTCTAATAATCCTTAGCAGATTTAAATGAGCTTCTGCTTATTAAACGAGAGTCTGTTTCCCTTTTATCATTGTATCTCCAGGGCCTAGCATAGTGGTTGCCACATAATAGCCATTTAATAGATGTTTTATAATAGATAGATTTAAACAAATGAAAAGGAATAAAACCTGACAGAATATAATTCTCTATGTTATCAGTGTTCTAAGTAATTAAATAAACAGTCTCAAGCCTTTTATTTTATTTATACACAATTTCTGGGATATTAAGTAGTAAATAATTATTTAATTATTGAACACTCTAAATTTGGGACATGGCTATATTGCTACATATCTCAAACTTTGGTTTTGCATATACATTGCAAGATGATTGAATGGTAGTCCTAACCTGTCTGTTAATTTATGTCACCTTCACAATGGATACCGATCACTCTGGCCACAAAGTACAGTCAGTAATCTGTTTCTATCATTGAGAATCAGAAATAAGGGGAATAATTGTGGCATTGCCTATACATTTTGAAAGCACTGATAACTTCAGTTACATCAGGGGAATGGTATTTGGCTAGTTCAAAATTCCTGGTCTCTAGGTGGATTCAAAAGCTGCATCTCTTTCAGTTACCATAGAAACTCCTGATGACATTTTTCAGATTGCCCTAGCATGCATTTGCTTTCCCCTCATATATTCGTATGTAAAACCTCGATAGTGCCCCTTGATTTGACAGCTGGGGAGCACAAAGCTATTTCTAGAGAGAAAATGTCTCTGAACATTAGACAGAGAATTCTGCCTGGGATCTTGTAACTCTGTTATCTCTCATATTTTTACAAAACATATTCTGATTTAGCCTCTACACTATTGCCCGCATGTATGTCTAAATTCTAAATTTAGGAATTTCAGCAGACAGAACAAATGTACACAGCAATATCACTGACTTTTTTTAGTTCATCGTTTTTCCTTGTTTTCTTCCCTATTCTTAACAGTTGTTTTTTTTTTTTTAACCGAGATTTTTCAGGTTTTACCTCATTCCTCTAGCTCAGGTAAGGGAACAAACTATTATGTACTAGACACTTTGAGAAGTGCTTTTTACAAATATTTTCTTATTTTATCCTTGTGGATTGGATGCTATTAAAATTCCCAGTTTACAGTTGAGGAAATTAAAGCAGATGGAAGTTAATTGACTTGCCAAGGTCATACTACTAGTGTCTAAAATTAGCTGGATTTCAACTTTTTCAAGGTAGTGATGTCAACCCTCTCTATGTACCAATAACATTCTGTAATCATTTTTCCCAATGACTTATACCATAGTCTATGCAAAAAAGTTGCAATCAACATACATAAAATGTGCCTCTTGTTTGTTACTCCTGTCCATTTGCGTCACATTTCCAGGGTACAATTTGGATATTCTCATCAAAGTTTTTGTTGATAATAATAGTACCTACCTCAGAGGGTTGTTGTGAGAATCTAATGAAATAACATTTTTAAAGTGCTTAGCACAGTTCCCGACACATAATAAGCTGTATACGGATACTAGCTATTATTGTCATTATTATCAATCCAGTGCAAATATTTCTGGTAAAATATTTCACTGAAGTTGATCATGGTTTCCAGGCTATCCAGAGATCTAATAGGACTGAGACCCAGACTTTGTCCTCATCTTGGAGGAGATAAATAAAAGGGGATTAGTTCTCTGAGTAGGATTTCAAAATTGAGAACAGTGGCCTCTTCCAGCCCCAATAAGCCTAATATTCTTAAGTTAAATGTAAGAAATAGCTTCCAGTAATTAGGGCTATCCAAGTGTGGAATGTGCTGCCTCTAGAGGTAATAAGAATAAGAATAATTAAAATAGTGGTAATAGTAGGAGTAGGAGTAGTTGCAACTATAATTTATAAGATGTTTGCAAAGTGTTTTAAAATTTTAGTTCATTTGACCTTAATAACAACTCTCTGAGATAGATGCTATTATCAGATGATGAAACTGAAACCTAGAAAGGTAAAGGGACTTCCTCAAAGTTAAAAAGCCAGTAAATGTCTGAGGCAGAATTTGAGCTCAGATCTTCTAATTCAAGCCAAACTCCAATATGTTTCTCACTACATTACCTGGCTGTCCCATCACTGGAGGCAGTAAAGAAAACCCAAATGAAAATAAAATTAATTAACATTTATATAGCATTTTAAACTTTATGAAACATTATCTCACAGATTTAGAGTTTAAAATGTCCTTGAGTCCAGTGCCCTCCTTTGAAGAAACTGAGGTTCAAAGACATTATCACTTACCCACAATCAAATGGCCAGTGTCAGGAGGTCCATTCAAATCGTCCTGACTCCCAGTTCATGGAGTGGATTATGAGAGAGAGAAAGAGAGAGAGAGACAGAGACAGAGAGAGACAGAGACAGAGAGACAGAGAGAGACAGAGAGAGAGACAGAGAGACAGAGAGAGACAGAGACAGAGAGAGACAGGCAGAGACAGAGGGAGACAGTTTCTTCCTTCTACTTTGTGACATGATGATTATGATTTCTAGCTTGCTTCCATAGAGACTTCAGGGAATTTCTCCTTGAATGAAATCAAGAAAGTCTCTCTCTCTCTCTCTCTCTCTCTCTCTCTCTCTCTCTCTCTCTCTCTCTCTCTCTCTCTCCCGTTCCCTCCCTCCCTCCCTCCTTTCCTCTCCTCTCCTCTCCTCTTCTTTCCTCTCCTCTCCTCCCCTGTCTTCTTTACTCCTTTCCTCTTCTTTCCTATAACATAACCATTTGGGTCCTCTCTTGAAACAAGAAAGAAGTGTCCCTTTTGACAAATCTTCATGTCAAGTTCAATTGCATTTAGGTATGCTTTGTCAAATAATGATTTCATACTCTAAGGAGAATTTTTTGCAAATGTATCAGACATTTTCATATAATACCTGCTACAGGAAAAATAAATAGAACACAGTTTTTCTTAAGGTAGGGGTGAGGGTTATATCAAATGGGCATATCTGAAAAGGTTTTATAGAAAGGGACATGAGCTGAATCTTTAAGGAAACCAGGAAACCTCTAAAGAGGTAGAGGTCAGAAAGAGTAGCATTCAGAGTATAGAGAGCAATCAGTTCAAAGGCACAGAAATTGGAAATGGAAATCCATCTATGTAAAGACCAACAAGCACTGAGAATGACTGAAGTACAGGGTAGTAAGGTGTAAGAAGACTAGAAAGGTAGGAAGGGGCTGGGTTGTAAACAACTTTAAATGACATACAGGAGTTTAGATAATATACCAAAACGAATTAGGAATCACTACATTTAATTGATGTGGAAAATGACATGGTCAGATCTGTGCATTAGAAAAATAACTTTGTCAGAATTGAGGAGGATGAAATGCAGTGGGGACATTTGAGTCAGGTATGTTGAAGGCACCAAAGTGTTTCCAGTCTCTCAAGTTTACAAATTCAAAGATCTTTGACACTTTCTGCTTTCTTATCCCTACATAAAATTAGTTAAGGTTAGAGATAGTTACTAGACCTTTTATTTCACTGGGGTGTGCCATTCCAAGATGAGGGAAGTACCTCAAAACAGTATTTTCTCAGTGATTCATAGTCTCAAAGAGTTATCTAGAATACTGAAAGTTGGAGACTTCTCAGGGTCACAGAATCTGTATTTCTCAGAAGCAACATTCAAACCCATGTTTTCCTGGTACAAGGTCAGCTCTCTATTCACTATGCCACATCGACTCTTATCAAATCAGTTGCCAAGTCATGTTTATACTATTTCCATAGCAAGCTGGCTCCTTCTTTCCAGTCACATAGTCACCCCAGCTCATTTCATTATTTTGTTCAACTTTCCCATCCATTTCTCCAAGGTTTGATTGCTGAATCACCCTTGGAGATCTTCAGAGAATCATGGAGATTGATAATTTAGAGAGGATCTGTAGAACGAAAGACAGACAAATATTGTCCTAATTTTCAAAGGGAGAGGAACGTGGTTACTTCATACTTTAGACCAATGAGCTTAATGTAGAATCCGGGTGAACTTTATTCCAAAAATGATTAAAGGAATGGTTTGTAAACACTTAAAAGGAATGACACCCACTATGAGCAAGCATGAGCTCATTAGACCAAGTCATGACAAAATTTTGATTTGTAAAATAAGGAGGATGGACCAGATGATTTCTTATATCCTTCCTGTTTTCTCTGTATGATATTATGAATAACGACAGTTTCCTTAAATGGCTTAGTGACTAAAATAATAGGTAAAGAAAATGTCACAGATATAGCATATTCGGATTTCAGCAAGATTTTTTTAAACTAAAGCCTGCTACCTTAGTGCAGAAGTTGGAGATTATGTATCTACTCCACATCTGTCGTGTTTAAATGGATTTGGAACAACCAATTAGAGACAAAGCTTTGATTAACTAATTGATGAAAATATGATGGACTCATAGATCTACAGATAAAAAGGAAAGCTGGTAAAATCTGGTATGGTAAATAGTAGTAAAATTTGGTAAAATTCCTTCTTTTTAACAGAAGTAGAAACTTGACTATAGATGTTGACTTGCCAAGATCAAACAGGTGCTAAATATTAGGGGCAGGATTTGAAACCAGATTCCCTGACTCTAGGGCTAGTATTCTTTCTTCTGTATGCTAATGCCACAGAGACCTTTCATCATAATGGTTCCCTGCAAAATTTTTAGCAAAATCTGGAGGAGTCATAAGTAGTATGTTTATCAACCTGCAGATAGCATGAAGTTTTAAAGAGTTTCAGATATATTGAATAACAAAATCAGGATATACAGAGTTCTCAATAAATTTGAATTGTGGATATACTGAAGTTAGCAGGTTTAAATTTAATATTAATAAAGATGAAATTCTGAATTTGGGTTCAAAAATAACTACACAAACACAGAATGGAAAAAATATGGCTAGGTAATATTTCAAGAAACAAAACCTAGGGATTTTAGTGACTAAATCAGTATCAGTCAACAGTATGGAATAATGTCATCCTATGTCCTTTAAGTCAGTTGAATTTTGTTGATTGCATACCATATATAACACTAAGCTCTATGGAAGAATCTAAAGGGTAAAGACACAAAGTAACAAAACACATTGTCTTTTCCCTTAAGGCATTTATAAACTATTTGGGAATAGTTTATGACAATGAATAATTCGTGAAAATATTTACAAATTAATGAAATGTGTTAATTAGTATATTACTAAGTCTATCTAGTAATCAAACAACTGTTGTCAGTTGTCTAAGGGGAAACTATCTAGGTCTCAAACAAAAGAAGAGATGTATAAATTCCACTTCACACTATTTGGGTGATACTGAATAAATCATTTATGCTCTTTGTACTTCAGTTTTCTCGGTTTTAAAAAGGAAGTAGACTAGAAGGCTACCCTTGTTCATGCCCTCGTTACTTCCTCCTTGAACTGTCACAATACTTTTCCTACCTTACATGTTTTCCCATTCTAATTCATCTTCCCTTAAGTTGTCAAAGTGATTTTCCCAAAATGTAGGTCTGACCATGTCATTTGCCTCTGTTTCAGTAAAGTCTAGTGACAGTTGATTACCTCCAGGATCAAATAAAAAGTCTTCTGTCATTTCTTCAGATCTTAGACTCTTCTTATCTTTCCAGTTTCTTACATGTTACTTTCCTTTACAAACTGTCCGATCCAATCAATGGCCTACATTGGCCTTACAGCAAGTTGACCTACTTGCTGTTCCTAATGCACATGATACTCCATACTCCATCTTTATTTCTCTAACTCATGACCATTCCAGGGCTGGAATGCTTTTCCTCTTCACATTTGCCTTTTGGGCCCTGGCTTCCTTCAAAACTCAGAGGTCTCACTGATAGCCATGTTTTTCAAGGAAGTCGATAATGAAAATAAAGTCCTACATATACTTCCATATTTATAGCAGATAATTGTTGTAGAAAAAAAATTAAGAATTGAAACAATATTAAATTTAAACTTATAAATAGAAGACTGATCCATGTTTATATATTGATGTTATAAGGAATAGAAGGTTCCTGTAATAATAAAAAAAGATATATTTGTATATACCTTGATACATTTAAAATTTCTGATTTTATCAGTGTATATACTCTTCCCACTAATCCAGATCAGAAAGCCTCCTGTGTTTTAATAACTATTATGTGAAAATTTCTGTGGCTAAAAATTTCATCAACTCATAAGAAACCTATTGATAAGTCTCTATAAATATTTCAGAGTTGGTGGTCAGATGAAAGACATACAATATTGGTTCATACTCAAAACCATTTCAGTCTGACAAGATCTGTCAGATCTTGAAGTTCACTATCACAGCCTTTGAAAACCTAGGGCAATCTCCAAGCCATGATGAAAAATCAGAGTACAATTTTATTATTGGTAGATTTAGGGTGAAAAACATATTATTAACTGAAATCAACAGTACTCACAATTATCTCTGTTATAAAGGATGTTAAAATTATATATACTCTTAAATTATTCAGGTCATCTCTTCACATTTTAAAACAGAAAAGCACTGGACTTTGAAGAAATAAGTGTTGGGACAGGGAAGGTTAAGAGATGGTGATTAGGAAGATCTAAGCAGGGATGGGGAACTAGTGGCCTATTTCTACACTTTTTAAGTAAGACAGAACTTTTCATTCCATCTTAGAGAGAGTCATTATTTTGGGAAACACTATAAGAGAGTTCTGAGATAGTCTGCAGAGAGAAAACAACCTTGAATAACACAAGATAAATATATACATTAAGCCACAGTAAGCACTAGCCACCTCAGCCAAAGCGAGTAATTGAAAACCAATAAGTTTTTTTAAAAAAAGAAAAACATCCCTATTAAGAATGTTAAATGTTCTCACTTTAGAGAGAAATTTAATTGAACCATTTTTTTTTGTGAGCTCCTGGAAGTATTCACATACCTTTTGAAATCAATGACTCATAGCCATTTATCTAAAGACAATACTAGAATATATAATATCCTAGCAAATTTATAGTTTTTCTTTTTTTCTTTATCATTGGCTAGAGAAGGCATTTTAGGAATTAAGTGGGTTGGATGTAAATAATTTTAAATGGTTGGATAATATTTCAAAATTAGTAAATCAAAACAAAAAGTGTTAACTTAACCTGTCTGAAATAGGTTATGATTTAGAATATAAGTAAATTTAACAAAAATCAGCAAACATTAATTAAGCAATTACATGAAATATACTGGTCTGATAGGTTCTAGGAATAAAACAATGAAAGAAAATGTAGTCTACACAAGGAGTCTTTACTCTAGTAGTGGGAGCTATATCTATATGTATATAGGTATATAGATATGATAGATATGCATATACATACACACATTTATACACATACACACACATACACACAAATAAGCAAACTATACATAGAATGGATTGAAATTAAGTGATATGTAGCTAGGGCAGAGGGAGGAGGAGAATTAGGAAATGCTTCATTTAGGAAGAGACATCCTGGAGTCAGCCTGGTACAGTGGAAATGTCAATGGGTTTTGAGCTAGATATCTTAGTTCCAAATCCCTCCTCTGTGACGTACTACCTGTGTGTGGCACTTGTCAAATCTCTCTGTGGAATTCATTTTCCTTATACGTAAAATGAACAAGGTTGGCCAGATTCCACTAAAGTCCTTCATAACTCTAAATCTATGATCTTTTGAAAGACTACAGTATCCTTGATGAAAGAAATGTATTTCACCAGGCAGTGACTTGATCTGGTGACCAAAATACTTAAGGAAAAGGTCAAAGATATAGCCTATATAAATTTTAGCAACAGATTTTTTACAAAAGCCTGCTTACCTTGGTGGATGAGTTAGAGATATATATCTAGTCTACGCTTCTCACATTTAAGTGGATTTGGAACCAGTTGAGAAGCCATTATATAATATTGCTTCAATAGAAATCAGTAAGTCATAGAAGAATAATTTGTACTGAGCTGAACCATGAGATAAACAATAAGATACTGAACAATTTTAATCAAGCAACAGAAGGAGGCAAATAAGACTTGAATCCTCTCATTGGATGATTCTGAAGATACCACTTTGTAAAGCTTAATGTGTTGTACAGATATGAATGGCTTTTACCACTTAGAATAAGAACATACTATCTGGAAGGGGTGGGGAACTATGATGATGTGAGGACTCAAGATACCATTTAAATAATGGCTACAGAAACCTAAGGATATATTCCCTAGAAAAGATAAAATAGGAAAATGTTATAGCTGCATCAAAAATTTTAAAGGGCTGTTATGTACCTCAAGACAAAGGAGAACTTCCTTATAATTGGAGTTGTCCCAAGTTGGACTGACTCCGGGCCTCCACAGTGGTTTATCCCATAGAATGCTGATTTTGGAGTCATTAAGACCTGAAGTCAAACTCTGTCGCAGCTACCAGCAAGGCAACCCTGGGAAAATCCTTTAATTGTGCTGAGCCTCATTTTCCTCATTTCTGAAAAAGCATTATATAACATGGTTGTTGCCAGGATCAAATGAGATGACATTTGTAATTATTTTTTCAAATCTTTAGAATAGCATGTAAGTGCTCATGGTTATTGCTAATTAGTTTCCTATCACCAGAGAGTGAGGATAGTCATTTGCCAAGGATACAGGAAACCAGCTTCATAATTAGGGTGGAGTTTCAACCAAGTAATCATTGAGATTCTTGAAGGTTTCACAATCTACAAACCTACATTATTAGATTCATGGTATCACAGAATCCCAAACCTTTTATGTTTCTTGGTCTATTATATTTCAGGACTAAAATTTATTTAATTTATTTATGATGATACTTAATTGGAGCACCTCTTGGAATTTTCAATGGGAATCTTTAACTCTTTAGTTTTTAACCTAGTTTTAAAACTAACGAAACACAAAAGGAAAAAAAAGTTTAAAGAGAGAGAAAAATGTTCTATTTTTGTAATTTTTAAATAATATCATTTAGATAATAAACTTAACATTAAGAATAAAATATTCAAAGAGGACCATTATTAAGTAAAATAATGGAAAAGTAGAAATATGAATGGTCTTGGATTAAAAAAAGATTTGGGTCCAAAGTTTATCTGTGGCATTTGTAATCTTTCAAGAAAGTGGTTTTATCACCCTAGCCTCAGTTTCCACATCTATAAAATTGGGATAATGTCTGTATTGCTTGCCCCTTAGTTCCATAATTGGGACAAAATGATCACATAGACACAATCAATTTTGAAAACCTTAAAGTTCTACATAATTATTAGCTAATACTATACTAATAATAATGAAGCTTATTACTTGGTGCTATGCAGGGAGGTTCAGATGAAAAGTGTCTTCTGCTAAAGAAACAGGTTTATTTCTACTCATAAAATAAGGAGGAAAAGAAATAGTGGCAGGGATAGAATCATTTCAGTATGCAAGCTCCATAGGCACAGTGACAGTGGGCAGCACAAAGTTGGGGTGAGCATCTACACTCCCAGAAATCCTCAAGGCTCAATCTTCTATCCCATAGTAGACAAAGAATCAGTATGATGTCAAGTGGAGACTGCCCCCCTTATCTTTGGGCAAGTAAAATGAAGGCATTTTCTAAATTCCCTAATAAGGAAGTTGGATTTAGAGCAGATATATAGGAATAGAAAAAGGAGGAGGATGAATATTAACTTTAATGGCACCATTCCAGCAAGAGGCTGAAATGGGAGATCGGGACCTTTTTGGACAAATAGTGTTTCCTTGGCTCACATTTGGCATATACATCATTCATTTATCTAAAGCAATTTTGATAACACTCCTTTTGAAATGTTTGTGGCAGAGATTTTTCATTTCATAAAGTCATAATATCTCGGATTTGGAAGGGACAAGGAGTCATTATCTTGGCTGACCAATCTGCCACTCCTAACTCTCCTGTTTTCAGTTGAAAACAATTCACTAGTCTCAACACCTGAGATCTGCTTAAAGTCACCCTTCTCCTTCAAATCCCCCTCCATATTCAATTGGTATGAGCTTCACAGCATTCCTTTCATCCTTCCCTTTCTCCTCTGCCACAATAATTCAGGCTCTCATTACTTTTTCCTTAGACTATTTTTATTGCTTCCCAATTCACATCCTTGTCCATAGTATGTTCCCTCACCAATCTGCCTTGCCTATAGCTGCAAAAAATGAGGTGTCAGATGCACACTTTGATCATGTTTTATTTTTTTCCTCTCCTGCTCAAAATCCTCCCTTAGCTCCCTCATGATAAAATACAAATTTGTTAGTTTAGCATTTAAGACCATCCACAATCTGACTCCAACCTATCTTTTTAATCTTGTTTATATATATCATTTTTATACACTCTACATTTCATTTCAACTCTATGACTCCTTGCACTTGGTGCACAACTTCTGCATTCACATTTTTTGACCAAATTTTCTGGAATACATCACCTCTCCCCCCATCTATGCTTGTCAAAACCCTTCTATTCCTTAAAGATTCAAGTCAGATGCTTTTCTTCTTTGAAGTCTTCCATTATTCCTCCATCTTAAACTGTTCTTCCCCTTGTCAAACTGTCCTATAGCATTTTCTGTGCATCTCTCCTTTGCCTTTTCATACTCTTGGATTAAACTTATCTGTATGTATGTCAGACGCCACCTAGAAGATTGTAATTTTCTTGGGGGTGGGGTCGTTGTTGTTTTTCACCTATGCTTTGTGCACAGTCATCAATAAATGTTTGGTTAATTGAAAGGAACATATTTCTGAATTCATCTAGACTAACCAATACATAAACATGAATGTGTTTTACATCATCCCCAGAACACCACCTAACATCTGCCTACAGGTCTTCAGTGACAAGTAATTTTCTAACTCCTAAAGGGGTCCATTCCACATTTTAACATCTCTAATTGTTGAGCACTTTGGCTTATTATAGACCAAATCTGCCTCCCTGAAACTTCTACCACTGCTATTAATTCTGTTCTCTGGAGCCAGACAGAACAAGTCTTCCATATCACAGCTCAGCCATACTATCCACTCTCACATTTCTATAACTGGTCAAATATTCCCAGTTCTTTCAAATGCCTCTTGTATTACATGCTTTATTATTCTGCAACCCTGGTTGCCTTCCTTTTTCTGTAATTCATTGTCTTTTTAATGTGTGTCTACAAAAACTGAGTAGGTACTCCCCATGTAATCTAGCCAGTGCAGTTTCTAGTAGTGTCTAATCATGACTATCACTTTGCTCCTTCTAGACTCTAACTTCTGTTAATGCAATCTAAGCTCACAGTAGCTTGTTTGGTTGTCAGCTCATAATATTGGCCCATTTTGAGCTTACTACCTACTAAAATCTCATGGTCTCTCTATGCAAATTTTACTTCATTTATTATTCATTCTGTAATCAGAAACTGGTGTTTTGAACAGGTCCTTTTTACTCAATAATAAAGCAACATCATAAGTGGAGGAGCAAGTTTTTATAAAGTGCCTACTATGTGCTGGGCACTGTGCTAGATAGCTTGTGAGTACCATTGCATTTGATGCTCACAAAACCCTGTGAGATACGTCCTATAATTATCTCTGTTTTTCAGTTGAGAAAATTGAGTCACACAGAGGTCAAATACATGCCCCAGTAAATGGCTAGAAATACCTGAGGGCAGATTTGAACTGAGATATTCCTAATTCCGGGGTCAGTATTCCACTCTCTTTACTAGCTGTCAAGTAATCTATCTAACACTAGATTTGGAAACTGATTTTGAATCCCAGTTACTTAAGAGCCTTGTGATCTTGGGCAAATCAATTAATCTCTCTGGGGCCTTGGTGTCTTCATCTGTAAAATTTGTGAGTTGGACTATACATTTCTTAAGTTTCTTCCACCTCTAAAAAAAAAATTGTATTTTAATTAGCTGAAAACTAAAATATAAAAATGACACAATAAATTTATGATTAGCTGTTCATTAATATAGTCTTTCCATATTAATGATCTTTAGCCAATGACAGCTGAATATATTTCAATGAGTAAATCAAGTGATCTCATTACTAATTCTAGAGGTATATTGTGTTACTTCACTTTTTAATCAATTAGATGACTGTAAAGGTTTGGTCTGCTGTAGAATATGTTTTATAAAAACCTACCTGTTCTCTTCTCATTAAAGATACCCTTGTGGTATGTACAGATTTCTCTCATAAACTTTCTGTGCATATTGAAAAATATGCATATGAGTTACTTGCTACATAACCCCAATCACTTTTTGAGGGAGAGGGGAATATAAGAACACATTCTGAGATACTTCTATGAGTTCAGAATCATCTTCTTTCAGATACTGTGAGAAGTAATCACTCAAAAGTCTCAAAATTTTTCACTTCCATGCTCCTCCCTTGTGAATGTTTAGCTTTCATAGCTATTCTTCCTGTCTTCATTTTTTTTAGTACAATTTCTTCTTCTGAATTACTGAATGTGACTGTAACTAAAAGGGCACTAGAGAAGGGCAAAATGAACATGAGCATCACCCTTTTCCAATGAGGAATTGTGAAAGGGAAGTACTAAAAATTATGTCCTCAGAGAAATGTATAAGAGAAAAGAAATGGGCATGTAACTAAGTGAAAATGAGGTATCAATAATAGACCTGTTGTATGTTCTTTTTGGAGTCATGCAATATCAAGAGACCTAAAGGAAGCCCTGAATTATGTTGGGTGAATCCATTTTGGCAGTTTTATAGGAGGATGTGGACAAGAATCATGCTGGGTGGGCAGCGTGGGATAGGCTTCCATTTAATTATTGGAAAGAGTATGTACATGGATGGTATCACAGATTCATCAAAGTCTTGAGGTACAAAAAATATTTTATGAACATACCCTGATGAGGTAAAATGCACAAAGGAATGTCACCAAACCTCTCTGAGTAGTGCTGTTGGGCATAGCAATGAAGTGGAAAGTAGATACCATTGATTGGCGAATGGATAAATAAATTATGATACAAGAATATAATCGAATAACGCTCTACTATAAGCAGTGATGAATATGCAGAATTCAAATAAATATGGGAAAACATAAGAACTAACACAGATTGAAGAAATCACAACTAAGAAAATCATATACACAAGGACCACAATAATGAAAATGGAAAAAAAAACTTTAAAAACTACTGAGTGCTCTGGGAATGAATAATGACCATATTTAGACATCTAGGGAGATGAGAAAATTCTTTTCCCACTCATTTCTTTACATAAGTAGGGGAATGTAGATAGAAAACATTGCATATCCTGTCAGACTCAATTGATGTAGGGTTAGTTTTTCTGACCTGAATTTTTTTCTGGGTAATGGTAGAGGAGAGGGAAATATTCATAAATCAATTTGATGTTAAAATATATCAGCAAAATTTATTTTTAAAAGAAAGATATACTGATAGTAGCTGGAAAATAATAAAGGATAACTTAAAAGATTTGTCTAAACTGAAAATAAATAAATTAATTAATTAATGGTGTCTCATAAATTATACTCTTTCAAATTGTGAAAATAAGATTTGGTTAGGGAAGAAAATAGTACCCACTTAATTATTTATATTGAAACATCTATCTGCAAAAAGTGGGGAAAAAAAGTTTATAGAGGAATATATAGTCATAGTTTATATCCAGTGTAAGCCCTGTTCTATAGCTCTGCTCTTCAGCTTGAACTAAGCTATGCAGCTATAAAATATCATGCTGGTCACCTTCCAGAACCATGGTGGAGAGAAGGCCATTTACAATGAAGCTACTTAAGTGTGGTAATTGAAAAGCTGATTGCATTTATCACAGTGTCTCACAGTTAATACCCATGTCTTAAAACACACTGGAGTGCAGAAATATCATTGGGCCACAGCTAATACCACTCCTTTTTCTTTGGGTGTGAAATGGATTCCAAACTACATCTTTCATTTATTTTCTTAGAGGCAACAGTATAATATGGCTAGGATGTATGGAGAGAGAATTAAAGTTATCAGAAGGTGTCAGTAAAGACTGTAATAACATCTGATGAGCTTTGATCCAGTGGACTGATAATCAATGACTTGTGTTATTTCTTTTAGGCTCAAGAGGTCATTCCCATTTGCCACAAGATATGCTACTCTATTGCCATATTAATTCTCCAGGAAAACAATGCAAGCGTTATGTATTGAGATCTATTTTTTGGTACTATTCAAAGAATTATTGAGGAAAAAAGTTTTAGTCAGTTCCAAGAACTATGACTCACCCACCAGAGAGTATTAGTAGTTAGAAAATGCTTAAAGCATTGTACTTAGTTCTCAAAATAATGATTATAATTTCTCTACAAAGTACCATTAAATGTAACCTATCAAGTTTTCATGATTAAAAAAAATTTCTGTGATAAAACTATTGTAAGCTGAATACTATATTTAAAACATGGTCTTAATGGAGATAGTATGATATATATGAAATTCTTACACTTAGGTTCATAAAATTGTTTTCTTTTTTAAAAAGTAGTTTGATAATATTATTTCATTATAATTGGTGTCCTTTGAAATCTTATGTATTTTATTTTATGCATTTAAAAACATTATTCTGAGAAAGGGTTTGGAGGCTTCACTAGACTGCAAAAGTTGGGGAAGATGAATCTCACACACACACACACACACACACACACACACACACACACACACACACACACACACACACACACACACAGTATAAGAACCTTGGATATAGAGGGAAGTGCCTTGGATTTGGAGACAAAAGATCTGGCTTCAAATTCTGGCTCTTCCAGTTATTAACTCCATGACTTTGAGCAAAAGCAGAATGGCTGCCTTAGGGGGTAATGAGGCCCCCTCCCAATTTAGTTTTTTAAGTTAAAACTAGATGATCATCTGTTGAATGTCCTGTGGAGAAGATTCTTATGGAGAGATAGGTTGGATTAGATGGTATTAACCTCCCTAATATCACTGTTATCCTGTGATTATAAAAAATCATTAACCATATTGAGTGTCATTGACCTTATGGAGAAAAACAAAACAAAACAAAACGTGGTTGGACCACTTGCCTTTTAATGCCTATTTAGTCCAAAGTCATGGTCCAAGCATCATTTCTGGCCATTATATATAATATAAAAGAAAATTCTCCATAGTAGCAAAGACAGTGAAGATTTTGCTAGCTTGAAATTAATATTGGTAATTTTAAAACAAATAAATTTAAAACAAAAATTTACTTAACTTTCTTAAACACTTTAAACACCTTAGCAGACCTACTACTAGTGAAGCAAAATATACATACTTGCTTGCTTTCCACCTCCAGGGAGGAAGTATAGTATAGGATAGTATAGGAAAGTATAGTATAATCAATCCTTCCCTACACACTTATTAAAAATCTATAAATACAACTTTAACCCTCCCCTATATACAAATCAAGCATTAGAAATTATTTATTATTACCAACTTTTTAATGAATTGTGGTTTTCCAAAACCTTATGAACATTTCTAAATCCAAAATTCTTTTTACCTGCTCATCCATGCTACTTTTCATTTCATTACTTTTACTTTATTATAAAACATCACATTTTCATCGTGGGAATATTGTTAAACAGTCAATTGATAAAATTTTAAGTCCTTATCATGAGCCATAGACAATGCTCATCACTGAGGACACGAAAGAGAAAAAATACAGTCTGCTCTGAAGGGACTTAAAATCTAATGAGGAAGAAAACACTCTAAAGAAAACTGAAAGGGAAAGGTGAAGGATGGTACCCCTAGGTTGTGCCTGATGAAGAAGTCCAGAGTAGTGCAACTATGTGGGAAATGAAGAGATGGCTGTCCTTGTTGTCCTCTGTACCTGTAAGGCTTTTTTTCCTCAATTATGTGAAAAAAATTAATATTTGTGTTTTTTTAACTTTTAGCTCCAAAATCTGTCTTTCATTCCACCCCCTTTTTGAGAATGCAAACACAAAGCAACAATAAAGATTTTTAAAAGTATCTTCAACCTGCAGTTAAATTCTATCACCTGGAGGTGGAAAGCATTTTTCTTAAGACCTTAGGAACTGCCTTGCATCATTGTGTTGCTGAGAATAGCTAAGTCACTCACAGCTGATCATCATACAATATGGCTATCAATGTGTATAATGTTCTTCTGGTTCTACTTACTTTATTCTGCATCAGTTCACATGAGCCTTTCCAAATTTTTCTGAAAACATCTTGCTCACCGTTTGTTGTTTTCCTTTTTCTTTGATCCCTTTGAGGATGCAAACCTAGTAGTGAATCAAAGGGTACACAGAGTTTTATAGCTCTTTGGGCATATATCCAAATTTCTCTCCAGAATGGCTGGATCAGTTTGCAATTCCATGAACAGTGGATTGTTGTTCCAATTTTTCCAAATCTCCTCTGTCATTCCTCTTTTCTGTCATATTAGTCAATCTGATAGTTTTGAGTTGGTACCTCAGAGTTATTTTCATTTTCATTTCTCTAATCAATAGTAATTTAGAGCATTTTTTCATATGACTATAGATCAGTGGTTCTCAACCTTCCTAATGCTGCGACCCTTTAATACTCGTACATGGGCATATCTGCATGTGGGCGGACCCGCCTGGAGACAGATAGAGGAGGGGTATCTCGATTCCTAAGACCATTGGAAGTATATGATTTCTGATGGTCTTAGGCAACCCCTATGAAAGGGTTGCTTGACCCCCAAAGGAGTTGCAACCCACAGGATGAGAACCGCTCCTATAGATAGGTTTGATTTCTTCATTTGAAAGCTGCCTTGTTTATATACTTTGACCATTTATCAATTGGCGAATGATTCATGTTTCTTATAAATTTGACTCAGTTCTTTATGTTTGAAAAATATGATCTTTATCAAGAAGCTTGTTGTAAATTTTCCCCTAGTTTCCTATTTTCCTCCTAATATATTTTTCATTGGTTTTATTTGTGCAAATACTTTTTAAATGAATGTAATTAAAATTATCTGTTTTATATCTTGCAATGCTGCCTCTTGTTTGGTAATACATTCTTTCCTTATCCAGAAATCTAATAAAATATTCCATTCTCTCCTAAATTGCTTATCCTATCAACCTTTATGTCTAAATCATCTATTTATTTTTACCCTATTTCCAGATACAGTGTAAGTTGTTAGTCTGTATTTAGTAGAAATTTTTGTCAAATAGTGAGTTCTTGTCCTACACATTTGGGTCTTTGAGTTTATTAAATATTAGATTACTATGGTCACTTACTATTTTGGATTGTTTATCTACTCTACTCAACTGTATTACCACTGATTATTTTGATGATAACTGCTTTGCAATACAGTTTGAGATTTTGTACTGCTAATCTGCTTTTTATCATTTGTTTTATTGATTCCCTTGATATTCTTGACTTTTTTCTTCTAAATTAATTTGATCATTATTTTTCCTATCACTATAATTTTGGGGGGCAATTTAACTGATATTGCACTGCACAAGTAAATTAATTTAGGGAGAATTGCCATTTTGTTATGTTGGTTTGTCCTACTCATGAGCAATTAATATTTCTCCAATTACTTAAATCAGATTTTATTTGTGTGAAGAGAGTTTTTAATTGTATTCTTATAGTTCTTAGGTTTGTCTTGATAGGTAGACTGCAAAGTATGTTGTATTGTCAACAATTATTTAAAATGCAATTTTTCTTTTTATCTCTTGCAGCTGAACTTTGTTGGTAATATATAGAAATGCTAAATACTTATGTGGGTCTATTTCATAGCCTGAAACTTTGCTGAAGTTTTAATTATTTCAACTAAATTAGTGGATTCTCTAATATTATGATACTATCTGCAAAGAGTGATTGTCCTTCATTGCCTTTTCTAATTCCTTTAATTTGTTCTTCTTGTCTTATTGCTATAGTTAGCATTTCTAGAATAATGTTGAATAATGATGGTGATAATAGGTATCCTTATTTTACCTCAATCTTATTAGAAAGGCTTCTACCCTATCCTCATTATAGATAATGCTTGCTGATGATTTAAGATAGATAATACTTATCATTTTAAGAAAAGCTCCACATATTCCTTTGCTTTCTGGTGTTTATAATGGAAATGAGTGTCATATTTTGTCAAAAGCTTTTTCTGCATGAATTAGAATAATCATTTTTGTTGGTTTTGTAATCAATATGTTTAATTATGCTGAAAGCTTTTCTAATATTGATCCAGTCCTGCATTCGTGGTCTAAATCTCACCTGGTCATAGTGTATGATCTGCTTGATATATTGTTATAATCCCCTTGATAGTATTTTATTTAAAATTTTTGCATCAATATTCATTAGGAAATTGGTGTGTAGTTTTCTTTCTTTGTTTTTGCTCTTCCTGGTTTAGGCATGAGCACTATGTTTGTAAGGTAGCCCTAGAGAGTGCCTTCCATGGAGTCAGGAAACATCTTTCTGAGTTAAAATCTGGCCTCAGACATTTAATAGCTGTGTGAACCTGGGCAAGTCACTTAAACCTATTTGCCTCAGTTCCTCATCTCTAAAATGAGATAAAGAAGGAAATGGCAAATCATTCAGTATCTTTGGCAAGAAAACCTCAAATGGGATCACAGACAATCAGACACAATTAATAACAGAACAAAACAAAACTGGGGCACCTAGGTCATGCAGTGGTTAGAGTCCTAGATCTTGAGTTAGGAAAAGTCATTTTCCTGAATTCAAATTTGACCTCAGACACATACTAGCTGTGTGATGCTGGGTAAGTCACTCATCCCTGTTTGCCTCTGTTTCTTCATATGTAAAATGAGCAGGAGAAGAAAAATAGTACCCACTCTGGTATCTTTGCCAAGAAAACCCCAAATGGGCATATGAAGAATTAGACATAACTGAAAGGAATGACAAAAAACAAAAATCATATTTGTGTGGTAAAAGGGATTTGGTAGAACTCTTTTTTTTCTTTGCTATTTTCACAAATAGTTTATATAATATTGGAATTAAATGTTCTTTAAATGTTTGTTAAAATTCACTTGTGAATCAATGTGTTTGTTGGCATTTTTTTTTTTTTAGGGAGCTTACTTATAGCTTATTCACTGTATTTTTCTAAGATAACCTTATCTATGTTTTCTACTTCTTCTGTTAATCTGGGCATTTTGTACTTATTTTTTTCTTTCTGGAGGGGGGAAGGCAGGGCAATTGGGGTTAAGTGACTTGCCCATGGTCACAGGGCTAGTAACTGTGTCAAGTGTCTGAGACTGGATTTGAACTCAGGTCCTCCTGACTCCAGGGCTGCTGCTCTATTCACTGCACTACCTAGCTGCCCCTTGTATTTTCTATAAATATCCAGTTTTAACATAGATTGTCAGATTTATTGGATTATAATTGGGCAAAGTAACTCCTAATAATTGTTTTAATTTCCTCTTTGTTGATAGTGAATTCACAATTTCATTTTTGATACTGGTAATTTGGTTATCCTTTTTAAGTCAAATTAATAAAAATTTTATATATTTTATTTGATTTTTTTATAAAACCAGTTTCTAGTTTTATTTATCAGTTCAATGTTTGTTTGCTTTTTACTTTCAATTTTGCTTCTATCAGTACTACTTTGACCGCATTCCACAAATTTGACATTTTGTCTCTTTATTGTCATTCTCTCTAAATTGCTTTTTGTTTTTATGATTTGTTCTTTGATTTACTCATTCTTTTGTCATTGTTTGGTTTGCAATTAATTTAAAAAGAAAAAAGCACGTAAATTTAATTTTAATAAGCTTCTCTTATCTTTTTCCTTCTAAATTAGTATTAGATTAATTAGATTAATGCTTTGATGATATGAATTGTAGCCTTCAGGCAAAGGCTACCCATGTCCCACCAAAGTTATTCCACTCATCTGCTGTCTATTTTGAATTTCATTTCCCCCCAATAATCTGACCTAGTTATTTAGAACATGGAAAAACAAAGAGTAAAAGAATAGGAGTTCCCTTGTTAATGTCCCAAACTCAGTGACAGTTGTTCATGTAAGAGGGGAGACACAATGCTCTGGCACTAAAGTAGGGGGAGAAGTCAAGGAGTTAGGATAATCACAAACGAAATAAGAATGGAAAACAGACACCCATTTGAATGACCTAAGAAGGAAGGATTCCTATAGTCACCTCTAAAGGACTTTGATGTAAAGGATGAGATTTGGGAACTGTAGGGCCAACACAATATTCACAGCACCTGTGGAGGCTATGAATAAGTAGGTGTAATATTGAATCACAAAATATAAGAGATTCTCCATGTGGAAGACATAACTAAAACATTTATTCAAACACCAGAAAGCTCAATCTCACCCCCAAAAAGTCAAATCTATCATAGCAACAAAGGAATCTATACATAATAACAATCCAGGGGGTACTGCCATCCCCAAGCCTTTCCCCTACTAGGGCCCTTCCACAAACAAACACTCATAGCTCATTTCCTGCTTCCTCCCTCTCCCTCAGCTCTAATTGGTCTCACCAGTTTCCTCTGGGCTCTGCTCCACCCTTCCTGATCCACATTTCTTTCTCCATCTGTTCAGCAAGCTCTTCCCACCACAGACCCATGTGACTCAGATTTCCATGTGACTTAGGCAGGTCACCTGGGCCTATTGATGGATGGGAAAGATCTTCCCATTTAGATTACCCTTACAAGAACTAAGTTTAAAAATGTTTCAAAAGATCAGAGGCAAAAAGTTCTGGAGATAATAATGAGCAAAACATTGTGAGAAGCCTCTTTACCTTACTAGTGCCTCTTAAACTGCTTCCTTGGAGAGAAAGTAACAAACAACATGTGCTAAAGAATAATTGAATTGTTACAACTGTCACAGTTCAAAGCCAAGCCATAGAATGGGCATGATGCTATTTGGGAGAAGAGGATGGTCATAATAGTGAAAGAACCCACGATATTACTCAGAAAGAAAGTAACCTAATACATACAAAAGGATCTTGGAAGAGGGTGTTAATTTAAAGCAGCAAATTTTGACCTTTTCTCACATTATTGCGTCGCAGTCGGTAGTTGTATGTAGTGGAAATGTGTAGACATTTGAAGTGAGAGAATATTCAGGTAAGTATTATTTGACTGAGTTGTTTTATTTTTTTTAATCTTTAACGTATAAATAAAATTGTTCTGGTTTTTGAGCCTTGTGAGACTGAGAACTTGGAAGGGAGAAATTCTGGCTATCATTAGAAGAGTGTCTGATGCTAAAGATCTTAGGTTCTGCCTCAGTGGAAATAGTGAATTATAGAAGTTTATAGTCACCAAATATACCTGTACCTTTCATATCAGATGTATTTTCAGAAAAAAAGGGTCAAATTCATATTGTACCTTTCTCCCAAAGTGTTTGAAGTCTATATTATTGTTCCTAATAGTAGTTCTATGAAAATCCATCTGATTTGATAAAAATCAGCTAGAGCAAATTAATCACAATAGATTAAGCAATTTGCTTAAGGTTGAGAAGATACTCAATGACTAAATACTGCCTTATTTTTACATTAAAAAAAATGTTTTTATTGAGATTGTATGCTTCTCACATCATCCCAGTTTTTTTCCAATTTTTCCCTTCCTCTTCACCTTCCGGAGAGTCAACCCATGTGAAAAACATTATTTTTCAGAGAAGACAAAAAAGAGTTGACACAACTGATTGCTACACTGCAAAAGTCCAAAAATATTTGCAATATGTAACACCTGTGAGGCTCTCAGCTCTAGAAAGTGGCAAATGTGAGTATGTGTGTGTGTGTGTGTGTGTGTGTGTGTGTGTGTGGGTGTGTGGAGGGGGAGTTTTCTCATTTCTCTTCATTTGGGTTCCATTTGCTCTTTATAATTTTCGTTTACTTTTGCTGAGGTTTTTTTGCTGTTTTCCTAAAATCATTGAGATCATCATTTCTTACAGCACAGTAGTATTCCATCAAAATCCTATACTACAACTTGTTCAGTGCAGTTCTTTTCCACTACAAAGAGAGGTGGTATAAATACTTTTGAATGTAAAGGTTCTTTCTGTTTTTCTCTGATCATCTTACAAAATATATCTAATAATGGTATTGCTGGGTCAAAGGATATAAGCAGTTTAATAACTCTTTGAGCAAAATTCCAGACTACTTTCTAAAAGGTTTGGTTAGTTCACAATTTCACCAACAATGAATTAGTGCTCCAATTTTTCCTCATCACTTTCAATATTTGTCACTTTCCCTTTCAGTCATTTTAGTAAATCTGATATGTGTAAAATGATACCTCATGGTTGTTTGAATTTGTATTTCTCTAATCAATAATTATTAAGAGCATTTTTTCATATGTTTATATGTCTATAAATTGTTTTGTTCTACCTCCCAAGAGGTAGAAAACCACCTCTCCATATCCTTTTGCCACTTACCAATTGAGGAATGACTCATATTCTTATAAATTTTACAAAATTATTTTTATATTTGAGATATGGGTCTTTTATCTGAAAAAAGGGTCTATAAAATTCCTCCCTGCAATTTTCTGCTTTCCTTAGATTGTGGTTATGTTTATTTTTATAAAATCTGTTTAAGTGAATGTAATAAAATTATTTATTTTATCTCTTGTTTATTTACAAATCATTGCCTTAGTTTCTTTTCAGATTTTATTTTTTCAATTTATTTAGTTTTCAATTTATTTGTAATTGAATTTATGATGAATTATTGATTTTGATTATTTTTTTTAAAAATCATTTAGTTTGTTGGAGTGCCTAGCAAATAGTAGGTGCTTAATAAATGCATATTGATTTTAATCCATCAAATGTTTTGTCTTGATTTTCATTATTGTTGTTTTTTTAATCCAATATTTCAGATAGGAATAACTGTCCTAGTGAGTCAACATTTTAGTCTGTGCTTTTTGTTCGTATTCCTTTTATTGACAGTAATTTGTTGAATTGTGGTTTACAAAATGTAAAATTAATGTTTTAAAATAAAATTATGCTTTTCTACATTTACGTGACTTCTTCATACTCAAGCACAAAATGAATTTCTCCAAAGTTATTATGTGATGTTGAAAAATAAGTAAATATATATACATATATATATATTGACCCCAATTAATAACTACCATGAATATATCAAATCTATTTTTGTATAATCTGCTAAGATATACAACTTTCTTCTTGTTTATATTTACACTAGATTTAATCAGTTCTGAAAGAGACAAATTAAAGTTATATCAAACTATCATCTCAGTATCATGGTCCTTTTGGATTCCATTCACCATTTATACTAGATTCTTAAATGCTACTGCATTCTGGGTCTATATGTTTAAACCACTTGTTTTGCTGTTTATGACATGACCTTGCATTTTTTATTGATGCTTTTTCTAAAACCATTATTGAAAGTCCTAATTTTGGAAATTAACCTGAATTTTAATAACTGTGATTCCAGATCTTTATTTTAATTCTGTGTCTTTTACATTTTGAGTTTTTCTTGTTTATAGCACATTTCTTTTTTATAATCCATTCCACAACTCTCATTCCTTTCTTTCTGTATGAATTCAGTCCCTAACACTAAATGGTATAAATTTTTCTCTATCAAGTCCTGTTATTATTCATTAAAAATAGAAGTACTAGATAATTATAGCTTGTTATACATGAAACAATCTTATCTTGATCTTCAACCTCCCTTTGTCGTCACCTGTCCTTGTACCAGAATCACTTGTGATCCTTTGTTATTTTCTTCAAAACAAACCAAAAATTAATCGAATATATTTTTCTTTTGCCTAAAACCATTGAAGTTATGTTCACATTCAGATCCATCCCAATCCCTAATTGAGGTTCCTTGATTCTATCCTCACTGCTTCAGGCTCCTTCCTCCCTTCCTTCTCTTCTTTTTTTGAAGCACCTGCATATGTGTTACTTGCTCTTTTGCAACACACACACACACACACACACACACACACACACACACACACACACACACACACACACACCAGACTATTTTCTCTCTCATTTATAGAGGCCTAAAGTTGTTCCCTCCAGAATTTAAGAGAGCAGGCAGATCCCCTTCTGTACTCACCATTATCCGAAACAGTCTCATTTTTCCAACAGAGTAAAATGGGCTTTCAACTAGAGTTATTTTGCTCTGTGAAGCTATTCCCTGCAAATGATGAAAAAGTCTACACACACACACACACACACACACACACACACACACACACACACACATACACACACAAATTCAGTTCTTCCTCTTTTAAACTCTTTCCCTTGTCTAATATCTGATTTGTCTTCTTTGGTTTTGCCCTTAAATGTTCCTTATTATTTTACCAACGACACTCAAACAAGATGAGAATTGTACGTGGCAATATTTTTGAGCATGTAAACATTTACTCCTCATTTGGTCTTTTCATGCTACATGGACTTATTTTAAGTTTCTTTCATCAAATTAATTTTCATTGCAATTGCCCTTCTTATCTATGTTGTCTTGAATTTTCCAGTATTTTTCTAGCATTTATTTCCAGTGGAATGATTCACATTTTTCCATATTGTTAATAATTTTTCAATTCTTCATGAAGGATTAACATTATATATGCAGAATAATATTCTTTTGTGGTGAAAATAAATCTCCTGAACTTTCAACACATAAGTAGCCCTATATAATTTGAAATGTTTTTACTTGATCTATAAAGGGCTACTTGCTACTTTTTTGAGGACTTGCAAGGCAAGGTAAGATCTTTATTTATTTAGCACTTACTATGTGCCAGGTACTTTGCTCAACTCTGGGAATACAAACAAAAGCACAAATAAAGTAAATTCCTGCCCTTGAGGAACATACACTGTAATGAACTAAGGCAACACAGAAAAGGGAGGTGAAAAGACAGGCTGGGTTAAGGGGGGGATTTATGTGGGGTCAGGGTGGAAGTTTAGAAAGTCAGAAGCAAAGCTGGGTATTAATCTTAAAGTTTGGTTAAAGGAAACAAACAGGCTAGAGGATACACATTAATATTATTTATTTCCCTAAAGCTAGATGAAGGCAGCAAGCTTATTCATACAAGGAGCCAAAACTTAAGTTCTGACTCTGGAACAAAAGAATGAGAAAACTTAAATACATTTTAGAACAATCCCAATTCAGGGTGACTGTGTCACTCAAATTTCTGATCTCCTTATGTTTACCATGAGAAAGGAAGTTTCTTGGTTGTAAATTCAAATTGGCAAGACAACAAACAAAGTATTATCAGTTGGAATTTATGATCTCAGGATGTCTTCATTTTCCCCTCTATGGAATATGTCTCCAAGGTAAGAGAAATCTCACTATTCAGCCTTATCTGGTCTCTGGAGTTGCTGACACAGGAAAATGTATTTTTAAAGCAAAGCAATGCATTTTGTTTGATTAGTTCAGACTTTGACCAAAAAAATTATATTTATGGGAGAGGAATGTAGGAATGAAGAGTGGTTATTCTAAATCTGTCTTCAAAATGGAGATCCTGGAAGGAATTCATCAGTAGGAAAAGGAGGCCAGCCTACCTGAGGGGTCTTGGGAGGTCAGAACTTTGTCACAGGGTCAGACATACACTCTCAGGTGAGGAGGCCTCAGTTACTAAAATGGTTGAGACATGGTATTGAAGTTCAGAAAGTTCAGAAAACTTTGTAAGATGCTTTAAGTTTGGGGATATGGAAGATGGTGATTTATTTCTTCTGGTGGGTTAAATTTCGAGTTTGTCTTGGATAGAGTCTGATGTTTTTATAGATTTCTATTTTTTCTCTACTTTTATAGTCATTTTGGGTACTTTTCTTATATGTGCTCTTCTCTGCTTCTAGAACACCTCTCTTCTCTTATTCTTGATTACATTCCAGGGATAGCTCATTGTATGTCAAAAAATGTAGCTGCCACTTGTTTCATTACTGTTGTTTTTTTCAGGTTTCGAGATTGAACTCACTGAACTGACTTGAACTCTTTTATTCCCTCCCACCCCATTTCCAACCAGTACACAAATCGTATTATTTCTACTTTTATAGCCTGTCTTATATGCTACCCCTTCTCTTCTGTGACATTACCACTACCTTGAGACAGGCCCACATCACCTCATACCTGGACTATCGAAATAGCTCACTGTTTTGTATCCCTGCTTCAGGTTGCTCTTCATTTATTCAATTTTTCCCTAAGTTGTCAAATTCATCTTACCAAAGTGAATATCTCATTGTTCTCATCTTATCTCTGCAAGGAAAAGGAAAAACTGCTATTAAAGAACTTTCTCAGGGTGGTGGCTGTGGGATGAGAGATGTCTGTCCTGAACCAAGGTTCTTGTAATAGGGGAATCTGCATGTTAGGAACTCTCACTCTCTAATAAATAGCTATAATTACAAGACTCATTCCAGAAGAGGAGATGCATGAGTCTCCTTAAGATCAACCACAATTTAGGGTTGTGGGAGAGAAATAGAAGTAGGGATAGAATAACTTGTCATCAGCAGTGGAAAGTGACCATGGTTACATCAAGAAGTAGGATACATGATTAAGGTTCATGACACAGGACATGGAGGAACTCCTATCACACTTGAATGACTCAACATGACCTTGTTAGCTTTTTGAATTATATTTCTAAGAAAAATGAGAAAAGGAAGAAAAATGGGAAAAGAGGAAGGGGTAAGATTTGCAAATGTGATCCCATAGAAACAGGAGACAGAGAGGATTCAAATTCAGCATTCTACCTTCATTAGTGACACAGAGAGAATAAAGAAAGAATAGATAAGGCCCATAAATTGGAGAATATGATTCCTTATCTGGTAGAAAGGGAGACAAATGTGGAAGACAAAAACGAAGGAAAGTGTATTTGAGAAAGAGACCACATAAAGAATGTTGCTTAAATACATTTTTAGCGCTTTTTTTCATTGAAAGCAAACTTATGCATTTGCAATCACACTATACTTCAAGACAGGAAACCCTGCTTTGTGCTAGCTATGTTACCATGGGCAAATTACT
This sequence comes from Pseudochirops cupreus, assembly GCA_028627135.1. Classification (NCBI taxonomy): domain Eukaryota; kingdom Metazoa; phylum Chordata; class Mammalia; order Diprotodontia; family Pseudocheiridae; genus Pseudochirops; species Pseudochirops cupreus. The sequence goes on along the minus strand of CM053580.1, from coordinate 430,541,664 downwards.
TAAAAGAGGTAGTTTAGTGTTGGGGAAAGACTACTGGCTTTGAAATCATACAACCTGGGTTAAACTACTGCTCTGCCATTCACTACCTCTGTAACTTTAGGTAAGTCACAGGGCTTCTCCAAATCTTAGTTTATATTCTGTAAATTAAGGGAATTAGACTACGGAATCATTAAAATTGCTTTTGGTTCTAAAGCCTGTAAAACCTATTTTCTCCAAAGTTCAGTTTCCTTAGCTGCAAAACATGAGTAATTTCATCTGTACTATTTGTCTCACAGGACTGGGTTTTAAAAGTGCTTTGTAATCCTTGCAATGTTACATACATGAAAGCTATAATTTTTCTTACACTATCCTTAAATCTCTGATAGTTAACCAGGAAACTTATCTCACTGTGTAATGAAAGTCTGAACTGTTCAAAGTATTTTTAACTGGTAGGAAATTTCTGAGATACTGAGAATTGTGAATGCTACCTAAGTAAGCATAAACTAGATTGGAAATTAAAAGATGAGGCAGTTACCTTTACTTAATGAAAGTCAGCACTTCTGGTAAAATGGTATCCTATAAAAAAAAAAAGATACTTCTGTTTTCCATGTTCATTGCCTGAAAAATGAACCAGGAAGGCTGCTTTCTGCTGCTTCTAATCCTCACTGGCTCCAAATGCTCAGGTAGCAAATTTAATTTGTTCTTTCCATCTGTTAAAGATATTGAAAGATGAAAAAGGTATGAGGTTGAGTTTACAAAGACAGAATCACTAAAGTAGAGAAAAGAAAGCTGTACAAAGACCAATTTAGACAAAACTTTAATAAAGTTTAAATGCATCCACATATTTTGTATGCCCTGTTAAATATAATTAAGTAGCTTATGTAGAATTGAGAGTATAAATGTAACCTGCACATTGCAGAGAAATTTTAGAAAATATATTCGATTGTCTTTCTAGCCCGCATGCCTCCCTTTAGTACAAACTCCACTGTGTAGTTTAACTTAGTTAACACTACTGGCTTTAACCCAGTCATTCCATTAGGATACATTAGTAACTCAGAAAATCTGAAGGAATTGAATCCTCCAAATGCAATTCACCCTGAAATATCCTTGTAAATAAGGAGAGTGCTAGTGATTCAAGGACAGATGAGTTATCCTTTTCAGTTGTTATGAAATTCTGAACCCCAGAAGAAATGGGAGGAGGAATGAGAGAATTTCTACCAAGAAATATAGTACGTAGGTTTGGAATATATTAATACAATAAAACTCTGAGGATTTTATGTCATTAATTAAGGAGACCATTGTGCTAATTAGTAAAATGTATTCAAAAGTATTTTCTTAAGTTTTGAAGTACAAGTGCTTAATTGTAGTCAGTTACAGTCTGATTAAATTTAACTCTTGAAAGCATTTACCTGAAATGCCTTCCACTCTGCTTTCTGCCAATCGAAATCTTCTTTAATACAAACCTGAAAAATTATCCTTTAGCTTCCCTTTGAAAACCTCTAATAAGGAAGAACTCACTACTTGTTGGCAGCTAGGTGGTGCAGTGGAACTTAGCATGCCAGGCTTGGAGTCAGAAAAAGTCATCTTTGTGAGTTGAAATCTGATCTCAGACACTCACTGACTGTGCAACCCTGGGCATGCCACTTAAACATGTTTACCTCAATTTCCTCATCTATAAAATGAGTTGGAGAAGGAAACATTTAACCCCTCCAATATCTTAACAACACTATTTGTAGATATAGCCCATTATACTATGGGGAGCCCTCTCAGCGGTTCTCAACCTGTGGGTCGCAACCCCTTTGGGGGTCACCTAAGACCATCAGAAAACACAAATCTCTGATAGTTTTACGAACCGAGATACCTCTCTGCTATCTGTCTCCAGACGGGTCTGCCCACATGCAGATATGTCCACATATGAGTATTAAAGGGTCGCAGCATAAGTAAGGTTGAGAACCACAATTGTTAGGACTGTTTCTTTACAGAAGAAATATACCTCTTCTCAACTTCTACTTGTTTTCTTAGCTCTGCCTACTTTGGCCAAGAGGGACTAGTCAAATCCTTCTTTTCCCAGACAGTCTTCCAAACACTTAAACATAGTTGTCATATGATTCCCAGGTTAATCTTGGTTCTAAATTCTCAATCTGAAGTTCTTTTGCTGGGGAGGCTTATAATCATGATAGGCATCAGTCACCTATGAGTATAATTCTGACTAAGGACTAAAACATATTGGTTTTTTATACTGAGTAGGTTAGATCAAAAAAGGGATAGTCATTTTGGCAAGTGGAAGATCTGTCAGAAGACATATGAGCTGAGACCAAAGTGAAAATGAATTAGATTCTGGGCAGGCAAATCTAAGAGGAGCTAAAGGGATTGTGCAGGTGGAAAGCAAGGTAGTATATAAGGAGGAAGAGCTTATAGAAATATGATCAAGAAGCCACTTTCAGATCAGAAAAGCCAATTTCCACCGGTACTGAGAGCAATCCACATTTGACTGCAAAAATTGGCCCTCTTTGGACCCAGCAGGATTCCTTGTTTTAAACAATTGGTATCAAGAGAGATAAATACTAAGTGGGAAAGCTGGAGCCTATTCAAATAAAGTTTTCGGAAGCTCATTGTTAAAATTTCAATGTGAGCATTTACACCTTGGAAAAGCTGTGAATTAGAGCTTGATTTACTATTTTGCTAATTGTCTAGATTTAAATTGATGGAGAAATCATTAATAATACAGGTTAAACTTGAAAGCCTGTTGTGCTTCAGAGACATAGTTGTTAAAATTTACCAGCACACTACTGGAGGTCTCCCCCAAAGTACCTTGTATGCATCTCTCTCTCTTTCTCTCTCTCTCTCTCTCTCTCTCTCTCTCTCTCTCTCTCTCTCTCTCTCTCTGTCTGCCTCTCTCTCTGTGTCTGTCTCTCTGCCTCTCTCTCTCTCTCTTGCTTTTTGGAGGGCAGTTGGGGTTAAGTGACTTGCCCAAGGTCACACGGCTAGCTTTTATGTGTGTGTTAAGTGTCTGAGGTCACATTTGAACTCAGGTCCTCCTGACTCCAGGGCCGGTGATCTATTCACTGCACCACCTACCCGCCCCCTATCTATTTATCTATCTATCTATCAATCTATCTATCTATCTATCCATCTATCATGGGTCTATACACATATAAATGTGCATATATATAGATACATATTTGTATTGTGTGTTTATGTAAATGTCTATCTGTGTATATATGTAAGTACATATATGTACATGTGTATACATTCTATTTATACTCAAAGGTATGTATTTTTCCCTCTGTTATTAGAATATAAACTGGAGGGAAGGGGATTTTGACTTTTCTTTTATATTCCTTACACTTATTACTGTTCTTGGCACATAGTTAAAGTTTAGTAAATGTTAATTAATTATTTGAAGGAAGGAAGTCCCTATAAAACAAAATTTTTAAAAATGATCTTGATACTTCAAGTATTTCCCCAATGCATGTGAAGGAAATTAAAAAAAAAACAACAACTCTGATTGGTGAAAGGTCACATACAGAATTAACCAAATGTATGTGTATAGACATACATACATATACACACTTACATATAGACAACACGCACACATGTATTAAGTGAAAGCAAAATTTCACTTTCAGCAGTTGCTTGGATCTAAAAGGCAATTATTGTTTTGATTTTTGAGTCCCTCAAGCTAGGGGACAAAGCCCTTTTGAATACTTCCACCTGGAAGAATCTGCCCTTCATAATCACTGAATTCTCTTGTGAAGGTTGTTGTCATGCACGTAGCAGGGAGAAAAAACTTGACAGCTTGCAGTGGTTTTGACTCAGAGAAAAAAGAGAAAGTTTCAGCGATTAGGACAAGTCTTTGAAGGGCCTAATTCTAAATTATGAGTTTCACAGCAAGTTTGTCCTATGACAACTACATGTGTGGATAGAATTATATTGAATTGTTTTTAAATCATTGATGAGTTGAGAATTAGTGAGACCATTTCTGGGTTAAAATATTTTTTTTCCTTAAGGAAGACATTTCAGAAGGTGATATAAATCCTACTAAAATATTATCTAATGTTTATTCTGATACTAGCTAATGTTTATCTACAAATATTTTAACAAAAAGTTCTATATTAATAGAAATTGGGGGAAGATCTTTTCCCACAGGTTAACACATCTTAAGGGACAGCCAGCAGCTAATACCTTGTGCCATTAGTCCAAACACCATTTTCTTATTCTTTTTACAAAGTATGTACTAGGAAAATCTGGGTTTCCTACCTCCAAGTGTAGCCTTCTTTCAACCACACGGTGATGCATATCAGTAGGTTTAGTGCACCCCTAAAGATAAGAATGAGTTGAAAGAAGTGACAGGCTTAGCTGAGAGAAAGCAACACCAAGCAAGCACACAGGATGCCACAAGGTATTGAGTCCAAGCCTCTTATTTTATAGGTGAAGAGACTAAGACCCAGATAATGACCTGCCTAGTTCACCATACAGTAAGTCACAGAAACAGGATTCAACAACAGGTCCTATGGTTTCAAATCCAGTGATTTTTCTGTTATACCACAATAGCTTGGTAGCTCTTTTCAAATATCTGAAAGACTATCCATTGGAAGAAGGACTAGATATCCTGCTTGGACCTAAATACCAAATTAGGTCCAATGGTAGGAGTCATGGATAAGAAATTTTATGTGGTATCTTTTGACTCAATAAAAGAAATAATTTACTAGTAAAAGTACCCTACTTCCCCTAAGGTTTGCCTTGTAAGATAGTGAATCTCCCATCACTTGAAACATTCCAACAGTACTTGGGTAACCTATATATAGAATATGGGGGGAATCAAACTAAATGGCCTTTAAATCATCTCTCTTCAGTTTCTATTTGTAAGTGTAATAATATTAATGATAATAATAGAAGAAAGAAGAAGCAGCTAGTAGGTATATGGTGCTTCAAGTTTGCAAAACTTTTGTATAAAAATCAGAATTTAAGAATAACTTGAAGGATTAAGCAGTGGCAATTTACACATTGTATTTTTTTTTATCCATAAGTAAATTAAGAGATAGGAAGAATGTATTAATTTAAAAATAAAATTGTAACAAAAATTTTACATCTTTTGATCTTCCTCTTCCTATTAATCCTTGCAGTGTGAAATCATTTCATATTCATAACAGCCCTGTGAAGTAGGGGCTATCATCCCAATTGTACATATGAGAAAATAGATTAAGTGACTTGCCCAAGGTCATACAGCTAGCAAGTGTCTAAAGCAATATTCGAATTCAAGTTTTCCTGACTCCAAGTCCTATACTTTATCCAGTCCACCATCTCACTGTCCCTGGTGAACAGTTAAGGGGTATTGAGGAAGAAAACAAATGGAATTTTAGATTCTTGGTCACTAATTGTTTCTTTATTAGGTAGCTAGGTGTTGGAGGATTGTGGGAAGATGGCAGAATAGGTCAGAAAATTCCAAATTCTCAAAATTTCCCCCCACAAAAGAACTAAAATAGCACCCAAGGGCAAAAAAAGTGCAAGGGGTGGACTGGTAAAAATAAATAAGCATAGGGGCACAAGAGGGGTCTTCCTGGGTTAATTTGAGAAGATCAGAAGAAAAATCCCAGGAGCAAGTTTGGGCCCTGTGAAGACTAAACACACCCAGGCTTGGGTCCACTTTAATAATAAGCTTCAAACCACTTAAACAACAAGCAGCAAGCCCTTGGGTTAGTTAATTTGAGAGGCTGCTTCTGCACCAGCCAAAGGAACTTTTACTCCAGGCATAGTGAAGGGAGTTGGATGTCTGAACCCAGGAAGATGGAGAAAACCTCTGCTGACAAGGAATGTCAGACCCAGCTGTGCTTTAAAGAGTGGCAGAGGCAAGAAGGGACCAGCACACACTGAGTAAATGTAGAAGCAGTAGGGCAGAAAGCCCCTGGCTGCTGGTACTTACAGGTGGGTGGAGTTTTGGCTTTGTTTCCAGGCTAGAGGGCAGAACTGAAGATCTGGGACAGGAGGCACCATTTCCCATAGCCCAGGGCTACAAAAATTAAGCTATTACCCCCCAAAATGCACAGGCAATGAAGAAAGAATCCAACCATAGAAAACTACTATGGGAATAGAGAAGACCAGGGTTCATCTTCAGAGGAGGATATTGAAGTAAAGAAGTCCCCTAAAAGTAACATCAAATGGTCACCTGCCCTAAAAGAATTTACAGCAGACCTTAAAAAAGACTTCAAAATCAAGTGAGAGAGATAAAGGAAAAAATTTTTAAAAAAATAAGAATAGCCCAAGAAAAACAAGATGATTATGAAAAGAAAGTCAATCAATTAGAAAAGGAGATCCAAAATCTTAAGGAAGAAAACAACACCTTGAAAATTAGAACTGGGCAAGTTGAAGCCAGCAAAATTATGAGATCAAGAAACAAACAAAATATTAATAATGAAAAAATAGAAAAGGAAGTAAAACTCCTTTTGAGAGAAACAATGTATTTGGAGAATAGATCAAGAAGAGAAAACATAAAAGTAATCAGACTAACTGAAAGTTATGATCTCAAAAAGAATCTTGATACAATGATGCAAGAAATGATTAAAGAAAATTGTCCTGACATATTAGAACAAGGGGGGAAAGTAGAAATAGAAAAAAATCCATTGATCAGCACTTAAAAGTGATCCTATGAGGAAAATTCCTATAGAGTCAAATTTTGAAATCCCCACCTCAAGGATAAAATATTAAAAGCAACAAAAATTTTAAAAAGTGAAATATGATGATGACACAATTAGAATCATATAAGACCTAGCAGTGGAGACATTAAAGGACCATAGGTCTTGGAACACTGTATATTGAAGAGAAAAAGAACTAGGTCTCTAGTCAAAAATATCATACCCATAAAAGATGAGCATAATCATGAATGGAAAAAAAGTGGACATTTGATCAACCTTAAGACTTTCAAGACTTCGTTAAAAAAAATTAATAGAATATTTGACATATAAGAGCCAAAAGAAATATAAGATCCATACCAAAGACTGATTATAAGGGATTCAATAAGGTCAGACTATTTACTTTTTATACATGTAAAATGTAAAACATGTGTCTAAGATTCTTATTAATAATTGGGTAGCTAATAAGAAAAATTGGGGAAAACACGACTATGATATTAATTTAAAAAGTAAAACCATTTAGGAACAGCTAAAAAGAGAAATTATTTTACACAAATGAATTGCAAGAGGAAGAATCAATACAGGGGAAGTATATGGAGGAGGAGGACTGGTAGTTTTGGTAACCTGCTTTCATTGGGAATGGGTTTAAGAGGAAACAATGCATACATATTTGGAAGAGAATAAAAGTCTTCTAAATTCATAAGAAATAAAATTTTAGAGGTATAGGGAAGGGGAGAGGACAAAGTGGGGATCTTTAAAGGGGAGGGTGAGGGAATAGGTAAATGGGGGTATAGAAGGGTGTTTAGAGTTATGGGAATGGGAGGATAGGAGAGAGATCCTTGCAGGGGGTTAGGTAACTTTAGAAGGTCAAGGTAGCATGTAGAAGTAAAGTAGAGGTGGCGGTAAGGATAGGAAACAAGAGATTTGCACAAACACAGAAACAAATATCTGGACTATAATTTGTTTGGGAAATTATATGTCCGTCTGTCTAGCTAGCTAGCTATAGCTATAGAGAAACATATCCAAACTTAATTGATACCTTCTGGGGGTGGCTGGGAGGGAGAAAAAGAACAAAATAAAAAATGTACACAGCAGGGAATGAAAGAAAACTTATAAGGAAGTAAAGACTGACATTCTCATCACAAAGTATATTATTTATCATAAAGGCTTTTTTGAAATGAAAAGTAATTGTTATATATTTTGAATTCTCTCGTGTTCTGCTATGCATATGTCATGTTTTTTTTTTCTTTTATACTCTGTATTTAAGTTCCAATATTAAAATTTATGATATGTTTTTGTTTCTTTTTCCCCATTCTATATTTCTGTTCTGGCATTTGAGTCTAAAATAAAATTTCAAACAGAAAAAGAAAAAGAAAAAGTAGTTACGTAGGTGTTGCTGTAGAGAGAATATTGACTTAAAGAGAGCAAAATCTGAGATAAAACATTAACCTCTTATTCATACCATGGATAGTTTAAATAACACAGCATCACCACCTGGTGGCATCGTACTCTAGTAACAGAAAAATGGCTAAAGTAAAAGAGCAGCATCTTGAATGATAAATGCACCAATCTAAAACGATGAAGCAACATGTTGTGTATAAGTACAATATGGTGTACAAAGAAGGAAATTCTCTAGCAGAGATTCTCATTAATAGTCTCTTATTGTATTAGATCGTCTAGGTCAGTGGTTCTCAATCTTCCTAATGCCGCGACCCTTTAATATGTTCCTCATGTTGTGGTGGCCCCCAACCATAAAATTATTTTCATTGCTACTTCACAACTGTAATTTTGCTACTATTATGAATCGTAATGTAAATATCTGATATGTAGGACGTATTTAAATTGAACATAACCCACAGGGTGAGAACTGTTGCTCTAGGTTCTCAAGTGCAGCCCTTTGACTAGATGCATTTTTTAAATTCAGTCAAAGGGCTGCACTTAAGGACCCAAAGGCCGACATGTGGTCTTGAGGTCACAGGTTTCCCACCCCTGTTCTAGGTAATTAGGGTACAAAGGCAAAAAAAAAAGCTTCTCTTTAAGGGGATAGCTTGTTTGTTCGGTGGATGGAATGACAGACTTGAAGTGAGGAAGATCTAAGTTGGGATCCATTTCAAATTCTCATTTCCAGTATTTAATAGTCTCTTACTGTAATGGATCACATAATTGCCAAGATTACCTAAAATGACATCCTACACATAGAAGACACCGAAGACCTGCTTCTGGAAGACCAGAGAATAGGTGTATGTCTTAAGGGGAAGAATTCCTTCACTCATGGCCTGTAAGACAATAAGGTAAGGAGGTAGAACCAGGCCTCTCCTCTTCTAAAGCCATGTGACCTGAGAATTAGTCCTGCTGATTGGTCCCTTCTTTTGTTCTTTTCTGTTTTTGTGTAGGGAGACTTTTAGTTCATCTGGGAGTCCAGGCTGGGTATAGCATGTATCCTAGCAGCAAAATCATGAAGAGCTTTGGTCTGGGGATATAGTGGTACCTTGGCCTTGAACTTAGAGGGACTAGGGCTATATTAGAAGTAAAATCAATTGTGAGCTTAATCCCACTACAAACTACTTGGCATAAAAGGCAGGAGATTAACACACCTTCCCCCATACCCTGTAATCCTAAAGGAATCATGAAAGAGTTTTCACCAAATACAAGTAAAATTTTTCTCATTTGCAAGTGAGGGAGTAATGCCTACTCTACCTCAGTTCCTAAATCTCTGTGGGGAGAGCTCCCTCATGTTTGGACTATCACCAGAGTTAGGAAGCTGAATTTCTTTCTTTTTTTTTTTAGAGGGGGCAAGGCAGGGCAATTGGGGTTAAGTGACTTGCCCAAGGTCACATGTCTAGTAAGTGATAAGTGTCTCCTGACTCCAGGGCCAGTGCTGTATTCACTGCACCACCTAGCTGCCCTGAAGCTGAATTTCTTTGTATTTGAATTTTCTTTTCTTTTTTCTTGTGGACTCAACCTTAGATCTTCCTCACTCCAAGACTATAATTCCATCCATTGAGCCAACCAGCTATATTCTTAAGGAGGAGGTTGGACTCTTTCATTTTTGCCTTTGTACTGTAAATAACTAGAACAGGGTTGGGAAATCTGTGGCCTCAAGACCACACAAGAGCATCCAAAAAATGGATCCAGTCAAAGGGCTACACTTGAAGACCTAAGATGTAGTCAAAAGTCCACACACCTGAGGATCTAGAGGTCCACATATGGCCTCAAGGATGCAGGTTCACCACCCCTGACCTAGAACAACAACTGATACATAGTGCTTAATAAATGTGTGCTGATTTTTTTTTAAATTTGTTATTCTGAACTTATATAAAACAAGCATTTCCATAACATAGTAGAACAGAAAAAAAAGATGATTGCACATCTCTCATGTACAATTTGCTATAAATTTTAAATATATATTGAAGTTATCATATAACTTACCTTTTTTTTTTCTCTTTGATCTAGCAACACCACTGCTTGGTCTGTTTCCAAAGATGATTAGGGGAAAAGGAAAAATAACTAATATATTCTAAAATATTTAAAGCAGCTCTCTTTGTGGTGGCAAAGAACTGGACATCTTGGGGATGCCTTTTGTTTGGGGAATGACTGAGCAAGTGGTATATGAGTGTGATGGAATTCTACTGTGCCATAAGAAATGATGAGCTCCATGATCTTAGAAAAAATGGATAGACTTGCATGAAATTGTGGGAAGCTAAAGAGGCCTAATCCAGGACTCAGATAAAGATCTAGATAATGTGCTCTAATTAGGGCCTTTTGGTGATGCATCTAGCAACCTTGCATAAGGGGGGCTCCCTAAAGACCCCCTGAGGTTACACTTAAAAGGACCTTTGTGTGAGACCCTGACATCTAGGCTTTTGCCCCCAAACTTCAGACACCTAAAAGACATGTTCCTTATTAGATTATCCATCCTGTGTTGATTCCAAGACATAACAGAACAAAGACAATGATTACACCTAGACAAACCTAAGGTGCTTTGAAGCCTGATATCTTTTGCATCCTCTTTGTTAATGCCTTTAAATATTCTAACTGACCTGTTGACTTTCCCAAGATCTTGTGGTGCCTAGGAACCTGATTTTATCTGAGTTACTTCCAGAAACTAACAGGCTTAAAACAATGATAGTAAAACTTGAATCCTATCATCTTTCTGTATAAAAATCTTGCTCAAAGAATCATTAAATAGAGTTCTTCCCTGCAAACTACCCTCCTGGTTTAATTCTCTCTCATGTTTCCAACCATGCTTAGTGCTGGACACTGAGCTAATGAAGAGTAAAATGAGCAAAACCAAGAGAACGTTGTATACAGTAACAAGTAAACACTCTTCCAAGAAGACTTTTTGGGCTTGAGACCATTTCATATTTCTCTTTGAGGTTTTATATGTGGGTATATTGACAATGTTGTCCTCTCCTGAATTTGTGTTTTGATCTTCCCTGTCACCAAGATATTTCTCTGTGGTCCCTGATTTTTTTTATTCTTCTTGCTCATGTTGTTTGCCTTTTTTCTGGCTTTTACATTTGATCTCTGCTTCTAGGGCCCAGGGAACACTATCCCAGAATTTTTGTTCTGGGGGCTAGAGACCTGGTTACTGGTTTTCTGTATTGGAGCCTCAGGTGCTGGAAACTGGATGTTGTAGCGCTCTAGTAGTTTACCTGATACTGAACTGGCAGTGGTGGTGGCTGGTGTGCCTGGCATTGGCACTTGCCTCTTCCTCCACCCTGGAGCTAAGGATCTCCTGCTTGTCCACTGAGGTGGGACTTGTTTCTGGCTTGCTGGGATGCCTCCCATCCTGAACTGGTCCCTTTCAGCCCCAGCAAGAGGGATGTTTCTCATTAATCTCCTTAGCCTCTTGAGTTAAAAGATTGTCATGCCCCATCTTTTTGCTGGCTCCACTATTCCAGTATTTTTCCTGGGGCAATATTTTCTGAGTTTTTCAAGTACAACAAAGGAGGGTGAGAGTGATTTACTGTTTACTCTGCCATCTTGGCTCCCAAAGTTTAAATAGGTGACTTTCAAAAATTCCTTCTGTGGGCTGATAAGCCCAGGAGCAGTTGCTGCCACTGCCACAGACCCTGCACAGGACTGCACTTCTCTGTCACCCAGTTCTGACAGCCCCACCCAGCCTCCCCACCTTTGCTGAGAGGTCTGGGAATTGCCACTACTGCCAACGATTCAGTCAGGTGGGGTCTGCTCTGGCTTTGCTATGGTCGAGTCTGTGCTGGTGAAGCCTGTGTGCTACACCATGCTTCTCTCCCAGCCTGGTGCAAAAGATCTTTCCTTTTGACCTTCCAGATTGTCTTGGGCTACAAATATGCCACATTCTGTCTCTGTTGATTATGCCACTCTAGAATTTTTTGAGATTCACTTTTAGAGATATTTGAAGGAGTTTGTGGGAGAGATCAGGTCCCTTCCTGCTTTCACTCTGCCATCTGAGCTCCACCCTCAGTTCTTTATCTTCTTCTAAGACAGATAACCTCTTCAATTTTATCAGAGACTAACAATGAGTCATTACCTATAATCCTCTCCAATTGTACTTGACTCAACTGATCCATACCTTGTATATAAAAATTTCTATCTTTCCCATTTTACAGATGAAGAATCTAATGCTTAGAGAAGTTATTTGCTGAAAATCACATCTGGGGTTGGGATAGGGGGACTAATAGTAAATGGGATTCAAATGCAGACATCCTGACTTTAACTTTATGATTTTTCTCTTGTAACATACTGCTCCTAAAAAATAAATATTCTAGAAAATCGAGGAGATTATGTTAAGAAGCTTAATATACATGCCTTTCTATAAGTTTAGTGCATGGAAATTTTTAATTAATGAAATATAGAAGTAAGGAAACAGAATTATTCCTGATATCAGTATAAAACCAAATCCATCTAATTTGGCTAAACAGTCTAAGCTTTTGTAGAAGCTGGCTCATATTTCTTCTAAAACCCATTCTAGGTTTTCCAAAATTTACCTGATTAGAAGGTAGATTTTGTGATGACTGCCAGGATTATGAAAAACCTTTGTAATAAAGCAAACTCTCTCCCAATAGGCCATAAACACAAGGAAGATTTTAGTTGGGGAGAGCAACATTTCTGGTCCTATCCTCTTCCCACAAGCATGCCAATCATCTAACCAATATGCCTATTACCCACAATAATACAATCAGTGTTCCCAGAACAAATCATTCTTTTTCTTTTTGCCAATGATGGAATCTGATTTGAGAAAGACTAATAAAAAGGGAGGGGAAACAATGTCAAATCCCTCCCCACTCTTTTTGATGGTCAAGTTCAGATGAAATAAAGTTACATTATGAATTACGGCAAGTAGAAGCCACTGAAGTAATGAGATGACAATCTGATAAAACATTTAACCTCTCCTATAGGACTAAATTCCATCAAAGTAGTAAAACAGTTCCCCTCTCATTTGCAAATTGTTTTTACTAATTTATAGCAAAGTATGTAAGGCATCTTGTTATAAAAGAGAATTTTAATTTGTCTTTATAAAGACTCATGCATAATGGTTTCTAGCATATTGTGATTGCAAAGGGTCCCACATTACTGGTGTCTGGTTTGATTTAGAGAGTCCTTTAAGTGATGGAGAAGGAGTTGACTTCACTAAGCAGTCATTGGTAAAAGAAGACCAGAAGCACCACCATATGGATTCTGACCTCATTATTCAACTGAAACTTTTCTCCAAAGTCACCAAAGATATCTTAATTACCAGGTCTCATGAATTTTGTGAGTCCTCATTATTATTCACTTCTCCACAGTCTTTGGCACTATTGTCACCCTCTTTCTCCGTAGGACTCTCTCCTGTTTAGGTTTCCATGATGCTACACCATTCAAGTGCTCCCACCTGTCTGACTACCGCTTCTCCTACTTCTTTGCTAGATCTCCATTCCTGTCATGCTTACTAACAATAGGTATTCCCCAGGGTTCTGTTCTGAGTCATCAATTTTTCTCCTTCTATACTATTTCACTTGATGATCTCAACATCTCCTACCATACACACACAGAGACACAAAGAGATATAAAAATGTGTGTATATACATATTCACATACATATACATACACATATGTGCACACATATATACACATACACACATGCATATATCCTAATGATTGTCAAATCTTTTTCTCCTTCTTCCTTCTTCCTCCTCCTCCTTTTTTTCCTTCTCCTCTTCCTCTTCCTCCTCCTAATATTTCACATTGATATAGTTAACCTACCATGTGCCAAGCACTATGCTAAGTATTTTTATAAACATTTCATTTAATTATCAATAAACCAGAGAGGTAGGTACCTTATTATCCCTGTTTTAAAACTGAAGAAATGAAGGCAAACACAGGTAGAGTGATTGTCCATAGTTACATAGCTAATAAATATCTGTCTAGATTTGAATTCAGGTCTTCTGACTCTAGACACCACACTCTATATATTGCACCAGCCCTAACCTTATTGCTAATTTCTGTTCTCATATCTCCAACTGTCTTTTAGACATCTCAAACTAGATGTCCTGTAGACATCTTAAACTCCACATGTTCAAAACTGAACTAATTATCGTTCCTCCAACCTGCTCCCCTTCCTAACTTTCCTATTACTTTTTAAGCTAACATTATTCTCATAGTCACTCAGGCTCAAATCTAGTTGTCATTTTCAGCTCCTTATTCTCTCTAATTTCCTGTATTCAATCACTTGCCAAGACCTGCAGAGTTTACATTAGTAACGTATCTCATATACACTCACTGTTTATCTCCTCTTATATGGTCACCATCTTGATGAAAGCTCTCATAATCTCATGTCTGGACAATTCCATTGGATTAGTCTCACTGCTACAAGCCTTTCCCTAGTATAATCTATCCTCCTACTATCAAAGGGATTTGCCTAAAACAAATTCATTCCTGTAACTCAGTCAACTCCAGTGATTCACAGTCCCCTAAAGGGCCAAGTACAAAATCCTTTGGTTGGAGTTCAAGGATCTTCATAATTTCTTCTCCCTGTCCACATATATGTACCTTTCCATGCTTCTTACACCTTACTCATTCTCTCCCCCTCCAATACTCTTTGATATAGTTACACCGGCCTCTTGCTTTTCTTCTCACAAGGCACTGCATCTCCCAACTATGGGCATTTTCATTTGTTGTCTCTAAGGCCTCAAATGCTCTCCCTCCTCATCTATGCTTCCTGATTTCTCTGACTTCCTTCCAGTCTCAGCTAAAATCCAACCTTCTATCAGAAACCTTTTCCAATCCCTCTTAATGCTAGTGCCTTCCCTGTTTCTCACCTCCAATTTATCCTGTATAATTAATTCTATATGCTATATATCTTTTTGCTATTCAATTGTTTACATACCTCCCCATTACACCATGAGCTCCTTAAAAATAGGGACTGACTGACTTTACATGTATGCAAATAATACATATATGCATCATATATACATAACACATACATATATATGCAAATAATGTACATATACACTGTTATATTTTATATACTTATAACCTATAAATATTTATAACATACAAAGGTCTATATATGTGTTTGTGAGTATGTATATGCTCAAATGTGTATGAAGTATGCCTATTCTATATGACTCTTGTTCGTGTAAGCCCAACAAAGAGGATATTTCCATATGTTAGGGATTTTATTCTTTTTTTCTTGTCTTCGTAAGGATATTAGTGAAATTTGATAAAAACCTAGGTCACATTTGGTAGCTATAACTCTCCTTTTCAAGTAAGTTAAATGGTTTCTGACTAATGTCCTTTTCTAAGCTTTGTTAGACCATTATGCAATTTACATTACATAAATTTTTATGGGTTTCATGTTCTTCTTATAACATTTGTATAATGCTTAAGTAGAGTGAAATCCTAAAATATGAAACAATAGCAATTTTGTAAACCCTGGCATTTAACTTTCCAGTAGAGTCAACTTATCAGTACTCTTTGTACTCTCTTCTGGGTCCCTTCAGGAGGAAATCATCCAAAGAAAATGGGAAAAGGCAGGACCAACATCATTAGCTACTACTCATGACACGCCTCTTAAATGAGGCAGGTTGTGTATTCTCAGATTTTGCAAAACAGAGATAATTGAAAAGAAGATGGGGATGATGAGGGAAGAGAAGGAGGGGGAGGGAGAAATGAAGGCACAAGAGAAAAAGAAGAAGGAAGGAAGAAAAAAGTAGAAGTATAAAGAGCAGAATGATTCGAGGCAGAAAGGGAGAGAAAGGGAGAGAGGTAGGGAAAAAAGGAGAGACAGAGACAGACAGAGAGAGAGACAGAAAGAGAGAGAAAGAAAGAGAGAGAGGGAGAGAGAGAGAGACAGAGAGACAGAGACAGAGACAGACAGAGAGAGAAAGAGAGAGAGAGACAGGGAGGGGGGGAGGGAGAGGGAAAAAGAGAGCGTCACACAGATAATATATGTGTATCTTTTGTTAACAAAAGACCACCCTCTTCCTCTTTACCAGCCTGTAAAGGACCTTGAAAGTAGCCCGATCACCAATTGAAAACATTCATTGTCAAGAAAAAGACTTGTAGGGGAGAGAAGATCCTTCCAGGGAAAAGAGAGGGAGTTCCCAGCTGCTCAAAGAGGAGTGGGAAAAGGGATATTAGTTTTTATGTTATAGTTTCTAAAGGCTTTCAGGCTGGAGTGGGGATTAAAGGAGAGGACATCTGCAGACACAACAAGCCAAGTAACAGAATATTTAGAGAGTCCCAAGCAAAGTCTTGAAACTGTAGCCTCTGTTCAAAATTGCCCCTAAACTGATCAAGATTAATTCTATGGTTTCCAGCAACTAGAGGCATCTCCAAACTTTACTAGAGTTCACTTGCAAAGGATCACTGGTATGTCAAGCAGCTCTGAGCTTCAGAAAATTTCCAATTGACTGGTGGTTGAGTAACTCCACTGCCCCACTCCCCTGTAAAGAAGGGGAGCTCCAAGATATCTAACAAGTTATTATACTCATCATAGCGCCCAGGCCACACATCCCATGCAAATGGATGTCCACATCTAAGTGCAGCTCATAGGGAGGTATGAGTTGATACCTTTGACATCTTACTTACTCCTCTCCAAGGGAGTTTTTGATTCCTGTCTGCATGGGAGAGAGAATAAGGAGCCACGTTCATAACTGTTCTGCTCTCATTAAAGAAAAGCAACCAGACTAGAATTAGAAACTTCTGTCCCCCTAAATCTTGTGAGTCTAGGGGAAATGATTTTTAGGCTCAAACTGCCTACCCAACTGTTTTCCATTAAAGATAAAAGCCTTTGCTAAGTATGCAAAGGCTTGAATCTCTTCTTAGTTGTATAAAATTACTAGTTGTACAAAAGACCATCACAATAGGAGATACTGAATAAACACATTTATCTGAGAAAATTTACATCAGAAGCCAGAGAAGTAATGAAAGTTAAAATGTACTAGACTACACAGAAAATAAATAAGTTCTCCCAATGTGAATTAAATATTTTAGCTCAAACAAAAGGGTCCACATCCAAGAGAAAATCCCTTGAAATGTCTAGAGAGGTTAGTGTGTGTGTGTTTGTGTGTGTGTGTGTGTGTGTGTGTGTGTGTGTGTGCTGTGACTGTGTATGTGCATGAGTGTATGTATGTATGTGTGTGGTTGCAGCTTTCCAAATTTTTTTTTCTCTCTTTCCTTTTGGGTTTATTCCTGAAAAGGATCTCAAAGGAAAAAAGGTTTCTTCTCTGCTAGCCACTTATACCAATTCTATTCCTCAAATAAGTAAATTGTGCTGAATAGTCATTCTTGCTACTAACAAGAAGAGTGTTATGTAAATATGCAGGACTTGAACCCTGGGTTACTATGTCATAGACAAGATGAAAACCCAAGACTTCAGGGATCTAGGCAAGATGGTGGAGTAAAAGAAGGAACTAACTTGAGCTTGCCCAAATTACACCTGTAAAAAATTACTCTAAACAAATTTTATAGCTACAGAACCCACGAAATGTCAGAGTAAAATACATGTCCTGCTGAAGGCAGCCTAGTAGCATGACAGGAAGGATCTATTGCACCACACTGGGATCAGAGTGCAGTCCTACGTGGGCTGTGCCAGCACAGAATGGGAGCACAGACTAATGAGAGAAGACTTCAAGGGACTGACTTTCTGGCAGCTGTGGTGGCTTCCAGACTTTGCAACACATAAACACCAAATAAAAAGTCAAAGGTCAGTGGGGAAACTCTATTGGACCTGGGTGAGAGAAGAACAAGATCTGGCTCCTAGCC
>CM053580.1:430483770-430523324 GCA_028627135.1 Pseudochirops cupreus | reverse complement strand
GGCATCTTTTGTCTTTTGAGTTAATCTATTTTTTAGGGTGTTGATTTCTTCAGTCATTCTGCTGACTCTCTTTTCATGATTTTCCTGCAACATTCTTATTTCTCTTCCCAATTTTTCTTCCACTTCCCTTATTTGGCTTTGAAAATCCTTCTTCGGCTCATCTCTAGCTTTCAGGCATTCTTCATGTTTATTGGAGGCCCCTGATGGGGGCGCTCTGGCTGCACTCTCCTCTTCCCTCTCTCTCCCATGATCTTTCTTTTCCCCAAAGAAGGAATCAAGGGTTTGGGGGCTGTTCTTACTTTGCTTCTTAGGCTTATTCTTACTCATGGTTTTTCAGACCGTGATTTTTTAAAAATCTCTGTGGGGCTCTGCTTCCTGAAGGGAAAGCTCCATCCCAAATCGCTGGGGTCCTCCTGGCTGCCCTAGCTCTCAGGAAGATGCTGGGAGTCTTCCTAAATACTTCCGACTAACTGGATAATAAAGATTCCAAGACAGAGGCCCAAGACGGCGATCCGTATCCAGGCCACTCAACATGAGAGCACTGGCCTGAAAACAATCGCTAAGTCCCCCTGCTGTCTGCAGGCTGCAGGCGGGAAGCTACAAAGCAGAGGCGGGTGCAAAACCTCTGCCTTTTCACTTTTCCTCTCTGGAGGCCTTTCCCTGGACTGCTTATCTCCCTCTTTCACAATCCCCACTCGCAGTTGCTGCTAATCCGCTCACCTGGGAGGCTCCTCCACTCCTCCCATCCAGTCGCCCCCGGGGCACAGCCATGGCTTCAGGGCAGGCTGGTTTTGGTTCACAGTGCTGATATGGTTCCTCGTAGCTGAGCTGACTTTAGTGGGAAGTATCTTTGTGTGCGTTTTGGAATTCTAGGATTGGTTTAGAGTCCTGTTTTATGGGTATTTTGGGGTGGCTATGTGAGAGCTGTGATATGTTGCTGCTGCTACACTGCCATCTTGGCTCCGCCCCACAACATACGTTCCTAATAAAAACACTAGAAAGCATGGAAATAAATGAAGTCTTTCTTAAAATGATAAACCCATCTTCTCTGTGTACATCCCTGGAATGTGTACTGCCAAAGTAAGTGAACTTATCCACAGTATTCAAAATTTCTCCATTTGCTAGAACCAATGGTTCCATGTATGGATAGTATGGTGCTGGCTGGTGGAAAACCTTTAGGTTTTTTGGTGTTAATTTTGAGGTTAAAATTAGAAGAAGAACATATCCATACTTTGCTGACTCTCTCTTGTATACCATTCATTTCTTTTCCCAATTTTTCTTCTAGCTCTCTTATTTGATTTTTTAAATCCTTGTTGAGTTCTTCCAAGATGCTTTTTGGGTCTGAAACCAACTCATATTCTCCTTTAAGGTTTATCAGGTAAGCATTTCGATGTTCTTGTCCTCTTCTGAGTTTGTGTTTGGATGTTTCCTATCACCACAGTAACATAGTGTGGTCAAGTGATCTTTTCTGCTTTTTGATAATTTTTTCAAAGTTGAGCTCTGTTCTGGGGATACTGTCCTGAGCTTCTTGCACTAGGGGCCAGGTCTTGGTCACTGGCATTCTATGCCTGGGCCTGAGGTGCTGGTTGCTTGCCCACTGCACTGGGCTTGCCTGGCCTAGTTGCACCTTTTATGCCCTAGATTCTGGGGCAGCTAATTTGCCTGTTGTACTGGGGCTGGAAGCCTCAGGGCTGGCCTGCTATGACACTGCACTGCTGAGTCAGGGGCCTCAGCTGCTGATCTGTGCTTTGCCTAAGAGCCTCCCAGTGGCTTGTCCAGACACTGCCTGCGCTGGGCTCCACTCTCCTTTTTTCAAGTGAGAAAGACCTTTCCTGAAGTGCCCTAAGTCCTCTTGGGCTGGAAAATTGTTTCCCTCCTTTTTGTGGATTCTGTTCCTCCAGAATTCTTTAAGAGGTTTGATTTTACATTTTTTTCTGAGGGAAACTAGGGAGAGCCCAAGGTACCTCCTGGCTTCTCTTGGTTCTCACCCCCAGACGCCAAGCATTTTCAAGGATCATGAGAGTCAACAATTAACAGGATGATGTGACTGAAAGATAAAGGAAAGTACAGTAAAAACAAACAAACGCTTCAAAACTGACAAAACATTAATGTAAAATAACCCAGCAGCAGGCTTCTGGAGGGATTCATACCCTTTGTATCTAAAGTGTGGCATATATTTCTTGAAGGTGACAGAATAGCAACAAGTCTCATTTTAAAAGAAAACAGTTGTTCGTCTTTGGTATGAAGCAAAAATCCTTGTGATGGGAAAGAAAATCCAATGGAAATATAAAATGGCTAATATTTACTGATTAAATTCAATTTTTATTTCAAGGTTATATCAAAGTTATTTTCACAGGAAATTGAAATGATCTTGTAAAAATCAAGAATCTTCATCAGATTGTAAAAAAGAAAATCAAAACTCAGTAAAAATAAATAAATAAACATTCCAGGGTTTTACTTCCAGTGGGTCAAGAAATCCTAAATCAATTTAGGGAATCATGAAATCAGACAAAAATAGTGATACAAGGAGGAGCAGAATTACCTGTAGTTATAGAAATTCCCAAATGGAGGTGGAATACTGGCTCATAACCCTGTATCACGCTGTATGTGACAAAATGTTAGGACATTTAACCAGGAAATGGAGATATTCATACTTGAAAGACCCAGAAAGGCAACTTATTTAAACTCCATTGAAAACCAATGTACCTATAATAAAAGGTAGGCTTCAAAAAATGCAGGTGTCATCAAAGGTACACAATGTACAAATATTAAATGTACATTTGATCATTTCATACTGAAGAATTTAAAATGATAAAAAAAATAATGAACTGAATGTGAAACATTATTTAATAAATGATAATAGCAAAATGTCCTTTAACATATTAAACATTTTGAAAGAGTCAAAAAGTTCTAATGTTAATTATATGTCAATAAATTAAATTATTTTACTTCATCCCAATTGATTTATATAGCAATGTGGTTCTTTGCAGAGAAGAAATCACAGATCCTATAAGAAAAGGCATATATGTGCATGTGTGTGTGTGTGTGTGTGTGTGTGTGAGAGAGAGAGAGAGAGAGAGAGAGAGAGAGAGAGAGACAAAGAGAGAGAGAGAGAGAGAGAGAGAGGGAGAGAGAGAAAGAGAAAGTGTTTGTGTGTGCAACTTTGATCTACTGTCCAGGGCAAGTATGTCTGGTAAACCCATTCAACTGAGATGAAGCAATGAAGCATTCTCATAATTATCTTAAATTGGACAAGATATTTATAATATATATAAGAAAACAAAATACTGCATGATGTTTTATTGGAAAATATTATCTTTATGTACTGATTCATATAAAACATTAGTTCAGAGAAATATGCAAGATTAGAATAAGTTGTCCTAATTTTATCCTAGCACTAAATAGCCAATTCCAATTATCTGAATAAGAGATCGTGGATTTTCTTTCAGTTGCAAAGATTTATTTTAAATAGTTTCCTAAAAAATTTATCCATCAATCTGAAAATTCATAAATATTAATCATCCTTGAAGAATATGATCTGTATTTACGATTTTGATATATTGGCTCTAAAGGGATAAATATTTTATTCCTGCTTTTTTCCTTATAAAATATATAAAACTTAAGTCTAAACAAAATATTTTCATGACAAGCCTCCTAGGTTTACCAATCTTGCAATTTCATTGCTTTATTAAACATTAAAATTTTAATCCCCATTGTCTTTTTTCTTCACAGAAACTGACAGTTTCTGATATTTTCTTAACTTTCATTAATTATTTACCTTCAATTTGACAGATTTCAGATAAACAAAAGGGAAAGGAGTGGATAAGAAAGCCACAAAAATTTGTCGAAGAAAGTCTTGGGTACAGTAAAAGGTAAAGCATTTCATATTTGGTTTTGACAAAATCTTGCTTAGACTGTAACACGAAGATTCCATTAAGTAACAGATTTGGAAGACTTCATACTTTCTATTTACATAACTAAATAGCAAGTCCAACCAGGTGTCTTTAAAAGATACAAGGATCTTAATGAGAAAGAAATTATAGGTATTACAATTAAGGTTTATTTAGCATTTTCCAATGCCAAGACTGTTTCAGACTAGTTTAAAGATGTTTAAAAATACATTTAACTTTTTCTCAAAGTTTTCTTTTTGTGTTGACCTGATAGTAAAGACAAATGTTTTTACCTGAAACTTCAGATCAGGCTTTAAATATTATAGGAATAGATATATAGAAGCCAAAATTCATTTGCATAAACCACACGTAGCTTGCTAACCATAACATACAATTTAGGGAAGATTTGGATTTTTTATGAGAAACTCAAAAAACCTGCAGTTCCCTTCATCTTGTATTGTCTTGACTTTCCTAAAGTTTATTGAAAAATCAATAATTGATTGGAACTGGTATGTTACAGTTATCTCTCTATATCTCTGTCTGGTGATATAACTACCTTAAATGGGCAGCATAGACACACCTGCCTATGTAAAATGGAGAGGTTTGACTCAAAATTTTCTGTGTTATATTTCTAAGTAATTAATTAATTTTTAATTTTGAACATTCGCTTCCATAAGATTTTGAGTTTTACATTTTCTCCCCCTCTATTCCTTCCCCCCTTATCAAGATAGAATTCAATCTGACATAGGCTCTACATACACATTCATATTAAACATATTTTTCATATCAGTCATGTTGTAAAGAAGAATTAGAACCAATGGGAGGAGCCACAAAAAAGAAAAACAAAACAAAAAAAAAGAGAGCAAATAGTGTGTTTCAATCTGCATGAAGACTCCATAGTTCTCTCTCTGAATGAGGATAGCATTTTCCATCATGAGTCTTTTGGAGTTACAGATCCTTGCATGGTTGAGAAGAGCTGAATCTATCAAAGTTAGCATAAAGCCAAGCACGAGCAGCTTTCCGGAGGACTGCTGCTGTGAACAGCTTTCAAGGTTCTGATTACACAGTATAGTAAACTCTCTATTCAGTAACAAACTAAGACAAAACATTCAAAGAAAACTAAGGTAGAGCATTCACAATGTTACAACTTATCACTAAAATAGCCACATTGTTTTCACCAAAGTAGCCACACAGTTTTAAGCAAAGTACATTCATTTAGTCAATCACAAAGTCCTTAATACAATCACAAAGTATAAAACTCAAAATCCTCTACCCATGGGGTGCAATTAAGTTACAATTTCATTGGCCCCTATTCAGTACACCTTTAAGGGGGTGTTGGAAAGTACAAAAGCCATCTACCCCTAGGTCACAAGTAAGTTTCAATTTCATCAGTAAGCATTAAATACCCAAGGAGAAGTCTTTTCATTTTGACTCAATGCAGGCTCTCAGCTTCCATGGTTGCTCTTCCATGGTCCCAGCTCCTGCCCAAATCTAACCAACTGCCACCTGAGTTCAAAGACAGCTCCCAGTTCCTTGTCTAGCTGTCCATTCAGTTTTCACTCCACATTGAAGCTCATAGTGTCCAGTCCACTTCAAGTCCTTCACAGTTTCTGTTCCTGGGAAGAGAAAACTTAACAGAGCCACAATATCTACATACATCAGGCTTAGCAGAATTACAACAATATTCACACACATGGTTGGCACTATCATCTCAATTCATTTTCAGCCTGTGAAATCAACATAGACCTGAAACAGATAGACAAAGTACTGACACCACAGTCATGCTTCCTCTGCCAGCTCTGGGTAGCCCTTGAAAGTCTTCGGCAGCTCCAGCTCATTCTTGGAAGCTCTAATCAGGAGTTTAGCTGGCTCTCTGAAGAATCCCCACCACCACAAATTCTGTTCTCAAAATCAAAATCACTTTCTCCAGCTCTGTTCTCAAAAGCAAAATCACTTTCTCCAGCCTGGACCTCTCCTTCTCAGCCTCCACATGGCTTATTCCAAGAAGTTCTGTCTCAGTTCTCAGTTCTCATTTCTTTTCTCAGTTCTTCTCAATTCTCAGTTCAGTCCTCAGTCCGGCAGTATCAGCCCAGCCTCCAGATGCTCCGTGGGAGAAATTCTGACTCTCTGGCTTGTGTTTTTCCTTATATAAGGTATTTACTCCTCCCTGTTCCAGCCCCTTCCTGTTATGTCAGCAACAGGCATTCATACCTTCTGTTTCTTAACATGAGCTTCATATAATTAACTTGAAACTAATTGCTAAGTACCTCTTACCTTGCCAATACAAAGGGATCTTCAAATTACATTACCATTATAGTTAATCATCACACAATGTGGCTATTGCTGTGTACAATATTCTTCTGGATATACACATTTCATTCAGCATCAGTTCATATAAGTTTTTCCAGATTTTTCTGGTCAGCCTAGGCATCATTTCTTATAGCAAAATCGTATTGCATTACTTTCATATACCACAACTTGTTCAGCCATTCCCCAGCTGATGGGCATCCTCTCAAACTCCAATTCATGGCCCCCACAAAAAGAGCTGCTATAAATTTTTGTACAAGAGGGTGCTTTTCCAATTTATATAATCTCTTTGGAATACAGACTTAAAAGTAGTATTGCTGTGTCAAAGGATATGCACAGTGTTATAGCCCTTTGGACATAGTTTCAAATTGTTCTCCAGAAGAGTTGGATCAGTTCACAATTCTACCAACAATGGATTAGTGTATGAATTTCACCATATCTTCTCTAGTATTTATCATTTTCCTTTTACTCATGTTAGCCAGTCTTATGGTTATAATGTGGTTCCTCAGAGTTGTTTTGATTTCCATTTATCTAATCAATATTGATTTAGAGCATTTTTTTCATATGAGTATAGATAGCACCAATTTTTTCATCTGGAAACTGTGTGTTCATATCCTTTGACTATTTATCAACTGGGGAATGACTTGCATTCTTATAAATTTGTCTCAGTTCTCTATATATTTTAGAAATGAGGCCTTTAGCAGAGCCACTGGATGTAAAAATTGTTTCCCAGCTTTTTGTTCCCCTTCTAATCTTGGTTATATTGGTTTTCTTTGTGCAAAAACTTTTCAATTTAATGAAATCAGAATTATCCATTTTGCATTTTGTAATGTTCTCTATCTCTTGTTTGGTCATGAATTCTTCCATTCTCCATAAATCTGACAGGTAAACTATTTCTTGCTATCAGCCTCTATATCTAAATCAAGCACCCATTATGACTTTTTCTTGGTATGTGGTGTAAGATGTTGGTCTATGCCTAGCTTCTGTCATACTATTTTCCATTTTTTAAATCAGTTTTGGTGAAATAGAGAGTTCTTAATTCAGAAGGTGGGGTCTTGGGGATTATCAAACATTAGATTATTATATAATTGGTCCACAATGTTCTTTTGCTGGCTTAACTATTCTCAGTTTAGGTATTCAGCATCATATTTGTAGGAGAAAAAGAATTTGGTAGGACTCCTTCTTTGCCTGTTTCCCCAAATAGTACTAGAATTAGCTGTTCTTTAAGTGTTTGATAGAATTCACTTGTAAATCCATCTAGCCCTGGAGAATTTTTTTCTTAGGGAGTTCATTGATGGTTCATTTGATTTTTTTTTCCTGAAATGTGGCTATTTAAGTATTTTATTTCCTCTTCTGTTAATCTGGACAATTTATATTTTTGTAAATATGCACCCATTTCATTAAGATTGTCAAATTTATTGGAATACAGTAGGACAAATAGCTCCTAATTATTGTTTTAATTTTATTTTCATTGGTGATGAATTCACTCTCTTCTTTTTTTTTTTTTTTTTGCTTTTTGGAGGGGCAAGGGTAGGGCAATTGGGGTTAGTTGACTTGCTCAAGGTCACATGGCTAGTAAGTGTTAAGTGTCTAATGCCGGATTTGAGGTCCTCCTAACTCCAGGATTGGTGCTCTATTCACTGAGCTACCAAGCCTCCCTGCCCTTTTTATTTTTCATGCTGGTAATTTGGTTTTCTTATTTCTTTTTTTTTAAATCAAATTAAGCAAAGGTTAATTTATTTTATTGGATGTCTCCTTGGCCTCATAATTCTGGAATTTGGCAACAATATTCCTGGGTGTTTTCAAATTGGTATCTCTTTCAGGAGGTGATCAGCGGATTCTTTTGATGATTATTTTTACTCTCTGGTTTTAGGACCTCAGGGCAGGTTTCCTTGAAGATTTCTTGAAAGATGCTTTCCAGGCTCTTTTTCTTTTATCACATCTCTCAAGTGGACTAATAGTTCTTACATTATCTCTCCAGGATATATTTTCCAGGTCAGTTGTTTTTCTTTACTTTTTTTAAATTAACTTTTGTTTTTATTTTTAGTTTATATCATTCATTTCCACCAGATTTTGAGTTACAAATTTTCTCCCCGTTTTTCCCCTACCCACCACCACAACATAGGAATCCCACTGAATACACCCTCCCCAATCTTTTCTCTCCTATATCCTCCCCCATGACCCCTCTGACTTTCTGGTAGGGCAAGATGGATCTCCATATGCCAATGCCTGTATATCTTATTTCCCTGTTGCATGTAAATAATAATAATAATAAAATTTTTTAAACCATTTGATTTTAAAAGTTTAAATTTTAGATTCTTCCTCTTTCTCCTTCATCTCCCACCCTTACTGGGAAGATAAGCCATTCAATATAGGTAGTATATGTGTAGTTATGCAAAACATTTCCATAGTGTATATATTATGAAAGACTGACTATATTTCCCTCCATCCTATCCTGCCCCCACTTGTTCTCTTCTCTACTTTGTCCCTGTCCCTTTACAAAAGTGTATGCTTCTAACTGCCCTCTCCTCCAAACTGCCCTCCCATCCATCATCCCCCCCTCTCATGCCCTTCCCCCCTACTCTCCTGTAGGGCAAGATACCCAGTTTATAATGTGTGTCATTCCCTCCCTAAGCCAAATTCAATGAGAGTAAGGTTGTCCCATTCCTTTTGGCCTTCCTATTCTTCCCTCCATTGTAACAGTTATCCCTTGCCTCTTCTATAAAAGATAATTTACCCCATTCTGTCTCTCCCTATCCCTTCTCATTATATTTCTCTCACCTCTCAATTTCATCTTTTAAATATTATCTCTTCCTATTCAATTGATCCTGTACCCTGTGGCTATGTATACCTGTAGACACATATACACACACTCACAGATGTATTCATATACATATATACTCTCCTATGTAGATATGTATGTATGTATACATATATGTGTGTGTGTGTATGTATAAATACATTTATATTCCCTTCAATTATTCTCATACTGAGAAAAGTTTCATAAGTTAAAATTATCATTTTTCCATGTAGGCATGTAAATAGGTCAACTTTGAAGGGTTCCTTTTGATCTTATTTCCCTGTTTACCTTCTCATGCTTCCCTTGCTTCTCGTATTTCAATGTCAAATTTTCTATTCAATTCTGTTTTTGTTTTTTTTTATCAAGAATGCTTGAAAGTCCTCCATCTCATTTGAATGACCGTATTTACCCCTGAAACATTATACTCAGTTTTGCTGGGTAGGTGATTCTTGGTTTTAATCCTAACTCCTTTGATCTCTGGAATATCATATTCCAAGCCCTTTGATCCCTTAATGTAGAAGCTGCTAGATCCTGTGTTATCCTTATTATGTTTTCACAATATTCAAACTGTTTCTTCTTGGCTACTTGTAATATTTTCTCCTTGGTTTGGGAACTCTAAAACCTGGCAATAAAATTTCTAGAAGTTTTCTTTTTGGGATCTTTCTCAAGAGGTGATTGGTGGATTCTTTCAATTTCTATTTTGCTCTCTGGTTCTAAAATATCAGGGCAATTTTTCTCGAGAATTTCTTGAAGGATGATGTCTAGATTCTTTTTTTGATCATGGCTTTCAGGTATTCCAACAAATTTTAAATTGTCTCTCCTGGATCTATTCTCCAGGTCAGTGGTTTTTCCAATGAGATATTGCACATTGCCTTCTATTTTTTCATTTGTTCAGATCTGTTTAATAGTATCATGATATCTCATAAAGTCATTCACTTGCATTTACTCCAGTTTGATTTTGAAGCAATTATTCCCTTCAGTGAGCTTTTGAAAATTTTTTTTCCATCTGGCAAATTCGAGTTTTTAAGGCATTCTTCTCCTCATTGACTTTTTGGGCCTCTTTTTCCATTTGAGTTAGTCTATTTTTTAAGGTATCATTTTCTTCAGTCAGATTGTTGACTCCCTTTTCATGATTTTCTTGCATCATTCTCATTTCTCTTCCCAATTTTTCCTCCACTTCTCTTACTTGATTTTCAAAATCCTTCTTGAACTCCTCCATGGCTTGTAACCAGTTTATATTTTTCTTGGAAGCTTTTGGTGCAGAAGTTCTGACTGTGTTGTCTTCCTGCCATTCCATGATTTGATCCTTTTTGTCCCCAAAAAAAGGAATCTAAAGTTGGATGACTGTGCTTGCTTTGCTTCCTCTGTTTGCTCATCTTGCCAGCCAATGGCAAGACTTTTGAGCTCTTTGCCATAGCAGAACTCTGCTTCCAGAGGGGAGAGCTTTGTCCCAGATCACTGGGGTTTTCACAGCTGCTGAAGCTATTAGGAGGCCATTGCCTCTACAGCCCCCCCTAGCTTTGGCTCACTGGTCACACACCTCAGCACCATCACCCAAGACTGCCATCCTGATCCAGGCAAGTCAAGGGAAGAGCACTTAGCCTCTGAATAGTTGCTTTCCCCCCCCCTCCCCCATGATCTGCAGGCCAGGAGCTCTGAAGCAGCCACATAAAGGCAGCTACAGGGTCACCGCTTCCACCGCTTCTTGCTCTGGGAGCAGAGGCTGAACCACACTCTGCCCCCCCCCCCAATTTAGCAGGCTTCCCCTGACCTTTTACCTTGTCTTTGGTGTTTATGGGTTGATAATTCTGGAAACCACCTTAGGTTCTGGTGATGCACTCTCTCAAATACTCCAGCCAAACTGGTCCAGGCTGCACTAGGGCTAAAACCCTGGACTCACTCAGTGCTGAGTTCTGCTCCCAGTGTGCTGCCATGGAACCTTCCTGTCTGCCTGCCAGGCTGCCTTCAGAGGGAGATTTGTTTCTCTCTGTCACTTTGTGGGTTCTGTAGCTCTAAAATTTATTTAGAGTCATATTTTATAGGTATTTGAGGTGGTTATGGGGGGAGCTTGCAGAGTTTTCCTGCTTCTGTGCCACCATCTTGGCTCTGCCCCATTGTTTTTCTAATGAGGAAGTTTACATTTTCTTCTAATTTTTTCATTCTTTTGATTTTGCTTGACTGATTCTTAATGTCCCAGAGTCATTCACCTCCCCTGGCCCAATTTTAATTTTAATAAATTTTTTTTGTCTTAGCTTTTGTTCCTCCTTTTCCATTTGTCTCATTTTACTTTTTAAGTGGTTTTTCTCTTCAGTGAGGTTTTTTTTTTTTGCCTCCTTTACCATTTAGCCAATTGTATTTTTTAAGGACTTGTTTTCTACAATCCATTTTTTATCCCTCCTTTTCCAAGCTATCGTCTCTCTTGAATACCTCTCATTTCTTTTTTCAGTTTATCTTCCAACTCTCTTATTTGACTTTTAAAACCCTTCTTCAGCTTTTCCAAGAAGGCTTTTGGGGCTTGAGACCAATTCATATTCCCCTTTGAGATTTCAGATGTGGGTATATTGACAAGGTTTTCCTCTTCTGAATTTGTGTTTTACTATATCTTCCTTGTTCCCATAGAAAAAATCTGTGGTCAATGTCTGTTTCTGCTTTTTGCTCATGATATCTGCCTATTTCCTGGCTTTAAAACTTGAGCTCTCCTGCTGGAGCACGGGGGGCATTGACCCAAGCTTGTTGTGCTTGGGGCCAGGGACCTGGTCACTGGCTTTTTGTGCTAGGGCCTCAGGCTCTGGCAACTGGTGGCTGTATGGGTCTGGCAGCTTACCTGGTGCTGAGCTAAATAGATAAATGAGATAAATAGAATGGAAAGCATGTATATGCATATATAGATTTGTATGTGTCTGTGTGTATACATGCATACAGCATATATATACATACATTTATGTGTGTATCTACCTGTATTTTATACACACCAATTAATATCTATATATCACTAGTGTGGGGTGTAGGAAGAAAAAAGGAAAAATTACATGATATCTTTATTTAATATTTAAAATAAATGGAAAGTTGCACATAATAGATTTGCAATTTCATGTGCAACCATCTTTTAATGCTTGTTTTATTCCATAAATTAAAATTAAATAAATAAAAATTAAAAACAATCATATATCATACCTGACAATTCCTGGAAAATCACAGTATCCCATCATGGCACAAGGTAATTAAATTTAAACAAAGATGGCTTTGAATCAAAACAAAGCAAAGCAAAATAAAATAATACTTATTACTGCAGGATTGCACCCTCCCCCCCACCCCGGGGTTGTTACATAATGAATAATGCGAGGTCTAGATTATTTTAAAGCATACTAACTGACTGCATTTAGTGGATAACACTTTTTCAGCTTTGAGATAGGAGACCTGAAAGTTTCCAAGTTCCATGATGCCTACATACTTTTATTTGATTTACTAAGCCCATCTCCACAAGACGCAGCTGAAGTGCCTCATACTTCATGGAGTCTTTCCTGTGCACCTCACTTCTCTACCCCTATGAAGGAATTCTTTTTATTCTGATAAATCTCTTATGGCAATTTTTTTTTTGAAATCTCCTTGTGTATTTTTTTTTTCTGAAACCAAATATATTTTGATTTATATTATAGACATGTCCGAGGAAGGTTGTAGGATTGGATAAAACCCTGGATGTAGATTTAGGAAGGTCTGATTTGGAATTCTGCCTCAGACACTTACTAGTTGTGTGACACTAGTTAGAAAAGTCACTTAACTTCTCTGACCCACATTTTGGTCATCCATAAAATGAAGTCAATAGTCCCTGCCTTAAGGTGCTGTTGTAAGTATCAAATGTGATAATATATGAAAAGCAAGTACTTTGCAAACCATAAATATATAAATTCAGCTATTATTAGTTATTGCACATTCCAAAATATCTCCCCTAATGGATTACAAATTTCTTGAAGAGATAAAGTATGTCTTATTTCATCTTTGTATCCCTATCACCCCAGATAATACCTTTCAGACAATAGGAAATTAATGAATGTTTGTTGAATTGTTGAAAATTGTTTGCAGACTTATTTTAGATTCAGGAACAATGTATTCTACATAAGTAGAATCTACACAGAGAAATATAAGTACAGAACTGAACAATTTTCCCATTAACTTACTCAATGCGGACAGGCAATCTCCATAATTCCGGTTTAACAGACTCTTCCTTTTTTCATTAGGGGGTTCTTGTTCCTGTGTTATGAAGATAATGCCTAAATTCCTTTCCCAGCCTTAGGGTAAAGCAAGTTTAATTATTATGAAATGAATCCGTGTCCAATCAATTTTAGCACATGCTCTATCACCAATCTCACCAGTCACAAAATGTTAATTATCATGTGAACTGTAGCAGCAAGCAGATAATCTGTATCTGAGGCTGCCTGTCAGTTACAGAAAAAGATCTGAAGCCTCTGAAATAAACACTCAATTGTTCCTTATTTCTAACTAAATGAATCATTAAATCTTAGATTCTCATGGTCAGTAATAATGTCACTCTACAGAATCCATATGATTTATTGGTGGGCACATATGATTTCCTTGGATAATAATCATTCCCCATTTGTTTTGTCAATATTCAGGTTTTTTTTTTCTTTAATGTGCTGTCTGCTGAAGGCAAATCTTATAGCAATGCTTTCAGAGAGTCAAGACATCTCCAATTTCCTTAAAATTATAATATCGTCTCCTCTTTATTTGATCCTGATAACTTCCAGGGTCAAATGATTACTATATTATTTCACCATCCAGTTGAAAAAAGACAATTTAAGTTGCACAAACTTTGTCCATTCCTTTTTTATTTTTTGGCTAATTCCTAGGCTTTTTATCCATTCATGGACATTTTCATAGATTAAAACTTTCTGAATCATCACTTCAGTTATTAAATTAAATTAAATTTTTATTTTAATTCAGGAGACAGAGTTGGTAATAGAATATTGAAAAGCAGGATGTCTGGTTTTTAGAGGTTATGGAGAAGACATTATGTTGTAATGTGACATGATGTCTTCATGGTTGTAGCTAGTTGTTTGCACAGTCAATCATGTTTTTCCTTTCTTAACTTAGAGTGTTTTATGAAGAAATCAGTATAACATATTGTTAGCACATTAAAAATTCATCATATTTGACCATAACCTGTGACCGTAACTGACCTTGAACATTCCATGTCTCATATAAAAATTGAAAAGAATATATTATTTGTATAGCAAACTCTATTCAGGACTGAAGGTCCTACTTAGTCCTACACTAGTACTTCAATATATCTTTGATAGGGATAAGTAATATTGCCTTTCTATAAATTTAATCCTACTTAAAATGACAAGGTAGATCATTGGTAGACCAGGGTTGGGGAACCTGTGGCCTCTAGGCCACATTTGGCCCTCTAGGTCCTCAAGTGTGGCCCTTTGACTGAATCCAAACACCACATAACAAATTCCCTTAAAAAAAAAAAAGGATTTGTTCTGTAAAAATTGGACTGGGGCAAAAGGCCACGGATCCACAGATCTAGAAGTCCACACGTGCCCTCAGGGTTGCAAGTTCCTTACCCCGGTAGACAATATACAACTTGTATTTCCAGTGATTTACTCATTCATTCATTCAAATAGGATTGAGAATCTTGTTTGTATAATTAAGATAATGGAAAAAGAGGTAGCATAATTATTTAGTCATCTCAAGTTACTTTAAGCAGTCCCACTTCCATAATCTTATAGAGTGAGTTTGTGTCAAAGGTGGAATTTGAACTCAGTTCTCTGACTCAGAGATTTCTTTCTAGCAACTTGTGCCAAACTGCAATTTGTGAGAGGGGCAGTGGCATAGTGGGCAGAATCTAACTTTGAAAACATGAAACCTTTGGTTCAAGTTCTACCTTGAACACATATGGGCTGAGTGACCCTGAGCAAGTCAATCAGCCTTTAGTGATCTAGGCAACACTAATACTATAAGTTGCAGTGAAGTTGATGGACTGTATTAATTGAGGGGGTTTTCTCACTCAAGAATGCACAGCTTTAGTCCCTGTGTCATAAGCTCACAGATTTAGAGCTACTAAAAAAAGATTTAAGCAGGCATTTACCCAAGCCCTTCATTTTAAAAATAAGAAAACTGAGGCTTACCATAAATATGTGACTCTCCTAGGGTCTTAGAACTAATACATATGGAATTCAGATTTAAACCTGGATCTTCCTGATTTCAGGTAATGTTCTTTCTACTATGTTGCCTCTCAGTTGTTCATGTGCTTCTCCTGTATTACATTCCCCAAATAGTCAGGTATTTGCATCTGTTTCTTCAGTGACGAGAGCCACTATGGCTACAACGCAGAAGGTTAGAAAATCATCATTTATCACATGTAGGCCAAAGGCCCCTCTGACAACACTCCCTATTTAAGTGATGAAATGTTTAGTCATGTCTGATTTTTTTGTGATCCTATGTATATTTCTTGGTAAAGATATTGAAATGGTTTATTATTTCCTTTTCCAGCTCATTTTAAATACAAGGATACTGAAACAAGCAGAGTTACATGACTTATTCAAAGTCACATAGCTAGTAAGTGTTTGAGGCCAGATTTGAATTCAGATCTTTCTGGCCCTGAGCACAGTGCTATTTCTACTGCACAACCTAACTATCACAAGTGATAAAATGCCTTTTGACAAAATCTTTTTTCCTCTTTCTTTATATGGTACAAGACCTGGAGCAACTAACTTTTTGCATTCATTGTGGAATATCCTAGTACAAATTCTTACAGGCCCTGCCAAGCTGGAAAGACCTTGAGTTCATGTCAGAAGCAACAATCAGAAAAGAGCTCGACAGGTTAGAACATGGTCTTATGGAAACGAAATTTATTGGAGACAAATGCAAAATAGCGAGCTTGATTTCACAATGTCAATTTCACAAGTACAGGACAGAAGGAAGCATGGCTAATAAGCATTTGTATGAAAAAAATATCTGGGAGTTTAGTGAACTACAAACTCAATAGCATTCAACAGTGTTATGACAGGCAAGAAACCCACGCAACCAAGCTGAAAGAAGAGAAATACAGAAACTAGTAGTAAAAATGTGACAATCTTGCTCTATTATTTCCTTAGTTAAGACCACATATAAAATGAAGGTTCAGTTCTGGGCTGAACTTTCTTTGAAGGACATTGAAAAACTAAAAGGTATCCAGAGAGGGGTAATTATGATGATGAAAGACATTCAGCTCATGGCATATAAGTACAAGGAAAAGGGATGGAAGTATGTAACCTGGAAAACAGAAAACTTTTTGGGGGTTGAGGGTGGTAAAATAGTGGGCATATTCGAGAATCCAAAGGCTATCTTGGGAAAGGGACTGGATTTTT
The DNA here is from genome assembly GCA_028627135.1 of Pseudochirops cupreus. Lineage (NCBI taxonomy): Eukaryota > Metazoa > Chordata > Mammalia > Diprotodontia > Pseudocheiridae > Pseudochirops > Pseudochirops cupreus. Next base: position 430,506,954 of record CM053580.1, on the reverse strand, counting down.
TCTGTTTGGTCTCACAGGGTAGAACTTTAGAGTAGGCAAATTTAAGTATGATGTGTATATGCTTTTGTTTTGGCCAGGGGAAGGAAGGAAGGAATGAAAGAAGGAAGGAAGGAAGGAAGGAAGGAAGGAAGGAAGGAAGGAAGGAAGGGGAAAGGGAAGAAAGATACAGATGAGAGAGAAAAAGTCAGAGAGTCAGTGACAGAGACAGAAAGAGAGAGACAGACAGACAGAGAGACTGAGAGATTCATCACAAGGCTGGAAGAAAGATGATGAATTTTTCAGTCACGCAACTCTCTTGAACACTATCTGCTAGGTGAGAGAGGGGTTTTCATCGCCTGATTTGATGGAGATAATTCCCACACTGAGAAAATTAAAGGTCCCTGAATATTGAGACATGATTTCTACTTATTCGAGGTGACATCAACAGGAGATAATTATGATTCATGAAACAGAGGTAGATTTTCTATAATAATAGCTTCTTAGAGTCCAAGGTACTGTGGAAAAGTGTGGCATAGTAGATAAAAAGCTGGTTTCAGAGGCAGAAAGCTCTGGGTTCAACTCTTGCCTCTGACTTAAACTAGTTGAGTGGCCTAAGGCAAGTCATTTAACTTCTTCTTGTCGTGAATAACTAAGAATAGAAACTATAGATGAGTTGCAGATATCAATTGTTGGAGGAAGTTAAAATACTAGTAGTTCCCTATAATTATAAGGAACAAGAAAGAAGGAGAAGAAATGAAGGAGCAGAAAGTCATGAAGTCCAAAAGATTCTGGTTAAAGCTGATTTCTTTGGTGTTGACTGAAATTAGTACATTTGTACATGATGTGGACATTATATACTCATTTGTATTACTCCACTTTGAGATTTTAGGAATAATGATTTTGTGAGTATTCAAAAACATCCATTTTTATTTGTTTACATAACCAACCAAAAACTTACATTGTATTTCTGTACAATAATTTGGGTATAAATACCCTGAACTGACAAAGTACATCATGAAAGTTGAAGTCCATCTAGATATATAATGAATGAGTTTGCACAGAGGCCCAAGATTGCACAATAGAACATTTTTCCAGAAATGATATTATTTGAAAAAATTATGAACTTCATAGCTGCATCAACTTACTGGAGTTTTTTCTGATATTTTTTTCATTTCTCTTTAAGTGGAAATGATCCTATTCACCTGTGCAATAAAATGTATCACAATGATTTATCAAAAAAAATTTTTTTTAACTGTCTAGATGTTCATACGTTTGAAAGATGCAATTCCAGATGAAGTTTATTTGATCTTATTTGTTTTATTTTACAAAACTTTTTAAGTTCACAATGAGGTTTAAAGACAAAACCAGGGGTGAATGGCAGAATAAGCTATGTTATATCAATGCAATAGAATGATGTAGTTCTAATTAAATACTTACTATGAGGAATAGCAAGAAATTTAGAATGACATATGAAGTAAGTTGAATTGGAAAAAAGCAGACCAAGAATAATTTTATATAATTATATATGTATATATGTGTGTGTGTGTGTATGTATGTATATTATATATTCCACACAAGTTTGCACAATCTCAGCATTGTAAGGAACTTCAGAGGCTTTCTGGTCTATCCTGCACCTGACATGGAATCTTTTCTAACTTTCCAGTAAGTGATTGTTGATTCATTGAGTTTTAAAGATCTCCAGCAATGGGATACATTCACTAGGAAGCTTATGTCTCAGTGGATAGAACATCTGGAGTCAAAAACACCTGATTTCAAATTGTACTTCAGACACTTACAAGCTGTGCAACTCAGGAAAGGTCAATTAACCTCTAGCTACTTGGGTTCTTTAACTGTAAAATGGGGATAAAAATAGAACCTACTTTATAGGATTATTGTGGGGATCAGATGATATAACATTTGTAAACCAAATAGTCCCTGATACATAGTAGGCATTTAATAAATGCTTGTTACTTTGCACTATCCTCTGAGAAAGACTATTCCAATTCTGTAGAGCTCAGATAGATGGCACGCTGAATATTGCACTGGGCCCAGACTCAGTAAGACTCATCTTCATGAGTTCAAATCTGTCCTCAAATACTTACTAGCTATATGACCCTGGGCAGGGCACTTAATCCTATTTGTCTCAGTTTCCTCATGTGTAAAATGAGCTGGAGAAGGAAATAGCAAATCAATCTAGTGTCTTTGCCAAGAAAATCCCAAATTGGTTCACAAAGAGTTGGACAAAAATGAAAAACAACTCAACCACAAAAATTTGTAGCAAGTTATTTCTCCATATTGAGCTGAAACATCATCTATTTATTCAACAGATACTTGAACATTTACTATATGTAAGATGTTGTGCAAAGTACAGTTTGTAGTCTAAGGTGGTAATATAAGAGACTAATGCAATAACTTATAATATGCCTAGGGAGAAAAGGTACCTCTACCAAAAACTATGAAGCAAATCAGTAGTGCTAAGATTCAAGTCAGTAGTACAAACACAGATGAAATTTCAAAGATGAGAGAAAGTGCTGCTCCCTGGGGTGAGTGGGAAAGGCTTCTGGAGGAGGGAGGATGTGATCACAACTGCCTTGATGGGAAAAAATAATAAACACTAAAGTAATTCATGAAAGGAAAAAATATTGCAAGTAAAAATATACCCTGAAATACAGTTACACACTATTAAACAGAATAACTAGGGATAAATTTCATATATACATAAACACATACATATATCCACAGATATATTTATCTGCATACATACATGTATGTATAAACATGTACTTTAATGTCATAGATACATATATGTGTGTGCTTTATGGTGTACACATATATCTAGGGATATATGTATATGAATATACATACATATATGTGTATATATGTAGGCATGTATATATACACACATACACAAAGGAATAATAAACTTGTAAATATAATCCACATTGAGTAAATTAATAATTTTTGAAATTTAAGATAAAAACAATAATGATAATATTATCCTCCTGTCAAAGAAGGATTGGTTGAAAAAAAAACTGGGAATGTTTATCCTTTAGAAGAGATGATGAGGCAGGAAGGCATATCATGTATTTGTTGTGCTAATATGTAAGGAACATCAGTTTCTTGGTCCTACAAGACAGAAACTAGAGCACTGACTGGAGATTGCCAATATGCAGTTTTAAGTTTTAATTACAGAAAAATTTTTTAAAAGTTAGAATTATCCCAAACTGAAAACAGCTGTCTTATGAGGTATCACCTGAAAGAGATCTTTAAGGCTCAATGACTAATTGCTAGTAATATTATATTTAGTATTCTTGTCGAAGGACAGATTTGATTAAGTAGTCCCTATAGTCTCTTCTGGCTCTGAAATTCTGTGATTATATAATTCTGTAGTATCATGTATGCTATTTACAGCATAAATCATTTTGAGTGTATATTTGTTTGATTTAATTGTTTGAGGTTATATGCATAAAAGTTATTTTAAAGAAATACATTTTTAAAATACCCCATTGATCTTGTTTCTTTTCTTTTCTCAGTAAAAGGGAAGTGCTGATCAGAGGTAGTGGTAACAGCGGGTACCAAAAGGAATAAGCATATATTCTATAGGAACTCTGATGGGTGGCTGCCATGGTGTCAGACACCAATGGTACTGCAAAGTCAAATTTCATCACAATACCATAAGTACCAATTGAAGTTAAGGACAAATTTCTTACCTTGAGTTCACAAAAGAGTGTCAATAAAATCAATTTTCCAGATTGGAGGCAAGTAAGAGCTCTATGGAAGCAACCCTTTTTGATCTTTCAAATGTGGACAGTCTGATTGGCATGAGGAGCATAATTAAATAGAGTCAACAGATCAATCAATCAGTAAGCTTTTTTTTTTCTTTCGGGGTTCATACTATATGCCAGGTATTATGGTAAAAAAGTTCTGGGCCTACAAGGAATGGGAAAAAAAAAACAATCTCTAACCTCAAGGAGCTCATATTCTGGTAAGGAAATGACAAGTGAATAATTATTTGCAAGATATAAACAGAGTAAATAAAATACTACCTTAGAGAGGAAGAGTCTAGTAGTAGGGCATACAAGGAAAAGCCTCATGAAGAAGGTGAGATTTTGGGTGAGTCTTGAAGGAAACTAGCTGAGAAGGGATAACATGCTACATCTCAGAGCGATCAGTGCAAAGGAATAAGTATAGAAGATAGAGTTCTGTGGGAAGTGAGTAAACCACACTGACCTGATCTTGTGTCTCAATTCTGGGCATTTTTAATGTTTTTTCCATTTTTTTAATTGTGTGCCCATTATTAACAATATTATACTAGAAATGCTAGCTATAGCAAAAAAGAGAAGGAAAAGAAATGGAAGGAATTAGGCAATTAGAAAATAAAACTATCACTCTTTGCAGAGGATATGGTGGTATACTTAAAGAATCTTAGAGAATCAACCAAGAAGCTCATTGAAATCATTAAGAATTTCAACAGTTGCAGTATGTAAAATAAACCTGTCTAAATATCAACAGCAATCTGTTTTTTTCTCTATTTTATTGATGTAAACATTTAGAGATATAAATTTTACCCTAAATACTCCTTAGCCTGCATTTCATAAATTTGATTTGCTGTCTCATTGTTGTCATTTTCCTTAATGAAATTGTTTATTGTTTTCTATGATTTGTTCTTTGATCCACTCATTTTTTGGGGGTTAGATTATTTGGTTTCCAATTACTTTTCAATCCAACTTTACATATCCCTTTATTGAATGTAATTTTATTGCATCATGATCTGAAAAGGATGAATTTAATATTTCTGCTTTTCTGTATTTAGTTGTGAGGTTTTTATACCTTAATACATGGTTAATTTTCGTGAAGTTTCTTCATTGAAGACCTTTAGCAATGGGACAATTATTATTTAGGAAACTTTCATCTTAGTGGATAGAGTACCTGGAGTAAAAAAAGATCTGATTTCAAATTGTACTTCAAATGCTTACTAGCCATGTAACTCTGGAAAAGTTAGTTAACTTTTATCTACCTTGAGTTTTTCAACTATAAAATAGGTATAAAAATAGAACCTACCTTGCAGGATTATTGTGAGGATCAAATGAGATGTTTGTAAAGCACTTAGCATAGTACCTGGCACATAGTATGAATTTAATAAATGTTTGAGAAAAAGTATACTCCTTTCTGCCCATTTCATTTTCTCCAGAGGTCTCTCATATCAAGCTTTTCTAAAATTTTATTCATCTCCTTAAATTGTTTCCTGCTTAATTACAATTAGATTTATCAAGTTCTGAGAGAGGAAAGTTGAGGTCTCCCACGAGTTAACTTTTGCTGTCTATTTCTTCCTGTAACTCATTTAACTTTTCCTTTAAGTATTTAGATATTATGTCATTTCGTGCCTATATGTTTAGTATTTACATTGTGCCTCATTGTCTATGGTAACTTTTAGCAAAATGTAGTTTCCCTGCTTATTCATTTTGATTAGGTCATTTTTCTTTTGTTTTGTCTGAGATCATGTTTGCTTCACTTGCCTTTTATACTGCAATTAAAGCATAATAGATTCTACTCCAACCCCTTATTTTTACATTGTACATGTCTCTATGTTTCAAGTGTACTTCTTGTAAACAACATATTATTGGATTCTGATTTTCAATACAGTCTTCATCCATTTTATGGGCAAGTTCACTCCATTCACATTCATAGTTATGATTACTGCATGTTTTTTCTATGTCCTAAATCTTTGTGTAATTCTCACTGTTGTTTGTCAATATTTGAATTGTTTCTTTTTGGCTGCTTGCAATATTTTCTTCTTAGCCCAAGAGCTCTGGAATTTGATCATAATATTCCTGGGAGTTCTCATTTTGGTATCTCTTTTAAGTGATCAGTGAATTCTTTCAATTTCTATTTTATTCTCTAGTTCTAGAATATCAGTGCATTTTTCCTTGATAATTTCTTGAATTATGATGACTATGCTCTTTTTTATCATGGCTTTCTGATAGTGCAAAAATTCTTAAATAGTCTCTTCTCAGTTAATTTTCATGATCAATTATTTTTCCAATGAGATATTTCAAATTATCTTCCTTTTTTTTTTAAATCTTTTGACTTATTTTCTCTTAATGTCTCCTGGAGTCATTAGCTTCCACTTTCCAAATTTTTTTTCTTTTTTTCTTTTTTTAATTGATTTGTTTATTTACTTTTAGTTTACAAGATTCAGTTCCACAATCCCTTGAGTTTCAAATTTTCTCCCTTCTTTCTCTTCCCCACCACCCCACCCATGGTGACATGCAATAAAGTATAGGACCTGCAAATACTTTCACATTGGACTTTACTCTAAATTCTAATTTTTTTAAGAAATTATTTTCTTCTGTTAATTTTTTTTTTACTTCTTTTTACATTTGCCAGTTCTGCATATTAAAGAGTTCTTTTCTTCAGTAGATTACTGTGCCTTTTTTATCATTAGACCAATTTTGGTTTTTAAGGTATTTTTTTCTTCAGTATTTATTTGTGACTCTTTTACCAAGATGTTGACTCTCTTTTCATGGTTTTCTTGTATCCATCTTATTTCTTGTCCAAATTTTTCCTCTACCTCTCTTATTTTATTTTAAAAATCCTTTTTGAGCTCCTCCAGGAATTCTTGTTGGGTTTGTGTTCAATTCATTTTTTTTTTCCCCTTTGCTTACAAATAAGTCTGTGTAAGACTTTGCTGACAGCTGTTTTGACATCATTTTCTTTTGAGTTTGTGTCTTAGTTTTCCCTATCACCATAGTAATTCTTTATCATTTAATTGCTTTTTTTTTTTATTTGATGTTGTTTGTTCATTTTTTCTGGTCTTCTTCTTGACTTTTAATTTTATGTTAAAGTTGTGCTCTGCTACCAGAGTGGAAGGGAAAATGTCCCAAGTTTCAAGTTTTTCATAGTGCTGTTTTCAGAGCTAGTTTTAATGGTCTGTGTGTTTTCATTGCTTCCAAAGCGGTATGATCTAACAAAAGGTGTGGTCACTGCTCCCTTGGTCTGCTCTCTGGTCTTTCCCCAGGGAGGGATGTTGTTTCCCTGTAACCACAAATTCTAGTGCACTTCTTGGCTTTGGAACTGTGACCAGGTGCCCTGCTCTGCCAGAGTCAGAAGTACCAGTGTTCTTTTATGCCTTGGAACTGTGACCAGGGTGACTGTTCTTTTATAAGTGACCACAAGCACTCTTTTCTATACAGGAACTATGACCAGGGCTCCTGTTCCCTCAAGCCACAAATGATATCATTCCTTTTGGGACTGTGACTCTTGCCTCTGCTCTCCTGTCACTTCACTTAGTCACAGTACTTCCTGCTTTGGAACTATAATCAGGCTTCTGTTACCCTGCACTCAATTTCTCTCTTTAACTGTGATCTGGAACTAATTCTGAACAATGCAATAGGGTCCTCAATCCAGAGCCTGTAAATAGTCCCCTTAAATATCTGTTTGACCGATTGTTTGATTCCCTTACAATAACTTCCAAAACTGTTGCTAGCACTTTTTCAAGTACTACTAAGGCCTGCTGATGCTGTTGCTGTGGTGTGCCTGCTCTGAACTAGGCCTGACCTCTGCTTGGTGTGACAAACCTTTCTTATTGACCTCCTATGTTATCTTGGACCAGATTATTTCACTCCAACTTTTTGTTGGCTCTGCTTTTCCAAAATTCAATTTGAGCTGTTATTTTAAAATTGTTTTTAGGGGAATTTGGGAGAGTTTAGGTGAGTTACTGACCATACTACTCCATTTGGCTCTGTCCCAACTTTTCTTATTGATTTTTAATGTTTTGTTTTAGATTTAATATCACTGTCACTTCCCAATAATCCCCCTCCCATAGTAAACTATCTCTTCCAAATGGGGAAAAATTGTTATATTTCTAAATTTGATTGCTATCTCTTCCACTTATTAGAAGTAATAGATAGAACCTCCGCTCTGCACTATTAATGGTGTTATCATTACAGAATTAATGGTGCTGCATTTTATTTATTATTAAATAAATTCATTTGAACAAAATTCGAATAAGCACCTGCTATAAACAAGATACTATGATAAGCTCTGGAGAATATCACTTGCAAGAGCCTGTCTACATCCTTCATTCTGTTATGTTCTCATTGTTGATATCCGTGTGTGTGTGTGTGTGTGTGTGTGTCTGTGTGTGTGTGTGTGTGTGTGCATGCAAGAGAGAAAGAGAGAGAGAGAGAGATTCTAATGAATATTTTATATACATGGAAAAGTAGGCATATCGGTTCATAGATTTTATTCTCTCAGTTTTGGGTTTTTTTTTCAGAATCAGAAAGAGACCAGATTTTTTTACCCACAGCCCTCATCTTTTTTCTTCTTTTAGAGACCTTGTAAATGGAATCTTCAATGCTGTCACAATTCTTTCATCTCTAGAATGGATTTCCTTTATGTACATTTGGTCTAAGTCAACTGTGTAGCTCATGCGTTGACATTTCTCCTCCTTCTAGAAATACATTCAGACTACTATGGCAGCTTTATTATTTGTGACATGTGGAAGGCTTGTTGTAAAAATCTTTGTAGATCCTTCCCATTTTTCTTCTGCTTTTGTTCTTCCATTTTCATGCTTAAATGTCCTCAGATGACTTTGATTAGTTGGGTTTCTTGCTAAGCTGACTTGTTTTATGAAATTATAGTACACTGAATCTTCCATGATTTTTTCTTTTTCTACTACTACTTTACAAGTGATTTTAAATTCCAAACCAAAGTCCTCTTTGGGTACCCTATCTCTCCACTTAGAAAGTCACTCAAGTGTTAGCTGAATTAAGATATTTTAGACTCTTTGGGGCTCTTTTTTATGATGTTTGATTCATGTGGTTTAAATTTCCTTACAAAATCAATATAGTCTATATCTTTGCTCTATTTTTATTTCTGTCCCATTTTCATCATCAATTATTTCTTCAAAAAGTCAAGATTAAATGGTTTCAAATGCATGCCATATGGTTTTTTTCTCATTCCATTTTAGCTTTCAATGAGTTTTGATCTTTGCTCTAATAAGTCATTGATTCAAGAATAACAACTCCATTGGGAACAAGTAATTTCGTATCTCTTAATGTATAATGAATTTCCTTTTGGTGATCTTAGTTTTCATTATACCTACTGCTACAAATTCTCTACAAAGAAGTATTCTATCTATTGATAGAATATCTATCTATACATAATATAATGTATTATATAATATATAATTATATTACATATAATTATATATTATTTATTGTATATAATGGATACTACAATGTATGTATGATACACACACACACACACACACACACACACATATATATATATATATATATAAACATATGTATCGCCATGTGGATTATGCAAATTTGCATATCTTTAGCCTCTCTTATTCCTTATTTTTGGTTCAACTTTTCATAGTACTTTTCCCTTACCTTTCACCTTTCCTACCTTTACATTGAAGTTACCAAGTACGGTATTACAGGGTGAATTAATTTCAAGGAGAAACTCATTTTGAGTTCTCAGAATTTTACTGTCTCAACTCCAAAAGACTCATGATGGAAAATGTTGTCCACACCTGAAAAAAGCCCAGCAACTATGGAGTCAAAGCATATAATTTGTTCTCTTTCTCTTTTTTTTTTTTGTTTCTCCTCTCTCATGTTTTCTCCCATTGCTTCTAATTCTTCTTTACAACATGACTAATGTGAAAATAGGTTTAATATTAATGTATATGTAGTGTCTATATCTAATTACATGCCATCTTGGGGTGGGGACAGGAAAGATGAGGAGAAAATTTGGAACTCAAAATCTTATGGAAGTGACTATTGGAAACTAAAAATAAATTTAGTTTTTAAAAAAGTTGGAAGAAACTCAAACAGCAGTAGTAATAGATGCTCTAAGTAAGTTCAGAAGGGAATACAGACAAGCAGGGAAAAACTATATTATGTTTAATATATTCTTTTGTTTCTAAAAAGCTGTATATAATAGAGATTCATACTATAATCCTATTTTTTTAGTCTGTTTCTGGGTGTGTTCATGTTTCTTGTTTGCCAAGTTCATAACAATAAGGTTAAAAACTATCCATTCAAAATTTTTTTTACTGTCTCTTCATTTTTTGCAAGAGGTATTAGCAGCTATTATTCCATGATGCTTTTTTTTGCAAATATTTACTGTGTCATTCTACAAAAGATGAACAAATACCATCTTACATAATATTTCTTTTTGACTTTCAATATGTGAAAAAAATCACCTCCTCCTTTATTTGCCTCTAGAAGAACCTGAGAACCATGCTTCTACTTAGCTGCAACTTTTTTTTTTGTTTTATTTTCTGGTTTCATTCATGACATACATGTCAAGGTTTATAGGATTTTCCAGCAACATAGATACAAACTGGTCATTGGAAAAAGATCTCACACTTAGAATTCTAACAGTAGAATTAAATTTTATAGGTAGTATAAACATTGTATGAATCTTATTTAGTATGCTGTTATTTCTGTTCTTCCCCTTTGCCATTATCACAGAAGCAAAAGGGAGGCACGCAGAAGGACTGAGGACCATTCTGTATTTTTCTTTGTTTCATAAGTTGTCATGCTCAAAGAATTCATCCCCAATACTTTCCCATCCTTAGATTAACTGTTCTCAGAAAATAGACTCATACTGTTTAGGTACTCACTCAAAACGTTTTTAGCCTGAGCGAAACTGCCAGACCCTGCAATCTGATGGAACAGCCTTTGAGCACATAGGGTCAGCTCAATGCCACAATAGGCATCACATCAATAATACAGACTTAGTATTGCATTTTGGTCTTTCAAGCTGGTTCACAAGTCAATATTTAAAATGCCATCTCTTATACATATTACATCTCTTACACAACCTACGTTACACCTAAACTGGACTACTCCCTGTCCCCCAAACAGACTGCACAATTTCTTGCCTTTGTTACTCTTGCTGCCTATATTTTGAAAGTCTCCCTCTCTCTCAACCTTTGCCTATATAATTCCCAAGTTAAAGCTTTTTTCAAACATCAGTTCTTCTAGGAAGCTTCACACTTTCTAACTCCCCTCCTCAGTAATGATTTTCTCAGACCTTAGAGATCACTATGTTTTATATTTTTTCTAATTCAGTTATTATAATTATTCTATAATTACATGCCTTCTTATTCCCTCTGATGGTTTATTATGCCCTCTCCATCCACACACTCCCCATAAACGCTCAATTGGGATTGGCTGCTCTATATCTTATCTCCCCTAGTGAATCAGAGAGTGTTTACTGCACACAGTATTTAATGGTCCCTGTTGAAGAGCAGGCAGTTGTATAAAGCTGCTTCATAAGCATAAACTCTTCTACAATAGGTGGTTTAGACACCCTTAATTACCAGAGTACATATACAGAGTGTTCATAAAATAATTCATCATGATGTTCAATTTATTATAATGCTATAAAATAAATTGAATGTGACTTATAAAGATATGTCTGACAGCTTGAAATATTAATCCAAAACACTTAGTCACACTGATTGATTAGCCAAAATTCAAGAATTATTATTGAATGAGCAGCACAGGAAATCTATTTAAAAATGAGGAAATATTTTAGATTTCATGGTCTGGCTAATAGAATGTTTGTACTTATTTAATTTGGCTTCATTCTTCATGAATTTCCACTTGATTAGATGTTCTAATAACTGACATTTGCTAATATTTTTCCTTTGGCATGTTTAATCAGAAATGATGTATATACTTAGTCTGATTGTTTTCTGGAAACTGTTTAAAAGAATAAAACCTCTTTTTAGAATTTGTATCTACACAATAGCAGCAGTGTGATGCAGCATTGTAGGTCTTTCATCTGGCAGCATAGTCCATTGGAAAGAGCATTGGCCAGAGATCCCAAAGATATGGGTTCGAATCCTATATCTGACATTTACCACTTCACATTGGGTATATAATTCAAACTCCCTGGAATAAGATTTCTATTCCTAAATCTCATTATTTCCACTAAAACATATGTTTAGGGGGTAGGGAAAAATTATTCTTACGTGTGCTCTCTCCTGTTTTTATTATAGACAGACACCCTGAAGAGCTAGATTGAGGCAGTTCATTCCTCTATTCTAGCTGGAGGCATGCAGCAAAAATAGTTTACAACACATATGTGATTCCATCATACTAATGAAGTCAATATTCAAAAGGGTCAATAGTGGCTGAGGCTCAGGACTGAAATTTGACTTAGCTAATTTTCTCTCCTTATTGGGAGCAAGAAGTAACTAAGAATTGTGGTAAGATCTTCAAGATGAAAATTGGAGGATTTAATAAACAAGGGACTTCTTTGTTAGCCATGAGAGGAACTATATCTGTCTACTATCCACCAATAAAAGTCAGTACCTTCAACATAATACATTAAAGTATTGGGAGTAGGAAATTTTGTCTTGGTTCCATTTTCTAAGAGAGCTAAGTTCTCAGATTGAGACCTAATTCAGAAGAATTAGTGGTTCCATTGGGTAGTTAAAGAAAACTGGGAAACTGGTCTTATCCTAGGATGAAAGCTCATCAATAACAACAGTTAATCCCACTCTGGAATGGTTTGCTTCATTCTGAGAATAGTTCTGAAACATCCCTTAACTCAACTTCACAAAAGAAGTCAGTGCTCCCAAATGAGAAAAATCAAACATATAACATGAGAAAAGAAGTTTCTTTGAAATTTGATTGGTTGTAATGGCAAGCACAGAATTCTTGTTTCAGATATTGAATTAACATCTTGTTTCAGTTCAAGTTTTTTTTTTGAGCCTTGTATCAAGTCTATTAAGAAACAGAATGTGTGAACCCCACAACTTGTGAACACTAGAACTCATGAACTCTTGAAACAGGAAGGGGAGGAGTTATACTATGTATAAGGAAGAGCACAAGCTGGACAGTCAGAACTTCTTGGGGTAAGCATATGGAGGCAGGGCAGCTGCTGCTGCTGGATTGAAGACTGAACTGAGAATTGAGAAGAGGAATGAGAATTGAGAACTGAGACAGAATTCCTTGGAGTAAGCCAAGAAGAGTCTGAATAAAGTGATCTTGATTTTTTGAATGGAGCTTATGGTGCTGAAGATTTCCAAGGGCTAGCCAGAGCTGCTGAGGAGGTGCTGGGAAGCTGCTGAGTTGCTGCTGGGAAGTTACTGAGGAGCTGCTGAGGAACTGCTGAGGATTTCTGACGGCCAGCCAAAATGTCTACTGAAGACATCCTGGGGCCAGCCTGGAGCTGCCAGAGGAAGCATGACTGTGGTGTCAGTACTTTGTCTGTTTGTGGCTTTGTTAAGCCTTGACTTCCCAGGAATAGAGACTGGGAAATATTTAAGGTGTACTGGACACTGTGAGCTTCAGTTTGAAACAGGGACTACATAAAGAGCTGGACAAGGAGCTGGGAGCTGTCTGCCTTTGAACCCAGGTGACAGTTTGGTGAATTCAGGTAGGACCTGGGACCATGGAAGGGGAACCAGGGAATCTGAGAGCCTACCTCAGGTCAAGATGAAAAATCCTCTCTGTGGATACTGAGTAGTGACTGATAAAATTGTAACTTACTTGTGATTGAGGGGTGGATGGCCTGTGCATTTTCCACTACCCCTTAAGAGAGTACTGAGTAGTGACTGATATTGTAACTTAAGCGCACCCCGTGGGTGGAGAACTTTGACTTTGTACTTTGTGTCTCTTAAGGAGGCGTTGAGTGCCTTAAGGATTAAAGAGACTCTCCTCCTTAAGACTGATTGAATTAAGGACTTAACTAAATGACTGATTGTCTAAATGAATGCACCTTGTTTAAAAAAGAACCACTGAATGATTGAGTTACTAAGTGATTGATTGACTAAATGATTGTACTTTGTTAAAAACTACATGGCCATTTTAGTGATAAGTTGTTGAGTTATAATGTCATTGTGAATGCTGTATTTTTATTTTCTGTGATAAGATGTAACACTGTGAATGCTGTACCTTGATTTTCTATGAATGTTTTGCTTTGATTTGTTGTTGAATAAATAGAGAGTTTGCTATACTATGTAATCAGAACTTTGCAAGCTGTTCACAGCAGCATTCCTCTGGAAAGCTGCTCGTGCATGGCTTTACATTATGGTGTAGTCAGCAGAATGGTATTAGGAAATAAATTATTTTTTATTCTATTAAATAATAACAATTTAGGACTTTCATTCTCAGTAGTCTATAGGAGAGTTATTTCAGATTTTGTTGTTGTTGTTGCTGTTGGTATCATTGGTTCGTTGTTACTGCCTCTTTCATAATGATTTTGCTTCATTTAAAAGTTGTTTAATTTAAATATGTCAAAGTCTTGACATCAAGTGCACATTAATAAGTGAATATTGAGAATAGACTATATACTTGTCAGTGTCACCTCTTGGGGGATGGAAAAATAACAGAGAAAATCTCTTCTCTCAAAAATTCTTTAATTGGAGGCAACACCAATTTTCATGAAAACTCTAAAGAAACAGCAAGTGCAAAATTATGCATTATAGACTTTACCCATAATGGAAATTAATGTAAAAAAAGGAATCTACTGTGGAATGAAAAGCAAAATGGAGGTAGTTATGTGACCATACAGGAAAGTAGGAAGCGAAGGTAATAAGAGAAGGGGGTGGGGGCATGATAGAAAAGAGAGTGGTTTTGGAGTGGTAAAGTCAGAAGCAAAATGTTTTTGAGAATGGACAGGCTTAAAGGACAGAGAGTAGAATAAGCAATGGGAAAATAGAATGAAGGGAAATACATAGTAATCATACATGAAAAAAGTTTACAGCAAGTTTCTCTGATAAAGACCCCAATTCTCAAATATATAGAGAACAAATTTATAGAAAAAAGAGCCATTCTTCTATTTATAAATGATCAAAATACATAAACAGGCAATTTTCAGATGAAGTAATCAAAGCTATTTATAGTCAGATAAAAATGCTCTAAATCACTGATGATTAGAGATATTCAATTTAAAACAACTCTAGCTACCACTCTACATCTATCAGATTAGCTAATAGGACAGAAAAGAAAAATGAGAGATGTTGGAGGGGATATGGAGAAATTAAGATAGTCATATACTGTTCGCAAAGTGGTAGACTTATTCAGCCATTCTACAGAGAATTTTGGAACTATGTTCAAAGGACTACAAAACCATGCAATATCACTGCTAGGTCTATATCTCAAAGACATTTTTAAAAGGAAAATGAGTTACAGGTACAAAAATGATGAGCAAGATGCTCTCAGAAAAACCTGGAAAGACTTACATGAACTGATGCAAAGAGAAATGAGCAGAACCAGAAGAACATTCTATACGGTAACAGCAATATTATGTGATCAGCTGTGAATGACTTGCTTTTCTCAGCAATACAGTGATCTAAGACAATTCTGAAGGACTTATGGTGAAAAATGCTATCAATGTCCAGAGAAAGAACTGATGGAGTCTGAATGCAGATTGAGGCATACTTTTTCTTTATTTTTCTTCATGGGTTTTTTTCTGGTCTCTGTTTTCTTTGGCAATATGACTAACATGGAAATATGTTTTGGATGACGGCACATATATAATCTATATGAAATTGCTTACCTTATCAATGAAGGGGGAGAGGAAAGAAGTAAGGAGAGAATTGGGGACTCTAAATTTTTCTTAAATGAATATTTTAAAAATCTACATGTAATGGGGAAAAACAAAATATTAAATTTGAAAGAAAAAAATAGTACGTGATAGTAGAGAGACTTGGTTTCCTTCAGGGAAATGGGGAAACTGAGACCTAGTAGAGTTTGAATAGGTGGGACAGAGGAAAATACCATTGAGACAAGAGAATGAGTATAATGAAAAAATTAATATTTGCATAAAGTTAGAAGGATGTTATTGTATGTGATAATCCTTATGTCCTCTCTGAACTTTGGATAGAGCAAAGTGATATACAGTAGAATCTCGTTTTACAAATAACCTGGTTTACATATGCTTCGCTGGACAAGGAAAAAGTTTTCACAAAATTTGTCTTGCAGGATGAACAAACATTCGCAACATTATGTTTGAACTTGAACAGCTCACAAAGGGATGATACTAAACTAGAGAACTGTTTTTTGTTTTTTGGTTTTTTTTTGGTTTTTTTGCTTTCATATGTCAACAAAGGAAACTCAGAAAGGTATACTGCCTAATCAGCCTCATTCAGCATTGACCCTTCATGAAGGCAGCATGTTGGGTCTGGAGGTGGATACTGAAGACATTCAAGAGCTGGTGGAGGAACATAGCCAGGAGCTGATGACTGAGGAACTGATAGATCTGCAGGAGGAATAACAGCTAGAGATTGTGGAGGATATCTCATCTGAGGAGGAGGCTGAGAGGTTGGAGAAATCCCTGTCAGCAAGTGAGATTAGAGAGGCTTATCAAATGTGGGGGAAAGTGCAAATTTTGTTGAAAAATATCTCCCAAAAAAGGCTGTAGCAATGAGAGTCACAAATATTTTTAATGATAATACAATGTCACATTTCTGCAACATTCTGAAAAAAATGTCAAAAACAAGTGTTGTTAGATAGATTCCTAGTCAGAAGTAATGTAAGGAAAAAAATCACTGAGTCAAAACATGGAAGTGATTCTGGAAAATGAAAAATAAGGGAAGGCAGTAGTGATAGCTTTACTTCTAGCGAAAGTAGCATAAGAAAGAACACTCCCAACATTGAAATTCCCAATGTTCTCATGGAAGGAGATTCTCCTTTCAAGTAATAACCCTTCCTCCTCCTCTTCCCTCTTGTCTCCCTCATGCCAGCCATGAGTTCTCAAAGGTAAAGTACAGGTTAATCTGTTTTATTTTCAATTTGAGTATTAATCATTTCTATTGTATTTCAGGTGCATTAGGGACAAAATACTCAAAATTAAAAATAATTATTTTATATGAATATTTTTGGGTATGTGATATAGATCATCCAACTTTACAATATTTCCTATGGGAAAATTTGCTTTGCTATATGAACAAATCACATGATGAATAGAATCTCAGAATGAATTAAATTCATAAACTGAGGTTCTATTGTACTTGGTATTGCTAAATGACCATGCAATGGTCAAGTAAAGTCAACAACCTTTTATTAAGCAATGTCTCTGTGTCAGGCACTGTGCTAAGGGCTAGGAATATAAATATAAGCGAAAAGAAACATAGTCCCTGCCCTTAAACAGCTTACATTCTAATGGAGGAAAATAACACATAAAATAAAGCTTTAAAAAAACAAATAGAAGGAAGTGAAAGACAGGTGAGAGGTTATCAATGTGGGGACATAATAATGTCTGGAGAGATAGGAATGCAGCCTGGAGATGAATAAAAACTGAGATTACCTGGGCATCCTTGGTACAATGCTGGTTCTAATTGGTTCCAATCAATTAGATGAAGAATGCTCAAATGTAGAGGAAATTTCCAATGTGAGAATTTGGGGGTGCAATGAACTCCTAAAGTGAAGAGATTTATTTATTTGTGCAATGGTATTTAGGGAATTTCAGATAATGAAATGGTAGAAAATATAATATCTAACATAGTTTTGGGTTTTGGTTAATTTGTTATGCTTCTCTGTCAAACTGGTGGCTTGATGGTGTTGGGTAGCCAAATGAAGAGTGGAAAGGTACAATAAAGTGAATAAGAGTGAAAGGTACAATAAACTGGGAACTTTGCAGATTATATGAGAGGGAAGTCTGTGGAGTCAAAATTCTTATTTAGAAACAGAAAGGTGGTAACTATAGTGGGAAGGTATAGAACAGGGGAGAAAGTAAATCATCTTAGTGAAAGTACCACTCAGTACGAAAATGAAATCATATCTTTAAGACAGGCAGTTTATATGGAAATCAAATGTTACTGTCCCTCAAACAATGGAATAATTCAGCAATGGTTGTAGCAAACACAATGGCCACCTTACTAAACACTTGGTTTAAAGTAATTTCTCATGACCAAGCATACCAGATGACATCACTTCCTAATCAGAACCACCAAAAATCACAGGCAACCATCTGGAACATTTCAAGATGACATGCTGCCAAGATAATAGAATCTCAAAATGAAGGACATGTACTCATATGCAATGGCAGAACAATTTGTTCAAGATCAACACTCCCTCAGGTACATGCATTATATCCTCATAGGAGTCTAATAATTGAACCTGAGTATAGATATTCTCTTCATTTTTTTTTAAACTTTGACAAATGTTTGGTAGTGCTAGTTTTTATGCAGAAAGGCCTGCAGGGTGATTATTTTCTCTGGACACAAATTTGTGATTTTTGTGTCAGCCTGACTGGTTATTTTATAGTTGATTCTTATTGTTTACAGATTCCATATTTGCAAATTTGCCTACTTGTTAAAATGTTTTGCTCCCAAAATCAATATTCTCAGTACTTTTGCATTCACAGACTCATGCAGAGCAGTGAAAAATTTCAGTCACTTGATGCTCACATTCCCAGAAGAGGTCAAACAAGGCAATGCTTTGCCTTCTTATTTTAGTCTCATAATGTAAAAGAGTATCCTTTTTGCAGTTCACTTAATGCCACTTTTTTTCACATTTTGTATGATTTGTTGGTGATTTTTATATTTTAAATGGTCTTTAAGTGTAGTGTTAAAATGTTGTTCAGTGTTCCTAAACACGAGAACCTATTTCAATGTTAGTTAATCAACAATACAGTCTATCCAGAAAAATGAAGGAGAAATTTATCAATTTGTACATGAGACTACTTAGAAAATTTCTGGAACCTAACGTTGTATTCTCCTAGGAGAAATGGTTCAATATTTGTCAATGCAATACTCATATCAACTTTATAGAACATAACCATTGTGAATGGTAAGAATCAACTGTAATAGGAAGCTAGGTCGCAATGCAGTTGAACTGCAAAAATAATGTAGATTTCATAATAGTAAAGTTTCATGACTATCTACTGGCATTCTATAGCATTCTCATATCTCTTGTTCAACAGGATTGACAAAAAATAATAAAAAAGAATAACTGCTATAAAACATTCCCTTCCCTCAAAGAGTGACATCTGCTTCCACAAGTACATAGAAAGTATAGGGGAAAGTGAAATCAAGCTTAATAAGTACATGTAACAGATCTTAATTCTTACAAGTTCATTTCTTCCCTTCTTGAAGATATTTAAAAAGTTCCCCATAACCATATTTTAGCTCCTTTGTTGCTCTCTGTGGAGTTGTAAATCTGCATCCAGTCTGTATTTGGTTCCTATGGTAGACACTGCCACTAGCTGTTATCCTAGGAACTGATACTAGGAGGTTGATATAAAGAAAAGAAGTTCCACATTTTTCATTTCCTCCAAAGCTCACAAAGTCCTATTCTATTCACATTAGAGTATAACAGGGAGGAGCCCAAGGTCAAAGCCAGTTGTTTTCCTTTTCCTAAGTAAATCCTTAGGGAGTCTAGTTAGAATGCTTTCTCCTCAATCACTATTTCATGGAATCCAATTCTTTTTGACAAGTTTGAATAATCTGGGTTCTGAACTAGTCTAAACCATTATTTCTATGTAGGTTATTCTCTGATTATATAACCATGCCCATTCTATCTTCAAAGTTGTTCATTTTTGCTTTTTTTTTTACCCAATTCAATGGTCTTTTCTCCAAATCCAATGGCCTTCTCTTAATTCTCATTCTACTTGATCTCTCTACAGCCATTTGACAATGTTTATACTCTCCCTAGGTGTTCAGGACACCTCTGTCTCCTATTTCTCTTCTTACCTATCTGACTACTCCTCAGTCTCCTTTACCCAATCCTTGCCCAGATCATACCCTCTAACCATAACTGTCCCCTAGGGGACACTAGGTCCTCTTTTCCCTCTATACTACATCATTTGTTAATCTCATCAGCTTCCATGGATTTAATTATTATCTCCATGCTGATAATTCTCAGATCTCCTTATCTCGTCCCTACCTTTCTGTTGACCTCCTGTCTCTCATCTCCAACTGCCTAATCAACATCATGAACTAGATATCTCTTAGACATTTTAAATTCAATATGTCTAAAACTAAACTTCTTATCCCCCCAAACCTCCCTTCTTCCTAACTTTTGTATTACTGTCAAATACCACTATCCTCCCAGGCCCCAGCTTTCACTCTTGACTCCTTACTCTCACACTGCCCCCCCGTCACCAAAATATGACAAGGCCTGTCAAATTTACATACGTAACATCTCTTGCACGCAGCTCCTTCTTTCCTCTGACATTGCCATTATTCATGCAGAACTTGATCACATCACACTTGTACTGCAATAGCCTGTTGGTTGCTCTCTTTACTTCAGTATTCTCACAAATTCAGTTCATCCTCAACTCAGCTATGAAACTGAACTATCTAAAGTGCATATCTTACCATATTATCTACATAGACCATAAATAACAGAAGTTCCCAATTGCTTCAAGGTCCAAATATGAAATCTTCTGCTTGGCATTTTTACCTTACTTTCTCCTACCTTTCTAGTTTTCTTATGCCTTATTCATTCCCACATTCTCTGCAATTCCACAACACTAGCCTTCTTAATATTCCTAGAATAAGAAACTCTATTTCCCAACTGTGAGCATTTTCATGGTTATGTCACATATCTGTAATTCATTCCCTCCTCTTCTCCACCTACTGCTGTATTCAAGAGATGTTGCAAAACTAAAATTGATAGGATATGACCTTTCAGCTTACTGAAAGTCTTAGTAATTCATGAAAATATTTGCATTTTTACTGTATTTTTAACTATTCCACAGTGGTTTTATGTATTTTATTCAAAAGAACACATCTCCATGACAATATCGGAGGATTTCAATTTCCATAAAATATTGAATTTGCATGCCATATCCAATTCACTTAAGATTTCATACACTTCTCTTCTTTTCTCTCTCTCTTTCTCCCACTTGCTGAGGATGCATCATTTAACTTGTTGAGGGATGCATCATTTAACTTGTTGAGGGTTTTTGGAACCTAGGTTAGTGAAAACTACATGAGGATCCATCTGAATGGGGAAAGTGCAAAAGTCAATGAAAAGTAAGTTTGTATCAGAGAAAAAGATGTAGTCTCTTTCTTTTTTTCTTCTTTCCCTAAATGTCTATACTATCCCATGAATACTAGGTCAAAGAGTTGGAAGTTTGCTTATTTTTTCACTTTAACAGAGGATGTTGTTGCAGAAATTCTTAGGTAGGAGCATCCTTTCCTCACTTATACCAGTATCCTAGAAGAATGAAATGAGATAGTTTAGATATGAAACAAGATTAAAAAAAATAAGAATGAAATAAGATTATTTTATCATTATATCATAAAGCATTTCTCAGAAATGAAATATAAATAATACCATTTTGATTGTGTTTATTGTAATAATAAAACCTCCTGTGATGATCAAAATGCACTTTTACCCAAAACCCAATCAAAGAATTACTGTGAAGTATATACACTTAATTAATGCCATGCTAGTATTCTATTCATTTTCTCTTCCTAGAGAGAAATGTCATTAAAAACAGATTAAACAGAAAATTATTGCTGTGTAATCACCTTGCTCATATGATTAGAAGTAGGTTTGCCTCAGGTATTTTCCATACACCACATTATATAAATTAATCCAAGGGATCTTCACATATAGAAATGGAAAAAAAAAAGTTGTCTTCTTTCCCTGCCCCAGACAGATAGGAAATGTCTTTGCTGAAGATGAATCAAAAATCCACTTCTAGTTAGCATGTCATGAGATAAGAGAAGAAAAGAATCAATGAAAGACTTGCAAAGAATACTAAAATGAGATATTAAAAAGCACTTTGGTAGAGCATAAATTTGCGAATACTATCTTGGGTTTCCATAGCACCTTTCCTGCTTACATGAATCCACTTTGATAAATTCAGGGAAAAAATTAATACCCTAGGTGAATACTCATTTCAGCTTGGCATGTAAAGCCTTTCAGAGTAAGTTCCAATACCACTGTCACCCAACCCCAGACTTAAAACACATAATTTTCTTTCATACACTATATTCTAGTCAAATTGACCAACTAATTGTTCTCCAAATTCAGCCTTCCCTTTCTTAACTCTGACTTTGTATTATGATTAGGCCTAGAATATATACCTTCCTTATTTCTCTGCTTCTTAGAAACCCTAGTTACCCTGGAAGTAGATCAACGTCCTACAAGAAGCCTTTCCTAAACTACTTTATTGTCTATATGTAGGTGTGTATATGGATTTGTATGTAATTATATATTTACATCTTATACTTCCCCACACTTGAAGAATTGAAACTCCTTGAAGATGAGAACTTGAAGATGAGAAGTTTTAGTAGACCTCAGTGGTGAGATCAAAAGCCAGATTACAAGATTCTGAGATTGCAAGGTGTTGGAAGCAGTGATAGATGATTCTTCTGATTCTTCTTAGAAAGTCATGATGAATAACTTTTGTATTCTATAGGAGATAAGGGCATTTGCAGAAAGAGAGAAAGAAGGAAGCAGGAAGGGAAAGGGGAAGAGACAGAGACAGAGCCTTAGGGTTATCTCTCTTGGAATTCTTGGTAAAGGAATAGATGCCAAGGATATTACCACAAATGATAAAGAGTGTGCAGTGCAAGCAAATAAAATTCGAGGAAACCTAAAATTTTAGAAAGAATGAAATAATTTCTGTCGGATAGAAACTTATGGAAGTACCAAAAAGACTTACATAGAAAAATTATAACATCACTTCACCCCAAAGGAGGTATTATTGGGAGGCCATATCGTTGACTGCCCAGTCTTCCAAGTATCTAGTAGATTGGAGCATTAGAAAATTATCTAATCTCCATTAAAGGGTATCCACCATGCTGATAGAACATGCTTATATATGTATATCCTTCTAGTCAACTTCCTATGGTTCTTTTTTTAGAGGGTAAACAAGATAGTGATGCAAGTAGCATTTCCAACACAGTCCATAAATTTATTCTTGGCAATCTAGAGAACATTTCAAACAATCATCAAATATGTTATATCCTACGGTCTGAATCTTGATCATATTATAATGTATGAAGAAACCAATTATAGAATTGCTATGTGTTATCATCCACGAACAGTGGCAGTTTTCCGATTTTTGTTTTTTTGTTAATTAATTCATTTGTTTTTAGTTTTGAACATTTACTTCTTTAAGTTTTAAATTTTCTCCCCCTCCTTCCCTGCTCCCTTCCCAAGGTGGCATGCAATCTGATATAGGCTCTACACATGCATTACTATTAAACACATTTTAACATCAGTCATGCTGCATAGAAGAATTATAATGCATAGGAGAAACAATGAG
>CM053580.1:430462230-430483270 GCA_028627135.1 Pseudochirops cupreus | reverse complement strand
GCCGCTCAACGCGAGAGCTCTGGCCTGAGAACAATCGCTCAGTCCCCCTGCTGCCTGCAGGCCACGGGCGGGAAGCTGCAAAGCTGAGGCGGGTGCAAAACCTCTGCCTTTTGCTTTTCTGCTCTGGAGGCCTTCTGGCTGGACTGCTTATCTCCCCCTTTCACAAATCCCACTCGCAGCTGCTGCTAATCTGCTCACCTGAGAGGCTCCTCAGCTCTTCCAGTCCAGCCGCCCCCAGGGCAGAGCCACGGCTTCAGGCCAGGCTGGTTTCAGTTCGCAGTGCTGATATGGTTCCTCGTAGCCGAGCTGACTTTAATGGGAAGTATCTTTGTGTGCGTTTTGGAGTTCCAGGATTGGTTTAGAGTCCTGTTTTATGAGTATTTTGGGGTAGCTATGTGAGAGCTGCGATATGTTGCTGCTGCTACGCCGCCATCTTGGCTCTGCCCCCCCCTTCACGAAATTCTCAAGGAAAATTGTGCTGATATTTTAGAACCTGACTGCAAAACAGAACTTGAAAGAATTCACTGATCACCTCTTGACAAAGATCCCAAAAAAGAAAACTCCTAGTAATGTGTAGCCAGGTTCCAGAGCTCCCAAATCAAGGAAAAAATATTACAAGCTGTCTAGAAGAAACAATTTGAATACTGTGGAAACACAATCAGGATAACCCAGGATTTAGCAGCTTTTACATTAAGGGATTGAAGGGCCTGGAATATGATATTCCGGAGATCAAGGGAGCTAGGATTAAAACCAAGAATTATCTACCCAGAAAAATTGAGTATAATGTTCCAAGGGAAAATATGGTCATTCAATGAGGTGGTGGGCTTCCAAGCATTCTTGAAGAAAAAACCAGAACTGAATAGAAAAGTTACATTTAAATACAAGAAGCATGAAAAGGTAAACATGGAAAAGAATTCCTAAGGAACTTATCAAAGTTGAACTATTTCCATGGCAACATGGAAAAATGATAATTGTAACTTATGAAACTTTTCTCAGTATGAGGAGAGTTGAAGGGAATATAAATGTGTGTATATATATATATGTATACATAGACATATGTCTATATAAGAGGGTATATAAGCATATGAATACATATGTGAGTGTGTGTACATATGTGTACCAGACAGAGGCCTCAGGATCAATTGAATAGGATGGGATAATATTTTAAAAGGTGAAATTGAGAGGTGGGAGATGAATAGTATGAGAGGAGACAGGGAGAGATAGAACGGGGTTAATCCTCTCGTGTAGAAGAGGCAAGGGAATATTGTTACAATGGAGGGAAAGAACAGGAAGGCAAAAGGGAATTGATCAACCTTACTCTCATTGAAGTTGGCTTAGGGAAGGAATGACATACATTCTAAATTGTGTATGTTGGCCTATAGAGTAGGCGGGAAGGGGATTAGAGGGGGCAGGATGGAGGAGGGCAGGTTGGGGGGAGGGTTGTTGGAAGCACACACTTTTGTAAAGGGACAGGGACAAAGTTAAAAATAGAACTAGTGGGTGGTGGAATAAGTAGGAGGGAAATATACAGGCACTGGCACAGGGAGATCCGTCTTGCCCTACTGGAAAGTCAGAGGGGTGATGGGGGAGGATATAGGAGAGTACTGATTGGGGGAGGGTGTATACAGTGGGATCGCTGCTTTGGAATGATGGGTAGGGGAAAGAAAGATGGGGAGAAAATTTGTAAATCAAAATGTCATGGAAATGAATGATATAAACTAAAAATAATCAAAAGTTAAAAAAAGTCATCATAGAGTGATACGTTCTCTTTCTGAGACATGTGGACATGACGTAACAGAAAACCTCCAAAATCAATGGCAGCTACCAAATTTTGATGACATAGGCACAAGCTACACTTTCAGGAGCAACCAAAAAAACATTACCAATAATTATACAGTTTTGACCAACTAACTGAAAATCATAGAGGTAGAGGTTGTTTTTCATTTTTTTCCTCAGTGTTGTCCTTCAGAAAAGTCATAGCTGACTAAGGAGATAGTATCTGAGAAAGGAATTTGGATTTCTTAAATATGTACATATATATGTATATAAACACATACACACATTGTATATATTGCACACATATATAATATATACATATATACACATATGTTGTTTAGTCTTCATTTTCAAAGGGGACCAATGACATCAAGAAGTGAAATCTTAACTTATGCATGAATTGGATGTAAGTAATTGGATATAAGTAACACATGTAGAGTTGCATAAAGTTGTCAGATTCATTCACTCTTCCTGAGTCATCAGAGTCTAGTGGCAAGACAAAAATCAGGGTGCCTAGCAATGGCCCAGGATGCAGTGCATGATGACCTTTGATATCTTACCAAGCTCTGAGTATTCCATAGCACATATATCAGCTGTCTTCATGGCCATTGGAACAAATGGTTCTCATCTGCCCATTCCACCAGGGAAAGTATTCATATGCTCGGGGTAGCCATCCCCTTAACTTACCAACAAGTTTGAGGCCTGTCAGCTATCCTCAACCTAGTTTAATCTGTCTGCCAAAATGGTTTACTGGATGTGGCTGCTGTTCATGCTATTGCTTCTTGGAGTCACAGGTTGGGTGAATTAGATGAACACTGAGGGTAGATAAGCAGCCCTAAAAAGGGGTTGGCAAATAACAATTGTAAAACTAAGGGGATTGGTCTCAGAAAGAGGGATTTCTAACCTTTAGTATGAAGCTGTGACACTCTAATGTCCACTTGCTTTCATAATAAAGCTCCCATTGCTCCACAGGAAAAAAAGGGGCAACTACTCATCTCCAAGGTTCTCGTCCTCCTGAACACACCATACAGAAAACTGTGTGCACACACACATACATACATACATATATAATATACATATGTGTATATATACACACTTATGAATATGTGCACATATACTTATAGATCTCATCTTTTAAAATATGTGTACACACATATATTAAATATAAACCAAATGCTTTAAGCTAAAAGAGACAGAAATTGAGAATGACTGCCTCTTTATATCATCTAAATTATATACTCTGGAGAATAGTCACAAAAAAGGAAGAAGAGAAATAATTGAGACATGCAGAAATTCACAGGAGATAAAATCAAAGAAAAGAGTGTTAGATTCTATGTTCTCAAAAATCTGTAGAGTGATGCTGAACATTTATGCAACAAACAAAAGAATTAGAAATCCTAATGCAAGAGGGAATATTTGACTTTATATGTATTACTGAAAATTAGTGGTATGATACCTACAACTGAACTATAGCTTTGAACAGGTAAAGCTTAACCAAAAGAAACAGGGTAGATAAAAAGGGATGGGATAGTATTATGATTAAGAAGTTCTACTCACATGAAGAAACCTAGAAACCAAGGAGGGGGATTATTGGAGGTATTTGGTTTAAATTAATAGGAGAAAGAATTAGAAATGCTTTTGCAATTGAAGTATTCTATAGAACTTCTGAACAGAAAGAAAAAATAGATGAAGAATTTGAAAAACAGAATACAAGTCTGACAAAGAGGCATTATGCAGAAACACATTGAAAACATTGCCCAGACCTTCGGCTTTTCCTGCTACTTCTTCCTTGTTTCTTGGCTTTTTGTGACCTCTACTAATGGAGGAAACATACGGAAAAAAAAGGAATTTGGATCAGTCCATTTTGTGCCTTGCTAGAAGATCTTCACAAAGTTTGGTTGGTAGAAGATAAAACTACCTTAATTTAATTGATTTAATTGAAATGCTGGGATTTAATATTGATTTGATTTTTCTCTACTATACCTGACCCATATTGCTGTGAATAATTGAGCTTATTGGGCTCAGTTTACCTGATTTGATTGTTAGTGAAGAGACTTAAATGAATCTGCTACATGAGATGAAATAAATCATAATGCAAGTGTTTGAAGAACTGGAAGATACAAGTGATGAAAAAATTCCCCAAGGGTGTGTTCATTTACTCAAGGGATAAGCTCTGAGTCATCCTGACTCAGCAAACATAGAGAATATAATTTCTTCAGTTCAACTGGTGCTTCTCAACTACTTCACTATGGATATCTTGTGAATCCTTATAAATAAGAAACATTCTGTTTGCTATTTTGACACAGTCAGGTAGGTCCTACTTTCCCATTACTCATCTGCTTCTATTGCTTCAGATATTTCTTCTCCTTGCTTCTAAAGGGATTACTTTATTTCTAATTATTCTTAGAATATTTCCATTCATCCAAGTAATTATCTTTGAAGTGGAATTGATTCAACTTGAAGCACATCCTCCATATGACTTAATAACATCCTCTTCTCATTTGAATTCTTTCCCTAAACATCCAACAGCTGGGCAGATTTTTTTTAAATTGCCCCTTGCCCCCACCCCCATTCTGAATTTTTCTGAGATGACTAAGCTCTGTGTTTGCCTGACCTCTTGTGAACATTTAGATATAGACACTAGGGAAGGATCAAGCAAACTCTTCTCAGGACATTCAGTTAAAATCCATTCATTAAACACTATGGTCACCATGTGCAGGACACTTTGATAGATTCTAGGGATAGAAAGACAAAGAGTAAACAGGCCTATCCTTCAGGGAATTTATGTTTTGTTTACACTCTATAGACAGATGCATATAGCATACATACAGGTGGAAAAATCGTAATTTCTAGAAAGAAAACAAATAACTGATATCATCAAAGTCCTAATATAGATGATGACATTTAAGAAATGCTTTGAGGCAAGACAATGATTCTAAGAGGAAGAAGAGGACCACATTCCAGATATATAGGACCACTTATGCAAGAGTGAGAGATGAACTGTCCTGCACAGGCAATGAGGAGTGTGTGAGGGAATGATCTGAACTAAGCCTGGAAAGGTGGATGAAAGTATAATGTGGAGGATGATTCTCGAAGCACAGGAACTTTTGCTTTTCCCCAGTAACACCATCAAATAAATACTGATAAGCCCTGTCTGATATCTTCCTTAATGCTTTGAAAGTGCTATGTGGCTCCTTAAATCTCTGTCAAATACAGTGAATAAATTGTTTTCTCGATTATATTTATATTATAAAGGGTGTACCAACAATCTTAGCATTTAAGTTTTAATAAAGAATAATTTTACTGAATCTTTCATAAGTCTTGTGAATTGAGTAGAAATTAAGTACTATTATAGGTAGTGGCCAACTTACAGGGGGATGAGCCTATGGGGACCTGGGTTTAGTGCCCTTTGGGACTCTTGATCATCTTGGAATGAGAGCTGAACAGTTGCTTTTCTTTCCTTCAACCTCCTTAGAAGTTTCTCCAGCTATGTTCTGTTATGTCTGATAAGGATTTCTCAAATTGTTGAATCCAGTATATTACTTCAGGACGTGTAAATGGATTCCCTTGCCCAGGTGAGGCCCAGTTAAGGTTATGTAACTTTAATTTTTTAGTGAACCCAGTCATCACAATTTAGTGATTTTCTTGACCTTTGTTCAATGTCATGCACATAAAAGCAAGAGCAGAAATGGTAGGATAAAACAAGGCTGAGGCTAATCAGAGAATGATTGGTAATATTATTATAGAGCAAAGGACTCCAGAGATGAGGCCAATGGAAAGCTGAACTTTTTTTAAAAAGGGGCAAGACAAAGTGAAGAGGAAAATATAGTTAGGACAGCAGTAATAGTCGTGGAGAATACTGAAGGGATTGGACAAAGAACGGGGTTTGTTTTATAAAGGCATAAAAGTGGAATGTTAATAGATTGTGATCAGATGAGGGGATTTCAGACTTTATATATATGGAAATGGTGCATATGTGGGCCTCTTACTGATGTGGAAATTGAGACCAAGAGAGTAATTGACTAGTCAGAGAAAAAATCAAAATTAGAACAAAAATGAATAATATACACATATTCAGTAGTTCAGTTATATCTGACTCTTCATAATCCCATGGACTATATTGTCTATGAGTTTTTTTGGCAAAGATACTAGAGTGGCTTACCATTTCCTTCTCCAGTGGATTAAGGCAAACAGACATGCAGACACACACACATACATACACATGTATGTATGTATGTGTGTGTGTATACAGAGAGAATGAACATATGGCGACTTATTTAGGCAAATTCTTTAGATAAAAAGAATGAGATACAATTTAAGAAATAATATCACTAAGTACAATGATTTCTTAATTGTCAGAATGAAGAAACCAAAAGAAGCTTAAAAGCACCTTATTCACTAAACAGTTGAGTTATGAGCCAGCTGGAAAAATGTGGCAAGCACAGGCAACTTCATTTCATGACAGAAACAGCTCTAAAATCTTTAAGCAAAGGATGGTACATTATTATAAGCAATGTCACCTCTTTACACATCAGCAAATAATAAAATCAGCTTTTGTTATTGTTGTTTTGTTTTAATGATGACTTGTAAACATACCCAAGATTATCTTAAAAATTAATGCCTTTCATTCACCATAACACATTCATTTCTAAATGCATCTCTTTCATTTCTACTACCCAGTGAACCATTCCTAGCAACAAAATCTTTTTTAAATGAAAGAAAAAAATCAATTTACCAAAACTAAACACCACATCATATAAGTGATATTCCATAACCATAGTCCCACCAGGAAGGAGTAGAAATGAAATATAAAGATTTATGATAAAAAAATCATTCATCATCAAGGAAAATGGAGATGCTATCCTTGGACTCCAACATTACAGTGCTAGAATAGCAATGAAGAAAATAAAGATGGGGAAAGCAGCTGGTTTACAGTAAGTATATGTAGAGAACCTTGTTGGATGTGACACATTTTGAGGTGTTCACACAGTATCTGAGAAAAGGAGGTATATGGACAAGATAAAATAAATTATTAAACATTATGAAGAACAAAGATGTGACTGAGAGAGCATAAAGAACTAATAATCAATGTGCCTACTATCCTATCTATATAAAATTTTGATGAAACTGACATATACAGCCACTAAAGGCACATTTGAGGAGGGCATTAGTAGAAAAGGCTTTTGAAAGTAATATTCCACAGTAGATCTTATCTTTACCATCATAACATTGACTAAATGGTGTGGAATAGAAGACAGCTTTTGTGATTATTGCTTGTAGACTATTTAAAAAGGAAAAAAAAAACACTTTTTTCTTTAGGACAGCAAAACGCTACCTAACTCTTCCAACAAAGTGTTTCCTCTTGTCAGAGTCTCTGAAGTATTTTTAGGCTTAAGGCAGCCAGTGCAATCTAATCTACATTTAGGCATATCCAATAGACCTCATGATTTATAAAGAAATTTGAAATGATTTCCTGGCTGACACTGGGAAAGATCTTTGACAAGCCCAAATCTCCCTGTTTTATGACTTGATAGAGAGTAATGATTACAAGGTGTGAATTATGATTACCTTCATTATATCTTCCAATAAGTCATCTAATTTTGATGTATAGATGAGAAACTCCTTTTTGGAAGAGTATCTAAGTATTTACCAGGAAAAGAAAACTAATGTTTATATAATAAATTATAATAATCTCAGTAGGATCCTACATTCTCTACATATTTCAGTCAATTGTATGAGGATAAACATGTGCTCTATTGCGGAATGTCATTTGTAAAAATCTCCCTGATCTCTACTAAAGACTCCTCAAGGGTACCATAAATGCATAAATGTATGTGTATATTTTTCTCATAAAGATATGATCTTTTACCTTATAATAATAGCTAGCATTGATATTACTACTTTAAGGTTTGCTGTGAGGTTGGTGCTATTATTACCTCCATTTTACAGATGAAAGAACTGGGTAGACCAAATGTAAATGTCTTATCCAGGATCACACTGATAGTAACTTTCTGGGGCAAAATTTGAACACAGGTCATCCTGACTCCAATTCCTACACTCCATACATTGAACCAACTACATTGCTTACAGCATAGCAGAGAGTTAAAACATAAATAAAGTTAAATACAATGTAGGGCATTTAATGATACGTAAATTAGGTAAGTGCAAAGAAAGTTGTATGAGAGAAAGATCTTGTTTTCAAGTAGGATGCTTTACCAAAGAATTACCATACTGCATGTAAATCATAATTCAGTTTATAAAACTCCATATTTACCTAGCTTTTCAAGAACACATTCATTTGTATGCCACACATGAGACAGGTATACACATTCATCAATATATTCTTGGCACAATAATTATCTGTTACATAGTGTCACAAATGGTTTTCAACATGAGCTTTTTAATTGAGCCTCCATTTCTGACCATTAAGTCTCTTTATAACAAAGTGGGAAAGGTAGCAACCCATCAAAGGGAAAGACTACTGATTCATTTTCTCATTATTTATAATGTGTGTATTCTATTTACGGCAAAATGATGAGTACTAATCGAACTGAAAGCAAATTAAAAAGCAATTTCTTATTAGAATGAGAGCAGTCATTTAATTTAGATGTTGCCACAGTTTTATAATTGAAAAAGTAAAATCCTGTTGTGAAAGTCAGAGTAAAGCAAGAAGCAAGCAAAGGTTGGTTTGCATTTCAATTCAGTGGACAAGAGATGGTACTTTATTCCTAGCATTCTTGAATTTCTACATAAATTTATAAATCCCTTTGGGCTTCTTAATTCAAATTTCAAATGCATCAAAAGAACTATTAGCCTATCCTAGGGAGAGCTACCTCATAGATTTAATGAGCTTTTTGAAGCTATTTATATCTTACCTCCCCCCAAAAAACTTTGCCCAGTTAAAGAACAAAAAGAGAGAGGCACCTTTGACTTTACTCAAGCCCTGTTTCTGCTCACAATCTTATTAAGCATATGAATAAGAACTGCTTGCTTTTGTGTGATTACATATTTGTTTCATTTATCAGCCTATATATCCAAAATGTGCCTGCAGCCTCCTTTAAGTTATCTAAAATTATGTGTATTGATGTGAATAATGCTTAACACATAGACACTTGCATGCCTTTCCTGATATTTTCTTCATTTCAGAAGTGGAATCCATATTAGTTATCACTTGTTATGGTTGAATGGAAATGATTAACATAAAACATATAGTCTATGCTGTGCTGTTTTCTAGTAACTGAACACTCTCCCAACCTGGTTCTCCTCCATCTCTGTCTCTTGGTCTCTGTCTCTCAGATATATACACAGACACATATACAATAAACAAACAAACAAAGCAAAACCTACAACAAAGATTCCCAGTCCTCCAAATACATATTAAAAGGATTCCAGGCAGTGTGATCATCATACTCTTGGGGTTTGGTCCGTTAAAGATGGAAAGGGTATAGATGGACTTCAGTGTATTATGTATTATCTAAGCAGTTTGGACTTTAGAAGTGGAAGTGAGGTGGGGCGGCTAGGTGGACCAGTGAATAGAGCACCAGCCCTGGAATCAGGAGTACCTGAATTCAAATCCAGCCTCAAACACTTAACACTAAAACTAGCCATGTGACCTTGGGCAAGTCACTTAACCCCAATTGCCCTTTGAAAAGCAAAAAAAAAAAAAAAGTGGAAGTGAGACGTTGAGGTTTGCAAAGTTCAGGTATCTCTCACAAATATCCCAAGGATCTGTCACTTTGAGTATACTGTGAAATCTTGGTGTGAGAACAAGCATTATGATTGAGCTAATAAGCCTTATGAATGCTTAGATGGATGAAGGCACTTGTATAGCATCAAACAATGAATGTCAGAAGGAGAATTTTATTCTAGTTTTCCCCCAACTCCATGTTCAAAACCCTGCCACCGTGCAAGTTTTGCCTTATAGCTGTAGACCCCTCCTCCAACCATTTTGAATCCCCAAGATCTGAGAAAGGCCTAAAACCTGGATTGGCCAATCAGGAGAGACATTGTGGCCCACTCTGAGCTTAATCTACCATAATGTTTTGCAGTCTCTGGCATAATATATACGCTTAGCTCTGTGAGTGACTCAAAATGTCCCTTCCTATGTCAACACTACAAGGCCAGGTGAAGCTAACCAGAGTATTCTTCTGTCAATGACCACCAAGGACAAGGTACCTTGATCAGACACTACCTTGAGTAATGGGACTTTTCTTATGTTAAGTATTTATGTACACATACCATCTTATGTCATGTTAATGGTAAACAGATGTCCTGGGATTGTAATTTCAATTGACACTTTGTCAATTGCCTTGCTTTATTGTATTTGCAACCTATGTACTTAAGACATTCCTTTCTCATATCATGGTTAACCATATAGACACTGTAATTCTGGCTGACATAGGCATCCATCCTGAGCCAGGAAGAGATGGAGAGGTGAGAGGGAATTGCTCTGAAGGTCTGCTTTGGCTGTCGATCTTTGAGTTTATTGTATTATGATGAGCTCCCATGTGTATCCCTATATACATGCTCTACAAGCTTTGAGAGAAATAAACCCTCATATTCAGACTAATTTTTTTTGTCTTTCTATGAACAAACTTAGTAATGGTTGACATATCAGAATAAAGTCGATTATACTTGTGGTTTAGAAGGCATAGGCAAGAAAAACTAGACACATGATTGCAGTCTCAGAGTTGGAAGGTCCTGCTTTAGTCGTCTAGTCCAACATGTATCTGACCAAATATATTCTTTTGAACATACTGTCAAGTCCTGAAATACATCAGTCATGAGTTGAGGAATTAAAGCATCTTTAAGCAAGATAACAGGGTAGCAAAACTGCCACCCTAGGAGATGTCTCATGGATTTCTGAACACCAAGACCCATGCAAAAGCTTATTATACCTTTAGGAGGAGATGGGGAGGAGCCAGTAAAAGGTAACAAGGCCTGAACATGAGACCCCAGGGCCCAATGGCAGTCTAGGTAAGGAATACCACTTCATGATGGCTGTTTTTCCCTTCATGTCATGAATCCTAATGGAAGGAGCAAGAGTACTAAAAGCTGGGATCCATTTTGAGCAAGGCTACTCCACAAGGTAAAATCCCTGAATGGTACGACTTAGGGTGTGGTTCAGCTCAACCTAATAGAGAGTAAATATGTTAAGAGTCGAAATGTAAGGACATTACTGAAATTCTGACATTGTAATGATCATCTAAGGGAGTGGCAAGTCATATTACATTTGGTATGATCAACTTCTGTCCTTATGGTAACAATTTCCTTTTAATACCTAATTGGTTGTTTTGCAATAATTGCTTGAAAACTTGGGAGGGATATATGTGTGGGAACCTATTACCTCCTG
Organism: Pseudochirops cupreus; assembly: GCA_028627135.1. Taxonomy (NCBI): domain Eukaryota; kingdom Metazoa; phylum Chordata; class Mammalia; order Diprotodontia; family Pseudocheiridae; genus Pseudochirops; species Pseudochirops cupreus. The sequence continues at coordinate 430,472,142 of CM053580.1, read as the reverse complement.
AGGCAACCCATTTCTTTGGTATCCTAATTCTCAGTTAGTTTCTCTTTATGTTAAGCTGAGATCTGCTTCTCTGCAACTTGTTCTACCATCTGGGACCAAGATTAGATTAGATAAAGCATTTATTAAACCCTTACTGTATATTAGGCACTTTGCTCAATGTTGGAAATATACACAAGCAAAAACAGTCCCTGCTCTCAGAGAGCTTACAGTTTAAAAAACAAAACAAAACAACACCATTTTATATGAGAGAGCTGGAAAAGGATAGGATAAAGGCACCTGAGTAAGGACAAGGTGAAAATGTCCAGAAAATCAGGTCCAAGTTAGTTTACAAGGATGGGATGGATCCTTCTTTACATGGAGGTACAAGGAGGTACTCATCAAATGAAGGCAGAGGCCACAGGGTGAAGTTGTTTGCAGTTTATGAAGCCATCTGGGGCTGGCAGTAGAAAATAAACAGATGACGAGTATGTCTGTTTTATCTTCAACATGATAGCTATCACAGTGTTATGAGAATATGAAGATCTTCCCTGCCTCTAGGCCCTTTGCTAAAGTGGCTATGTGACTCTGAGAACCTTCCATGATTTGAAAGTATACTCTGCCCCTTAATAGGCTGAATGTGGTCATGTGGAGCCTGTGGTGCCAGGCTTGTCTTTTGGGAATGCCCACACCTTGTAGCTTTGTGATTGGGTAGTGGGTCAAGAGGGCTGTGACATTCTCTGAGCCAGGAGAAGGCTGTATATACGCTCTGATGTGAGGTTTTGCTTTGAGGCTTAGTTTGAGAAGAGTTGTGTGATTTGGCCAGATGAGACTTTGAGAAGCCGTTGAGCCCCTCAGCTTTGGAAAACACAGATGTTGATGCTTCCCTCTGGTAACTGAATAGGTAACTGATGTAATGGTCAGATGGTTTGGAAGCCCGTCTGCTGATCTGTTTCTCTGTCTGCTTGTAACTTGTGCCTATTACTTGTGTTTGTATTCTGTTTGTGTTCTCTGAAGTTCAGGGTGCTGACTTTCCCCCTGAACTAGGTAAATGATATATGTTTGATTGATTAAAGTGAGATTGTTAACCCATTTTGAGTTGCTTTCCTTTAGAAAAGCAGATCTAAGAACCTGTGCTAGCAGCCACTCTAGGTATGCTAGGGTGCTTGCTGATACACATAGGGGTGGTGGAAACATCCCATATTCAATAGGTTTTACTACCCCTAAGATTTAACTACCTCAAAGGAATAAGTCAACTTATTGATACATCCTCCTGGTTGTGTGCATGTAAAAAGTCATCAGTAGCTTTAGCTGGAACTTGATGTATGACTTGAAGGCCACTGTGATCACCTCAAAGACATGGGAACTGCCTCTGAACTCAAGCTGAATTGATAACACAGTTTCTCTCTGAATATCATTGTTGAATATCCTTCTACTATATCTTGGTAAATCTCTTTTTGTTAACTGTCATCTGTTTTATGAGTATTTTATGTCATTTCAATGTTGAACCTAAGATACCAGATCATCCTGGTGAACCCTAACTTGATAGATATATTCTAACCTCCATTCCAATATAGGATGGCCACACCAATAACTATGCTATTTATTTCAACTTAGCAAACTAGGAGAATCTAAGTTACAGGAAATTTATGAAGCAAATACATATCTTCTTGTACTTGGCTGAAAAGACTATGACTCTGAGAAAAGTTTACAATAACTCATTCACAAGTTGCCTGAGAACCCCATCAAGCTATTGACTGGAGTGTTTGGGAGGGGAGATGTTATTGCTGAGGTCAGAGTTGGGAGAGTTGGTTCAAGTTTGTGGAAGGATTCACTTAGACCTTCTCTTTAGCCAATGGGAGCTTTATTAATGCAAAAGCATGTGGGCCTGAGACTTAGCAAGGAGGTAAACAAAGGTATTGATATAGGACAAGGACCAGATATATATAGCCAGGAAGTTACACAAATGGTATATTATTTTAGGGTTTCTAATGAGGGTTGGAGATTTAGGGACAGGATGAGGAAGATGGATGATACAAGATAAGGGAGACAGGGGAAATTTTATGACACAGGATGGTTATGGTTCCAGATAAGGGGGAAGTTTTATGATACTCCAATCAGTCCAGGATGAGGGAGAAGTTTACTTTAGAATATTCTTGGGCTCAGGAGGGTCTCCCAAGATACTGAGAAAGCAACTCTTAATATTAATTTTAACCCTTAAGGCACCTTTGTATCCATATCAGTATCTCAGCCTACAATTGTCAGACTTTGAGTCATCTAAGGAGCAAGTGCCATCTAGGACAGCACAGCCTAAAAGGACATCACCTTGTGATCACTTGTTGAGTTAGGCAAAAAAGTAGAAGCATAACTTTTTAAAGTTGATATGAGGGTATTTAATACAACCGATGCCTGAAAAAATATTCCTTCTACAACATACATGATAAGTCATCTTAAAAACTTTCTTAAGGACCGTAAGTAAGGGGATCTCCATTAGTGCTCAAAGAAGCCCATTTCAGTTCAGAAGCTAATGGTTAGGAGGATCTTCCTTTCATCATGCCTACCTCTGTATTTTTACAGCTTCAAACCATTGAGCCTATTTCTGCTTTCTGGACTCTAAAACAATAGCTCTTCCCCATCCTTCTTCTTTTGCTTTTCTGAAACGATTTCCCTTGCTTTAGATTTACTGTTTCTGGGTTGAGAACATCTTTTCCTTCATAACCCCAAGAGTTATTGTTTTGGTAGCCATTCTGTCTGGGTCAGATGTACTAGATTTGATCCACCAGTAGGAAGCGTATTCTACCTAAATCTAGGTTTCCTGAATTTTTTTGTTTCTTTTAAAATTCAGCACAGTTTTCTGTTTATTCTCTTAGGATATCTGGAGTAGAGAAATGTGTTTAAACCAAATTGCTCTGATACCAGACTGACTGAGTGCCTGCCTGATAATTACCTGATCTTATCATAGAGTAGAAATCCTTAATATTAGGTTTGTGAACTTTTTTAAAGGTTAATTTTATTCAGTTATAGTTGGTTTCCTTTATAATCCTGTGTAATTTTTCTGAGTGGATAAGCCTCACCAGACTACCAAAGTGGTCCATGGCACCCAAAATTTGATAATCCACCCCTGCAGTTAAAGTTTTGTTCTTTTTCTTTCAGTCATTGTCACTATCACTGTTGTCATCGTCACAGCCATTCTTACTGGTGACTGGTTCAAAATAGAACTAGTTTTCTTTTACCTCCAACCTACCTTTCTATTCTACTCTTTCTATTGATGGTAACAATATTCTTCCGTTCTGTCAAGTTAACAAACTTGCTGTTATCCTTAACTCCCCAATTTTACTTACTCCAAATAGCCAAGTGAATGGCAAATCTTGTCCATTTTATCACCTTCACATGTCTCCCATTTATCCATTCTTGTGATTTACTCAACCACCTAATTCAGGTCATTACTTTTTGCCATGTATATGTTCTTCCTTTTAGTGTTACCTTTTATAGATTTTGTAAATATACACACACAACCATATTCTCTCTTTCCTGTTAGAATATAATGCTTTGTAAGTACCTGTATATGCTCCTTGAATATAAGCTGTTTGATGGCAGGAACTATTTCAGTTTTGTCTTTGTATTCATAAACTAGTACTAGGATGGGTATATAGTAGATGCTTTCAATGTGCTTGTTGATTGACTGTTTTTTTTCCTCTAGTAGTCCCTGAAACTCTTAGAAACTCTATTAAGAATTAAAGCTATCCCTTGCAAATATTTTTTTCAAATTATAATGATTAAAAAAAACACAAAAATTTATTGTGTGTCAAAGACAGAGGCAGAGATGGTTATAGAGAGAGAGTCCTTTTCTTAATTGTTTACAGCAAATGAATTATCAAGAAACTCAGGAAATGTAAGTAGTAATTATATGAAGACTGAGAAGACAGGAGGGAACTCTACTGTTTCTGGGTATGTCTTTGTTATCCCTCTACTCCCTAAATCTAGAAGAAGAAGAAAAATTTCCCTACCCATCATCCCCAAACCCTCCTATAAAACAGCCTATAATTATTTTCCCACAGAACCTCACATTTCCAGATTTGTCTCTGTAATGGTAAGCAAAGTGGTACTTTGCTTCTTGTTACAGTTATTGTCATGACAAGCAAAGTAGAACTTAAGGTTCTTATTTCAGCTCTTCAAGTGCCTTTGAGCCCTGCCTGTGATTATATCAAGTCTTTATTGGAAACACTATACATTGAGTTGCCCTTAAGAGGCCTAAAGGAGTTTGGAGACCTTCCCTACCCTTATTAGGCCTAACATCATCACATAGAGCCCATGCTGGGAAGAACCTGCCAAAGAGATGAATAGGAAGAATGGAACAGGGAGGGTAAAATAAAAGAAACAGAGCAGATTAAAACTTGAGCACAAGCTGGGACCAAGCAGAATTGAGAGGGAGAAAGTTTGTGATTTTGACACTCTGTAGCACTCTGTTGGTCTGTCAGACAAAAGCCTTGTCTGTTGTTTTTGGACAGAAGTCCTGAAAGAGTACTTTACTGATGGTCCAGAGACCCTGGAAGAGGATTTTACTGCTGTTTACAGAAGTCCTGGTACTTTTCTGATGATTTGTGCTTGATTTCTCAGACAGAAGCTTTGTCTGTTGGTTTGTGTCACTTTGTCATGCAGAAAGTGAATCGAGATGATAGTGCCAGCAATGTGTGTGAATATTGTTGTAACTTTGATAAGCTTAATGTGTGTAATATTGTTGTGGCTCTATTAAAGTTTGTCTTCCCAGAAACAAAAACTGTGAAGGACTTGGAGTGGTGCAGTCACTATGAGCAGTGAACTGCACCTGTGATCCCAGAGCTGCCTACCTGTGACAACAGTTGGTTGAATCCAGACAAGAGCCGGCAGTATGGAAGAGAAGCTAGTGTGGAAGAGGAGTCATGAAGTTTGGAAGTCAGCCTCGAGTCAAGGGGCACCTTTACTTGGGTACTTAGTGCTGACTGATGAAATTATGACTTACTGTGACCCAGGGGTGGATGGCCTTTGTACTTTGTACACGAACCCCTTTAGGATGATTGACTTAAGGAAGATTACTCCTTCAGGATGATTGGAAGCCAGCCTCTACTTAAGGATGAAAGGAAACTTCACTTTGGTATTATAAACTGATGGATGAGATTGTGACAATTCTGCTTGGTCCCAGCTTGTGCTCAAGTTTTAATCTGCTCTGTTTCTTTTATTTTACCCTCCCTGTTCCATTCTTCCTATTCATCTCTTTGGCAGGTTCTTCCCAGCATGGGCTCTATGTGATGATATTAGGCCTATTAAGGGTAGGGAAGGTCTCCAAACTCCTTTAGGCCTCTTAAGGGCAACTCAATGTATAGTGTTTCCAATAAAGACTTAGTGAATGATATGTTTTGTTTAAGACTATGTGGTCACCTTAGTAATAAGTTGTTATGCTATATTGTTATGAATATTGTGCTTTAGTTTCTTGAATATTTTGATTTAGTTTATTGCTGAACAAATAGAGAATTTACTGTACTTTACAATTAGATCCTTAAAGTTATTCACAGCAGCAGTCCTTAGGAGAGCTACTCAAGATTGGCTTTATGATCATTTGTAAAACTTCATGTCAAATCAGCAGAAAGACCATTTGATTGAATCTTTTCTTTCAATTGCCAATGAGTCATTATGTAACCTTAGGAAAGTTAGTTTTCTTATCCTACCTCATTGTTTTTTCATTTATAAACTGTTGAACTAAATGAATTCTACTATCCTCTTTCTTTGACTTTGAGTCATTCTGCCACTGATTGATTACACATTGACCTGAAAGCTAATCTGTTCTATATCCTAAAAAATGTGTACCAGTTTTACTCCTCAAAAAGAACAATTTGGAGTTAAGATTATTTTCACTAGCAGTACCTTAGTAGACAAATTCTTTTGTTATGCTAAGAGATTCACATCTCTCCTGGTAAGATTTGAATGGGAACTTGGTGATCTGCTTTCCTTGTCAGGCAATCATCTTCTACTCCATTCATTTTTTTAAAATACTTTTTTAAAAACCACCTACATAGTCAGTATTATTCTCCTCCTCAAATTACACACAGAGGCACCCCTATAAGATAAAATATTTTTAAAGGAAAAAGAAAGGGAGAGGGAATAAAAATCAGTAAAACAGTAAATATATAGAAAGAGACCACATGCCTCTGTAGTGGGATAGTAGAAGGTTTATTCTCATATCTTTATTGTGGACATATTTGATCTTTGTAATTCTGAAACGATCATTTTTAGCTTTCTTGTGGTTGTTTTTTTTAACGTTATTATAGTAACATATTTTGATTCCTTGATATTACTTCACTCTGTATTAATTCATTTAAGCCATGCTTATTATTAATTTTGTGAATTAATATATTTTCATCATTATTAATTATGTTATATTTAACATGTTTATAATTTTATGTTATGGCATTATTCTATTATGTTCATATAATCAAAATAATGTATTTTATCTCTTGTAACTGTTTCTATCCCTTGTGTGGTGAAGAATACATATCTTATACATAGCCATGAAAAGGCTAGGCACTACTTGTCTTTTAAATTTTTATTATATGATCTTTAAAATTAAAATCTTGTATCCACTTTTAATTTATTGTGGAATATGACATAAAGTGTTCTAAGCTTTATTTCTTCCTGACTGCTTTCAAGTTTTTCCAGCAGTTCTTATGATATAAAAAATCCTTTCCTAAGTAATTTATCCTCAGCTTCCTCGAACTGCATTGTATACCATTGTTTTTAATTCCCCTTTATCTAGTCTGCTGCAGTGATCTATCTTTCTATCTTTCAATGAATACAAAATAGTTTTGATGACTGCTACTTTTTTTACTTAGTATTTATTCTTTTCCAATTGCATGTAAAGATAGTTTCCAACATTCATTTTTATAAGGTTTTGAATTCCAAATTTTTCTCCTTTTCCTTTCCTCTTCTCCTCTCCTCCCCCTGCTCAAGATAATAAGCAAGCAATATGGTATAATGAATTTCAATGCATAATTGTGTTAATGGTAATTAATTTAGCAGGTACTTAGCCCTTAGTAACTAAGGGTTAAGTACTTCTGTGAAAGAAACAGAAGGTGTGAACTCTGTCTCCTGTTGCTGACATAACAGGAAGGGGTTGGCTAAGACAGGAAGCCAATGTGTATGTGTGTCTGTGTGTGTGTGTGTGTGTGTGTGTGTGTGTGTGTGTGTGTGTATTTAAGAAGAGCTCCAGAGGAGAGACAGACATAATCAAGAATTTTTACTCCTGGTGGAGGAAGCAGAATTGTTCCAGCATCTGGGAGCTGGATACCACTGGACTGTGAACTGAGTTGGAATTTTCTATGAGACTGGAATCTAGTGAAGGCAAAGTGGCTGTTGCCTCCTGGAAGGCTGAAGTGGCTGCTGCTGCCTGAAAGGCTGAGATTTCTTCTGCATCCTAGGGCCAGCTGAATTTCTGGAGGACTGAAGAAGCGTGACCAGGATATGGCTTTCTTTGTTTGTGGCTTGGTTGATCCTTGAGTTCCCAGCAACAGAAGTGGTGAAGGTTTTGAGATGTGCTGGTCCCTGTCAACTTCAGTGTGTAACAAGAACTGCCTAGAGGACTGGATGAGAACCTGGGAGCTGTCTGCCTCTGAATTCAGGTGACTATTTGGTAGATTCAGGTAGGAGCTGGGACCATGGAAGGGGATCCAGGGAATCTGAGAGACCATCCCTAGTCAAGATGAAGAAAAGGCCTCTCCTTGGTATTGAACATGTGATGAAATTTAAGTTTGCTAGACAGCCAGGGGTGGAGGGTTTGTGTAATTTTCTAATGAATGTATTTAGTGATTAATGATACTTAGTAATTGTGCATCTGGATAAGTGACTAGTTAAGTTAACTTATGATTGCCCCATGAGCAGAAGATTGACTTGTATTGTGGAATGATTGAATGATTAAGTAAGGAGAGTTTCCTCCTTAGGGAAACCAGATAATTATTCTTTTTTTCTTTGTCCTAAATACTGTGGCCAGTTTGGTGAAAACTATGTGACCATTCTAATGTTAAGCTGTTGTAAACACTATATCATGATTTTCTGTGATAAGATTTAATGTTGTGAATATTATACTGTACCTTGATTTTCTGAGAAACTTTGCCTTGATTTGTTATGGCATAAATGGAGAATTCACTATACTGTGTATTCAGAACCCTAAAAGCTGTTCATAGTAGCATTCTTATGGGAAGCTACTGGTGCATGGCATTACAAATTGCTGCAGATTTTATGTAAAATTTTTTTGCAAAAAAGTAGAGTGACCATTATGTGAACTTTTAAAAATTGTTCTGATATCCCTTAAAAATCATTTATTACTAATCTCTATCACTGGCAGATGACCTGTACATTTTAACTAGTATGGAAAGATTCAAATCTTATCATATCAACTGACTTCCTCATGGCAGTTTTACCTGCTCACCTGTTTCCCTTGCACTTATATCTCTTCATTGGGTTGAGTGACAATACCATTAGTACTGCAATGCTCTAAACAAATGATTCAAGTTGACTTTCTGAAATATGTTGACAATGTGCATATGCTGAGTATTCTAGGCTCATGAGAGATAAATGCATGAGAGATAGATGCATATCCATCAGGCACTGGTGAATACATTGCTGCTCTGTTTTACCTTTTCAGTGGCATGATAAACAGAATTATATCACATGACAATTACTCAATGAAAAGTTATTAACCAACTTGTGAACTGAGAAAAACAAAACAAAGTGCCACGATTATCATGTACAATCATGTTAAAAAGGCTTCCACATTAGGATAACTACGATTTTTTAATGTTACTCAAAGTCTGGAAGGGTTATTCTCTTTTTATTTTACCTACTTTTCATGATTTCCCTTATTATTCTAGATCTTTTATTTTAGTAAGTGAATTTTGTTATTATTTAATCAAGGTCGATAAAAATCTCTTTAATAATTTTATTAGCATATAATTTGAAATGTAAATTAACTTTGTTAATATTGTCATTTTATTAGGTGAACATGATCCAGTCACAAGTGCTGAATATTCCTCTAGCTAATTGTATTGCTCTTTATTTGATTAAAGAAAAATTTGTGATTAAATCTTTACAATATTTTCCTGTACTTTGACAGATTTATCCTCAAATATTTTATGCATTTTTTATTAATTGGAATGACTTCCCTTTCTTTTTCTCTTAGATTTACTTATCATTATATACAAATGATATGGATTTTTGTGAATTTATTTTGCAAGTGTGAAACTTTGTTGAAGCAATCAGTTCTGTCATCAAGTATCTTGGATGAATACCTAAGATGCTGTAAATACAGTCATGTATTTAGTAAATAGAGACAGTAGTATCTCCTCTTCAATGGTCATTTTTCTTTAATTACTACTTCTTCTTATCTCACTGCTCTTGCTAATGATGCTAAAACTATATTAAATAATAGCAGAGAAAATGAAAACCTTCACTCTACTGCCATATTAATTAGCAAAGCTTCTAGTACATCTCTGTTGTATATAATGTTTACTTTCAGTTACACACACAAGTTCATATCTATCTATCTTTATTTCAGTTCTATATAAATATATATGTATATATTTATATAGAATTGAAAGTAAGCATTGCATGCAACATGTAAGTATTTTTTGAACTACAGCACTTATTTATGCTAAAATCTTTATAAAGTATAGGCATAGAGCGTAGACATATCTTAAAAGGTATATATATATATATACATATATATATATATATATACATATATGTATATATACACACAATCGCATATATATAAATAGAGCATAGGCATATCATGAGATATATGTATATATATCTCATATATACTTATGAGATATGTATATATATATATATATATATCTCATGATATGCCTATGCTCTGTTTATATCTTATTTTTATAGACACACACATCT
>CM053580.1:430440261-430461730 GCA_028627135.1 Pseudochirops cupreus | reverse complement strand
TCCCCTGAACTAGGTAAATGGTATTTGATTAATTAAAGTAAGATTGTTAACCCATTTTGAGTTGCTTTCCTTTAGAAAAGCAGATCTAAGAACCTGTGCTAGTAGCCGCCCTAGGTATGCTAGGGTGCTTGCCGATACAATCTCTTCTCTTCCCCAATATAACTTTAAAACATTTTTGTTTTCTTGGGCCTTTTTAATCTCATGGTTACTCAGTTCTTTTCTGTCTCTGTGTTGAAGAATAGGATAGGGAAAGGAAATGCAGCTTTAAAAAAACATAAACAACATGTAGTTATTAGATATCTCTATTGTACATAACAGAACACTTGGCACTGTGGAAAATACCCCAAAAATGAGAAAACATAATAACCATTTAAAATTAGTATTTTTCATTCATTATCTCAATCAATCTTCAATTCAAGAAATATCTGTTAATGATTTGCTGTTATCTGTTAGTTGAGATAAAAAGTTTAAAATACACATGTCCCTATCTTCATGGATTAATCTAGAAGAACATAGAGGACTAAATAAGTAGCGCAAGTTGAAGGTTCATTTTCAATGGAAGGTTCATTTTCAAAGAATCTAAGAAATTAAGTAACTTATGCAAGGCCACACAGCCACAGAGCATGGCCAGAACTTGAACCAAACATCAGAATACAGATATTCTGTCTCAGTTCAGTATTCTTGTCCATGTACTCTTCTATCTTCCTGAGAAGACATAGGTTTAGAAGTGAAAGAGAACTTAGGGATTTTATCAGGCCAAGTTTCCTCATTTTACAGATAAGAAAACTGAGACGCAGAAATATTACGTGACTTCATTTTATACACACAAAACAATTAATATAGATGTTTGGATAGTTTATAAGAGCAAATATATCTTGGGAGAATACACCCTAATGATTGAAGAGAGGCAAATTACAAAGTCCAATTCTAACAGACAATTGCTTCTCATGAGGCAAATAGGTGGTATGGTGGATAGAGCACTAGGGCTAAAGTCTGGAAGATCTGCATGCAAATTTGGTCTCAGATATTTGCTAACCATGTGACCACAGGTAAGTCAATTAACTTTTGCTTGCCTCAATTTCCTCAGCTGCAAAATGAGTATAATAAAACCACCTACTTCAAAGGGTTGTTGTCAGGAACAAAAGAGATAATATCTGTAAAGTACCTAGCACAGCATCTGGTTTATATTAAGTGCTTAGTAAGTGTTTGCTTTCCCCCTTTTTTCCTTCTTTGCTTTCTCCACTTTAGTTTGATTAAGTGGACTGGATGGATCCATTATTTATATACCCAAGATTAGTTGACTCCTCTGGTAGCACAAGGCTCCAGGAATATACACTTAGAAGTGAACTAATAATTTCATTAGGCATCATCTCTGAAACAAAGGCCACACAAACTCCTAAGAATGAGTTTTCTAGTGACAGACAAACCCTTCCAACCATATGGTACCAGATGCAAAAGCGTCACACAATGACGCAAATCCAATTCAAACAAAATTAGTCTTTTTAACGCTTTAAATCCTCAGAAGCTAAAATCTATCATGTGAGTCCAGCATCACCAGTTCAGGCTCTCATCTTTCTAGCACCCACTCAAAAGTAAATTTGAGCTATAAAATCAGTGAAATATTTCTAGCAAATCTTCAAGGTAGAATTTTTTTTAAAGTTCATTTACTTAATATCTAAATAATGTTAACATATTAACATTATGCTAGAGAGAGAGTTAAATTTCTGTTGTGTTTATTACTTAATTTTTTAGACTGAATTGCTTGTTGATAAAGTGAAAATTGTAGAATCAGAGGGGCCTTTAAGAGATCATCCAAATACATCATCTTCATTTTGTAGCTTTTGCAATAAACAGATTAAGATTTGAAATCCTCCCCTCCTCAATCCACCCTCTTCTATACACTTGTCAAAATTATCTTCATAAAGTAGAAGTGTATGTCACTCTTTCTCTTAAAAATCTTCAATGACCTCTGTAATAGTAATGGGAATTTGAAGATCTTCTCTGCCCTTTAATAGACCTAAGAGAATTTGAAGATCTTCCATGCCCCCTAATAGGATGAATGTAATCACATGGAGCCTTTGGTGGGAGGTGCTTGCTGAAGAGTAGAGCAGAGCCCACAGGAACATGGGAGTCAGAGCAGCTAGATGGTGGGAAAGAGAGGACACACCCAGGGAGACAGGTTTGTGAGTGTTGATTTGTGGGAAGGCTAAAGGATGGTGTGGTTCTTTGCGGTGTTATTGTGTATTAATTTCTTTGCTACTATGATGGATTTGACTTTCTGGTCTTGGGATTTAGTTTTCTGGTGTCTGAATAAATGTTTTGCTTCTGTTTTCTATGTGGAGACTGTTGTATTTTGCAACTGAAAATTGTGTTGATATATTTAAAGTTGCTGTTGGTGCTATAATATTGCCTTAGTGCTACAGTCTTCTTTTGCCAGTAGAATAAAATACAAAGTTCTCAACCTTGCATTTTGATACCTTCATAGTGTTCCTACAGAGTACTCATCCAGAGATATCCCATTGCTTCTCTTCATATACTTTATGTTGCAGTTAAATTGGACTGCTTGCTATTCCCTAAACTCCAGATTCCATCTCCTGGGTACTAAACCCTAAAGCCTGGAAGGTACTCTCTCTTCACCCCTTTCTCTTAGAATTTCTGACTTCTTTCAAGGTTCAGTTAATATACATCTGCTACAGCAAGCCTTTCTTGACCCCCTTAGGTAATTCCTCTTGTCTTCAGTTCATCATGTACCTACTTATCTCTTAACATGCTGCATCTCCCCAGTATATAAGTATCCTCTCTGAGGCTGATTTTTTTTTTTTGTTTAGTCTTTTTATACTAAGTGTCTGGTACAGTTCCTTGAATGTAGCCAGTGCTTGAAAAACTCTTGGCAGAATGCATATGAATTAATAGTTCTCAAAAGAAGAATTCCAGACAATTAACAATTGTGATATATTGCTGTGAATCACTCTTAGGAGAAATGAAAATCAAAGCAATTCTGAGGTTTCACATCACACCCTGCAGATTGTAAGAGATAATAAAACAGAAATATAAGAAATTCTAAGGTCAAATTTGAAATCAGGTCTTCTTGGCTTCAAGTCTAATCTGATACCACTATGGTGTCAATATACTTGATACAGGAGAGTCTAAAATTAGGCAATCATAATTATACAATCAAAGATAAGCAACTTTTCTTCCTGGAATTTATAAGAATAAACATATATACATGCTTTGAGATTGGTGTATAGAAGATTAGGTTCAATTATTAGCACTGAAGTGCAACATGGTATAATGGAAATAATGGTGGGTGGTCTTGAGAGACCTATGTTCAAATTAAGCTTCTTGGCACTTACTAACTATGGTCAAGTCACTTAACTATCCTAGTCTTAATTTCTTCATCTGTAAAACAGGAATAATCATACTTGTAGTATCACTTAGCAATACTGTGAGGATCAAAAATAATCTAGGTCAAAAATTTTACAAATATTAATGGCCCATTAATATATCAGTTATTATTGGCCTAGTACAACACATTTTGAAATGTTTCTTCCAAAACCAGAATGACATTTACTATTCTGTCTACACTTTCTCGCCTGCCTTGCCTGGTGCCTAATAAATAGTCTGTCCTTCAAAGCTCTTTCCAAGTTTAGGAGCTATAATCTGTATTTATGGATAAGAATGCTATCATTTGGTCTATATAAGGATCATATCAATATGAACAGAATAATTAAAAAAAAAAGACAAGGCTGATATGGAATGGGAAGGCCAGACCTCCTTTAAATCTTAAGACTTGCCATTATTAATATTTTCTATGTAACAGGAACATATATCATGAAACAAATGTGTAAATTCCTTAAAGTTCTTTCTCAATGACTACCATCCATTTTAATTTAACACTATTACTTTTACCTGAGGATTTTCCTGTAATCAGATTACAAGGAGGACAGAAATATCAATTTAAAGCATAGAAATGAAAACAGGCCAAATTCGCTGCTTCTCCTCTCCCTATATTCTCACAAATGGTCTCAGTAACTATTGGGATCATAGGATTATACAATTAAAGCTAAAAGAACCTTTAGAAAGTTGAATCTGTCACTGTACAGATAGAGAAACAAAATCCCAGAGAGGTGAAGTAACATGCCCAAGGTCACACAAATCATGAAGAGTGAAGCTGAGATCAAGTTTGTGGAAATGAAGAGCAGAGAATGATTGTTCTGAACAATGTGGCAGAGGTCAGAGTGGATCAAAAATGTTGCTGTCACCGCCTCACCTCTTCTCAAAAAAATAAACACGTGGCTCTCAGAAAAACCTGGAAAGACTTACATGAGCATCTGATGCAAAGTAAAATGTACTGTGCACAAAGTAACAGCAATATTGTAAGATGGTCAGCTGTGAACTTAGCTTTCCTCAGCAATACAATGATCCAAGACAACTCGGAAGGACTTGTAGTAAAAAATGCTATCCAGCCCCAAAGAACTTACAGTGTCTGAATACAGAATGAAGCATACTAGTTTTTTTTACTTTATTTTTCTTGTCTGTGTTTTCTTTCATAATGTGACTAATATGGAAATATGTTTTACATGACTACATGTGTATAATCTATATCAAATTGCTTGCTTTCTCAATGAAAGGTGTGGGGAGGGAGGAAGGGACAGTATCTGGAACTCAAATTTTCAAAAACAAATGTTAAAAATTATTTTTACCTGTAATTGGGGAAAATAAAATACTAGGTGATTTTTAAATGCTCAAAAAAAAAAGCAGCATCTAGTAGGTATGTACTATGAGTAAAGCACTGTACTGGGCACTGTGGGATATGGAAATATAAGAGATCCTTCTCTCAAGGCCCTTTTCTATTAGAAATCTCTGCAGCCACCTGCTTACAATGAGGCAACAAATTGCCAGCAACAAATTCTACCCTTCATAATCTTTCTGATTTGAAAACCGTATTTACCTTAATTTTATCTCTAGAATAATAATCCATTGTTATTGTAGGCTAGCATATGCACAAACTCTGAAAATCTTAAAAATCAAGTCAGTGGAACCTTGAAAATAACTCAACTGTCCTATGCCTTCCAGGTGACAGTCAATAATAAATATTTCTTTTTTAGACATTCTTGACAGGCAAAAGTATGCATATAAACCAATGTATTGGCTTATTACTAAGGATTTCTAAATGTTACTTTTGATTATAAACGCATTTACCAGACATGCCTGCCTCTGGCAAAAAGACTAAAATTCAAGATATGCAATGTCAAGAATTATACAGAATATCCAAAGCTACCTTGTTAAATCTTAATGATCATATAAGATTGAACTTTTTTTTGTCCCAAATGTGTGATTTCATTAACTTTGGGAATTCTCAAATGATAAGACTACCTATAGCAATTGACATCCATAAATCTGTTATAATTTATAATCGTAAAGATTTGCTTCAGATGAGTATGTATCAGAAACAGAATTTTAACGTAGTCCTTCTGCTATAGAGGATAGATCTCAATTCCCTACATGAGGGCTTCTTAACCACTTTTTATCATCATGAACTCTTTTTGAAGTCTGATGATGCCTATGGACTCCTTCACGTAATATTATTTACATAACATTTATATTATAGTGTCATTTATATGACATTTAAATGCATAAAATAAAATACATAGCATTAGAAAAACATGTTGAAATAGTTACCTCAATATTTTAAAAATATTAATAATTCCTGCACTATACTATACCAGTCATTCAACCTCAGAGGCACTGTCATACAGAGGACAGAGCCCTGAATATGAAGTCAGAGGATTTTCATTCAAATCTTGTCACTGATATTTACTACCTAAATGACTTTCAGAAAGTCACAGACTCAACAAAAAGTTCTTTGTAAAATGAGGGGTTTGGACTAGCTGGACTTTCAGGACCCTTCCAAATCTCTTTCCATGACCTATGAACTGTCTCAGAACGTGTCAAATATCTGGATGAATAGTTTGACCTACAAATTGACAATGGTCAACACAATATAATAATAATAATAAAAAAAGAAGATTCCAGAATAAATAGCTTCCAAGGAAGCCAAAATATTAGGTGCTGTGCTCACTTGCTGCACTATGATGGCTTTATCCTGTTAAAACTAAGATTTCAGTGAGTGTGTTCTACCCTTCATTCTGATACTCATTATGATGGTGCTGACTGATCCCAATTACGGTGCTGCTGACTGAATCACTCAGCTTGTCTATGGATATATACATATTCTTATACCTCAAATTTGGTTTAAATTCTTCCAAAGTTTAAAGAAAGCTTCTACAAAATAGCAAGATAGGCTAGACTTGAGTAAATCTTATATCTTAGGTTTGAGATTGGAATGAATTGAGACACTTGTAGAACATATGGAAATTTACAACAACAAAAAGAACATTACTTAGGGGTAGGATGGGGTGGATGATCAGAGAAGGAAAAGGATATTCAGCAAGGACAAAGCACTGATTGAGATGAGTGCTGCTTCCCTGTTGCTGGTGTTCTGCAGCCCAGCAGCATGGCTGATCCTCAGATCTGGAGAGCAGTCAACTAATCACTCATGCCCTGACTTTTGTACTTAAAGGCCACCCAAAACTACTTCAATCTGAATCTCTAGCCACCTGAGCCATCTAAGCCTATAAGACCTTTTCAAAACCTTTTAAGGAAAAAAAAATGTTATTGTTTTGTCCTTTGTTCTCAAAGAGGACCATGACTTTGGGGAGGTGATGCCAGGACACTGTTCAACAAAATGGAATAATAAAACAATGGAAGGCAGTAGCTAAAAAACAAAAACACACTCCACTTTGGGCCCCAGTTTACACTCACTTTTGCTTGTAAATATCCTTGTTATACTTTGCCAGTTGATGTTAAACAATCATTCCTGATTGATTATGGAGTCATATGTTTATATGCTTTTTCTCCATTTTCAATGCAATAAATCTTGGGTTGAAAGGCTTTCACTATGTATGCTTTTTAGCATCTCTTTTTAAAGTGATCAGAATGATTTAGAATAAAAAGAGAAGATTAAATAATTATTCAAAATTGGGCTCAAACACCATTTATACTAGAAACTTAAAATGAACTACTGAAAGCTCTCACTCCTTTCAAACTGACTCCTCCAAAGTAAGGACCATATTCACTATCCAATATGCAGATATAAAAAATAAGAAGAAGAATACTTTGTCAACAGTCACACACATACCCAGTCACAACAGAGAGCAGGTAATCAGACTGAAGTTAAATATTGACTTTTTTTTTCCTTTGCTTTCAAAGTCTCTGTATGCCAAAGCAATTAAAAAAAATTGTTCCAGAGCTTTAGAGAAAGCCTGAACACAATTCAGGAAGAGAAGTCAATTTTTCTTTTGTTTGCTCAGTGTGATGTTAGATCTCGTCCACATTTTTTGCAGCTTGCAGGCAAGGACACATTTTTTAACTTTAAGGATTTCTTCCTGCTAATCAAAAAGGACATCCCTTTAGCAAAATTGTAATTAGAATAATTTCCTTAAGGCCAAGAATTGAAGTGCTTTTCATGAATATAAAAGATTTTACTCACCCTTATCTAGAGGAAATTGCTTAATTGGATTGTCAGTAGCACCTACCCCAAACCAACCCAACTCAAACCACGCCCGCCCCCACTTTCATTTGTTCACACATAAACCATGGAAGAATGATGAATAGAAATAGAAATAAAATGTCCTGGAGTTCCAAAAGGAGGAATTAGAACTCATTTAGATTCACTTGTCCTCATCAGAATATATGGGAAAAGACTTATTCAGGGCTGCTTCTGTTTCTCTCAACCAGCAGCCAATAAGCTAGATTATTATCTTCATGTCTCTTCTGCAATGAGAGCCAGAGTTATGAAAGACTAAACTCCCATTAAAACAACAACAACTAGCAGACAGTCTAACCAGGGGTGGGGAACCTGTGACCTCCAGGCCACATGAGGATTTCTAGGTCCTTGGGTGTGGCCTTTTGAGTGCAGGTTTTGCAGAATAAATCCTTTTATTAAGGGGATTTGTTCTTTGAAGTTTGGATTCAGTTAAAGGGCTGCACTTGAGGACCTAGAGGACCACATGTGGCCTAGAGGCTGCAGGTTACCCACCCCCTGCATGCAGTGACTGCTTAAGAAATGTTAATTAATTGATTATTATCATCTGAGGACCTTTAGCCAAGTTTAGAGGGCTAACTCCCAGGTAGGCCAATAATGAATTTTGTGGCCAAAGCAACAAATAAAAATTATTGAGTATAGATTACAGAATTAAACTTAAAATAAAATTTAGAGGTTATCTAGTACAAGTCTCTTGTTTCACAAGTGAGGAAATAGGACAAAAACAGTAAATGTCTTTTCCCGCTATACAGATAACACAGGATCCAATAGAAAGGAGAAGGCTTACCCATGCTAAAGAAATCACAGATCTTCAAAATGTGGATGAATATTAAAATAAAAGCTAGAAAGTGCCTTCCACAGGGTGTCCTCTCCTACAGCAAGCATTTGCTCTTAATTGAGTAGGTACAGGCTATAAACACTAATAACAGCTACAGCCTTTAGCAGTACTTTCTGGCCAGTAACTTTTTGGTTATGTTGGGCACTTGTCCTAATTAAGCACCAACTTAAAATTCCTCTTAAACTTAAAATACTCTTTACTATTAATTCACATGATATAACTTCACACAATGTAGCTTTACAATTTTAGTTGTTTTTTTTTTCTGTGCACTCAAAACCAATCCTTTTTTACCTTCAAAGTAACTTCTGAAAGTGAAGTTAGACTATATCTTAGACTATATCCTAAAATCCCGTATGTATTTGATAATAGATGCAAAATAGTGTGATTGGCTCAGGAAAATATGATTAACATAGAAAAATCAAGCAGATGTAAAAAAAAAAAGATGGTTAACCAACTCGATATGACTAGAGACAATAAGTTGCTAAGGAGATATGATTTAAAAGCCTTTTGATCTTGTAGAATACTTCACAATTTATACTGAGTATTTACAGGACAAATCAGATGCTGCTTCTTTTTTGCTTTTTACTTTTTAACTTGCAAAATTTTTGCCCATGTTAACTCAAGTTTAGTGTATAGCTCCTAGTGGCCATAATTTTTAATCGTGAGCCTTTCCTAAAATTTTTTTAACTTGAATTTATTTATGTTCCAGTAATGATTTAAGAGATAATGTTAATCATCAGTATTTGGTTTGCAGTGAACACCCAGACCTGGAAAGTAGCCAATGACTTGATATCACAATTTGAAATGGACAGAAGCTTAACTTAAAGGGACATTTGAGCCCACTTAGTCCCATGTCATGATAAAGAGTCTTGTAGAAATCCTGATCTCAGGAATGTCTTTGAGAGTCTTCATGAAACAAAACAAAACAAAAAAAAGAAAAGAAAAGAAAAAAAAAAGAAGGTTCCTTTACTGACATAGAGATTTCCAGTACCATGAATGAGTTCAGACTTTTTGACTCATTATTTAAAGACTCAAATCCCACAGAACCCCCAGGATTAGAGATAGCACTGGACCAGTGCAGACCACAAAAGATCATTTATAATCATAGGATATACACTGACTGCAATATTTGTCTAGACCAGAAGACCAAGGGTTTTTAAACTAGGTCTGTGAATTTGTTACATATAAACCTACTTAAAGATTTATTTATATACATATAAATTTATATATAAACCTATAACATATTAACACATGTATAATATTAATTACATATCATTAATTTTATATGTATACAGTAGATTAACATATGCAATATGCATATTAATATATGTAGAGATGTAATACTATTTTAATGCAATAAGTTTCCTTTTTAATTCTAAGTAGTTGATGTTATGTATTTAGAACCATTATTCTGAGGTCTATAGGCTTCATCAAAATTTCAAAAGGATCCATGACACACAAAAAAAGGATATAACCTTCTATTCTTGATTAAGAAATAGAATTTTTCTTTTTTAAGAATTGCTAGTAAATCACGCACATATTCAATTTACTGCATTCTATTATCTGTGGGTCAACAGGACATCAGGCCTGGAATTTGGGGAGAATTGCATTAAAATCTTGTCTCTAGCAATTCATTACTTTGATTCAATTCAACAAGCATTTTTCATTGTCTGCTTTGTGACAGGTACGGAAAAACCTCAAAGTCCCTGCCCTTAAGACACTTATAGTATACCTTAAGACAGTATGCATGCATGAATATAAACTAGACACGTAAACAAAAAAAAAAGGCATGGTAATTTTCAATGGAGCATAATAGGAGGCAGGGATGAAAATGACTTCATATTAAAAGAAGATAGTCTTTGAGCAAAACTTTTAAAGCTACTTCTTCTAAGAGGTAGAGATGAGGGGGGAGTGCATTTCAGTCAATGATACTTTAAAAAGATACAGTGATGGTAGACAAAAATCTTATATCAGCGAGAAGGGTGACTGTTGGATTCATTCATTTATAAGTTGAACTATCATGGAGAAGTACTTGAACCTAAATTTCCTCATTTGTAAAAACAAGGAAAATATACCTCTCACAGAGGATTTTGTTTCTGAAAAATACAATGCAAAGATATTTGCAGATACAAAAAAAGGGCTTTGCGAATGACAGCACTCATAACTCCCAGAGAATTTTGCCAAAGGACATATCTGATTCTAAGAATTTTTAGTTGCATTCTTCATAGTGTGCTGTGCTTTAAAATTTGCATATATTGCTTATGTTGGAAAGAATCATTTGTATTGTTTATGCTGGTAGAATGATGAAGACCCTTGCACGCAATATCGTATTTCTTTGAACAAAAAAAGATGCATATATTAGATGATCTGGTTCTTAAAACATCAGAGCATAAATGAATTTATAAGTTTATTTTGACATAAAATTATATGACATTTTTCTTTAAGGACTATCACAATCTAATTTGTTAACATATTCATCACATGCATAGGACCACACCCACACAAGTCAGTCAACAAGCATTTATTAAGTGCCTACTATGTGTGAGGCACCCTGGAACCAAAAGAAAGAGCAAAAGTCTCAGATCTCAAGGATTTCACAATCTAATGGAGGAGACAACTGGCAAACTACTATGTATGTACAATCAAGTTACAAGATAAATTGGAGAAAATCAAAAGGTGGAACAAAGGAGATATGTAAAGACTTTTTATAGAAGCTAAGATTTTAACTGTGCTTTGAAAAATTGAGGAAACAGAGATGAGAAGAAGAAAATTCTAGGCATGAGGGACAGTCAATAACAATGTACAGCATTGGGAGAATCAATATCTTTTTCAAAGAGCAGCAAGGAGGCCATTATAATTGGATTTCAGATTATGTGGAGGTTAGTAAGGTGTAATAATACTGAGGATGGGGCCAGGTTTTGAAGGGTCTTGTACATTAAACACAAGAATTTATATTTGCTCCTGGGAGTGTTAGGGAGTCACGGTAGTTTATTGAACAGGACTGTGAATTGGTGAGACCTGGGCTTCAGGAAGATCAATTGGACAGTTTAGTGGAATACAGGTTGGAGCCAGAATAGGCTTGAATCAGGAATACCACTAAGCAGTCTATTATAATAGTTCAGGCATGAGGTGATAAAGATCTGCACCAGGTTAGTGGGCAGTGTCATTGTAGAGAAGAGGGAATATAAGAGAAGTGTTATGAAGGTAAAATAGAATCTGGCAAGAGATTGGATAGAGGGACAGAATAAGGGAGTCAGTAACTGAGGATAACACTTCAGTTGTGAGTCTCAGTAACTGGAACAATGATGGTGCTCTCAATATTAATAGGGAAGTTAGAAAGAGGGAAGTGTTAGGTCATACAATAAGTTCATTTTGACTACTTTTTTTTAGTATTTTATTTTTCCCCAGTTACATGCAAAAACAATTTTTAACATTCTCTTTCAAAACTTTGAGTTCCAAATTATTTTCCTTCACTCTCTCTCCCCCTCCTCCTGCATTGAGAAGGCAAGCAATTTGATATAGGTTCTACATGTGTAGTCATGCAAAATATATCCATAGTCATGTCATAAGAGAAAACATAGACAAAAAAAACTTAAGAAAAATCAAGTTTTGGTTTTTTTTTTAAGTATGCTCCAATCTGTATTCAGACACCACCAGTTCTTTCTCTGAGGTTAAGCAGCATTTTTCATCATAAGTCCTTCAGAACTGTCTTGGATCATTGTATTGCTGAGAATAGCTAAGTCTTTCATAGTTGATCGTCTCACACTACGGCTATCACTTCATATGCAGTACACTTCACTTTGCATCAGCCCATTCAGGTTGTTCCTACCACAACTTGTTCAGTCATTCCCCAATTGATGGGTATCCCCTCAATTTCCTATTCTTTACCTCCTGAAAGAGCTACTATAAACAATTTTTTTTTGTAAATATAGGTCCTTTTTCTTTTGTTTTTTAATCTCTTTTGGCATACAGACCTTATACTGATATTGCTAGGTAAAAGTGTATGTATGGTTTTATAGCCCTTTTGGCAAAGGTCCAAATTGCTCTACAAAATTATTGAATCAGTTCACAACTCCACCAGCATTGCACTGAAGTCACATTTTTTCCCATATTCCCTCTAACATTTGTCATTTACCTTTTCTGTACTGTTAGCCAATCTAATAAGTGTGAGGTAGTACTTACAAATTGTTTTAATTTGCATTTCTGCAATCAATAGTGAGTTAGAGTGTTTTTTCATATGGCCATATATAGCTTTGATTACTTCATCTGAAAACTGATCATATCTTTTGATCATTTATCAATGATTATTTATCAATTTTTATAAATTTAACTTAGTTCTCCATAGGTTTGAGAAATGAGACCTTTATCAAAGAAACTTCAAGATTTTTTTTAGTTACTCATTTTGACCATTTTTAAGAGGTCCATAGGACATTCAATTCAAGATGTCCAAATGGTGATTGGAGAAGTCAGGGAGACCTGGACTGAACAAGTAGATCTGAGAGTCATTCTCAAAGAGACAATTATTGAATCCATGGAATCTGTTGAGATCATCAGGTGAAATTATATAGAGGGGAAAGAGAAGAAGACCCCAGATAGAGCCTTAGGAACAACAGTGGTTAGTGGGTGTGATCAAGATGAAGATCCAGCAAAACTATCAAAAAGATAGGATGAGAACCAATATGCAGTAATGTCACAGAAACTTGGAAAGAAGAAAGTTATCAAAGAGAAGATGGCAATCGACAATGTCAAAATATACAGAAAGACTAAGAAAGATGATGATTGAGAAAAAGCCATCAGATTCAGCAATTAAGACTGGATCATTGGTAATGTTAGAGTATTTGTAGTTGAATGATGAGCTCAGAAGGCATATTGTAGTGAGTTAAGAAGAAAGTGAGGGGAAAAGAAACAGAGAAAGTCATCAGAGTTAGGACTTCTCAAGGAATTCATACATAAAAGAAAGTATAGGTGTATGGACAGAGAAGAAGATGGGATGGGTTTTTGGTAATTAAAAAAGAAAGCCCAAGCATCTGAGAAATGAGTGAATCTGGTGCAGATTACATTTTGCTATGCCATTGCTATGAAATACATTATCCATGTCCTAGTAAATGGTTTTGTTTTCTTTTTTCCTGATGAAAACTGAAGGCAAAGAATAACTTCTAATCTGGTACAGTATCTCAGGTGAAGCTTCCAAACTGAATGCATTAGTATGAATATATTTAAAGAGTTCTGGCTAATCCCTCACTGCTGAAAAAGCTGGCCAAGCTGAATATAAGAAAAGATAAATTTAAAGGAAAATTATATTACATGTAACTGAAAGTAACTCAAATCACCTGCTATAAAACATTGTATCAAAAAACATCCTTTGTAATTTCAAATTCTTCAGCTGATATTTTTGGTGCATTTTCTCTCTACTGAGGAAGAAAATATTAGCATGCAGGACATTCTTGTCACCAACTCAGATAGACAGAAAAATATCATTTATTCTAGACTTTCACTCTCCTCCCTTTGAGGTGATATGAAAGAAAATTACTTGCAATCACAATACCTAGGGGCCCAATTCATCCCACTCTTTGTTTTATCTTTCAGAGATATCTTTTGAAAAGCTCTTAGCAAATGTTATCACAATAAAGTAGCTTCACATATTCACGCTTCTCTTCAATGGTATTTCTTTTTAGACATTTAAGATGCCTAAATATGAAGGCTATCTTAGTATTATCAAAATGAAGGGTTCATTAATCTGAATATCAAATCTTTATAAATCATGCTTGCAACTAAAATGAACCAGGATTTTTTTAGGAACCTAAACCACATTTAATTTTTTTTGATGGGAACAATCTGTAGTTTAATGCATCAAATCTTCTCAAAGTGTGGTCCAGTAAACTATGTGTTACAAAGGATAAACAGGGTCATTGAATGCATGTTAATAATAAAATAATAATAATAATAATAATACAATTTATATAACACCTACTAATTTCCAGGCTAAGTACTTTGTATGTGTTATCTTATATGATCTCCACAATAACCCTGGGAGGTTAGGTGCTATTATTATTATCTGCATTTTGCAGATGAAGGAGCTAAGGTAAATGGAAGTTTAGTGACTTGATTGAAGTAACACACTAGTGTGTCTGAGGTGGAATTTGAACTTAGTTCTCATTGACTGCAGGCCTAGGATTTTATAGATTGTCTAATCACAAAATCCCAGAAATGAAGAGTTGAAAGCCTTTTCAGAGAAGTTTGTATATGACCAAGAATCTATACCAGAACATAGTTAACAAGTGATTATCTGGCCTCTGTTGAAGATCTCCAAGGTGGGGATGTAATTCCCCATTTTAAAGGATCTAATATGATTTTAAAAGACAGAAGAGTTCATTTTACAGTTAGATCCTCATGATTTTTAAAAATTCTCATGTCAGATACAGAGTTTAGATTTAAGATAAAAATGGAAAATTGGATATAAAAACAAACTCTCTGGAGTTTCAGGTTTTGAGAACCAAATTTTAAAAGATTGTACTAAATTATAATAAGTTTTGTTATTGACAAATTATTCCTATTATCTTATTTGGAGCCAGAGAAGTAGAGCCGTCTTCAGAGTTGTCTGAGAAAGAGGTCTGTTTTAGAATGTTCAAGAGAAGATGTCCAGGGCCTAGATGACTACTTGGGACCTCTAGGACTCAAAATGTACTGATTAAATGGACATCGGAAGGGGGTTACTAGGACACAAGAGGACTAGATGTTTGTTAGTTCCTGTCAAAATACTTTCTTTTTCTTATTATTTCAGATTTTTCCAAGTACTTTTTTTACCTTTGATTTTGAAGTTTTTTTCTCATCTGTCCTTATTTCAAGATAATTTACTTTTTAGTTTTCTAATTTTTCTAATGGCTTTCATCATCTATTTTTTTCTCTAGTAAGTTTATTTGTTCAGAAATATAAATTTGCCTGTGAGGACTTCTTTAGTAGCATCAAATATATTTTCATACAATTATCATTCTCTGTAATATATTGTTTTGTTGTTTTCAATGATTTAGTACTTAAAGTTTTTATTATTGGATGACATTTTTTTTATTTCTGTCTTATTATTGTTTCTATGATGGTTATTAATTTTATTATTTATTTTTATCTTCTTATGGTCTTAGAGATGTTTGGAAGGGTATTTTTAAAGGTTCTGCCTTTCAGTTCTTTATGTCTTAGAAATGTTTGATTGCTGAAAAAGTGTGAGCTTGAAAAATACAACATACTCCAGGAATCTCATAAAGTATTCTTTATAAGTCTATAAAATCAAGGTGCCTTTCCTTCCCAAACATCGTTCAAATGTGTGATTTCCTTCTTGTTTGTCTTAGACACATTGATCAAGATCTTGACAAACAATATTAAAGTTCTCTATTGCCTTTGTAGCCCTCAGGCTGCCCCTCTGCATGTGTTACCATGGAGATTTATTTATGACACAGGAAGTGACTTTTGGAGGTGAATAGACAATTTACCAGAGTTCCCAAGAGTGTTGACTTTGAAGGCACTGGGATGGAAAAGAGCACTCAGCTTAGTTCTTCCTCTTTACTTAATAAAAAAGGAACTTTGGTTGTTCAGAGAAGGTTAGGGTGTAAGGATATAATACAAAACTGATAGAGAGAGATCAGAGTGGCTTACCCTTCACTTTAGGGCACTTTGTGAACTGCTCAGATGGATTGTGTGGAAACTAGTCAGAGACTGAGTACTGCTTGGTAAAAACAGAAAACAAGTTAGATAGGAGTTTGTGGAACATTCAAAGAAGACTAGCGCCTCTGATGTGAGAGCTTTCCAAGTCCTTTCCAGGTCTACTCGCCCACCTTTGATGTCCACCTGGCACTCAAGTCTCACCTGTAGCTACAAGAAGCTATAGCATACCCTGGTAAACCATCTTGGCAGATGGGCTAAACCAATTTGAGGGTAATTGATGTGTATCAAACTTGTTGGTGAGTTGGGGGGAGGGGGGTGAGGATGTCTATCTCAAGCATGTAAAGACTTCATCTGGTGGAACAGGCAAATGAGGACACTTTGTTCCAGTGGCCATGAAGGTGGCTGAAGCAGACACTGTGGAACACTTAAGAGTTTGGTCAGACATCAAGGAAATCAAGGTCATCTACTGCCTCTTGGCCCATTGCCAGTAATCCTGACTTTAGCCTTGTCACTGGCCTTCAATAACTCAGGAAGAGAGAGTGAGGCTGAAGATTTTTTACAACTCATTTAAATTCATGCATAAGACAAGTCATTATCCCATGATATTATTAGTCCTCTGATATTTCCTGCAATGTTGTTGAATGCCTTCAGTGAGGGTGATAACAGCATCAAAATCAGCTTCCACACTAACAATAAATTATTTAATTTGAAAAGCCTGCAAGCCAACACTAAAAGTGAAAAAAGAGTTGCTACATGACTTTTTGTTGATAGATGACTGTGTACTGATCATACAGCTGAAGCTAAGATGCTGCAGAGTATGGATCTATTTTCTGCTATTTATGCTCATTTTGACCTAACCATCAATATCAAGAAAACAGAGGTTCTCCACCAGCCAACACTGCACCATTCTTATGTGGAAGTACCTATTACAGCATATGGAGGAATTTTTAACTTTGTGGAAAAGTTCACTTACCTTGGCAGTATACTTTCCAGAGGCGTACAATAGATGATGAGTTTGATGTTCATCTTGCCAGAGCTAGCTCCAAAAGAAAGTGTGTGAGGGAAGATGTATTAAATTGTCTATCAAACTGAAAGTCTATGGAGCCTTTGTTCTGTCATCATTTTGAATGCCTGTAAAACCTTGACAATATACAAACGCTATGTCATGTAACTAAATAACTTCCATTTGAATTGTCTTGGGAAGATTCTGAAGATTACCTGGCAAAATAAGGTCCTTAAATTCCAAGTAATCAAACTCTACTACAGAAAACGCAACTACAAAGGGCCGGCCGTATTTTTTTCAAATGCCAAATATACATTTGACTAAATGACTAGTTTATGGAGACTTCACACTAGGCAAGTGCTCACAAGGAGATCAGAAGAAATGATACAAAGACACTTTCAGTGTCTCTCTGAAAAAATTTGGAATTGACTGTGAGATATGGGAGAGACTGACAAAGGACTACCCAGCAAGATGTGCTTGCATTAAAGAATGTCCTATGTTCTATAGGCAAAGCAAAATTGTGGTAGCTCAAAAGAAATATGAAATGCACAGATTTAGAGACAATTCCAAATGTTCATATGGTCTATTTGTGCCCAACCTGTGGAAAAGCCTTCCAAACTCATACTTGTATGATTGACCACAGTTAGACACACTGTACCCCGATCCCAACATAGTGATATCATTTTGGTCCTCTTTGAGCACAAAGGACAATCACCAATCAAAAGTAGTAACTTGGAGCATTTATATAGCTTTTTAATGTTTCCAAAATGCTGTACATTATCTCACTTGATCTTTACAACAACCATGTGAAATAGGGTCTATTATTATTTTCACCATATTAAAGATGAGGAAACTGAGGCTGAAAAGGGATAAATTACTTGCCCAGAGTCATACAGCCACTAAGTTCATGAGGCAGGATTCAAACTCAGGACTACTGACAGCAAGTCCACTACTCCATCCACTGTGACCTAGGTGCTCTAGTAAAAGTCAGACATAGAATTTGAAAACAGATCCCATGGACCTAGAGGCAGTGCTCTACCTTCCTAATGAAATCCTATTTGGATGAAGGGTAGAATATTATTGCTGCAAATGTTTTCTTCTGTTTTAGCTTGGGGCACCTAAATAGAAAAAGTGATGGAAACTTGAATCTAACATACGTAACTTAATAGCCTGGTGTTGTAATGCTTAAAGCACTAAACCCAGATTCCATTGATCAAAAGAAAATGCACTGCATTTTTTACTTTAACAACTCAACAGGAATTTACTAAGAATTTACTGTGTGCCCAGCATTAGAAATGTGAAGAGGAAAAAAAATAGTCTTTGCCCTTGAGCAGATAGCATCTGGTTTTGGGTAT
The DNA here is from genome assembly GCA_028627135.1 of Pseudochirops cupreus. Taxonomy (NCBI): domain Eukaryota; kingdom Metazoa; phylum Chordata; class Mammalia; order Diprotodontia; family Pseudocheiridae; genus Pseudochirops; species Pseudochirops cupreus. The sequence goes on along the minus strand of CM053580.1, from coordinate 430,443,275 downwards.
AAGGTGGCAAAGTTATGATCAATTTCTTATTTTAAAGAAATGCCTTTGAACTGATATTGGAAGGAAGCTAGGGATTCTCCAAAGTTGAGGTGAGGAGAGGGTGTATTTCAGACACAAGGGCATCCAGAAGACAGAATGTCATGTGAGGGCAATAGCAAGCAGATCAGTTTTACTGAACCATAAGGTATGTGAAGGCTGGTCATGGGAAATACAAGTGGAAAGACAGAGATTAGATGCTAGAGACAAATTAAATTCCAAAGAAGACAGATGCTTATCCTAGGGGCAAGAGGGAGATGCTAGAGCTCCTTGAGCTGAGTGTCACTGTCAGACCTACTTTTTAGGAATATTGTTTTGGCATCTGTCTAGAAGATGGGTTGGAGAGAAGAAAGATAAGATAAGGAAGATCAATTAGGATTCCATTGTGATAGTCTGAACAAGAGGTGAACTATAGAACCTGAACTACACAAATGAATATGAAAGGGAATAATGTACTTTGCACATGGCAAACTTTAAATAAATTCATCTTGGTTGATTATTTTCTGGGCAGTGATTTTCCATTGTAAGCGTTGGTTGGTGTTATTGCTGTTGCTGTTATTCTGTTTTATTTTGATGGATGTCACCATTTCATGTTATATAGAACCACAATCAATCATGACCATAAACTCAGCTATCATCAATGCCTGACTCTCCTTGTTTCCCGAATTCTAATAAACATTATAATATGTGTACAGACCAGAATCATGGAATGATAAAGAAATCTATGAATTGTCCTCTTTCACTATGGGACTCAAGAAAAAGAACGCCCTGGATTGCTTAGTCTATCCTTTACAAGAGTCTGATTCTCATATTCTGATATCTACCAAATAACACTCTCCATTTCACATATAAAATTAACTAGAGTTACATAATGACAATACAGGCTACAACTTATTCCAAAATGGAGAAATTTGGTAGAAAATTAAAGTATCCTTATTTATTTTATGGAAGATGAGGAAGAGGTAGGAAATGATGTATAACTTTTTTTAATGTAACTTAAAGCTCAGTTAATGCTGAGAAATGACTGCTGCTAGGTATTATTACATTACTAACTGATTACAAAGATAGCCAAAGGGAAAGTCTTAAGTCCTCCATTCTTTGGGCCTACTGCATCCATTTCTTGTTACAAATTCACTTTTAAATATAATTCTATAGAGATTTTTTAGTTACCTGGATTGACTCATAAAGAACAGAAGAGACTTATTTTCTGGCATAGAACATCCCTCCCTGAGTGTCTCTGCTACTTCCAACAAGAATGAAAAATTGCAGAGTTTAGCGAATTTACTTTGAAAGTTTATATTCAAAACTAAACTGAACTGAATTAAACTACTCAATTCCTAACAGAATTCCAACCTTATTTTCTCCTTCTATATCACTCTGTACATACTAGAGTCTCAGATATTGTTCAGTTATTGACAATAATTTTAATTAACTGCTCATTCTCTTTATCTACATTCAACTGTTATAAGTCAATTAGGACTAATTGTGCGGCAGGAGAGCTGTCTCCTTTATCTCTCCTTCATTCATCTGCAGTTCAAAAGAGGATTAAATCCTGAATGTTGATGGAGATAGCAAAATCTTATTTTTAATATATAAATTCAAATTTTCATTTTTCCTAATGTTTTCAGCTGTCTAACAGTTGACCATTCTGCTATTCACTAGTGGTCTAAAAGTATAACTGATAAAAGGAGAGTGGGTGGGAAATGTACCAATCATTTTAGTGCTATGTTCCTGGCATTATAGAGAATTGTTTAAGAAAATGAAGGTGGAAGGAAAGAAGAAAAGGACAAAGGAAGTGAGGCAAGAAGAAATGAAGGGAGGGAGGGAGGAAAGCAGGGAGAGAGGTAGAAAGGAAGCAAAAGATTCCTATCCTTAAGAGCTTTACAGTCTGATCTGGGATAGCAACAGTGCTCTATGATTATTTGTTCATTTTATTCACTGACTACAAATTCAAGTGGAGTTAAGCAGAGGGGAAAAGAAGCAGTCATGAGTAATAGAACAGGTTTCATGGAAAAAGCAGGACTTGAGCTACTCCTTGAAAGTAATTGGGAAGGTGGCACAGGGAATCTCACAACAATTTGTATTAGTTACAACTACATAGATACAGATATATACATATATGTATATATGTATGTATATATGCACATACATACATACATACATGTATTTTTTCTTGCTAGATAGGAAAGTGAAACTATTGATACTTTTTGATAGCTGAATGTTGAATACGTTATAAGCCCCTAAGCTGTGGATTTAATTGATTATAAGTTCTTCATTGAACTGTACTATAAGTTGCTGAAAGACTTGGACTATAGTATAAGTTGTACTGTTAGTACAAGCTATACTGTAGTATACATTGTACTGTATTATAAGTTGCTAAAGGCCTTGGAGCCAGAAAGATCTGGCTTCAAATCCTTCCTCTGATGATTGGCTATAGGATCCCCAGACAATCATTAAACCTCTCAATTTCACAAGCACCTCTGTTGTGTAAATCTTTTCATACCTTGGCCAATTCCTACCTTTACAGTACTCTTATATCTTTTAAACCACACCCAAGGGAGCAGAACCAAGATGGCGGCATAGCAGCAGCAACATATGGCAGCTCTCACATAGCCACACGAAAATACCCATAAAACAGGATTCTAAACCAATCCTAGAACTCCAAAACGCACACAAAGATACTTCCCACTAAAGTCAGCTCAGCTACGAGGAACTATATCAGCACTGCAAACCGAAACCAGCCTGCCCTGAAGCCGCGGCTGTGCCCCTGGGGCCACTGGACAGGAGGAGTGGAAGAGCCTCTCAGGTGAGCAGATTAGCAGCAGCTGTGAGTGGGATTTGTGAAAGAGGGAGATGAGCAGTCCAGCTAAAGGCCTCCAGAGCAGAAAAGCAAAAGGAAGAGGTTTTGCACCTGCCACCGCTTTGTAGCTTCCCAACCGCGGCCTGCAGACAGCAGGGGGAGTTAGCGATTGTTTTCA
>CM053580.1:430422966-430439761 GCA_028627135.1 Pseudochirops cupreus | reverse complement strand
ACTGCCTCTGACGCCGCTTCCAGTCAGCACCGCACGGAGACTAGCTTGGTTCCGGCGTTCTCTTGCTCCACCCCTTCCTGCTACATCAGCAAGCTCAAGGGGCGTGGAAGATCTTCAAATCCCAGTATCGTTACAACCCTAAACTGGAGGTGTTTACTCTTCACAGGAACCAACCCTCATTCTGAGAATCTTCTTCAGATTTTCTGGATTGTCCAAAGAGGACCCCTGTCGTGCCCCCTATTACTTATTTTATCTTTTTTGTGAAGGAAAATTTTGAGAGTTTGGAAGTTTCTGAGTTACTCTGCCCCACCCACCATGTTATTGCACTACCAAAGAAGAAAATGAGAAAACCATGTTACTTTTAAGTTCTACTCAATAGCCAGGTAGAAAAATCAAGAGAGGTTCTTTTCAAATTCTATATGGAAAAGTCTATTAAGTAAAAATATTTGCTTTAAAGTCAGAAAGCATTAGAAAGGTACAAGTGACAGATAATGGCCCACAAGGATTTCCAACCTCCAAGTTTTTTTTTTCACATTCAAACAGAATTGGTAGTGTCAAAAATGTTTTTAGTGATGGAAGTTCAGTGTTTCCAAGCTAGAAAAATAAAATATTTCAGAAGAAAATTGCTAAAAATATTCATTACAAAATCAGCTATATATTTAGTTCAACTTAATTTCAGCAAAAATCATCAGACCAAAGCAGTCTCATTAGACCTCAAATTTTGCTTTGGCATCAGATGTAATCAATGCTGATTGCTCTTCAAGCTAATCATTCCTACCTGTTTTGATTCAACAAACTCATATTTAACAAATGTTTATTGAGCAGTTGCTATGTATGGAGCAATTCACTAAATTACATGCTATACTGGAATTAAGAGCATGTTTATCTTCTCCACAGAGTTCATATTCTAATATGTATGTCTTTCCATATATTTGCTTTGAGAATACAGGTAGAGATTCATTCTCAGGTCTCTATCTCCCATTCAAGAATAACAATCTTCCCCCACCACCATAGAAGTCTGGGATGGAGCCATATGCCACCACCAACTTTTGGTGTCCCATTTTCTTTCCCCATTTCAGTCCTTTCTCTTGCCTCCTCACTTATTGTTCTGTAGGACCTCTTCTTAGTGAGAGACTATAGAAATCATATTCCTTTAGTTTTTTTTAATTCAATAATATTTTATTTTCAAGCCTTTATTCTCTTCCTCCCATTTTTCCATCACCCCCTAAAGAAATCAAAAAACCAAAAAAACATTACAAACATGTTTAGTTAAGGAAAATAAATTTGAAAGTAGTCATAGCCTCCCTCAGAAAAACATGCTTCAATCTTCACTCTGTCTTTCACTCCTCTATCTAATAATGAGATGTTTCATCATGAGTCCTCTGGAATTGCGGTTGGTCATTGTGTTGACCAGAGTTCCTAAATCTTCCACAGTTATTTATTTCTTATAAACTATCTTCTTCATCAATTATTACAGTAAAATATCCCATAACATTCCTTTATCACAATTTGTTCATATACGACCCAATTGATGAGCACCACTTCCTCGGTTTCCAATTTTTCCCACCACAAAAAGAGCTGCTATAAATATTTTTTTTACACAGAGATACTTTTCCTCTTTATTTAAATTCTTTAGGGTATATTCTCAGTAAAATTTCAGAATGACTGAATGAATTCAAAGTTCATTAGTGTACATGTTTCCCCCAGCCCCTCAAAAATTTGGCAATTGTTATAAGCTTTGCCATTCTGATGAATGAGAGGTTGTACCTCAAAATCACTTAAATTTACATTTCCCTAATTATTAGCAATTTAGAACAGTTTATATAAATTTGATGCTCTCTATTTCTTCCTTTAAAATATCATATATTCATATCCTTTGACCATTTATCAGTTGGGGATTGACTTATTTATTTCAATTAATTTCCTATATGTCCTTTATCAAAGAAACTTAGAAACAATGATTTTTTCCCAGTTTCCTTCTCTTCTAATTTTAGATGAGTCAGCATTTCTTGTTCACTAATTTTTTTTATTTTTTGTAAAAACGTCCATTTTACCCACTTTGTACCTTTCTGTCTCATATTTGGTCATGATGCTTCCCTTATCCTCAGATCTTACAGGTAATTTTCTTCCATGTTCTTCTAATTTTTCTTATGATGTCACGTTTATATCTACTCCATTCGGAGTTTATGTTAGTATATGGTGTGTGATGCTGGTCTGTGACTACTTTTTGCCAGACTGCTTTCCAGTTTTCCCTAGAGTTTTTGTCAAATAGTAACTTCTTACTCTAATAGATGGCATAATTGAGTTAAAAAACTAACCTACTGTGCTTATTTCTTTAGTGTATACTTAATCTGTTCCACTGATCAACTTTTCTATTTCTTACCCAGTACCAAATTGCTTTGATGATTATAGCTTAGTAGTACAATTTGATATCTGGTACTGTTAGTACTGGTATTAGATATTTGGTACTTCCTTTCCATTTTAAAAAATTATTTATCTTGATGTTCTTATCCTTTTCTTCCTACAGATGACTTTTTTGATTATTTTTCCTAGCTCTATGAAGAAATCCTTTGTTAATCTGATTATTATGGCACTGAAAAACAAATTAACTTAGATAGTGTTATCGTTTTTACTATATTAAGTTGATCTATCCATAAACAGTTAATATTTCTCCAATTATTAAGATCTATATTTGTACAATGAGTCCTTTATAATTGCATTCATGCAGTTCCTCTGTGTGTTGGCAGAAAGACTAAATATTTTATACAGTCCATGATTATGTAAAATGGAATTTCTCCTTCTATCTCTTACTGCTGGATTTTATTAATAATACTATATATAGAAATGCTGATGGTTTGTGTGACTTTATTTTATATCCTGAAACTTGGATGAAATTGTTCGTTATTTCAACACCTTAATACTATCTGCAAAAAGTGATTGTTTTGTTTCTTCTTTTTCTATACTTACTCTTTTAATTTCTTTTCTTATCATTGCTATAACTAGCATTTCTAGCACTTTATTAAATAATATTGCTGCTGTTGTTTTATTGGTGATAATGAACATCTTTGTTTTATTTCTGATCCTATTTGAAAGGCACCTGGCTTATCCCCATTGCAAATAATGCTTGCTCTTAATTTTAGATAGATCCTACATATCATTTTATGGAAAACTCTATTTTATTCCTATGCTTCCCAGCAGTTTTTAAACAGTAATGGGTGTTGCATCTTGTGAAAAGCTTTCTATTCATATATTAATATAACTGAAGGATTTCTGTTCTTATGTTATTAATATAATCAATTATGTTTGAAGTTTTCTTAATAGTTATCACCTATGAATTGCTGGCATAGATCTGCCCTGATCATAGTGTATAATCATTGTGATACAGTGCTGTAATTTTCTTAATAATAATATTTTATTTATGATTTTGCATCAGTATTCATTACAGATTTTGGTCTATAATTATTATTCTCTGTTTTGACTCCCCCAGCTTCAATATCAAGATACTAATTGTGGGGGCAGCTAGGTGGTGCAGCGAATAGAGCACTAGCCCTGGAGTGAGAAGGACCTGAGTTCAAATCCAGCCTCAGACTCTTACTAGCCATGTGACCTTGGGTAAGTCACTTAACCCCAATTGCCCCTATGAAAAGCAAATAAATAAATTCAGTTTTTTTGAAAAGATACTATTTGTATAATTGAAAGAATTTCATAATACCTTTACTTTTCTAATGTTATTCCTCTATGGTCACTTGTTCATGTTTACCTTTCTATGTTTCTCTTGACTGTTGTATTGATGTATCAAAGTCTTTACATAGCTTTGGTCTTTACATCAGGAATGTTTAGAAATCCTTTATATCATTAAAAATCCACACCACCACTCTCTCATTAGATTATATTCAGTTTTGCTAGATAATTTACTCTTGGTGGTAAACCTACATCTTTTCTGGAATAGTGTAAAGTCTTCCTCTTCCGACTGTTAAATCATGTGTGATCCTGACTATGACTCCTCAATACTTGATTTCTTTCTTTGCGGCTTCTTGAGATTACCTTTTTTGTCTTGGGAGCTCTAGATTTTGACTATCATATTCCTTGGAATTTTCATTTGGAGATATTTTCCAGGAGATGACAGATAATTCTTTCTATTTTGACTAAGCCCTTTAGTTCTCTTTTTTAACTACTTGTATCTATTTTGTTAAATATTTCCAAATTACAGGCAAAAAATTTAACAATATTTTTTTTAATTTATGAGTTCCAAATTATCTCCCTCCCATAAACCCTTGCCCCCTCTTTGAGAAGTCAATTAGAAGGCAAGCAATTAAGTGTTTATTATACATGTGAGGTCATGCAAAACATTTCTGTATTAGCCATTAGCAAAAGAAAACACCAAAAAAGTTTTTTTAAGTATGCTTCAATCTTATTCAGATTTCATCAGTTCTCTCTCTCTCTCTCTCTCTCTCTCTCTCTCTTTGTGTGTGTGTGTGTGTCTCTCTCTCACCCTCTGTCTGTCTCTCTGTCTTTCTGTCTCTCTCTCTGTCTCTGTCTCTGTCTCTCTCGGTCTCTCTCTCTCTCTCTCTCTCTCTCTCTCTCTCTCTCTCTCCTTGTCTCTCTCTCTCTCCCTCTCTCTCTCTCTCTCTCTCTCTCTCTCTCTCTCTCTCTCTCTCCTCTATCTCTCCTTGGATAGAATTTTTCACTACGGGTTCTTTGGAATTGTGTTGGATCATTTTCTTGATTATTCTTAAAATATTGTTGTTACTGTATACAATGTTCTTCTGGTTCCAATCACTTCACTTGCAGCAATTCATATAAGTCTTTCCAGGTTTTTCTGAATCCATGCTGTTCATTATTTCTTATAGCACAATAGTATTCCATAACAATCATATCAATTTGTTTATTCATTTCCCAATGTATAGATATCACTTTAATTTCCAAATCTTTTCCATGACAAAAAGAGTATTTATAAATATTTTTCTACAGATAGGTCCATTCTACTTTTTTAAAATGCTTTGTGATATAGCCATAGTAGTGGTATTGCTGGGTCAAAGGGTATTCAAAAGTTGATGGCCCTTTGAGTATAATTCCAAATTGTTCTCCAGAATGGTTGGACCAGTTCACAACTCTACCAACAATTCATTGTGTGCCGATTTTTGGACATCCCCTCAAGCATTTGTCATTTTCCTTTTCTATTATTTTAACTAATCTGATTGGTGTGAGGTGGTGTGTCAGACTTTTTAAAAACTTGTATTCCTTTAATCAGTAGTGATTTCGATCATTTTTTATGGGACTATTGATAGCTTCGATTTCTTCCTTACCAATTTTTTCAAATAGTTTATATAGTGTTAAGATTGGTAGTTCCTTAAATGTTTGGAAGAATTGACACATGAATCTATCTGACTGGTCAATAAGTTTTTTTCCTCTTAAGGAGCTCATTGATAGTTTGTTCAATTTCTTTTTCTAAAACAGCATTATTTAAGTATCCTATTTCCTCTTCTATTAATCTGAGTCATTTATACTTTTGTAAATATTTTTTTTTCACTTCACCATTATTGTCCATTTTAATGGCATGTCATTTGGCAAAATAACTACAAATAATTGCTTTAATTTCATCTTCATTGTTGGTGCATTTACATTTTTCATATGTGATATTAGTAATTTTTTAATCACATAAACTAATGGTTTATCTATCTTGTATTTTTTTATAAAACCAATTTCTAGTTTTATTTATTAGTTAAATAGGTTTTTTCTTTAAATTTTAATAATCTCTACTTTGATTTTCAGGGCTTCCATTTTGGTTTTTAATTGGAGATTTTTTTTTTAGTTGTATGCCCATTTCATCAATCTGCTCATTTTCTATTTTAATAATGTGAGTGTTTAAAGAATTTCCCCTAAATTCTACTTTGATTACATCCTATAAATTTTGGTATGTTATTTCATTTCTGTCATTCTCTTTAATGAAATTATTGTTTTTATGATTTGTTTTTTGACCCATTCATTCTTTAGGATTAGATTAGTTTTCCATTAACTTTTAATCTATGACTCCATAGCCCTTTATTAGATGCAATTTTCTTTCATTCTGGTCTGAAAATAGTACATTTCATATTTCTGCTTTTCTTTTCTTTTTTTTTTTTGAGCTAGATTCTTTTTTTTAACTTTTATTTATTTTAGTTTACATCATTCATTTCCATGAGATTTTGAGTTACAAATTTTCTCCCCATCTTTCTCCTACCCACCAACCCAAAACAACCATCCCATTGTATAACCCCTCCCCCAATTTATTCTCTTCTATGTCTTCCCCCATCACCCCTCTGACTTTCTGGTAGGGCAGGATGGATCTCCCTACCACACATATTTCTGCTTTTCTGCATTTGGTTGTGAGGCATTTTCTTTTATTACATGGTCAATAATTGAGAAGACCCTATGTACAGTGGAGAAAATGGGATATTCCTCTCTATTTCCATTTAATTTTCTCCAAAAGTCTATCATACCTAGCTTTTCTAAGATTTGTTTTCCATTACCTTTATCTCTTTCATATTTATTTTATAGTTAGATTTATCTAACTGTGAGACAGGAAAGTTGAGGTCTCCCATTAGTATAGCTTTAATGTTTATTTCCTCCTATAATTCATTTAACATTTTGTTTAATAATTTGGGTGATATGTGATTTGGTGTATATATGTATAGTATTGATATTATTTCATTGCCTCTGGTTCCTTTTAGCAACTTGTACTTTCCCTGCTTATCCTATTAATTGGATCTATTTTTGCTTTGCTTTTTCTAAGATAATGAGTACTACCACTGCCCATTTTGCTTCTAATGAAGTAGTCTGTGTCTCTCTGTTTCAAACGTGTTTCTTGTAAACAACATAGTATTGAATTCTGGTTTCTAATAACTCTTCTATTTCTATTTTGTCGGTGAATTCATCCCACTCATTTACAATTATGATGACTGACCATACATTTCTCTCCATCCTATTTTTTTAATCCTTTTCTTCCTCTTTTTGTTCTATTCTAAGGTCTATTTTGCATCTCACCCCACTTCCTTCTTTTAACTGACTTGCCTTTTATCACCCCCTTTTTTCTTATCCCCTTCCCTTTCCACTTCCCTGTCAGGTAAGAAATATTTCTATTACCAATTGAATGTGTGTGTGTGTGTGTGTGTGTGTGTGTGTGTGTGTGTGTGTTTGTAGATATATAGATATTTCCTTTTTGGAACCAAAGTAGATGTGAATGAGGTTCAGGTGTTGCCTGCCCCACCCTACCCCCTCCACCACCATTTTCCCCTCCAATGTAAAAGCTCTTCCTTCTTGCCTATTTTTCGTGAGATAATTTTTCCCATTCTTCCTCTCCCTTCCCCCTTCTCCCAGGGCATCCCTCTTTATTGCCTATTCTTTTTTTTTTTTTTACAGTACCACAACATCATTGACTCACTCCTGTCCCCTTTTTTATGTAGGATCTTTCTTACTGCTCTAATAATGATAAGAATCTTAGATCTCCACATATAATTTCTCTTTCATGTTTACTTTTATATGTTTCTTTTGAGTCTTGTATGTAAAAGTCATTTTCTATTTAGTTACAGTCTTTTAATCAGAAATGAATGATGGTCCTCTGCTCCTTTAATGCAGTAACTACTAAATCTTATGCGATCCTGACTATAACCTCATGGTATTTTGATGATTTCTTTCTTACTGCTTGAATTATTTTCTCTCTGACCTCAGAGATTTGTCCTTTGGCTATAATGTTCCAAGGAGTTTTCATTCAGAAATCTCTTTTAGGTAGTGACTGATAGATTCTTTCAATTTCTATTTTACCCTCTTCTTTTAGGATATTGGGACAGTTTCTCTTGGCAATTTCTTGAAATATAATATCTAGGCTCTTTCTTTGATCATGGCTTTCAGATAATCCAATAATTCTTAAATTACCACTCCCCAATATGTTTTCAATGTCAATTTCTCTACTGATGAGCTATTTCACATTTTCTTCTATTTTTTCATTAATTTGATTTTCTTTTATTATTTCTTGAAGTCTCATAGAGTTACAGCTTTCACTTGCCCAATTCTAATTTTTAAGGAATTATTTTCTTCAGTGAGCTTTTATGCCTCTTTTCCCATTTGGCCTACTCTATTTTTAAAATGTTGTTTTCTTTTGTATTTTTGTGCTTCTTTTCCAAAGCTGTTAATGTCTTTTCATACTTTTTTCTGTATCACTCTCATTTCTCTTCCCAATGTTTCCTCTACTGCTCTTTTTTGATTTTGAAAATTATATTTAGCTCTTCTTGAAATTATTGCTGGGCTTATGTCAAATTTCCTTTTTTATTATTTTGAAAGTTCGTTTGTGGCTATTTTGACTTCATTGCCTTTTTCTGAGATTGTATCTTTACCTTCCCTGTCACCATAGTAATTTTTTGTAGTCAAGTTCTTTTTTGTGTTGTTGTTGTTTCCTCATTTTTCTACCCCATTTCTTGATTTGGAACTTTATATTAATGTTGGTTTCTGTTCCTGATGTGGAAGGGAGGGAGAGGCTCTGTCTCAAGCTTCTGAGTTTTTTTTTTACATTGCTGTTTTCAGATCTAGGTCTGGAGGTTTTGAAGTTTTCAGTGCTTTCCAAGTGATGTGATGTGGGAAGAGGTGTGATCATTGCTTTCTTGGTTTGCCCTGTGGTCCTTACACAGGAAGGGCCCTGATCCCTTTGGATTGTGATCTATATTGCTCCTCATGGTCTCTCCTCTCTTGGGACTGGAAATGATACTTTTTCTCTGGATCGCTGATTCTTTAGGGTTGGAAGTGATACTCCCTCTCATGTTTTCTACTCCTTCTTGAATAAAAGTACTCCTCTCTACCCTTGAACTATGATGAAGAAGTAGATATACGCAATGGAGTCACCAAATAGCATCTGGTCCTACATCCAGTACAAGCACAGATGCACACTATAGTCTCTTTCTGTTGAGTTGCAAGGTCCTCTGCCCTGTCTCTGGCTTCAGAGATCCCAAAGGTTCTACTATTTCTCTCACCACCACTAGTCCCACCATTGATGTTTCATCCATGTGGGCTTCTGGTAAACCTCCACTTTCATGTCCTATATTGCATTCTTCTGAGAGTGCAGATCAGTACCTTCTCAACAACTCATAGTCTTAGAAAGTTGTCTTGGTACTGAGTAATTAAGTGATATACAGAAAGTATTAATATATAGACTTGAAAACAGATCTTCATGGTTCTAGGTTAGCTTTCTAATTACTAATACCATACTCCTCTCTCTCCCTCTCTCTCTCTCTCTCTCTCTCTGTCTTTCTGTCTCTCTCTCTCTGTCTCTCTCTCTCTTTCTCACTCTCATGTGTTTGTGTGTGTATGTGTGTGTGTGTGTGTGTGTGTGTGTGTGTGTGTGTACACATATGTATGGACATATGACTACAAAAGTTCTATTTACACATCATTATAACCCTACTCGTGCCTGTAATTTCATAGATGCTAGTTGGTAGATCTACATTTCACATATAAATTTTTTATTTTAATTTTCTAGAAATAATTAAAACCCTTAGCATACTTTGTTTTATAAAGGTATATTAAAACAAGGCTCATAAGGGCACTGGTGTCCAAGATTCAAATATCATACTATACTTTGTTTCTCCAGAAGCATTTTGTACAGTATGCTACACACAGTAGGTATTTTAAAATGTTGAATTGAAAAAAAATGTTGGATTGAGTTTGATTTACATAGCAACTCTTATAAGCCAACCACTCTTCTAAGAAATGAGGTTGCAAAGATAAAATTAAACCATCTATTTACATGAAGAATTTACATCCCACTGGGAAAGCCCATGATTAGATTGAACGAAATATATGACATGAATGATCTCTCAAAGGGATTGAAATTTTAAACTGAAGTCAGCTAGTCACAAGACTTTGCCCATGTAAAAAAGAAGCCAAGCACAAAGTAGAGGAAGTGGTTATCTGTTTTACTTAAAATATCCCCCACTATCTCCTTTCCCTAGTGCCACTGAGAGAATGGTAGGCTCTTTTTCCTTACCATACAAAAGGCAACCATGAATGCTCAAAGCATATCACAATGCAAAAAAGAAAAAGAAATCATGAGTTTCTAGACAGAAAACTACTTGGTCATAACAACCTCCTGGTTCTGAATGAAGCAAAAATGACTCCATTCACTTTGGGGCCATACCTACAAATGAGCTAATTAAGCCTTAATGGGACATGAGAAACAATGGTTCTTTACCTTTTCTGAGAGTTGATAAAACTAGATTTTGGATACAACATGGATACAACATAAATTGATACAACTAGAACCCAACTTAGTCACATTATAGGAGCGGGAGAGCTCTTGAAGTAAGGGGTCCCTGGAAATGTGCCCAGTTTCAAAAATAACTTCACAAAATTATTATGGGACATTATTTCAAGTAATCTCTCAAAAGGGGAAGAGGGTCACCAATGGACTTATCACTGAAAAAAACAAAAATTCATAAAATTGGAAAGATTCTTTAAAAAAAGAGCTTCCATGTTGCTTTTTAACAAGCTTGTTTGATTTTTTTTCTCTTGATAAGTTTTGACACATCAATCACTTGCCAATAAATAAAACCTCCTCACCCATAAACTTTTAATTGAAAAAAATTTAAGCACCTAATACAGTGACAATGTACATAGATTTCACTTGCTGAAATTTACTGTTTGTTAACAAAAAGGATAGGTACCTTAATTGTTTTTATTTGGAAACAGCATTGTCTAATGTATTTGACCCGAGTTTTGTTATTATTTAGTGTTGTCTGCAGTTACATTATTGAAATCATCATGTATATTTCTCCTTCATTTCTACCTTCTCCATATTGGATCAATTCTTGCAGGATTTCTCAAATTTCTTTGTACTCCTAGGAGTTGCTATTACTTATGCATTGAGCACACATACCACAATATGTTTCATCATTTCCCAGTCACTGAGCACATGATTTTTTTCTAGCATTTTGCTATTAAAATAATGCTGCTACAGTTTAATATCCTTAGCTATATGATGTATATATGTAAATATAATATTTGCATATACATGCTATGTATAATAAATACAAATCTAGTTTTACACATACATAAATAAATAAATATAAAGATATATTATCTTTCATTATAGCCATGCAGCCAAAAAAATTGTTCATAAACCAAATTGGATTGATATCATGGATGCAAAGATGATTTGATACACATACATACAGATTATGTATATATACCGTGTGTGTGTGTGTGTGTGTGTGTGTGTGTGTGTGCAGTCATTTTTTAGGCCTATTCTTCATGACCTCTTTTCGGGTTTTCTTAGAAATAATACTGGAGCAGTTTGCTCTTTCCTTCTCCAGTTCATTTTACAGCTGAGGAAAAACAGATTTAAGTGACTTGCCTGGGATCACATATCTAGTAAGTGTCTGAGGCCAGATTTTAACTTGTCTTGTGTGAATGTCAGCGAGGTTGGGGAAGCGGAGGTAGATGGGTCTTTTTTCTAATTTACCTCCTTGACAGTATAAGTTCAATAATGTGGTCAGTAGCGAAGGGTTTAAAAACAAATTTAATTGGCATATTTTATTTTTACATGGTCTGTATTGCCCACTGTATTTATCTTCTCCCCTTCACCACCTCCTCAAAGTGCTATCTCATATAACACAGTTTTGTTTTTAACTTAATGAATTTATTTTGCTTGATTTTGATTATTTGTTACTAGGAATTTGTTTTTCTTTTACCTTTTTTCCACTATAGGCTGAAAGGTAGAGAAAACAGATTTATGTTAATTTTAAAAAGTTAAAGAGAGAGAAGGGAAAATAGTGCTTACTCTTTCAGATGAGGTCACTATTGTTTGCTTTACTTTATTGTTTTGCTTTATCATAATATTGTAATATGTTTGTAATGTAAACACAAAATACAATAAAACTTTAAAAGAAAATAAAGAATAGGAAGAAGAGGGGGGAAATCAGCAAAATAGCCAACACATTTTAAAAATCTGACAATATAGAGAGCCATGGACTTTGAATAAAGAAAGTCTGAGTTTAAATCTGGTCTTAGGCAATTACTGTGTCTACACTTACTTAGCTGTGCAACCAATCAAGTCAACTTATCCTTTTTTGACTCAGTTTCCTTATCTGTTAAATGAGGATTATAATAATACCTCCCTCCTAGTTTTGTTGTGAGGATCAAAAGAAATATTTCTAAAGTGCTTAGCAAACTTTCAAGGACTATATAAATGCTGTTATTATTACCATTAAAAAAAATCTAAATACCCAAATTAACAAAACACAAATAAAGACTTTAAGCAAACGCAGAAAGTAAAATTGAATGAACCAAAAGGAAACTGTCTAGGAAGAAATTTTTTAAAACTAATCTAGAAAAATTTCGAGAAGAAATATAATTATTACCTATATAATATAAATTATTCTCAATCATTCAGAAAGAAAAGTCTACTCAATTTGTTTGATGCAAATTATATGATCCTTTACTTAAAATGGAGATGGATAAATCAAGGAAAGATAATTATAGATCAATAATATTCTTGTCACTGCAAATATTTTAAATCAAATCCTAACAAAAAGAATATAGTGTTACTTGATGTAGTGCATGGCGTGCTGGACTAAGACTCAGGATGACCTGAATTCAAATTCTACCTCAGATACTAACTATATGACCTTTGGCAATTCTCTCAATTTGATTGCCTCAGTTTCTTCATCCATAAAATAGGAATAGGAATAGTACCTGCCTCCTACCCTTGTCATGAGAATAAAATGACATATTGTTTAAAGTGTTTTGTTAACCTTGAAGTTATATATAAATACTAGCTTTTATTAGAGCCATGTATCCAAAAAAAAAAGGGTTCACTCTGTCCAAATTGGATTGGTATTATGGATTCAAGAATGGTTCAACATCAGAATATCACCTTGCTTAGTATAAAGCCAAATATGAGCAGCTTTTCAGAAGAATGCTGCTGTGAACAGCTTTTAAGGTTCTGATTACACAATATAGTGAATACTCTTTATTCCATAACAAAACAAAGCAAAACATTCACAGTAAATCAAAGTACAGTCTTCACAATATTACAACTTATCACAAAAAATCAAAATATAGCATTTACAACAACTTATCACAGAAAATGGCCACATAGTTTTCACCACAGTGGTCACAAAGTTTTCAACATAGAAAAATCATTTAGTAACTCAATCATTCAATCATCCTTAAGGAGATTTTTTCAGTCATCAATCACTAAGTACAATCATTTAGTCAATCCATCATTCAATCAACCAAATCATCCAATTATCATCCATCATTCACTATTCAATCATCAGAAAACACACAGACCTTCCACCCCTAGGTCACTAGTAAATTTACAATTTCTTAGTCAGTACACAGTATTCAAGTAAAGTCTTTTTTCAGCTTGACTCAGGTGGTTTCTCAGATTCCCCGGATCCCCTTCCATGGTCCCAGATCCAACCTGATTCACAAAACTGTCACCTGGATTCAAAGGCAGACAGCTGCCAGGTCCTTGTCCAGCTCTCTGTGCAGTTCCTGCTCCACATTGGAGTTCACAGTGTCCAGTCCATCTCAAATCCTTCACAGTCTTTGTTCTTGGGAAGGCAAGGCTTAACAAAGCCACAAAGCACCAGCATCACAGTCTTGCTTCCTCAATCTTTGGTAGCTCCAGCTTGCCTTCAGAAATCCTCAATAGCCTCAGCAGCTCTGGCTGACCCTCAGCTCTGACTGGCTCTCAGAAATGTTCAGCAGCTTCAGCTGACCCTTGGACTCAGCAGAATTTTCAGCTGGTTTCCAGAATCAAAAGCAATCCATCCAAGTATTCAAAATCAAATTCATTCTCTGCAGCTGAGGGGAGGAGGAGCAACAGGGAGGGGAGTAGGGGGGGGGGGGAGGTTGGGGAGAGGCCTCACCTTTCTTCTTCAGCCTCCCAGGCTCCTCTTTAGCTTCCCCAGAAGCAGCAGCTCCTGCTCTATGGAGCTTGCTCCAAGAAGATCTGTCTTTCCGAGCCAAGTTCTTTCCTCATATGCACACAGCATTGGCTTCCTGTTTCAACCAACCCCTTCCTGTTACTTCAGCAACAGGGATTCATACTTTCTGTTTCTTTATTGGAGGCTTGATTAATTACTAAGTTCTAAGTACCTGTTACCTTTGCCAATACAAAGGAATCTTCAAATTCAAATCACATTACCATTACACATAGTTATCATTACAAAACTAAAGGCAACCAAATCATGTTGACATTTAAGGAGATACAGAAAACATCTTAATAAAAATATATTACTGATTTTTGCAAAAATGAAGTATAGGTATAAAATATTCCATTACATCCATGCGCCATAATTTGTTATTGCATCTTAAGAAATGACCAATATTAGTATTTCAGAGTAGATGGAACCAGGAGAATTACAGACATAATGATTAAAGCAGCGTAAATAGAAAGAACAATAAAATAAAACCAAACTCTGCCAAAATATAATGATCAAACTTGGCCCTAGAAAAATGATGAAATGTACATCCACACTCTCTTTGGAAAGGAACTATTGGAGTATAATGTTGCTTATATTGTTTAAGACAACAAAATCATATTGTCATTTACAGAGATACAGAAAAAGTCTTAATAAAATATACTACTAACTTTTGCAAAAAAGAAGTATGGGTATAAAAGGAATGTTTAAAAAGATGATGAAAAAGTATATAAGAAAACTGAAAGCATGCATTATTTTTAAAAGAAATGGTAGAAAGTTTTCATGAAATAAAAAGTTAAAATAAGGATATCTATTCTGCCCACTATTGTTTGACAACATTTGAAATGTTATTGATAATAATTGACAAGAGAAAGCTATTAAATAGAAAAACTATTAGAAAAGTGGAGCCAAAATTATCCCTATTTTAAAGAATATGATAATATGTTAAGAAAATCCCAGAGAATCAGATTTTTTTTAAAAAAAGAGAGAATTAATAGCTTTGGTAAAGTAGCAGGCTACTTAACCCTGTTTGCCTCAGTTCCCTAATCTATAAGAGGAGCTAGAGAAGAAAATTGAGACCATTTAGTTATTTTGCCAAGAAAACCTTAAATGGGATCATGAAGAATCAGTCATGACTGAAACAACTGAACAACAGTAACAAAAGAAAAGTATCAGGACACAAAATAAATCCACAAAAATCAAAGTTTCTATGCAACAATGCAGATATGCATCAGGCAATAATACAAAGGTGCATTTTATTCAAAATAACTACAAAATGCCTAAAATATCTTACAGTGAATTCTTATTTTTTAACTTTTATTTATTTTAGTTTATACATCATTCATTTCCACAAGATTTTGACTTACAAATTTTCTCCCCATCTTTCCCCTACCTACCATCCCAAAACAACCATCCCACTGTATAACCTCTCCCCCAATCTATTGTCTCCTATGTCCTCCCCCATCACCCCTCTGACTTTCTGGCAGGGCAAGCTGGATCTCCTTACCACAGTGCCTATGTATCTTAAGTTCCAGTTGGATGTAGTTAATGATAATAATAATTGTATATACATACATATATATATATATATATATATATATTTAACATTTAACATTAACATATTTTTAACATTTGATTATAGAACTTGAAGTTTTAGATTTTTCTCCTCCTCCCTCATCACCCACCCCAACTGGAAGGACAAGCAATGAAATACAGGCTGTATATGTGTAATTATTCAGAACCTCTCCACAGTGGGCATATTGTGAGAGACTATTTACATGTCCCTCCTTCCTATCCTGCCCTTATGCCTGTTCCACTCTCTACTCTGTCCGTGTCCCTCTACAGAAGTGTGCACTTCAATCAGCCCTCCCCCCATCCTGCCCTCCCCTCCATCATCCCACCTCTCATCCTCATTCCCCCTACTCTCCTGTGTGGCAAGACACCCAGTTTAGAGTTTATGTCATTCCTTCCCTAAGCCAAGTTCAGTGAGAGTAAGGTTGACTCTTTCCCTTTTGCCTTCCTTTTCTCCCCCTCTACTGTAATAATCATCCTTTGCCTCTTCCATGAGATGTTCAACCCCATTCTGTCTCTCCCTGTCTCCTCTCAATCTAATCCTCTCTCACCTCAGGATTTCACCTTTTAGAATAGTGTCCCTTCTTATTCAATTGATCATATGCCCTCTATATATTCATATATACGCATACTCAGATATGTACTTGTATGTATATATAAACCCTCTTATATAGATATATGTGTATGTATATGTATATACAAATTTGTATTCCCTTCACCTATCCTCATACTGAGAAAAGTTTCATCAGTTACAATTGTCACTTTTGCATGTTGGTATGTAGATAGCTCAACTTTGATAAGTTCCTTATGATTTCTTTTCCATGTTTATCTTCTCATGCTTCTTCAGTTGGAGTGTCAAATTTTCTTTTCAGTTCTGTTTTTTTCAGCAAGAACATTTGAAAGTCCTCCACCTCACTGAAAGACCATATTTTCCCCTGGAACATTATACTCAATTTTGCTGGGTAGGTGATTCTTGGTTTTAATCCTAGCTCCCTTGATCTCCAGAATATCATATTCCAAGCCCTTCAATCCCTTAATGTAGAAGCTGCTAAATCCTGGGTTATCCTAATAGTGTTTCCACAATATTCAAATTGTTTCTTCCTGGCAGCTTGCAACACCTTCTCCTTGGACTAGGGATTCCGGAACCTGGCTATAATATTTCTAGGAGTGTTCTTTTGGGGATCTTTTTCAAGAGGTGATTGGTGAATTCTTTCAATTTCTATTTTGCCCTCTGATTCTAAGATATCAGGGCAATTTTCCTTGAGAAT
>CM053580.1:430373279-430422466 GCA_028627135.1 Pseudochirops cupreus | reverse complement strand
ATATATACACATATGTCTATATAGGAGGGTATACATGAGTATGAATACATATGTGAGTGTGTGTATATGTGTGTACATAGACAGAGGGTGCAGGATCTATTGAATAGGATGGGATAATATTTTAAATGGTGAAATTGAGAGGTGGGAGAGGAATAATATGAGAGGAGACAGGAAGAGACAGAACAGGGTTAATCTTCTCATATAGAAGAGGCAAGGGATAACTGCTACAATGGAGGAGAAGAACAGGAAGGCAAAAAGGAATGAGTCAACCTTACTCTCATAGAAGTTGGCTTAGGGAAGTAATGACATACACTCTAAATTGGACATCTTGGCCTACAGGAGCGTAAGGGGAAAGGGAATGAGAAGGGGGAGGATGGAGGGGACATCAGGCTGAGGGGGAGGGTTGTTAGAAGCACACATTTTTGTAAAGGGACAGGGACAAAGTAGAGAATAGAACAAGAGGGATGTGGAATAGGATGGAGGGAAATATACAGGTACTGGAGTAAGGAGATCCATCTTGCACTACTGGAAAGTCAGAGGACTGATAGGGGAGGATACAGGAGAGAGTTGATTGGGGGAGGTGGTATACAGTGGGATCACTAATTTGGGGTAGTGGGTAGGAGAACGACAGGGAGAAAATTTGTAAATCAAAATCTCATGGAAATAAATGATGTAAACGAAAAATAAACAAAAGTTTAAAAAATAAAGTTCAGATGTTCAAATAAATAAATAAATAAATAAAATATTTAGTATTTACTGTAAATAATCTGGGGAAGCAAGGAATAGTTTACCTGTCAGATTTCTGGAGTAGGGAAGACTTTATGACCAAAGAAGAGTTAAAGAGCATTATAAAATGCAAAATGGATAATCTTCATTACATTAAATTGAAAAATTTCTGTACAAACAAAGCCAATGTAACCAAGAAGAGGGAAGTGGGAAATTGGGAAAGAATATTTACAAGCAGTGTCTCTGATAAAGGCCTCATTTTTAAAATATACAGGGAATTAAGTAAAATCTATAAGAACTAATGTAAGTCTTATTCAGTGCCTGGTTTTGTTTATGAATAGTTTGGGTGATTCAAGAAGAAGAAAAATTAGGAATATAAGCTAAATTCTGGAATATTCATGAAAAACAAGGCAAAAGATAAAGAAGCTATGAGAAAAGCTTCTTGCAAGACACTATAATAGAGAATGTGACAGAATGAAACCAGACTGGATGACATCAGCTGTTTTTCTGGGAGCCTACTGATTAGAAGAATAACATTGATTTGTTGATTGTCTGGGAGACAGCTGCTGGGAGGAAGAGAGTACAGAATCCTGCTAAAATCTATCTTATTGCTCTATATTGCCATTTATAGCCTGAGAAAAAGTAAACCTCTCAGGGATGCTTGGTTACCCTCTCCTGCTCTTTATTCTTGAGAAAGATAAATGGTGGTAGGACAGGGAGAACAGGTTGGGCTTTGATTCATGCTTTCCTGTGAGGAGAGTATTAGAATTGACTAGACAAAATAGAATCCTTTGTTATTTACAGATCTGAGAAATATAATATTTCTCTGGTTTAAGGAAACTGCTTATCATTAAAAGAGCTTAACACTTTTTCACAACTACCCTATTAAGAATAGCTATGAGCAAAAAGAGATTGTTGCTGCTACATGGGCTCAAGAGCGGAAGAATATCTGCCTAATAGTATGGTGTAATGGTAAGGGAATTTGAAGATCTTCCCTTTCCCTTAATAGGCCTAGGGAATTTGAACATCTTCCCTGCCCTTTAATGGGCCTTAGGTGGAACCTAACAGGGGGAGCTTGGTTGGGAGCAAGACTTGTTTTTCAGGAAGGCCTACACCTTTTGTTACTTTGTAATTAGGCAATGGGTCATAAAGCTTGTGAGTTCCTCTGACCCAGAAGGAGGATATGGGAAAAACATCTGAAAGAAAAAAAAATATCACATCTGTATTTTATCTCTTATACAACACTACACAGTCAGCTATGTAGAAACATGTCTTCAAAAATATGCAAATGTCATTTCTATCACCTCTCATTATGAACGTTAAGCATTCTTTTCTGCCAGATTCAGCTGCAGTAGCTCATTTTTCTTTGAGTGTACTTTTTCCTATATAAATTGATTACAGAAATTCTTATAATTTTGAATATATATGAAGATAAATTGGTTCTTTTTTTGAAACCAGTGGTCCAAAGGCATCCTGTTCCTATGAGCAATATTTTCAATTTAGTGCTTCCTTCAAACTGATTCCTCTCCTTAACTATTTATTGCACAGTATTGACAAAAAGTTAGTAGAGTTTTGTGTCTGCCAAATATTTATTTTTATGTGCAATTTTACAAATTAAAATAATAAACATGTCAGTTCTTAGAATAACAGGTCTCCTTCCCAACAATTGAATGTAACATGATAGTGATTTAAAAACTGGATTCTGAACATTTCTGTGTATCAATATTGAGACATGGCATTTTCTTAACACAAAATTTAATGCAGAGCTGAAAAGCATGTGAAGTATAGCTCACGTCAGTATAATCTAGGTGTAATGAGGATTCCTACTCTAGGTCTCTGGGTTTACTTGCCCCAACATGAACTCACAAAGGTAAATGTGGAGTTTCCAAAGGGGACATACCATGTGAATTTGATGCATTGCATTCTCTAAGAATTTTAGGGGTAACCATGGTGTGTGTGTGTGTGTGTGTGTGTGTGTGTGTGTGTGTGTGTGTCTGGGGGAAAGAAGTATATACTGCTTCTACTCATCACTTCTGCTACTATACTACTAACTCTCACTTTTGTGTTTCCCATTCAAACAAAATAATGGCCGTCACATCATTTAAGCTTAACCATAAAATATTTACTTAATAAGGCAAAAGCAGAATAATAATAACATTTACTTAATAGAAGACAAAAAATAAAAATGATCGCTTTTTCACAAAAGAGGACAAAAGCAGGAAAACCTTATAGCCCACTCATAAAGCTGGGTTACACACTACCATAGATATAAGCAGTGTTCTTGAGAAAGAATGGATACACACAATAACCTAACAGGGAGTTACATAAATAGGGAAATTCATGTGTCTGGTGGCAAGTTACAACTCTGGACTGTAGCACTTAATCCTTTGTACCTTAAGGAACAATTTGTATCACACAAAGCCACTTTTTCCACTACCTGGTTCTCATCTGGTCCTATGACCATATGGAACAGCAAGCACCCTGGCATACCCAGGATGGCTGGAGCACAGGTTCTTTGATCTGCTCTACTAAAGGAAAGCAACTTTAAAGGGGTCAACAATCTGTAAATAAATACACATACACACACACACGTATATATGTATATATCATTCACTTAGTCCAGGAGAAAAATTCAGCAACCTGAACTTCAGAAAATACAAACAGAAATTTCAAGCACGCTAAAAAATACAGACAGAGAAAATAACACAATTCAATAGACCAACAGCTACCCAGAGTCTCATCTGGCCAAATCACACAACTCTTCCATAATAGGAGACCTATTATTCTGACTAAGAACTGATATGCTTATTATTTTAATTTGTAAAATTGCACATAAAAATAAATATTTGGCAGACACAAAACTCTACTAATTTTTTGTTAATACTGTGCAATAAGTACCTAAGGAGGGGGATCAGGTTGAAGGAAGCACCAAATTGAAAATACTGTTCACAGGAAGAGGATGCCTTTGGACCACTGGTTTCAAAAAAAGAACCAATTTATCTTCATATATATTCAAAATTATAAGAGTTTCTGTAATCAATTCATATAGCAAAAAGTAAACTCAAAGAAAAATGAGCTACTGCAGCTGAATCTGGCAGAAAGGAATGCTTAACATTCATAATGAGAAGTGATAGAAATGATATTTGCATATTTTTGAAGACATGTTTCTACATAGCTGACTGTGTAGTGTTGTATAAGGGATAAAATACAGATGTGATTTCTTTTTTCTTTCAGATGTTTTTCATTTGCCCCAATAACATGAAGAATAGTCAATCAATAAGCATTTATTTAGCAGCTATGTTTCTGTCATTGTTCTAAGCACCGTGAATGCAAAGAAAGGCAAAGATACTCTCTACCCTGGAAGAGGTCACAATCTAATGGAGGAGACAATATGTAAAAAAAATATATGTACAAAGAATCTATAAACAAGATAAATAGGAAATAATCAACAGCAAGAAGCACTAAAATTAAGAGGGATTGGAAAAAGCTTACTGTAAGAGGTGGGATTTTATTCCATTGATTATACTACTAAGGTCACTAATAACATTATCACTAAAGCCAATGGCTTTATCATCCTTATCATTCTTGATCTCTCTGTAACATTTGACACTAGAAACTAGACCTTCATTTTAGATTTCCCAAATCCTCTGAGTCACATTCAAGGCTTTCATAAGCTATGACCTTCTCCACCCTTCCAATCTTCTCATGCTTTACCCTCACTAATGAAAATGTTTTCTCCCTCAAACTTCTTTACCTGGATTTAGCCTTTGAATTTACTTTCATTGCATTATGGAATCAAAGAAAGAATTCACTTTCAAGGTCAACTAGTCCAACCTCCTTCATTTTATAGTTGTGGAAACTGAGTCACACAAAAATTAGATGGCTTGGCCCAGGTCACACAGATAATAGTCTTCAAAGACTATTTGAAACTATATCCTCTGATCCCTATCTTTCCCTCTTTCTAGTGTACTATGTTTCCTGGCCACAAAATAAAAATTCCCTGTGTTATAGGTAACTGAGTTCATGCTTTTCCTCATAATTAAAAGATAAGCTCTTGAAAGCAAGGCCTACGGCAAATAGAACTTTGTCCCCTCTGCAGCTTTGCTCATTTAATGGAAAGACTTATTGAATGAATGATTTCTAAGATAATTTCCAAATTAATGAATTATGTTGACAATAGGAATTCATTTCAGGCTAAGTATCTTGGTGTCCATTCGGTCAATGATGAAAGGAAATAAAAACATCGACAACAAAGCAAAACAAATATTTATGGAATACAGACTACATGCTCAAAATTATGGGAGCATCCAGAGAACTATAAGGAGATATTCACAACCCTCAAAGAGTTTTTTGTTTGTCCTTCACACTTGAGGAACATGACATCAGGAGGGTGATATCATGTCTTGCAAGTGAATTGGATTTAGGTGAGAGACAGCATGCAAAGTCACCAGCCTCACTTTCTCCTCCAGAGTCATCTGAGTCCAATGGCAAGATATAGATCAGGACAACTGGAGATGGCACTGAATGCAGTGAGAGGTATTGGCTTTTTTGAGTTAAGGTCTTTTCCAGGTCTCTATCTGACTGAGGCAATGCCCATTCAGTGACTAAGGCTGGGTAAGAAATGAGGCAAAAAATAGTCACTGAAAGAGCATTGCCTCAGTCAAATGGATACCTGGGAAAGACCTTAGCTTAAAAAAACCAAGGTCTCCCACTGCATCAAAGATTTTACAAATTAATTCATGAGACAAGACAACCAGAAGAAAACTTTAGGATTATAAAAAGTAAGTAACAGTTTGAGACAACAATAGGAGAGACTTCATGAGACAAGAGAAAATTAATTGACAAATTAGTTGCACAGACACTAATTACTTTAGGAATTCATTAACAATTTCATTTTCATATTGAAGTTGGTTTTGGTTTTGCTTTGGTGCTTAAATACTGATAAGCTGAGTTTTCTAGAACAGGTTGTAATTAAGATTTTGTTAATTAAAGCAGCTAAACCAAATCATTTTTATTTTTTAAAATGATGCTCTACTTGGACTAATACATAGGTTTTGCAATAGGTAAAAAAAAAACATTCAAAAACTTTGCAGAACTTTAACCTTTTCATCTGGATGTTTTTTAATCATTGTCAATAAGTAGACCTCATATTTATAGAGAATTTTAAGGTTTCCAGAGTTCTTCTCTCACAATAAGCTTCTGAAGTAGGTAGTCAAATTATTATTATTCTCATTTTACAGATAAGGAAACTGCAGTCTGTCTCCTATTTCCTTGACTTCGTACATATTCAATTGTGTCTGGAGTACTCTCATTCTCATTCTCCCTCTCTCTCTCTCTCTCTCTCTCTCTCTCTCTCTCTCTCTCTCTCTCTCTCTCTCAGTCCTGATCATCACCATTTAAATCTCTTTGGTTCCACTAAAGCTAGGCTAGGTACCACCTATTATGAGAAATTTTTATTGAGCTCCCAGTCCTCTCCTCAAGTTTTCTTGTATTTATTAATATATTTATCTTTTGTATGTCTCAGTAGAATTTAACAAGGACAGGGACTCTTTTTATCTTTGTTGTTTTTACCCTGGCATAATCTTTTGCATATAATAAGCATTTTACATATTCCCTTGTTGCATTAAATTTATTTTTAGAACAAAATTAGGCAACTCCTAGAAATAATTTTCAGTTCTACAAATGATCCTACAAAAGAGACTCCAAGACATGAAAATACAAATCCTTTATTGGATCAATGGCAGACCTCTTCAGGAAAAGATGTAACTGAATATAGAACCCAATTACCTCAATTTTATGCATCATGAACATTCCAGGTTATTCACAACACTTAGATGTAGTTTTGCATTGTTATTCCAACCACTGCAATCATAGTTTAGTTAAACTTTATTATGGTTTTTCTCAATGTGCCACTAACATTACTGGATAAATGAATAGGAAGCAAGGTACTCAATTGATAAAGAATTAATTAGAATGGTATCAAAACACTTATTTAATTTTTAAATGTTAGAATATTTTTGAAATAGATTTTATTTAAAAGGAGTTTCTGCAGAATACAAATCATGGAATGAATTCCTCAGGCTGAGCAATTGAAGGTGAGGAAAGATGATTTAATTTATATAGTCATCATTTCATCTGCATCTTTTTTTAAAATGCACATATTTAAAATTGTAACATAATTTTTCTTTTCATATTATACCTTGCATGATAAAATCTGTACTCATGTTACCTTTCCTTCTAAAATATGTTTCATGATGACAGGAATCATGTCTTAATTCTCCTTTGTCTCCTACATATGACATTAGCCTCTACTCAATAAATAGTGATCAACAAAGGAAAAAATGTATATATATGTATGTATTCCCATGTCTGTATGTGTGTATATAATTGTCCCTGTTTAGATTTTCTAATATATCATGCTATAAAATAAATAAACGCTGGTTTAGGAATATGTGTGTATGATCTTATGTATTTTTTATGTATGTGTACTTGTATGTGTATGTATTTTCAGAGGGAACAACCTCCAATCAAGGCACCAAGAGGTGTTTTGTAAGTACAGTGTTAATTAAGTGGAAATATTTTTGCAACATTAGGAGAACCACAATTTTAAAGAAGCCTTTCAGGGGAGGGATTAGGCGGAGCCCTGATGGAATAGATTTGTGGCTTAAGAAAAATGATAATTTAAAAAATATTTTATTTATAGAATTAACCAAAGAAAGTTGTCCTGATTGTGGCTCAGTTGCAGTAATAACCCTATCTGCTTATTATACCAATTCCCTTTTTTTATGGTTTCTGCTTGCTTTAGTGTTTCTTCAGAAATAAAAGCTCTTTTCCAAAGCAGAGAAGCCTGCTGACTATTCTTGCAAAGCCTCCACGTTTCTTCCTCTACTTCTTAGTCTTTTCGTTCCTCCCACATCTATTTCCTTTTTATCATCACTCTGGGTGTCAGATCTCTTCCCACTGATCATTCTCATCTATTTATTTTCTAGTTGAAAGTGTCCTTCTGAAAATGCAGCAGCATTGTGTATACCCATTTTTAAAGCGTCTTCCATAAG
The DNA here is from genome assembly GCA_028627135.1 of Pseudochirops cupreus. Classification (NCBI taxonomy): domain Eukaryota; kingdom Metazoa; phylum Chordata; class Mammalia; order Diprotodontia; family Pseudocheiridae; genus Pseudochirops; species Pseudochirops cupreus. The sequence continues at coordinate 430,414,685 of CM053580.1, read as the reverse complement.
GCATTGTACACATTTAAACTTTTAATAATGTTGGTTGTAGGTGTGATCAATTTGTAAACAGCTCATTTATTCATGCTTGGAACTACACTATACAACAGAACACAATGTATTTTCATTTCAGATCCTTATGACAAAGGAAAAATGCCTACCAGAGATGAGAAGGTAAACTCTGCCCTAAAGCTAACAGAACTGAATTCTGAATAAGTTACCAGAAGAAAGCATATGTATATTGGAATTTCTATCTGACTGCTCATCTGAAAAATACTGAAGAGCATGGAATTGACCCTTTGACTTCAACTTTTTTTTTATGGAACCTTGTACCAGTTTATTTGCTCATGTTGTGAAAAGAAACTTAACATCAGCAAATATACCTCCGTACTAAATGTTGCAATTTAAAGGAAGCTATGTGAAATAATTCTTTTTCTTTCTTTTCCAGAAGTTTTTGAAATAATTCAAACAGGCAAGAATAAAGATGGTGGTTCCATTTATATGGGCTATTTGGTATAAAGTTTTATCTTTTTTTCCCATTTCTGCTTAAAATCAGGAAACTAGTTTAGATCTCTCCTCATTAGTCTCTTGGTCTCTTCCACCTTTTATGAGAGAAAGAGAGAGAGATAGAGACAGAGAGAAAAACAGAGAGAGAGAGACAGAGAGACACAGAGAGAAAGAGAAAGTATGTATATATACATACCACACGAAATCCTGACCCAATTGTCTCCTATTGGCTTGTCAGCTTACTAATTTTCACTCTGTGGGCTCAAAGGCATTTTAGTGAGTATGTTCTACAATATTAAGAGAAATTACTTAGGGGCAGCTATGTGTGCCTAGTGAATAGAGCACCGGCCCTGGAATCAGGAGGGCCCGAGTTCAAATCCAGCCTCAGACACTTAACACAAAACTAGCTGTGTGACCTTGGGCAAGTCACTTAGCCCCAATTGCCCTACCTTCCCCCCTTCAAAAAAAAAAAGCAAAAAATAAAAAAAAATTTTAAAAAAAGAGAAATTACTCAAATTGTTCAAAACTGTCTCTCTGATTGACTCAGGCCTCACCTTGAAAATCTCTTCTCCAATAGGCTACTTTCTTCACTCGTGTCAATCTCAAAACATGAATTTATTTTTAAAAAATTGCTATCAGATAAAATCACAAATGATAATCATGTAATTGCAAAATCAAGTAATACAAAATGTAAATAAGTACTTAAAAGGCAGCGATGAAACTCAAAACCAGTAATTCTATATGTTAAGGGAAAATTTATTAAAAAGAAAAAATACATGAAGTGGATTTGTCAATTGTTAACTCCCAAAACCACCCTGAAGGCAAGCTCTGACTGGTCTCGGCTGACTTCTCTGTCTAATGTTTCTCTCCTCTCATCTCACCTTCTGCTCTTTAAACTAGTGATATCTCACTCTTTCTTCTCTACTTCCCCCATCTGGTAACCCCCAAACCTGCATGGAAGTCCCTTCTTCAAAACAATTAGAACCACAAATCACATTGAGTTTCCTATGTGTCAAAACAGTCTAGCATAAGTTTTGGTTTTTTTTTTTTAATCATCCTAAGGAAGTTATTCAAACTCTTTGAGGATTCTCTATCATCAGAAAAGTCCTTCATTAATCTCAGGGATTCTGAGTCTCAACAGCATTGTATGTATGCATGCATTTATGCATATATGTATATGTGTGCATGTGTGTGACCATGTGTGCATATGTATATTGTGTACATGTGCATGCACATATTACATACAAGTGTCTATATGTGTGCATCTATCTATCCTCACTGTATCTGCCTCTCATTTATACAGGTACAGGTATTTGTGAGTACATATTAAGCTATATTTATGTGTGTATATGTGTTCATGAATATGTATGCTAGAGCCAGTTAGAGGATTCTTATATCTTCTAGGTGAGCCTTTATGCCTCAAAAAGAGACAAATGCTACAAATCAAGAATTGATTTATCATTTTGTTGTTTGTCTGGACCAGGCATCAGCAAACTTTTTCTATAAATAGCCAGATAGGAAATATTGTAGACCATGTGGGCCAAAAGGCAAAATTAAATATATCATGTATGTACTTATGCAACAAAAGAGAAGAAAAATTTCCACAATTTTTGTTCCACAATGTTATTCAAAATAATAAAGTATAATTATTATAATATGGGTCTACTAATGGGAAGCATAGGATTCTTTGTGGGGTCAAGTGAATAGCAGTTTGCTTAATTTAAGTTCAAAGTCAGTGTTCTCTGTCATCCAAATTGATATTGATATCGATACATTAATGCATATCTGTAATGAGATTTTGCATATTTCATCTTCGAAGATTCCTTTTCATGCAGATAGTTACTTCCAAATAATCCAAGAGCACGTTAGTTTAATTGCACACATTGCTTGGAAGGCTTTTTTTTTTTTTTGGCTTTTTGGAGGGGGGAAGGCAGGGTAATTGGGGATAAGTGACTTGCCACACACCTATTAAGTGTTAAGTGTCTGAGGCTTGATTTGAACTCAGGTTCTCCTGACTCCAAGGCCAGTTCTCTATTCACTGCACCACCTAGATGCCCCTTGGAAGGCATTTAAAAAAAATTATATTAGATTATTCTCTTGATAGTTGACTTTTTATCATGTCATTACATTGCAGATTAATTCCGTCTAGGTGGAAGCTACTCAATAGTTAAATGGATTTTGAAATATCAAAATTCCTTTTACCTTTGCATAGAGGTCAGAAGAATGCAGTTGACACTGTATTTTGAGCTCGGAAGAGGTATCTGCTGAAAAATTGTGCAAGAAAATAGATCCCATTTCTTGTTTTAATCTTTGACAACAGAGTAAGTATTTAAGACAGCTTGATATTGCTAGATTCAAACAACATTAGTTATCAAATTGATCTTACCGCAGTATGAATTTCACATACAAACACCTTTTTGCCTTGTAATTTTAGGTCAAATTAATTAAGAAACATTATCAAATCTGTGGCAAAAGCTAATTTTCAAAGCCATTCAGTATTTGGTAATATTAGTTGAAGATAGTTCTTAATCAGAAAAATTTCTATCGACCCTGAGCTCAAAAAATACAATTTTTTTTCTTTTTTTGACATGATGACTATACACTAATAATAAAATGAAAATATCACAGTATGGCAATACACAGGGCACTCAAAATGTTGTCAATTTATAACGATCACTATTTTTCACTCCTATATGGTCTCTGGCACAACTCCTCAACTCTAAGCAGCCATAGACAAAGGAAAACAAATGAGCATGGAAGTGTTTCAACAAAATGATTCATGGACACCAAAATTTGAATTTCATATAATTTTATACATTGTGAAATATATTTTTTATTTTTTAAATCATTTAAAATATTAAAAAACATTCTTAACTCATTCTTAACACTTAACTCATTCATATGAAAATTTTTATTAAGGACGCTTAATAGACTATACAGACAGCAGCTATGTTGGACTAGAGCACCTATTGTAGTCTAAGAAGGTAATGGAGAAAATGCTGATAATACAGATTAAACTTAAAAGAATATTGTAGACACTTTTTCTGCAAATGTTAAACATTTATTAGCGTGCTCCTCTGTGTGTGTGTAAATGTATGTATGTATGTATACGTGTATGTGTGTACATGTTCAAGGTAGAACTCAGACATTTATCCATAGATCACTCAAGCTTCAATAATTTTCTTTTCTTCAATAAAATAATAATGACTCATTTATACAGCATTTTAATGTTTAAATAATGTTTTCATTACAGTGTCTGTCCTTTAAGGTAGGTAATATAATTGTAGATTACAAAACTAGATGGGAAACTTTTATGATATATAATACATAATACAGCATCACATGATATTAGTTCTATTAGTTGTGTTATGCTATGCATTCTAATGTCAGGTCATGCTGCATCATATCACACCATGTCATGTCACGATATATTTCATATAATGAAACATATGTAATATAAACTATAATATGTAGTAGCTAGTTAGTGCACGAAGTACTAGGCTTAGAGTCAGAAAGACCTGAATTCAAATCTGACCTCAGATATTTATTAGCTATGTTGACCTGGGGAAGTCACTTAATCTCTGTTGGGCTCAAATAGTGACTTGCCCAGGGTCACACAGCCAGTAAGGATGTATGTGTGTTTTAATCTACTTCTCCTCTCTGAGGAGGTGGGGCACAAAGATAAATTTCTATTACTATCTCCTACTGTCACTGGATCAGGGATTTTTGCATGATCAAAAAGGTTTGTTAACTTAAAAAAAAAAACAACCTTCTACTGGGCGGGTTCTTTTGGCCTAACATTCATATAGATTTTATCACAATTCTCTAAGTCTTTTGCAAGTCTTTTCAAAAATATTATACTTCCTTTATTTTTATACTTAGTATCCACTCACCACAGGCCTTCACTCTTTCATGTGTATATATACACATATTCAGTATATACATATGAAAATTTTTATTAAGGACACTTAATGTGCCAGGTACTGTGCTAAGCACTGGGGAATACAAAAAGGAACACTAATCATCTATTTCCTCATTTCTTACAGTACAAAAATATTCTGTCACATTCATATACCATAACTTGTTCATTCATTTCCATTGACCAGTCATTTTAGTATTTGGGTAGATGTCATCATCTTTGTTTTATGTAGCAATAGTGAGAAATAAATGAACATTTTAAAGAATAAAAACATTAAAGAATAGAAGGTGATCTTTTCAATAAAATTACTATCATGGTATCTGTACTTATAATTTAGTAAAGGCCACTAAGCTGCTCCATTTTCAATCAATAAACAGTTATTGACCACCTACTATACGTTAGTGGAAGGATCAAGTGACAGTTTTTTTCAGGATAGAAGAGACATGAGCTTATTTGTGGGCAGTAGGAAATGAGTCATTAAACAGAGAAAGGTTGAAAATAAGTGAGGGGGCAATGAAAGGAGGGCAATCTGTTGGAGGAGATGGATATAATGCAATCACTTGAACAAATACAGGGGTTAGTTTTGGTGAGAAGTAAAGCTACTTCATCATGTGAGGTAAGGGTGAAGGAGGCAGTAAAGGAAGGCATATGAGTGATGGGGGATGAGAAAGAGGAGAAAAGAGGGAGTTTATAGCAAATGGCCTCATTTTTTAATGTAAAATATGAGGCAAGCTTCTCAGCTGAAAGGGTGGAAGGAAGAGCCATAAGAGGTTTAAGAAGGGATAAAAAGGTTTGGAAAAGCTATGGTGGAGAGTGGGACGGTGAATTGATAAGGGAGGTATAGTAGGATTGCCTAGCAGTAGTGAGGACCCAGTTGAAGTTATGTAACATTAATTTGTAGTGGTTCCTGTCAGAACAGTCATATGATCTTCTTCACCTTCATTCAGTAATTCATGTACAGGTATGAATGGTGGAAATGATCCAAGGCTGAGGTTTGTATAAACACTATGTAGATTGTGTACTCATACAATTGGAATGATGTAAAATACACATATATTTTTTCTTAAGTTTACCAAATTATAAAACTTTACTGAGATTATATTAAGGGTCGTACAAGCCAAGCTACAAAGAATTGCTCTTATTTTTCTCTTCCAAAAGATGATAATAAATTCCATTAACATAATATTTTAAGATTTACATAGTGTTCATTACAACATTTCTGTGAAATGGGCAATGAATGGATTCCCATTTTTATAGATAAGAACACTAAGGACTATGATAGTTAAATGATTTGCCCAGGGTAGTACAGGTATCATAACATGGATTCCAATTAGATTTTTTTACTCTACAGTGCCATATTCTTTCCTCCTACCACATTGCCTCTTTAGATAATTTTCTCTTTTGAAAACGTACCAATAGTTTGTGGTGAATATAAGTAATTCAAAGGTAGAAATAGAACCTTTATCTTATAAAACAGCTAATAAAGGCTATGAATGGACCAGCATTCAATAGAGATAATTGATGAGGATGAACTTTCAGTGGTGACATTAAATGAAATCTATTGAAAATAGGAAAAGAACAGTATGTAATTTTTTTTGTAGTACCGTCAAGGTAGAGTGTAGGGAGAATCATATGTACAAATATGTGTTATGGGAATCTGAAGATCTTCCCTGCCCCTAGGCCCTTTGCTAAAGTGGCTACGTGACTCTGAGGACCTTTGGATATTTGAAAGTATACTCTCTTCCCTAATAGGCTGAATGTGGTCACATGGAGCCTATGGCGCCAGGCTTGTTTTCCAGGAATGCCCGTGCCTTGTAGCTTTATGATTGGGCAGTGGGTCTAGAGGGCTGTGACATTTTCCCAGCCAGAAGAAGGCTATATATACGCCCTGATGTGAGGTTTTGGTTTGGGGCTCACTTTAAGAAGAGTTGTGTGATTTGGCCAGACGAAACTCTGGGCAGCCGTTGAGCCCCCCCCGACTGTGAAAAACCCAGATGTTGGTGCTTCTCTCTCTGGTAACTGAATAGGTAAGTGATGTAATGGTCAGATGCTGGAAGCCGTCTGCTAATCTGTTTTTCTGTTTGTTTGTAACTTCTGTTTGTATTCTCTGAAGTTCAGGGTGCTGACTTTTCCCCCTGAACTAGGTAAATGATATTTGATTGATTAAAGTAAGATTGTTAACCCATTTTGAGTTGCTTTCCTTTAGAAAAGCAGATCTAAGAACCTGTGCTAGCAGCCACCCTGAGTGTGTTGAGGTGCTTGCTGATACAATATGTCAGGGTTATTACACTTGGAAAGGAAGCATCAAGAGTGTACTTTGATGAGAGGAATTGAGTCATGCAGGAAGGACACTTAGAGGAAATTTTCTAATACAATGTTAATGATGACAGTTAAGCATGGCAATTAGAAGCAAACATACCAAGCATCCATGACATTCAGAATGTCACAAAGACTGTCAAAGATATTTAACATGTCTTTTTTAACTGAATATTCCATTCAAAGAGAAGAATTATTATTCCATCTAAAAACTTTTAGGCACAGTGATTTTAAAAATAAAAGTTAAAATGTTAATTGAAAATATGACCTAATGAATTTAAAGAGAAGGTTTGTTTCAACTTCTAATTGGCTTACTCTATGGAAACTCCAGCTAGGTCTCAACTAGGGTGAATAATGAATCCTATGACACAGTCACATGTATTCAAATTTGTGCTATTCAAACTTATAAATACATACTATGTGGCTATTTTTTCTAGCCCAATGGATGTATTCAGTATGAATTTTAATAATGTAACCAATTCAGGAAATTAATTGTTGTCACTAATTAAGACCTTGTTGTATTTCACTTTTTCAACACACTGACATCATCATATCATAAGTTCACATATTTCAGAATTTTACTACTTGCAAAAAATTTTGAAATTCTACTCTCTGGCCTTCCACTTTTCCTCTACCTCCCCTATTTCTCTACATACTAAACCTATTCTTTTCTCTTACAGTAAAGTTATGGACCCTTCAATCATTCTTGTTCTCACAGTTCATCTCCCTAGTAATGATTTAATTTGTCTTTCAAACTAGGGTCAGACCCCATCATCTTCCACTTTTGTGGTTTTACTAGCCAATATTGTGTAAATGTTGCCCACTTGACCTTTTTTTCTCTAACCTGCAACTTATCATCTTTAAGTAACCACAACCTTCTGATTTCTTTGTTCTTGTTCTAGAGTTGTTCATTCTTTGGAGAATATTTGAAAATTCAGGTGATTTTACCCAGTAGAATTTATGGCACATAATCTAAAAAGGTATACAACACACACACACACACACACACACACACACACAATTTCAGCAAATGACCTAGCATTCTTTCAGCTCTCCTGCTCCAATACTCCATTTCTGACATCTTTTTAATATAGCATCTTTTCTTTCTTTCTTCCCTGAAATCTCAGAAGATTTATTACCTGTTCCTAACTAAAGTATTTACTTTTACTTGTACCCTTGATCTCACTCTCTTCTGCTTCATCTAGGACTTCAGTCCAACAGTCATTCCTTCTGTTTCATGTATGTTCATTCCTTTACAAACTGTTAAACTATCCTTAGAAGCTTCCTGCTCCCCCACTACCCACTCAACAGCTAGGTTTCTACCTCCAGAATTCTATTGAAACCATCCTTCCTAAGGTAATGATTGATTTACTAATCAATAATCCAAAACCTCTCTTCAGTCCCCAATATCCTTGATTTTTGCAGCTTTTGATAGTGTTGATTACCCTTATACATGTCTTGTGTACTCTTTCCTCCACTAGTTGCAGCTTACTGCTATCTTTTTTTTTGCTTTGTGGAGGGGGGAAGTCAGAGTAATTGGGGTTAAGTGACTTGCCCAAGGTCACATGATTAGTAGTGTTAAGTGTCTAAGTCTGGATTTGAACTTCCTTCCCCTCCTGACTCCTGGTCTCTTCTCTACCCACACTGTCTCCCTTGTCACTTTGATTCATTTCCTCCAATTTCAACCACTATTTTTATGCCAATGATTCTCTACATCTCTTCTAAGGTTCGGGCCAGGTAACTCTAGATCTGTCCCCTAGCTCTCCAGAGTATTTCTCTACCTGGATGTCCCAGGTTTGTTTTGTTTTGTTTTGTTTTTATAAATTTGGCTCTGGATTCTCCCTTATCTCATAACAAATTAGTTATCAGGTCCTTTGGATTCTTCCTCTTCTATATCTCTTGTACCTTTCCTTTCCTTTCTATTTCCATTGCTACATCTCTAACATAAGCCTTCTATAACATGAATATGGAAAGTCATAATGATATCTTAGAATATCTTCTTGTCTCTACTCTCTCCCTACTCAAAGCTGTATTTTAAATGTTGCCAGAACAACGGTTTTATTGCATAGACTTTGTCAAGACACTCTTCTACTTAAAAGTCTTTAATGGCTCCTTATTTCCTTTAAATAAGCTCAAACTCCTTTGTTAGACTTCCAAAGACTTTTAAAATCTGACGTCAACTTACCTTCCATAGTATATGGTCCAGTCAAACTGAATTATTCTCTTCTCTCTTCAACTCTCCTATACTCTCCTTTATTCTTATATTTGTTCATACTCTTCTTCACATACTTAATATTCTTTCTTCCCCTCCTCATTCATTATATCACTTCTCTCCTTTACAGCCTAGCTCGATTACCACTTCTTCCCTTACCCTTTCACTCAATAACATCCTTCTCCCTCATATTTCAGATAGCATTTTAGGTATAAATCTTTAATATGGTTATCATATAAAATTTTGTATTACAGTGAACCATGTTTGTTACTCACCTTCCACCACCAACAAAACTACCTAGTAGATTATACTTTGCAATTATTATCTCAATTGATCCTCATAACAATTCTGGCATGTAGGTATTATCATTATCCCTATTGTACAGATGAGGAAACTAAGACAAACAGGTTAAGTGACTTGCCCAGTGTCACATGGCTAGTAAGTATCTGAGGTTGGAAAACTCAGGTCTTCCTAACTCCAGACTTCCTTTCTCTTTAACCATTCTTCAACCAGCTGAAGTGTTTAAATTTTAATGAAAGACATTCAGCTTAGAAACATAGAAGAACATTTTTTTTTAAAAAAAGACATTTAGATATTGGCACAAGTGGCAAGAGATTTTGTGGAATTTTTGAGAACTTAAAGGAAACCAGGAAAGCAGTAGATGGAAGGGATGGGGAAAAGTATTTCATCCATGGAACGCAGACAAAAAGAATGCCTGGAAATAGAGATAAAGGGTCTTATTCCAAGCAATAGCCATGTCATTGTATTGAAGAGTATGTGTTGGCCAGTAAAGTGTAAAAAGATTGGAAAGGGAGGAGGAGGCTATGTTTTGAAGGGTTTTTAATGCAAAATAGATCATTTCATACTTAATCCTTGAAGCAATAGGGAACCAGTCTGGGCTTCAATTTCCCTGCTTGTAATATGAAGGTGTTTTGGTGTTTTTTTTAAACAAGTTTCCTTTTATCTTTGACATTCTATGATTTATGATTATATATTTAAACTATCATTTCTAAGAGTCAAGTATGTGAAATTCTTTCTTAAAGCCTTATGAAAAAAGCAGTCAGATGAGCATCCATAGAAACATTTGTGAATATCAATTTCTCTTTTCTAAGAATATTTTACAAAGAAAACTCATATTGCAAAGGGATGATATCTAAAAATTAAAATTAATAGGTGAGAGAGGTATATATTTGGAGAAGGAGAAAAGGAGAGATAGAATAGGGTAAATTATCTCATATAAAAGAGGCAAGAGAAAACTGTTACAATGGAGGGGAAGTGCAGGAAGGTGAAAGGGAATGGGTCAGCCTTACTCTCATTGAATTAGGCTTAAGGAGGGAATAATATACACACTCAATTTGGTATTTTACCTTACAGGAAAGTAGGGGTAAGAGGAATGAGAGGGGAATGATAGAAGGCAGGGTAGATTGGGGGAAAGAGTAGTTAGAAGCAAACACTTTTGAAAAAGGACAGGGTCAAAATAGAAAATAGAGTAAGTAGGGGGTGGGATAGGATGTAGGAAAATACAGTTAGTCTTTCACAATATAACTACTATGGAAATGTTTTGCATAACTACACATTTACAACCTATATTGAATTGCTTGTCTTCCCAGTGGGGGTGGGTGAGGAGGGAAGAAGGGAAAGAATCCGGAAATCAGAGTTTTAAAAATAAATGTTTAAAAAATTGGTTATTACATGCAACAGGGAAATAAGATATACAGGCACTGGGGTATAGAAATCCATCTTGCCCTACTAGAAAGTTAGAGGGGCATGGGGGATGACATAAGAGAGCAGGTTGGGGGAAGGGGTATTCAGTAGGCTTACTATTTTGCATTGGAGGATAACAGGGAGAAAATTTGTAACTCAAAATCTTGTGGAAATGAATGTTGAAAACTAAAAATAAATAAATGGGGGGGGGAGGAAACTCATATTGATATGTAAGTGGCAACATCACTTATGAAGCCTTCCTGGGGAAATATATTTTACACTAGCCTGTATATATTTGCATTAGTTTTAGTCATCAACTTTTCTTGCTGAATTAAAAATAATAACTTAGCATGAGTGAGTCCATTTTGTTTTAAGCCTCCATTTTGGATTGTTATTTTTCTGCACTGTCAGTTTTCTATAATAAGATTAACGTCTGTGTAGTGTAGTTTGGTAAAGAGCATAAAAATATACGTGTATGTGTTCCCAAACATCTAATAAACTTCTAAAATGGAAGAGACCACCAAAAATTATTGCAAACAATTTAGAATCCTTACATCATAACAAAGAGAAAAATAACCAATCAAATTGTACCACAAATACAATTAGAATTTAGCCAAGGGCATTTAACAAGTAAATGTGATAGCCGGAACGATGAGAAACTCATTCTAGACACCAGCCTTCATTCTGCCACCCGATTGGCAGTAGGACAGAATCCTGCATTGCTGTTCCTCAAAGATTTGAGCATCTCATGTTTTCTAGAAATGATTGGTGGAGACTTGCCAGCATGCTACCATGGAGGGAGATATAGCCTCTTGTTAGGCATAGAGGAAACTTTGTTGTAAATACTGATATGAACAGTGCTTTTCAGAACCTTTATTACTATTATTAGGAATAAAAATAACTAGTATTTATGTAGTGCTTTAAAGTTTGTTGAGCCTTTACAAGTATTATCTCATTTTATCCTTACAATCCTGTGAGGTAGTTATTATTATAATCTCAATTTTCCAAATGAGGAAACTGCTCTAAACAGAGGTTAAGTGACTTGCTCAAGGGAATGCAGGATTTGAACTCAGTCTTCCTGACACCAGGTCCAACTTTCTATCCACTGAACCATCTGTTAGGAATTAGGTTTATGGATTGTTCCTAAAGGGGCTGATGTTTATATTATTTAATGAACATTGCTGTGATTACATCTGCATTAATGAGTATAAGTCTGATTTAATGTTTTCATCACACTAGTCTGGCCAACTATGTATAATGCATTGCATCTTTCAAATATATATTGTAGTGGTTAACTACGTGAGCAATGATCAACAATGTGATTAACAAAACAAAACTTTTTAATTGGACAAAACATGCTGGTTCTTCTCTGTAATGAGCATTTTTTTTTCACCAAAGTTGACTAGATGTGAAATATTACTCTTCTGAAAAAGTGAAATGTTTTGGGCAATTAAAATAAAACTAGCATCATACAAAAATAATGATCTCAGGAAAATGTTCCTCAGAGAATGGTTTTCAAAAAGAAAGTAGACATGGACTCTGAATTGTAATCTCAAGATGAATATATCTAAAAACCCAAATTGTCATGTTTCTCAGCCCTGGTTCCTACTATAACTAAGTCTCCTTCCTTAGGATCCTATTTCTATTGAAGATACCATCATTTTTGTAGTCAGTCTCAAACTTTTTGGTCATATTTGACTGCTTTCTCCTTCATATAGAAATGCCATAGTGCTAACATCCTATGCCTATATGATGCTTTTTCAGTATACTTTCACATATATCATGTCAATCAGTTAATAAATATTTATTGCATGCCTACTATTTACTAGGTACTTTGCTAAGTGCTGGAGATACAAATACTAAAAAGAAAGACAACCCTTGCCCTCAAGGAGTTTGTCTCCTCACTTTATCAAACACATTTTCTGGTTTTCCACATAGTGTACATGTGCTTTGTCTCATGCCTTTCCCCCATTTGCAATGTCTTTCCTATTTTCCAAATTTTACCTTTCTTTCAAACCCTAGATTAAGGAAAATTAAATCCATCTTCGACTATGAAAACTTCCCAAATCACTTCAGTTCAGTGACTTTTTCCCCCTACTTTGAACTTCAAGGTACTAATTGTTTATACTCTTCGTATGGAAGTGTTTTTCTATGATATCTCTTTTAATATATTAAATATATTAAATTAAATAAACATAAATTAAATATATTAAATCATTATGCCCTTGTAATGGTAAGGAAGTTTGAAGATCTTTCCTGTCCCTTAATGGGACTCACCTGAAGCCCAAAAAGAGAAGCTTGCTTAGGGGAGGCTTGTTTTTCAGGAAGGCTCACACCTTTTGTTACTTTGTAATTAAGCAGTGGGTCACACAGGTTGTGATATCCTCTGAGACTGAAGAAGGCTATATATACTCTGAGGTGAGCTTTTGCTTTAAGGCTCACTTATGGGAAGAGTTGTGTGATTTGACCAGATGAGACTCTGGGTAGCCATTGAGCCCCCCAGCTTTGAAAACCTAGATGTTGGTGCTTCTCTCTCTCTGATTAACTATGTATGTATATTATGGTCAGATAGCTAGAAGCCCTGTCTGTTGGTCTATTGAATTGTGTTAATTTCTCTATCTGTATTTTTTTGTCTGCTTGTAATTTCTGTTTGTACTTTCTGATGGTTAGGGTGGTGACTTTTGCCCCCGAATTAAGTGAATGGTCTCTATGTTTGATTAAAGTAAGATTGTTAACCCACTTTTAGTTGCTTTCCTTTAGAAAAAAAATAAAAGAATCTGTGCTAGGAGCCATCTTGGGCCTGCTAGGTGTTACAGTCCTGTATTAGATTTCATGTTTTAGTTGTACTTTCCTTAAGGGCAAGGACACTTTTATTTATTTGGATCTTCCACAGTGACTAGCATAAGGCCTTGCAAATTGATCAACTAGTTGATATTTTAAGGAAGCAAAGGATGCATTTGAATATGCTTCTTTGTAAAAATCTCCAACTTGAAGACTACCCAGGTTAATTAAGAAGAAATCTCCAATCAATTTACATAAAAAGGCAATGGTGCTTGATGAATTTAATTCTATGGAATATTTAAATAACTGTTACAGAGTTTATTGACTTGGACTTTAGTTATACAGCTAAAATCATAGGGTGTGCTTCTGAATGCACCATTTCATTGGCTAGTTGCTTCGTTAGGGTCTCTGGAGTGCAATTGATGAAATGTATCATGAGTGGCTTATTTATAGCGCTTTTAAGTTGTCATTTATGGTAGGCAACACTAACAACAAAGCATCAAATGAAATACAAAGGTAGCATTATCCTGTGAATGACCAGAGAGAGTTGTTATATATCTTGGAATAGCTGAATTACAGCAGGGGACACTGAATTGTTCAGCATCATTCCTACTCTGTGAACAACAGAGTAATTTCAGATACAAATGTAATAAGAGAATGACAACAAAGCATTCCCTACCAAGTGAACATAGGAAGATTTCAGACCTCTCAGAAGGGGAGCTGGATTTAAAAATCAGAGGCTCTGGTAAGATTCCTGGCTCTATTAACTTACTTACACACACACAGACACAGATACACACACATCTACCTATGTGCATGTATTTTATACAAATCTATGGGCAAATATTATGTCTATTACATACTTATGTTATATATATAAACATATATTAATACTCTTTTTTTAACCTGTTAATGCTATGTCAATCATGAGCTCATTTTCAACAGTAACATACACTTCATCATGGTTGTGTGAAGATACAATTAATTGGAAAATAGAGACCAGTGAAGCTAACAGAGCTGACAGTCTACATTGTGATACAATTAAAAAGCAGTGGCTGTTTGGTATAGCTGACTTGGGATTGTGACTTCAACTTGGAATACTCACTTCCGTGAAAATCAGATCAAGTTGTGGGGTTCCTTCCCCTGGCCTGAATTCTTAGTGGTTTTATCAAATTTTCATTATCAGTTGATTACTGCAAAAGCATTTCAACCTTATCTGCTCCCGTGTTGGAATGCTTCCAATCCAGTAACCATAATACTGCCAGTTGCCATCCCTATTTCCAAACTTAAGCTTCTTCAAAAATGTTTTATTTTCTGTGAGATCCAGAGCACTGAATATATTAAATCCTTTCAATTCGGTGAGGACCAGAGCACGACCCATAAGGTCTAGAAGTAGGTGGGAATGTTGTAAAAGCAATAAGCAGCTTTTAGGCTCTTGTAAATCAGGTGGTTCATAATGTTGGAAGGCAGAGTCTAAAACCTTAAAAAGTCTATCACCTCACCATTTGCATTCTCTACCACAAAAGCATCAATGATATTCTTCTAAGAGAAGAGCCATTGCTCTACCTCTTCCTGGCTCAAGATAGGGGTTAGGTAGAACTACTTCAGGTACTTGGTCAGGAGTTGGTAGACCACTGTAATGTCCTTCTGTGCTGTGGGCTACCACCCAGATATTTTTGGAGTTTCAACTGGCCAGTATACTTTCATGATGTGCTGAATAGTCATGTTCCTGCTCAAAGTTGAGAATCAAACTTCAATCTACATCCACAGGAAAATACACTGGCACTTGCAAGAACCAACAAGTTTGGGTAGTGCTACCCCAGCAGTGTAAACAACCTGGAAGATCCCCTCCAAGTAAACCCTTGTGATATCTCTAAACAGCAATGGTACCACTTACATGGAATGCAATTTCTTTTAGATGCAAATAAAACTTATCTCTACCACTGTCTTCTCTGTGTCATAGATATGGATGCTTGTGGGGATGGCACTGATGAAGTTCACCTTCACAAGTTGACCCTAATGTTCTAATGTTCCATTGTTCTTCTCTTTCTTCTTTTATTACTTCTTCTTTTTTGGATCCACTGTTATTAAACTCTCCCTGTTATAGATATTTTCTTCATCATTCTTACAGTTGCTGCAACACTCATAATCATTCTCATTCACTTCCATCAACTGTGGCATCTGAAGCAGCAGCAGCAGTGGTTTCACTACTGTCTCACTCTCATCCACCATCTTTAGTTGTCTGCCACTTCCTCTTATTATGACTCAGCCATTTACCAGTTCTCATCATTATCAAACACTTGGATTTTAGCTTTCTATAAATGATCAACTTAGATATCTCATTTTTATGGAGCTATGTCTTTTTTTATTATTCAGTTGTTTCAGTCACGTCCAACTTTTCATGATCCCATTTGGGGTTTTCTTGACAGAAATGTTGGAGTGCTTTGCCATTTCCTTCTCCAGGTCATTTTACAAATGAGGAAACTGAGGCAGAATTAAGTGCCTGACCCAGGGTCACACAGCTGGAAAGTCTCTGAAGCCACATTTGAACTCAGGTCTTCCTGACTCCAGGACCAGCAAGCACTCTATCCACTGTGCCATCTAGCTGCTCCTAGCAATGTCTTTAATGTCTTCAATCATACTTATAGCAATAAAAACATTTACATAGCAATTTAAGTCTTGCAGTGCTTTTTACACATATTATCTCATATGATGGTAACAATAAAGTGGCAAGATAGATGCTACTATTATCTTCATTACATAGATGAGAACTGATGCCAAGAGAGGGTAAGAAACTTTCTCAGAAATCACACAACTTTTAAAAATCTAAGACAGAATGCAGGCTCAATGCTACTAGACTCTAAGTCGAACTTATTTAACATTGTAAACCCTGTATTATTTATTCATGTTCTAAAAGTTAAAGTAAATTGTAGGTGACAAACATATGGCACACAGGCAGCAATGCAGTCAGTTTAATTCCAAGTATAGCCCAAACCATATTAAAATTGAATTGAGAAATTTTTTAACAAAATAAAAATATAATAAAACACAGATAATGTTAACATGTATTTTCTAAGTCAATATACAGCAGGGATCCATTTCTTGAGTTTGACACCATACACAATCAAGGTTTAGGTATATATTGGTTTTATTAGTTGAAATTAAGCTGTTACCATTTCACATTCTTGTATAATAATTGGATTTATTTTATTTTCTCTTCCTCAGATCTCGGATGCATTCTCTATACATATTCTGAAGTGAAAGTTAGAACCCATTCTTTTTTTCTTTTTTTTTCCTTTTTTTTCTTTTTTTTTCACTTTTTGGAGAGGAGAAGGCAGGGCAATTGGGGTTAAGTGACTTGCCCAAGGTCACACAGTTAGTAAGTGTTAAGCGTCTGAGGCCAGATTTGAACTCAGGTCCTCCTGACTTCATGGCCGGTTGTTCTAGTCACCGCACCACCTAGCTGCCCCTAGAACCCCTTCTTTAAAGGTCTTGTGCCAAGAGTTTATGAAGCTAGGAGTGGATATCTTATAAAGGTAAGTAGCACATATTGACTTTAATCCAGAGAAGAAGACGAAAACCATGATTAGCAATGTTAGGAAACCATGTAGGGATATCAAGAAAAGCAAAAGGAAAAAAAAATTTTGATCTCATGAGAAATGACAGTATTATCATATGTCAAGAATTCTGGAGATCTTCCTATCATATTCCTAGAGATTCTACCTTCTGAAAGTTGAAAGGAGATGAATTAAAATGCCAGTTGGTGTAAAAATACTGCACAACCCTCCATGAATGAACTAGAAAGAATTCTTGTCCCTGTCAAACATTCTCTTTCCAGCCCCAAATAATTTTTTCCTTCTTGGCTGTTAGAAAAATAACTATAATGGAACAGTAAAGAACAGAAAAGAAAACTCTTTCCTCCATGGCCAATAAGCATTACCAGGAAGGCTAATGTCTCAATGGCCTGCTCATAGCTTTCTTATGGGTACATTAAACCTGTTTAATGACACATTAGTAATAACAGATGAGGTGGAAAAAACAGTGAGTAAAAGAAAGGCTGGTCATAATGGTTCACACTCCATGCACAACTAGGAATATATTAGAAGAGGGGACAGTTATAACCACTATGGGAAAAGAAATATTGCACATGCCTTTCATATGTGCAGTGTACTCTATGATGCCATCAGTATCTAAGGAGCCTGATATGGATAGCATATCTTACCAGGACAAGAGGAATAACAAAAGAAGACAGGATTGCATGTCTTGGCAGTTTGCAAACTACCAAATTATAACTCAACAGCCAATTGCAATTGTACAAAGGTACTAATATAAATATTAAGTTCGAGAAAGTGTAAAGAACAAATGAGAATTCCAGAAATTACTGGAATTACCTGAGCTCTAGAAAGACATATAACAGAGGAAAGTGGGTTGGAACTTGAAGAATCAGAAGACAGTTCTCTGGAATGAGCAAGAGGTTTTCAGAATGAGGAAGGAATCTTTCACAAATCAAAGAAAAAGATTCAGAAAGCATGTGAGCAGGATATTAGCACGATTGTAGAGACCACAGGTCAAATTGTAACAAAAGTTAAGAACCATTAGGCAAAGAGTTTGGTCAAACTAGAGAAAAGTCAACAAGTCTCTCACCATAAAATTTAATTCATGTGAGCAAAAACTGGAGTTAGGTGATATATAGTGGAAGGAGTGGCATGCCTGAAATCAGCAAGACTCATCATCATGAGTTCAAGTCTGGCCTCAGACACTTCTTAGCTTTGAAAGTTACTTAACTCTGTTTGCCTCAGTTTCCTCATCTATAAAATAAGGTGTATAAGCAAATGGCAACCACTCCAGTATCTTTGCCAAGAAAACCCTAAATGGAGTCATGAAGAGTTGGACACAACTGAAATGACTGAACAATAACAAAAAGAAAAATCAGAGACACTCTCAAGGTTCAGAGCAATGAAAAATTCTAAATTAAGAGACAAAGTAAACAAAGAAAGAAAAATCGTCAGGACAGGGGTGAAAGAAGGATGTCCATTATAATTGTTTCAACTTTCTAGAGTAATAGAAATGCTATTTCAATAAGACAAGAAAAATTAATTGAGAGAATAAATATAGGTTAAAAAAAGAATGAAAATTATCACTTTTGCAGAAGATATAATGGTGTACTTACAGAACTTGAGTCAACTAAAAATGATTGAAACAATTAGTAACTTCAGCAAATTTGTAGGATATAGTTAGGCACCAATTAGTGAGATTAATGAATACTGTGAAGTAGGTGCATGTATTACATTTCACACTATTCAAAATTATAATTATGTAAAGTATAGAAATTGGTTCCAGCCCAATGGAAATATATAGTAAGAATTCAAATCTTTGCAGCAAGTTTCTCTAGTAAAGATATCCTTCTCAAAATATGTAAGGAACTTATTCATATTTATGAGTCATTCCCCAAATGATAAGTGATCTGATGTAGAGAGGTAGATCAGAAGAAAAGAAGCCCAGGCTATCTATAGCCATATGAAAAATGCTTTCTTAACACCCATCAGAGTGACAAAGAAGCCCAAAAAGTCTATAAATAAATGATAAATGTTGAAGGGGCTACAGAAAAAAAAATGAATAGGTAAAACACTCTGGAAAGAAATTTGGAATTATATACAAAAAATTACTAACAAAGCATGTCCTTTGGTAACACTGTAAGGCATACAAAAAGAGATTTTTTTAAAAAAGGGAAAAGGTCGTACATGTACAAAAATATTTACCACAACTTTTTCATAGCAGCAAAAAAAATAAATAAATGGAAACTAAAGGGATGTCAGTTAAAATTAGAAGAGTAGTTGAATAAGTTGTAGTATAAAAATGTGTTGTAATATTAATTGTGCTGTAAGAAATGAGAAAACAGATTGCTTCAAAAAGACATGGAAAAATTATATGAACTGATGCAAAATGAAGTAAGCAGAATCAAAACAAAAGAACAATTTATTCTATAGTGTTGATATTATAAAAATAAAAATGTCAAGGACTTCTATAATCTGATAAATGAAATTAGTAGAATCAAGTAAACAATTTGTACAATTAAAAACAATATAAAAACAACTTTGAAAACTCTAAGTCTAGTGTAATACGATAATCATTCCTGAATCTAGAGGACCGAAAGTAGATTTCTGTTAGTTTTTTTAGTAGAAAAGTAGGGCTGGTGCTACAGATGTAGAATATCGAATGAAATTTCAATTAGTTCATTAGTATTAGCTTTATTTAATTGCCTTATTTTGTTGTAAAAGACCCATATGGAGTATATGCAATGGTTTCTAATGTAAAAACAAACACATAAATTAATTGTTTTTTGAAAAAATTTTAAGATTTCTCAAAGGATATGAGTAATTATATTTGTCATTTGACTTCTTAAAAAATCATTGGGTAAAATTTATTTTCTATGACAGCTAAGTCAGTCAGTGACAGGTCTTTACTTTGTTTCACTATTTTTTCTAGTGACTCTCCTATGTACTTCTCTAAATTCACTTTTTCCATGAAGCCTCCTCAGATAAACATCAACTCCAAAAACTCAGATCATGGCAACTCTCTTAGAACTTATACTTGTAGACATATCCAGTGATTTTTATTTTTTTAACTTTGTGTATATATCTATTTTCATATGTAAATAATAATTCCCACTGAGGTTGGGACAATGTTTGCTATTTCCTTTGTCGTTTTTTTGCTAATTTGTTTAGGGCCATCTCCAATCCTCTTGATCTGTGTCTTGCCACTGGACCCAGATGTTGTAGTGCCAATGCAATATGCACAGCACTGATGGTGACTGTAAATATGCCAGCATAGGTCTCAATTGCAAAATATAACAGACTCTCCATATAGAAGACAGAAGGAAAACATTTTTTCAGACACCAGAGAGCCAAATCCCAACACCAGGAAACTGAATCCATAATAGCAACAAAGAAGTTAATACACTGTAGCACAGCAGAGAGCCACACCATCTTTTAGCCTTCCCACAAACACATGCCTTGCTCTCACAGCAGGGGGCAAACCAACACTCACAAGCCTAGCTGTCTGCCTAGGTATGCCCTCTCTTCCCTTCATCTCTAACTGCTCTCACTCCTAGCTTCCTGTGGGCTCTGCTCTATCCTTCAACAAACTCCTCCCACCAGAGGCTTCATGTGATTACATTCAGCTTATTAGGGGGCAGGGAAGATCTTCAAATTACCATTACCATTACATATAGCTCTAGAAGAGAGAGTAAGACTGATGACATAGTACAGTCTTGCTTCACTTAAATTCAGTTCACTTCCAAATCAAGATATCACCTTCCTGATATTATTGATCCTCTTTGAGAACAAAGGACAAACAACAACATTTGTGAGATAATTTGTTTCCTCCTTTGGGCATGAAGAGGGGAGAGGTGTACTATAAGTGAAAATAAATAAATACTACTAAAAGATGTGCTTTCTTGGCCAAAAGACATTGTCACTGGTACTAGATGTCCTTTCACTCATTGTAAAATTCCATAAAGCTCCCATAGTAGCATCTCTCTACTGTGTGGGCAGGTCAGTTAGGCTCTAAGGATTTGATCTTTTCTTGCACCTGAAGCCAGAATTCCTCTTCATCACAAGGAATCACATTCCTCAGGAGCCTACCTGTCTATATTCATGTATTTCCAGTATATCTCTCTGCTTTTATTTAGATGTGCTGCTTCCCAGTGGTTCAGTCTCCCTGATTATGTGGTCAATGGGAAGCAAGGAGTGAAAAAGGTAAAAAAAAAAAAAAAAACACACACACAAGATGGAGAAGGATGGTGGAAAAGAAAAAGACAGAGAAAGGGAAAAAAAATCCTTCCCCAAGAAGTGTGATTCTTAACAGCCTTTGACCTTTTTCTCTCCACTTTGCCACAGTTCATACAGAGAATAGGACCCTACTAGAAACCTTTCCACCATGAGGGACCTTGCCAGACCTTGGGTTCCACTGGTACCTGTCTTTCAGAATCCAGGCTGGCTCTAACACCATTCTGAAGCCTAAGTATAGGATTTTGTTTTAAAAGAAAAAGAAAATTTAACAAGAATCAAATACAAAGGTGCAGATTAGGGTATGTAGAGGTTGAAGGATAGGAACAAAAAGTTTTCTAAGGAAGAACTACAGAGTAACCACATTAAATATCTGCATTTTAAATGTATTACCAAAAGAACATTTGGCTTAGATTAGGAAGGTAAGTAGGCTAAGAGCCACCATGGTTTCATCCAAACAATGTCACAGAAAAATAACTTCTTTCCCTGTTATGATAGCTACTTTACTAAAGAATACAACGTGTAAAGTTTGTGGTAAATTTGGCAAGGCATTTTAAAAAGTATTTTATGTATCCTTGTTGACATATGAAGAAATATTAATTCAATGACAGTATAGTAGATGGATTTACAACTGTTTGGATGAACAGAAAATAAATTATTAATGAACTGATGTCAGTTTAGAGCAAATTCTTTAGTGAAAAATACCAGGGATTTATTTCTTAGCCCTATGCTCTTCAAAATCATTATCAGTGAATTATATGAAGACACAGGTGGCCTGTTTACTAAATTCATAAATGATAAGAAGCTGGAATATAGGGGCATTCTGTAGCTAAAGCAGGGAACAAAATGATCTTGAGAGTCTAGAACAACGTACACAATATAATAAAACAAATCTTAGTTAGGAGTAATATAAAGTACTATGCTTGGTTTCAAATAATCAACCCAAATAGAGAATGCAAAAAAGGCAGATAGGTGGAAGAATGGATAAAAAGTTGAACCTGGAGTAAGGATGAACCGAGTTCAAATTTACCCTCATGCACTTTCAAGTCATTTGACCCTGGACAAATCACATAACCTCTCTCTGCTTCAATTCCTTTGTCTGTAAAATAGCAATAATAATAGCACCTACCTTCAAAGGTTTTGAGGATAAAATGAGACAAATATTTGTAAAGCATTTTGCAAATCCAAAAATCTTATACAAATGTTAGTTAATATTATTATATGGCTAAATATCAGTGCATCTGAAATTGTTAAGAGCTTTTAATGAATCAAAGCTTAATTTGAATCAGCTGTGTGGCCTACTAGTGAAAATGCTAATGTGATCTTAGACCAGTTAAATGAAATCATATCCACAGTGGTCAAGGTAATAGTTTCATTTATGCATTGTCACTTCTCTCCACTTTTGGGGTATCCAATCCTAGCCATAACATTTTAGAAAAGATATGGAGGAGAATGACTGGGTTAATAGTGTGCCAAGTCAAGCAGCTCTCAATTGAAGCTCTTCAATCTGAAGAGGTTTAGAGGGGACAGGATAGCTGTTTTCAAATATACAGAGGACTATCCTGTAGTGAGGGGTTAGACTCAGTCAACTTGGTCACATAAGAAAGAGCTAGAATCAGTGAGTGGAAGATGAAGGAGTAGGGTTTGGCCTTGATTTAAGACAAGATTTCCTCGAAATATAATAAGATCCGTATCTCTAGGTGTCTTCAAGTGAGAACTGGATTCCTTTTCAGGAATATTGTAGATGGTATTCTTATTGAATATGAGTATGACTCAATTTCTAATGCCTCTTTCAACCCTATAATAAATCTTCCCTGATCAAACCAATGGTAAGCTTCTCTTTCTCCTAGGTACCTCCATTTCTTTTCATTCAAAATATACTTATGATC
The DNA here is from genome assembly GCA_028627135.1 of Pseudochirops cupreus. NCBI lineage: Eukaryota > Metazoa > Chordata > Mammalia > Diprotodontia > Pseudocheiridae > Pseudochirops > Pseudochirops cupreus. The sequence goes on along the minus strand of CM053580.1, from coordinate 430,391,582 downwards.
TCTGGAGATCACACCAAAATATTCTGTGTTTTATGTACTATTGAATCAATGAAAATTAACAAACATTCTTTAAGTAACTACCATAAGGTGGACACTGTGTAAAGTACTAAGGATAAAAAAAATAGTCTCTTCCCTCTAACAGATTACATTTCACTGGTTTCTTGACATACTGACTTTCACTGTAGTTACTTGTATGTTTTGTTTCTTCTTGTATTAGATTGTAAACTACCTGATGGAATATACAGAAATTTGTTTTATTTGTTTGTGTTTCTATTTTCTCCCACAATGTTTTGCCTGTTCGTCAAACGAGTTAACAGGAAAAATATTTTTTTAATTTTGAGCATTTGTTACAGCTTATAAAATCAGAAGAAAACAAATAGAAAGATAAGTACAGTGTAAGACATATTTCTTGTTGCCTTGAATCATTTTGTATTCATAAGTTAAATATTATGATGAGCTCCAATACACCTAATTATGCAGCACCAAAAAGTTCACATTTTATTCAGAGCCCAGTTTTGCAACTTATTAAAACAGGGTAAAAGGCATAAGTTCATACTCCTCGGGCATTTCATTCAAAATTAATTTTGATCTACAGTAATTTTTATTTAAGTAACTCTAAACAACAACCAGATTACCCAAATTCTATATCATACATATATTTATTTGATTTTTTTTAATAGAAGCATCTTTGTGACTCTTTTTAAAATAACTCCATCAGGAGCTATTAAAAAAGAAATCTCATTTGTGAAAGGCAGTTTGATATTCTGAAATGAAACATACATAAGCTACATAGTTCTTCTTATATAATTAATCATTTTGACATACACATCTTACTAAATTAGATCCATCAACTTTGTATTCTAAGGTCTAAATGTTTCCACAGTGAGAAGTGTTTCTCCTCCCACATCGATGTGCTGCCAATATTGAATTTAAATTCAAGTAGAAAAATAACATCATCAGATCCTTGCCATCATTTTTGAAATAGCACTTTTTAGAAATACAGTGCACATACAGCCAAACTGAAAAGGAATTGGTTCACTGTTCCTGGGGTCAACTTAGCTCACTGCTATCACCTAAACCAGGCTCTAGAAATTACTCTTTGGTTTTCATCGACTAAGGGAGTCCACATATTTCTTAAAACTATTCCGTGGCATTGTAACCATTGGTAATTAAGGCGACCATCGTCCTGAGTCCATTCTTCATCATAATAGCTAGAACAGGACCATTATCCCCATCATTCTCACCATAAGGGCTTAGAATATGACCATTATGACAGACAGAACTATTGTCCACAATCACATAGATATAAGATTAACCTATAAAATGTAAGAGAAAGGAGAATAAACATTTGCATGGCACCTACTTTTTGCCAGGCATTTTGCTTAGCATTTTCTGTTCATAGTATCCATTTGATTCTCACAACAACCCTGTCCCATTATTATCCTCATTATACAATTGAGGAAACAGGCAAATAGGTTGAATGACTTGCCTTCAGTCATCCAGGTAGATTTGAACCTAGGTCTTCTTGACTCAAGGGTTAGTACTCAATACAGTGTGCCGCCAGATGCCTCAAAGAACCATATTTCACTAGTTGCTATCATTTCAAAAGGCAAAATTTCCAAGCTACATGAGATAAAAGTCTTTTTAAAATGTATTTATATTATATTATATATATATATGTATATATGTATGATAAATAATATATTTTTTAAAAATATAACAACCTAGCAGAAAAGACCAAAATCATATGGGAACAGGATAAGATGCTTATCATCCCTGTTGTCCTCTCTTTCCAGAGATGCCCTGAGGATGTTTTTTTGTGAAGTTGTAGAGGATGTAATTACTTCCTAGTATGGTTATTCAACCACAAAAGGCAATGTTATATCCACCTGCGATGTCAGGACTCATAAGAAATGGATGAAATACAGAAAGGATGAAATACAGAAGAATACAATGACTTCTTCCTGGTAACTTTTTAGAAGTCAGACTGGATTACTACCACCCACGTTAACACTAATAATGGTTACTTACCTATCTATAGTGTTCTAAGCTTTATAAAACAGTTTTCCCCACAACAATACTATTAAGTAGATAGTGAAGATGCTCAGACATGTTGAATAATTTCCTCATGGTGATACAGTTACTAAGTGGTTTTTTTTTCCTCCAGGATTCAAATCTCAGCTCCCTCTCATGAGACGGCTCACTGATATACTGGATAGAGAGGGCCGGACTTGAATCAAAAAGACTAGATTTTGAATTCTACCTCAGATACTTACTAGCTATATGATGCTGGGCAAGTCACTTAATCTCTGTCAGCCTGTTTTCTCATCTGTAAATTGGGTATTATAATAATAGCGGCTATCTCACCAGGTTGTTCTGAGGATCAAATAAGTGCTTTGCAGATCTGAAAATGTTCCACAAAGGTTATTCCTCTTCTTCCTCCTCTTCCTACTACTCCATTTCTCTTTTGAATGGTGAAGGGATGTGGGAGAAGGGACTGTTGACAAAAGGGCAGAAGGAGCACTGGAAAGACTGACCATCTCCATGCCATGTTGCTTTAGAATGTGTCATTTGTGGCTCATTAATTTAGTCAGTCATTTGATAGACATTAAGCATCTAGTCTCTACCAGTGCTGCAGATACAAAGAAAGGCAAATGACAGTCCCTGCTCTCAAGGAGTTCACGGTCTAATTAATGGGGGAAATGACATGCAAACACCTGTGTATACATGTAACAAATGGATGACACCCTACTGCACTTCTGTGGTACTATTGAGGCACTAAGAGTGTTGTAAGGATGCACTAAGAAACATCACTGCTATATAAAAATTTCAACTGGTGACCTATCTTGTTATCCTACTGATGGAAATATAGTGGGTTGAATTTTCTGTCTTTTTTTTTTTGAGGAAGCCCAAGTTTTTTGTGGACCCAAGCATCTCCTTGTTTTGCAGCAAATTTTGTCACTAAGGAAGAGAGAAGCTTTTTTCTCATACGTCTAGGAACATGATTTTCATTTGAATTTGAAGAGACTCTGGCTAAAATTCTAGCTGGGCATTTGAAGAGTGAAAAGTTCAAAAACTCTCATTTTTCAAAAGAATTTACAGGGAACTTTGAGAACTCCTAAATTTGTGTCTATCCAGATTCAAATATGCTGGATACTGACTCCCAGCAGTAGTGATGCTTTATCACTGTGCCCTCATAACACTCTTACTTCTCCCATAGTATCATGGCCACATTGTATTGAATAATTAGCTGTTTTTAACTTTAACTCTTTTAATTTATTCCTACTTCTACCCCAAGTGAGAAATCCAGTAACAAAAGCCACTCATTCTATGTCTCTCATTACCTCTCCCTTCTGCCTCAGAACTGGGAGGGGGAAAAGTACTGCACCTGGAATAAGAAGTTAGATTTGCATCTCAACTGAATTAGCTGTGTGACCAAGACCAAATCACTTAAACTCTCCCACACTACCTACCCACAGCAATAGAACTACCCAGGATCACACAGCTAGTAAGCATCAGAGACTGGATTTAAATTTGTGTCTTCCTCACTCCAGACCCAGGGATTTCTCCACTGTGCCATCTAGCTGCCTCCATGAGTATTACCATAGGTGTCTCCTTAGGCTCTATCTTGGGACCCCTTCTATTTTCATTATATATTATCTCACTTGGTGATCTCATTATCTCCCATGGGTTCAATTATTATTTCTATGCTATTAATTCCCAGATCAATAAAGCCAGCTTAGTCTCTCTACCGAGCTACAGTCACGTATCTCCAACTACTTCAAATTAGGAGTCCTCTAAGACCTATTAAACTCAACATGTCCAAAACAAAACCCGTTTTATTCCTCTTCTGAAAACGTCCCCACTTCTGAATATTCCTATCAATATCAATAGCACTATTGATCACTGAATCTTCTTTGCAAATGCCCTGACATACTTACTACCTTGAATTTTCTCTGTGCTTCAACAAGATGCTAAATATATATTCCTGAATACAATTTCAGACCTTGCTTTTTATTTATACTCATAGCTCAGTTTTTCAAAGACGCTTTGCAGGATCGTATGCCTAAGTTGCATGGCAATAGCCATTAGTCATTTTGCCGCCATACAGAATAACTGAAAGGGAAAAATCATTTATAGGTCAAATAAAATATGAATCCTCCAAATGACTTCAAAACAGGGTAGAGTTGGGGAATCATGGAAGAAAAAAGTATACACCTAATATAGGAATGCTCAGAAGTGCTAGGTGGATCCTAATTGTTTTCTTCTTCCAAATCATAATGGAGTTTCTTCATACTTCATAACTATAATTTGGCCTCCACGAATAGCCTATGATCTAGTTTCCACTATGCCAAATGTGAGAAGCATACACATGCCTTAAACTATGTTAACAAGTATTTTCTTCTAAATTTCATTAGTTTGTTTATTTTAAGTTTTCAACATTCACTTCCACAAATTTTAAATTTTTTCCCCCTCCCTCACCAAGATGCCATGCAATATGATATGGCTCTATCATCTACGGCTCTACATACATTGCTGTTGAACACATTTGTGCATTAGTCATGTTGCATAGAAGAATTATAACAAATGGGAGAGACCATGAGAAAGAAAAAAACAAAACAAAACAAAACAAAAAAGAAAATAGTCTACTTTGCTCTGCATTCTAATCCCATAGTTCTTTCTCTGGATGTGGATGGCATTTACCATCATGAGTCCTTTGGAACTGTTTTAGGTCTTTGCATTTCTGAGAAGGGCTAAGTCTATCAAAATCAGCCATCACACACTGTGGTTTTTTTCTGAATAGTGTTCTCCTGGTTATTCTCACTTCACTCAGCATAGGTTCATATAATTCTTTCCAGGATTTTCTGAAGTCTACCTGTTTATCATTTCTTATAGCATAATAGTATTCCATTACATTCATATACTACAACTTTTTCAGACATTCCCCAATTGATGGAAATGTCCTCAATTTCAAGTAGTTCTTGGTCACCACAAAAAAGAGCTGCTATAAATATTTTTGAACGCATGGGTATTTTTACCATTTTTATTATCTCTTTGGGATACAGTCCTAGAAGTGGTATTGTTGGATCAAAGGGTATACATATGTTTATAACCCTTTCAGCATAGTTCCAAATTGCTCTCCAGAATGGTTGGATCAGTTCAGAGCTCCACCAACAATGCATCAGTGTTCCAACTTTTTCACATCCTCTCCAACATTTATCATTTTCCTATTTTGTCACGTTAGCCAATCTGATAGGTGTGATGTGGTACCTGAGTTGTTTTGATTTGCATCTCTCTAATCAATATTGATTTAGAGCATTTTTTCATATGACTATAGATAGCTTTAATTTCTTCCTCTGAAAACTACCTGTTCATATTCCTTGAACATTTATCAGTTGGGGAATGACTTGTATTCTTACAAATTTGACTCAGTTCTCTATATATCTTATAAATGAGGCCTTTATCAGAGACACTAGTTGTAAAAATTATTTCCCAGTTTTCTGCTTCCCTCTTAATCTTGGTTGCATTGGCTTTGTTTGTACAAAAAAAAAAACTTTTCAATTTAATGTAATCAAAATTATCCATTTTGCATTTCATAATATTATCTATCTCTTGTTTGGTCATAAATTCCTCCATTCTCCTTAAAACTGTTTTTTTTTCAAAAGCATAATTTTCTCTTTTTAAAATATTATTGCCATTTCCCTGTTAACAAAGTGGTCATATTACTAAGAAACCATCACACCACAGGCTCCATTGTCAAAAAATAGTGGAAATGAGTACTTTCAATTCAAAGACTTAGTCTGACCTTTTCATTATATGAGTCTTAAATAAATGAAAAGTTAAAAAGGTACACCATAATTGAGTTTCCTTGGTTACAACTGGAAATCTCTGATAATACATTTTATGGTTAAAAAAAACAGACAAGGAACTTCACAATGGGAAATATTATGCAATTATTTTATTATTTCCACTGAAAATGAGAGGAAATCATGCACACTTAGTCACTGACCTAATTTTGGTTCAGAAATAGTCTCTAAAATTGTATTCTAATGCAAACTTTCCAAGAAAACCTTGAGGACACTAGTGAGTGAAGTTAAGGACACAGTACAGGTTCCTCCTTAGTTACTTTTATTGGACTTGATGACTGATAAAACTATATAATGTGCTATTCAGTGTTGAAATAAGCAATAAAAGAAGGTTCTTTTTTCTATTTGCTACTAGATAGCTCTGAACAGTTCGAACAAATTATAACCCTCCCTTTAGATTGAATGTCAACTCTTTAACTCAGAAGATATAAAGTTAATCCTGAGTCATTCATGAATTTCTTCATTGTTAATTAAGAGTTTTACTTCTTAATTTCTTCTTCCTGACTACCTTTTAGACATAACTAACAAGTAAAGGCCTTATCACCTCCTTCATCAGAGGAGTGGTAAGGAAATAAAAGGTTAGAAAGTTTAAACCCATTAAGTTTGTGAGTGGTTAAAATCTTAGACTAAAACTAATGGATAAAATCATATTCAAATTCTCCATAATTTCCCTACTCCAGCCCTGTCCAGAACTGGCAGTACTTGTTGAACTGTACATGCATCTGCATAGATTTTTTTTTAAAAAAGATACTCCAAATTACTTTCTACAATTTCACTTTAATTCCAGGCATTATTCATAGAGATTTATTCACAGATTTTGAGGAGGAAAATGCCTGAGTGGTCATCTAATAGGTTATAATTGCCAGTCAGAATTTCAGTGCAGATTCTTTGACTGCAAACAGCATTCTATATACCCTCTCCCCCAAAAGGAGTCAAGATACTTCAGAATATGGAATGTTTGGTTCTTTGTAGAAATAACCTCAAAGCCTGGTATATTTAAGGAATTTGGTAACACTTGTTGATTGGTTTCCAGAGTACTCTGCTGCTCACGAATTTCAGTTTATACTGTTGTTGTTTTTTTCTTTCCTGAGTAAATACTATTTCTCATTATATAAGACATAGTTTTTCTTTTCTCTTTTCCTTCTCTGATCACAGATGGAAAAGTTGAAGTATCTTGTTACTTGGTGAGTTTTTATACATAATCAATGCAGTAACCCAGCTGTCCTCACAAGATTAATGTCTAGCTTGGTGCTCAGACATGACGAGGATAATAACTGTTGTATCTTTTGAGATATCCTTGGTTCTGCTAGTTGTGAGCAATATGTCTTTACTTGGGTTTCAGAATGATAGGACTTGCAAGGAGGAAAAAGACAGAAAAGTAACAACCATTTATCTTCTAAGAAAAGTTGAATCTCTTTTACTTCTTCTTTGACAGGGGTAATTCGTCCTTCAATGTAGATTTCAACCCCTTCTATGATAAATAGATTTATAATATTTGTGGCAAAAAAAACCACCACCTACTGGTTAAGTATCAAATTATAATCCTTCTCAAAATTAATTAATCTGGTCCTCCTGTAACAGATATACATACTAACACCTGGTATATACTGACAGCCTTCCCACCTAAGTGGAAGCTACTAGAATGCACTCTACTGAAGTAGACTTCAAGAACTAGCATCAATAGTATAAATTAGTATCAGATAATGACTTTAGTAGAGAAAATATCTTTTATCCAATTTTAATCAAATTTTAATCCCAATTCCATGTATTAAACTGATTGTGTGTCAAATCATGTCCCTCAGTGTAATGATAATGGAAATTTGAAGAGTAAGGGGAGGTGGAGTCCCCACAGGCCCAAAAACCTGAGAGAATGGCTAGTTACAAGAGCAGCCTGATCAGAGCTGGGGGAAGCAGGGTAAGGAGTAGCTTCAGATCTCCTTTATGAGCCTCAGTTTCCCCATGAGTAAAATGAAGAGATTATACTAGATGGCCTCTAAGTCCTCACCTCTGTGCCTTTGAGTCTATGATTCTAATCCTGGCTCTGACACTAAACTTACCATGGGAGTCAGTTGTCTCCCTTCCTCCGTCTCAGTTTCCCCCTCTGTAAAATGAGGTGCCTTCCAATTTTAACAAGTCTATAAATCTAATTTGAGTTTTGCCACTAACTCTATGAGACCATGACTAAATCAATCTTCTTCTCTGAGCTTCAGTTTTCCCACTTCTTAAAATGAGTGGGCTAGACTAGATTACCACTAAGGTCCCTTCCCACTCCAATATTTTTTTTTCCAATTTATTTATTTATTTTTTGTTTTCAACATTCATTTCCACAAGATTATGAGCTACAAATTTTCCTCCCCATCTTTTCCCTACCCCACCCCAAAAGAGAGAGTCTATTGAATAATTCTTCCCCCAATCTGTTCTCCCTCATTCCTCCCCAACTTTCTAGTAGGGCAAGATGGATTTCTATACCCCAGTGCTTGTATATCTTATTTCCCAGTTCCAGCTCTAATATTCTAAACTTGCTTTTCAAGCCGTTGGTGGGAGGAATATTTCCAATTAGTAGCTGTACTTGATAACTATTGGTTAACATGATGCTCCCACCACCAAGAGTCATCTAGGGGAGGAGAGGGGAAAAGGAGGGGAAGGTAAGCAACCCAAGCAATTATAAAAAGCTAAAATAAAAAATAAATCTCTTCTCAGAGATACGTAGTTTTAACCTCCAAATGGATCAAGAAGTAAAAAGCCCTATTTTAGAGGTTTCCCAGAGATCCTTATATGTGTGTGTGCGTGTGTGTGTGTATATATATATACACACATACACATACACAGAAACATACACATACACACAGACACACACAGAGATTTCTGGGATATATGTGGGGGGGGGTTGTTTTGGGGAGGGAGTAAAGGCTGCACTCACATAATTGTGGCCTTCTGTCTGATCCTATGAGATGGATCCCAAAGAGAAGGTCCTATAAGCACCATGAAGGGCTAGGGTAGGCTACCCTGTACCCCTGGCTCCCAGGTAGGAAAGATGTTTGAAGGCTTGGAGTGACCACCATCCTCTGGGCTGATTTGTCATAGTAGCACAGGGCTGTTCTTTTCATTTGGGAGGAAAAAAGGGATGATGAGAAAGACTTAGGCCTCATGTCTTCATGAAAGGCCCCCTCATCCTGGAGTCAGTGTTGGAAGAATTTTTGGATAAAGAATCAACCCAAGAGCTTGATAACCAAGACTGTCATCACTTACAAAATGGAGTTATTAGAGAGGTCCAGGGCTGCCACTCAGCCCCTGGTCTGGGCAATCCATTGAGCAACACAATGTTGGAGCATGAAATCAGCCACAAAGCAAGCCACACATCCCAGGAAGCCAGTCAGGCCCTGCTGATAAACATGTGGGGCCAACCAGTAGCCAAAGCCCAGCAATCCCACCACTTGGCCCCATATGATGCCATTCTCAAATAGTCTGGAGACGATCATGGTGAAGTACTTGTGGACGGTTTCTGAGGTGGGCTGGAAACTCTGCAGCATGGCCTTGAACTTGGAGTCATACCTACAGCTGATGTCATCTCCAATGATGGCTAGTTGTTGATCAACCTATTCAGTGGTGCTGCTGAGCTCTTGGGGCAGGGTGTCCATTTCTGGGTCTACAGGGGCAGCTTCTCCTTCAGGCTCCTGCTCTTGTTGATGGCAGTAGTGGACATAGCTTCCGAAAACTTCTTCAGTCTGTCAGGCCACCTCTTCCTCTGCAGTAGATGAGGAGACTCGAACCCGGCTCACCTGCCTAGCAGCCATGCTATGAATGATGGTGTCAGCCCTGGGACCAGTGCCCCTGGGTCCCCAGGAACAGAAACCCTAAGTTCCCAGCTTCCAGGAACTGGCAGAGGCAGCAGCAACAGGCAATCTAAATCAACGTTTACTAAGCATCAGGCACCATGCTATGCCTTGAAGACACAAAAACAAAAATGAAAAATAAGAACTCTCTGCCCTCAGGGAACTTACATTTTACCAACTGACACACCAAGCACATAAATACATTGGCACAAAAATATGCTAAATAAATACCAGGTAATGATAGGGGGTGATAAAGACTCTAGAACCAAGGGAAATTATAAATGTTTTCCGTGGAAGTTACCTGAGCTCAGCTTTAAGAAAACGATATTGTGAGAGGCAATGGCATTTTATGCATGCTGGACAAGCAGCACAAAAATGTAGAAATGGGATATAGAGTAGATTTTATGTGTTAGGATTAAAAAGAATACGAGTTTGACTACACCATAGAGTACATTAAAAGAAGCAAGCTTCAATCAATCTGGAAAGGTAGAATGGAGTCAGGTTAAATGTCCAATAGAAGACTATTAAATTAAATATTTGCAAGCATAGATTAGAGTGGGTAAGTTTATCTGTTTAGATTTCCTTGACAATATCATAATTATGATCTACTTAGGATAGGGACTAAAATAATTTTCTCTTCTCTCATTCTGTTGCAGTCATAACAACAGGTCTCAGCAGAAATTCACATGGCTAGACTGAGGAACTGGTTTTCTATTGTTAAAATATTTAGGTCTCCTTGATTAAGAAATTGAGGTGTCCAGAAGTCAATAAAATAAAAATAAACTTAAAAATTGAGATTCTGTGCTTCTCTGTCCCCTGGCTTTTCTGGTTTCCTTCAAGTCTCAACTAAAATGCCAACCTCTGCCAAAAGCCTTTGCTAATTACTGCTGATGACAGTCTTTTCCTTGTGTTGACTATCTCCAATTGATCCTGTATATATTTTATTTATACACAAGTGTTTACATGTTGTCTTCCCAGTTAAACTAAGTTCCTTGATAGTGGGGACTCTGTTTTACCTTTCTTTGTATTCTCAACGCAGCATAGTTCCTAGAACATGGTAGGTGATTGATAAATGCTTATTGATTGATTGATTCATAGGCACTTAATACACAAAATGGTTGCTAGTTGAATGAATGAATGAATAAATGAATGCTCTTCCTGAAAGGCAGGAAAGCAAACAACAACTCTACTTCTTGTCTTTCTGGTGGTTAGAGCAGCTATTAGGTAGCAAGGATAGGATGATAGACACCCAGATGAAGTTTCTTTTCTCTGTTCATTTCTGTCTCTCCATCTCTCTCTGTGTCTCTCTCTGTCTCTTTCTCTCTGTCGCTCTGTGTGTGTCTCTCTCTCTCTGTCTCTCTCTGTCTCTCCACCTCATTTGTTTCTAAGTCTAGAGGTACCATGTCATAACATCCCCAATTAGGTTAAAAAGTATAATCTCCATCCCAAACTCTATTGATATGGGACTCTCTCCTTATAGACAGAGATGAAGTGTCTGCCTTGTGTGAGGAATGTGGCAGAGATGCAAGAACTTCAGTTCTCAGTTCCTTTCAGGATTCTCTAAGCGAGAAGCCCCTCTGAGTGTCCCTCTGGGAACTCTTCAAGCTTCAAGTCTTTTTTCAGAATTGAGTCATTTTGCACTGCCCAGCCTTTCAGTTTGAAGGGAGAATATAGAAGAAGCCAACCCCACTTCAGGTTACTGAAAGAAAAGACTCTGGAAAGCTTGAGAGGAGCTGACAGTCTCCATCATGTCCCTATTCCCAGCTTGCTACTTTAGAGATCTGGGGGACGTTCCCCTTGATCTAAGACTCTCTTTCTCTCTCTCTCTCCCTCTCCCTTCCTTTTGTATTGTCTGGTATATATTCTCCTGCATATCTTCTCTAATTTCTGTTTTGTAACAATTTACATGAATGGGTTTCTTTTCTATTTGCTGTATATATTCATAGTGGAACTAGTGTTTAGTGAGAAAGAGGTCAAGCCCTGGATATAAAGATTCAGGTTCTCCTCTTCCAAAAAATTACAAAATGATCAGAAGTTAGCTCAAACTCAATCATACCCCCTAGATGAACAATACTTAAAGGAGCAGATAGATATAATTCCATCCCAATATCCTCTCATTCTCTCTCAGAGGAGAGTGGATTGGTCTTGGCCCCAAATTCCTACTTTTCCTCTTGAAAAGGATCAAACCTCCTTTGGAGAAGGGGCAGGGGGGAAAGAGACAAGAGAGGTCTATGTTGACTTTCTCAAAGTGTCCTCACTATATGTAGAAGGCCTCTTTCTTCATTACAGAGGTCATCTAACTTGATCTCATTCATGGTAGTATTCGTGAGATTTTTATCTCTAGAGTTACTAAAGAATTATTATATTCTCAGTTCAAACCACAGGATCGTAGACTTCTATCTGGAAGACCCTGAACGTTTATTAAGTTTAACCTCTTCATGTTATAGATTGGACACAGAGAGCTTATGTGACTTGTCCAGTATTACTCCAATCTGAGATGGCAGTGCCTAGATTTAAAACAATGTGCTCTGATTGCAAATTCATCACTCTTTCCACTGTGCCATGGAACTCAATTCCACAAGTACTTATTATGAATATGCCAGGCACAGTGGTAGGCATGATGAATACAAAGACAAAAATAAAACAATCCCTGCCCTCAAAGACATTCTACAGAAATGTACGCTCCATTTGTAGAAGGGTGTATGTACATATGTGTGCGTGTACGTGTGCATGTGTGTGTGTGTTGTAGATCTGCATAGGTATTTTAACTGAACTAGAACATTTTCCCCAAAGTTCCTTCAAACTTAAAAATGAATTAGGTGTTTTTCCCCTTTTTCTTAAACAACGATATTTCTTTTTTTCCAGTAGAGTTCAACCATCCAAGCATCTATGTTGTGATCTATTTTTTAATGATCCCAAAATCTCTTCTCAGAAGAGCACATTTAATAAACAGTACCTTTTGCTTTTATTTCCCTTATTATTCTTGAGGAATAGAAAGTAGTTCTGTTCCCTTCATTCTTTCTTTTAAATGTTAAGTAAGATTCTGCTACTTGTCCACACATTTCAATGAAACTAGTCAGAAATATTATTAAACTTTGTAGGAAGCAGAGAAAAAACAAGAACCTTCTTCTACACCATTATCACAAAATTAATTTGTGATAAGACTAGGCATGAGGCAGATCCCACTCTTAAGTCTTTTTCTTTTTAGATCTGTGCTAAACTTACTAAGAAAGACTTTTTCAGAACTGAATGTACAGATAGTGTGATAGTGAGCTTGAAGAGTTTTTTCTGAAGACGCTTAAGTATAAGATGCCATTCCTAGCATTAAACTTGAAGAGTCAGAATTTATGGTCATAGGTCCAAAATCATTTTGCATTTCTATGGGATTTGATTGTATTTTCTAGAAATGGCAAAATGTTCCTTTTGAATAGAGTAGGCTAAAGCTCACAATTACACATATGCTAAAAATGTACTCCTGAGTAATGTTATTACAGTGTGTGTGTGTGTGTGTGTGTGTGTATGTGTGTGTGTGTAAGCACTATCTTAAAAGAGAAAGCAAGTTATATGCACAAATTGAAGTTATTCAGACTGTATCTTAGTAGCTTGCCATACTGTGATCCTTTCCAGATCAATGTTTTCCCTTTGTTCATCCTCTAACAAGCTAAAAAATATTTCTCTTCTCTTTGACTTAACCTTGTCCATTTCCCCTCAAAGAACAAACTCATAGTGTAAAATGAAAATAGCATTACCTTTTAATTATAGGGTCTAATAATTGCATTGGTGGAAGTGCTTTGGTGTCTCAGCACACTCTTGTAATATTTCATGAATCTATCTCAGAACAAGTTCAGGAGCATTAGAGATTGTCACAGATAAACCTTAATGATTCATTGACAGAAGCTTGTGAAACTAACAAGAACTGTGGAACACAGGCTGCGAATGATGATTCAGCTGAAAAAACAACTCCTCTAGAAAATAACATAAAAGGAATAAGAGAATTTATAAATTTGAACCATTAAGGAGACAGTTGCCTCTTGAGAAACAAGTCATTCTTTCAATACAATCTAAGTGATGATCCTAGCAAGAACTGAATTGTCCTGATGATTACTGCAGAACTTCTCTATGTAATTAGTCATTTTCTTTTCTTTTTTTTTTTGATATATTGAATGATATATTTTGTTTAAGACTATGTGGACACATTAGTAATAAATTGTTATGTTATGTTGTTGTGAATGTTATGCTTTATTTTACTGCTGAATGAATAGAGAGTTCATTATACTATGTGATCAGACCCTTGAAATTATTCACAGCAGCAGTCCTCAGGTGTGCTACCATGATGGGTGCTACACTGTCTCAAATGAAAAACAAAGATATGGTTTAATTCCATGAGAAATGTATAACTAAATCATCATTGGGTGTTAGAGTTTATTGCATCAGACCTTGGCTTGATGTGGTTGTTGTAAGAAAAGATAGCTTAAAATTTAGGGAGCCAAGTATGGCAAAGGAAAGAGTGCTGACCCTATAGTGAGTAGATGTGGGTTCAAATACTACTGGATATTTATTACCTGTGTTGCAATTTACTAACTCCATAACTTTGCACTTAACTTTGGCTAAACCTCAAAGGGGTTGATGGAATAAATGGTCCTTCTGAGGTTCCTTCCAGGTCTAGATCTATTTCATTAAAATGGTATGATGTGATCTTAAGCAGAAGTATCAAATATGTCACAATATTCCTAAAGGCAACCTGAACCAGATTAAAAAGTAATTGGGAAATATTGAACAAAATAAATAAAAATACAATAGGCTATTGATCATTTAATATGAGGGTTTCTAAGTGAATGTGCGGCTCATGCTTCATGCATGATTTAGTGATTCTATTTGAGTCTGACACAACTACTCTTTAAAAACACTTTTTTCCTAGTTAAATTCCCCTTTGACAGAAATTATACGTGCTTTTTGCTTCATGAAATTTGGAAATGTAAGGGTTTTTTAACTGTTCTTTTTATTTGGCCCAAGCTTGAACATTTTATTTGTGAGGAAAATTCCACAGTTGACTGAGGCTATAGAATTTAGCTGAGACTTCCAATAATTAACTCAAGAAGATTAGTCGGTTAGGAGTAAAAGAATTCTGGCTCTATTTTAAGATAACCACTTGCTAACTCCTGTCTATGTTTGATGGTCAATTTACAACTTGATCTGAAATAATTTTTTTCTCTTTCTGTTATCTTTTGATACATAAACTTCCTTTCTTCCTATTTGTGTGCTGTAAATTTTACAAACTCGTCTTTGAAATACAAATCTTCCCATTTTCCTTTTGGCAACGGTATCTTTTTTTTTTCCCCTCTGGTGTAACTTGTAACTATATAAGAAAACTTTGTCTATTGTCCAGAGATAAAGCCTGTGTTCAGAGCAAAATAATAATAAAACTTGGTTTTAATGTCTCTTCTCTTTTAATATGTCTCTTTAATGTGTGTTGATAAGTATCATTTGTTGCAGTATCTATGAACAAATCATCAGATATATATAACACATATATATATATATATATTATATATCTTTGTTATATATATATATAACAAAGATGGCATCAGTCATTCAACATTCCAAATTCTAGGCTAGGACTGTGCAGACATATTGCTTTTTCAAGGGACAAATCAGAATTGAATCAAGAAAGTCCTTGCATCATAGTAAAAAGAACCAACTACACAATCCAGTCACTCAATTTTTGGGGACCCAGTTTCCTGGCTGTTGTTCTGACTAGAGCCAAATGAAGATGGGACAAGTTATTATGCCAAGATATTCCTATTTCTGACTCAGCCACAGGATCTTATTACTAGAGGTTTTGAAATGGAAAGGAACTTTTTCACATTTTTAAATCAGAAGTTCATGGTTTAATCCTAATATCCTGCTAATCAGAGCAATCAAGGGTAGCATGATCTTAGGCAAGTCACGCAACCATTCAGTATTCCCTGGAAATTTTCCAAGGCCATAATCCATCGATAAATCTTTAAATATTTGTTAAACACCTACTATGTCTTTTAGCTTTGTATAAGCGTGAGTATAGAAAAAAGAACCGAAAGACAGTGCCTGTCATTAAGGAGTTCTCAATCACAGGAGACAACATGCGAACAAATATATACAAATAAGCCATATATGTGATAAACAGGAACTAATAAACAGAAGGAAGACTAGAATTAAGAGGAGTTCCAGCATGAGATGGAACTTTAGTCGGAAATTAAAGGAAGTTGGGAAATTAATAGGCAGAGTTGCTAAGAGAAGTATGAAGAAACAGCCAGAGAAAATGACTGGAGCTAAGAGATGGAGTGCTTTCTTCATGAAACAACAAGGCCAGGGACACTGGATCCAAGGGTGTATGGCAGGGAGTAAGGTGTAAGAAGGCAAGAAAGATAGGACAGACTCGGGTTATAAAAGGCTGTGAATGGCAAGCAGAGGATTTTGTATATGATCCTGGAGATGACAGGGAGCCCCTGGGTTCATTGAATAGGAGAATGACATTATTGGACTCACTATCTAGGAAAAATCACTTTGGTGGCTGAATGGAGGATTCATTGGAGTGGGGAGACACTTGAGGCAGGGGGTCCCACCAGTAGCCTATTGCAAAAGTCCAGGCTTACTAGCTATGCAACTCTGAGCAAATTGCTTAACCCTGTTTGCCTCAGTTCCTCATTTGTAAAATGAGTTGGAAAAGGAAATGGCAAACCATTGCAGTAACTTTGTAATGTAGTGACAGTGAGGCTACCTCTACTGCAGACAATCAGAAAACTAATCAGTGGGAATTAATGAAAAATTATGGTTCAACAAATGAGCCAAAGAGACCAAATTTAGAATTTGGCAGTATAGGCCTAAAATTGTCTCTATCTCACCTTCCACGTTCTCTAAAAGCAATACTGAAATCAGGGGATTGCTGGACATCTGAAGCAGTCAATCCTAATAAGGAAAAAAAAATCCTAACAAAATAAATTCACAGCATCAATTTATCAAGGACAAGGCATTGATGCAATGTTGTGAAGAAAAGCAAAGGCAATAACTTAGGCTGGACCTTCTCTCACCTAAGACTAAACTTCACAGAAAGGTCTGCGTACATTCCAGGAGAACAAGAATTATGAATTAACACCATTATAAGAGCTTGGAGAGAAAATACCAATGCAACATTATTCAAAGAAAAGGGACTTCACAGAAGAGTCAGGAGTCAGTGTTACATGCTTGTATAACTTATTATTTTGCTGATAGGAGAGACGGAGAGAGAGAGAGAGAGAGAGAGAGAGAGAGAGAGAGAGAGAGAGAGAGAGAGAGAGAGAGATGCAATTCCTGAAGTCACTGCTGCCTTCTCAAGGTAAGATTGAGCACTAAATTATTTTTTTAAATTTCTTTGTCAATATTCACTGAAATTACAGGAAAAGGAAAGAATGAGAGAGTCATTCTGAATAGCCTCACTCATCCCAAGGCTATCATTTTAGAAAGGTTTTTTTTCCCCTCTACATCACTTCACAAACTACTTTGGCTAAGATCAAGTAGAACAATGTGTTCTCTGGAAGAATTATGTAAAGAATATATCACTTGGTTTAATTAGATTTCCTATGGTTCAAGATTTCAATGTTTCCTTAAAGAAATTCAAACTTATGAAACAGCCAAATATAAAACAAAGAAAACATTTACCTAAGTCATTCCTTTTTTCTCTGAGATTTCTGGTTATAATTCACATATTTCCTAATGACAAAATTTTAGAGCTGAAAGGTACCTTAGTGAGCATGTAGTCCAAATTCTTTATTTTGTAGGAAAAGAATCTTGTCTAGATGCATTTTAAATGACCTGTTCCAAATCATACATCCTGATCATTTTTGCAAATAATGCAAAACAGTGCTGCTCCCTCCCAGCTTAGCTGTGACACTCTATAGCCCTGCCATAGGATCTTTCATTTCAGGATTGAAAAATGACTTTCCAATAATTATCACTGTCCTTTTCTCAACAGGACTTTGGAAGTAAATAACCATGCACTTAATGTGTCAGAATACCTGCATGATCCTGTTTACTATAAAAGTCATATTTATTAATAATACTGAAATCAACAGCTTTAATTAAACCTTTAAGGTCAAAAACCTGGAAGGGAGACTGAGAAGCAAAAATCCCAGTACTATTGAAATATATCTCATTACAGAATGCAAAGCTCACTTTGAATTGATTAAGGTCACAGTGACTCAGGTACAAAATCATGCTGAAACTCTGTTCCCCGCTCTCTTGATTGAATCTCAACTTCCTTTCTGGTATTTAAGGGAAGGACACTGCACGTCATGGGTCATGCACGTGCAAAGAAACAAACATATTAGTAAAACAAGAAGATTCAAGTTGACTTTTTTTCCTACATTCACTAAAACCCTGCTCTTTCAGAAAAGTCCACTCACATGCCTCAATATGCCACAGAGTTAAGAACAAATTACTTGTCTCAGTATCAAAAAATCATGTAACAGAATCTATTTCCTGAAAATTATATTTCATAGAAGTAAATTTAAAGTTTACATCTTTGTTGGGTTCACTAAAATATTAATTGTTTAATGATTTTATTAATTTGGATGTTGCCTCCAACTCTG
>CM053580.1:430351269-430372779 GCA_028627135.1 Pseudochirops cupreus | reverse complement strand
CCAACAGCATATTTTATTCTGATTGTTCATCACATCTCCTTACTGGCTATTTGCCATAGCTTACACACACCATGCACTTCTCCATTGCTCTCTGTGTGACTTTAATTTTTGATTCTTTGGAGATTATACTGCTAAATATCTGAGGCCACACAGCCACAATGGTAGAATTATAATTAAGTAAATCTTGCCACTTAATAGGCACTTAATTATAGCATAGTACATTGTAATTGTTATGGCACTTTGGATTTTTCAAAGTGTTTTCATGTATACTTTTTCAATTGCTATTTGTTTACAAAAAACAAATGAGAAGTAGTGAAATAACTTTTATTATTATCCTAATTTTACACATACTGAGGCTAAAGTTCAAAAACTATATCCTATTTGAAGTTTCTCTCTATGATCTTTATGATCTGATGATCATAAAAGCCAAAGCCAGGACACAAGCACAGGTCATAGGTTTGTAGATTTAAAGTTAGAATAGGTCTTAGAAACGTATTTAGTGACAGTCCAACCCCCTCATGTTTCATTTGAGGAAACTGGAGCCTAGCAAAGTTAAGTGCCTAGCCCAAGGTGAGAATCTAGCAAGTTTAGGCACCTAACCTATTAAATGTCAGATTTCAATCCAGTTTCTCTGTGGACTGAACCAACGTTGATCTAGTTCTAAACCCTGATTTTATAGAGGAGGAATCTGAAGCCCAGAAACCTGTGAAACTTTCCAGTCAAGGTTACACTAACAGTAAGCAAAAAAGCCAAGATTTGAAGGAAGTCCTTGGACACAAGATCCATTTTCTTTTGGATACATTACCCTAGTTCTAGGGCATCTAGGTGATTCAGAGGATAATGTGCTGAGCCTGGAGTCAGGAAGACTCCTCTTCCTGAGTTCAAATATAAACTTAGACAATAGCTGTGTGACCCTGGGCAAGTCATTTTACCCCATTTGCCTCAGTTTCTTCATCTGTAAAATGAGCTAGACAAGAACATGGCATTCCAGTATCATTGCCAAGAAAATACCAAAAGGGGTCATAAAGAGCTGGACACAATTGAGCAACAAAAACTCTAATTTCTGATTCCAGGACCAGTAGCTTTTTTCTGAGTATATTTCTTTTTTGGAGAGGGGTGGGAGGAGTGGAGTTTAATATTTGTTTATTTATTTATTTTAAAATTTCCCCAGTTACATGTAAAAACAATTTTTACATTCATTTTTAAAATTTTGAGTTCCAAATTCTCTCCCTTTCTCCCTTCCTACCCACCCCCTCCCCCACTAAGAAGGTAAGTAGTTTGATAAAGGTTATACATGTGTAGTCATGCAAAACATAGCCATAATACTCATGTTGTGAGAGAAAACAGACCAAAAAAACTCAAGAAAAAAGTTTTTAAAAAGTATGCTTCAATCTGTATTCAGGAGATATCAATTCTTTCTCCCAGTATATTATGTTTCTAACTCCACAATGACGTAATTCATTTTAATGTAAGCTATCTGAATAGAGGCATAGTGGCCTAAAAGATAGAAAGCTGACGTCAGGCTCAAGAAGATCTGGTTTGAGTCCTGCCTCTAGAACATAATGACTATGTGATCCTGAAAGAATCATTTATTCTTTCACTGATGGAGGAAACTCTTTTGTGGTGATAAATTGCATAACATTTGTTAGTTCACACTTCTGGGGAGCATTCCATCTGGACCAAAAAGAAAGCAAAACATAAATAGACATCTCTCATCTTACAGATTACATGTGTTCCAGTAAAGTTGTATATAAACAAATCCTATTTTTCCTTTGATTCCCATTAAAAAATCAAAAATATGTTCCTACAGGAAAAAATATACCAAGTAAAGGAAGTTAAAATGTTTTTGGTATTTGTAGAATATATATCGGATTGCATGCCACTATGGTGGGGGTGAAGAGGGCAGTAGAGGCAGGGGGAGAAAATTTGAAACTCAAGGGATTATGGAACTGAATTTTGTAAACTAAATTTAAATAAATAAATTTCAATTTAAAAAATAGGACAATAACCAACCCAATTTAATGTTAAGCATAAACTATAAGTTTGATGTGTTTTGCAGTAATCATAGGATCATACACTATTAGAACTGGAAGGGACTGTAAAAGTAACTGAGTCCAGTCCTTTCACTTTCACAGGTGAGAAAACTGAGACTTAGAGGTTAAGTGACTTGTCTTCAATCACACTAATAGTAAGTGTCTAGGCTAGGATTTGAACCAAGGTCTTCTGACTCAAAATTTATTTCACACTGCTTGCTAGACATCTCTCATTGACATCCTGCCAGCACCTCAAATTCCACATATCAAAAACTGACCTTACCTTCCCATGAAAACCCTATTCTTTCTCTCTAATCTTTCATGAAATTCTATTTGTTCTACCTCAATATCTCTCACCTCCATCCTTTGGTTCTCATTCCCTCACCAGCCCAGTTCAATACTCATCACATCTTGTTTGACTCTTGTGATCATCTTCATCTGGTCTCCCTGCTCTCTTTTCTGTAAGGAGTCCTCTCTTTTAGACTCAAAATCTTCCAATTATATAGGTCCATCTACATCACCTTCCTTGTTCAAGAAATTTCAGGGGGTTCCTATTACCCATAGGTTAAAATATAAACTCTTTAACCTTTGACTTTCCTTTATAACAATGGAGCAATTGTGATACTCATCCATTTACTGTCTTCTTTCTCTTTTATCCCCAATTGCTTCCTCTGCAGCCTTGTCAACCACTTCACTACACAGACCAAAGACTATGCTCCTGAACAGAAGCTCTTACCTTTTTGTGTGTTTCAGAGGTCCCTTTTGTAGACTGATAAAGCCTATGGATCCCTTCTTACTGTTATTTATGCATAAAATCAAACACATAAGAAATCAATTATATCAAAGTGCAATCTGTAGAGAAGAAAACTACAACCACATGGAATTTGATGATGGGTCTACTAAAAACAGTAATTCCAAAGTGGTGATAAGTGTAAATAAATTTTTACCAGATATTAACAAGAATTATAATGTCATATAATAATTTCTAAAAATTTCAATTGGTGACAAAGTCACAAACATAGATATTGTTAATGATACATTTTTGTTGCCCACATTCATAATTGAAAGAAAGGCTAAATTTCAGTTAGATGTTACTGGGGGAAAATTATACATATATATATGTATATATATGTATATGTATGTATGCATGCATATACATACATATATGTATGCATATATACATATATATGTATGCATATATATATACATGTATATATGTATATGTATGAGAGAGACAGATTTTTCCCCATCTAAGTTTTGCAGACTCCTTGTAATATATCCATGGATCTTCAAACTGAAGTTAAAAAGTCCTGCCTTAGAAGAAATTTCTCCCTGGGGATCCACTCTCTTGATTGGTTACTATTTCTCCCAAACCATTATATCAGGTTGGGATAGCCCCAGCCTCAAGGTTTTACTTCACTGCTTCCTCTCCAACTACCACCACCTCTCCTACCCTCTCCTCCATTTCTGGAACCATGGCCCATGATTAATTCAATGCTTCCATTCATCTTAGTTGGAATATGTCAGTCTATTCCTCTATGGCCCCACTCACCATTCCTTTAACTTTCCAGAACAAAGTGCTCTTCCTTGATCATCACTCTCCTATATGTGCTGGCTTCCTTCCTTAGCTCCTTAAGAGAAGGGTCTGTTTTTGCTTTAGAGTTTGTATCCCCAGCATCTAGCACAGTCTTTTGGACTTAATAAGACTTAATAAATGTTTATTTTTCATTCATTTGTTCCCTTAGAAACCATAATAATCTTGTCCTTGCCTGGGGATCATCCACATCTGAAATTATCATGGCCCTGAACCTACCCCCATTTTTCTTTTATATTTATAATTTTTAATGAGTAGAAGGGCAAGTTCATCAGGAGGTCTTTAAGATGCCTTTCCCCTAATTGCGAGTGTGTTCGAGTTTAAAACTTTCAATTCTTGTCAAGCAAAGATGTTTCTTCATAAATCCTGAAGTTTTAATGTTATGGTTTTCACATTTACTCAGCACAAGGAAACAAACCCTCTATAGTTTTAAAGTTGTGTTTAATTCAGATTTTACCCAATAAAATTATTGCTGCGGATACACAGTTCTTATGAAGCTCTTCTGGGACTATCATCTGAAAGCCAGAAAAGCCCCAGCACAGAAGCTCCATGTACTCTCAAAGGCATAGTTTTGCAGTTGCAGGAAAAATAATTAGGCACACAGCACTCCAAGATGTAGGTAAAAGCAAAGATTCATCCAACCACTGAGGCAAAAAAAAGCAAAATATCAAGCAGTAATTCTTTCAGACACCCCCAAAAGCAGCAAGAGCTAAGTCTTTGGATATGATGTGAAAGGGTTAGTGAAATTACTTATAGGATATTTCTAATTGTCACTTAAGGGCAATGATATTATAGGCCAGCCTATGGCCCAACCCATTTTACCAGGTAATACATATCCAGAGGCAGAAATAGAAAACATTTTTTATTTTCTAAAAAAAGTTCTATTACCCATTTATACAAAGAAAAAGGACAATATTATGTATATTAAGGTCAAGTATCTACTATATACCACAGTATGTATTCAATTCAGTAGAAGATTGGGCTTGGAATAAAAAAGACCTAGGCTCAAATTCTCCCCCTACCACTTAATAACTGTGTGATATTAGAAAAGTCACAGATTTTCTGGGTCTCAAATTCCTCATCGTTGAAATGACAGGTTTGAACTCCATTTTTAAGTTCCTTCATGCCCTAAATCTAGGATGCTGTGTTCCTATCCAAACACAAGCATTTATTGAAGGCTTCCTTACAGTGTGTCAGTCATTGTGCTACATGCTGGCCATATAAAGATAAAAACGAAAGTCTCTGCAGGAACTTGCATTCTAACAGAAGAAGGAAATTAATAACCTGGGGTATAAATGGACCAATTTTTTTCCCTGTAGAATTGTTATCCCTTTGCTGCCCATCAGCAGTCTGCTCAAGCTATGTGCCTTTGCTCCTATATATTGATAAAAGGAGAGAAAAGTAGGCAGAAATGCTATAAATAATGGTGTCAAAAATAAACAAGTAGAAATTTAGGAGAAGCAAAAATGGAAAATAATGATATTAATTTTGTTTATTTGGTCTACTCTTCTTTAAAATTCAAAAGGATATAACTAAGCTGAATGGACCCAGCCTGTTCCACTGAGCCAGCCATAGAATCTCCCTAAAAGATAGAGCAAATTGTTTAAATGTCAGTGGAGATCTTTAAGCCCCTAGTGGTTGGGCTTATCAAGTGAAAATGTCTCAGATTTTAAAAATAGATACATACCTAAAAGTCCAAATTGCTTCCCAAGGTGCGGGCATTCACACATACACACACACTCACACACACACTCATACTACAACACACTCATCAGTCTAAATACCTCATCTTTCATTTTGAAAATTTGGATAGAATGTATTAGAAAATAACAGAACTGACAGACTGACATTCTGCTACATTTCACCACACTTAAAAGATCCCTGACAAGAGACCCTTTACATTTCAGTTCCAGACCAGCCTTACAATGGAGGCTCTCAGAACTATGTAAAATGTAATGGTGATTACCGTGGCCACCACTGCCTGATGACTAGGAATGTTACATTTAACCCCTCTCCCAGAGCTCTCAGACACCCATAAAGGAGTCTGAGGATGGCTAGTTTCTCTGCTATTGGCCCCAGCCCCTACCAATGGTTTTCTTCCCCATTGCAGGAGCAATACCTGCACCCCAGTTCTATTTAACTGCTTAACACATACTTAACAAGCAGATTGTTGTTGTTCAGTCATGGCCAGCTCTTCATGACTGCATTTTGGGTTTTCTTGGCAAAGATATTGGGGTGGTTTGCCATTTCCGTCTCCAACTCATTTTACAGATGAGAAAACTGAGGCAAACAGAGTTAAGTAACTTATCTAGGGTCACACAGCTAGTAACTATCTGAGGCTAGATTTGAACTCAGGTCTTCCTGACTCATGGCCCAGTGCTCTATCCACTGCACCACCAACAGCCAGATTAACTTTTACAAAGCAATATTAAGTTCAAAGGTACAGCAAGAATAACCAGATTACATTCCCCAATGTTTGGGGCCAAACCTCCCACTCTTGCATCATCTCATAATCTGGGGAAGGGACAGGAATTATGTCCATAGCTTAGTTCATTTGCAATATAATTCAGTTTTTAATTTCCACCTCAAAATCCAATCATACACACTCTGACTTTAAAATATTTTAACAAATATTTCAATATAATTATTTTTCTTTGCAATCTGATATATTTTATTTTATGTATTTAAAAACATTCAGAGAAAGGGTTCACAGGTTTCACCAAATTATCAAAGGGGTCCATGACATAGAAAAGGCTCCTCTAAAACTATAAATTCTCAGCTTGTTGTGGTTTAGAGGAATTTAGAGAATTCCTGAACTTTGTGTTTATTTCAATTTGTTATTTTTTAATTTGAAATTTTATAACCATAAAAAAATTCAAACATTGCAATATATTACAAAAGAAAAGGAAGAGCATTCTGCAAAAAACTGTGGACCTCTGTTACATAAACTCTTCATCATAGTGTTCTCCCTGTTACATTTTTGCATAGATTATATTCAGGAAATATAGCACAAGAGCAAGTATAAAAGGGAGGTGGTATTATAAGAGAGAGCTAATCTATCCCCCTCTAATTCTATGGTGCAAAGCCTCAGCTGGTCCTATTGCTGCTCAGTCATCTTTCTCACCCTTCTGATTCTCTCTGACTCCCAGAAGTGTCCCAAGGACTACAAGCATGATTGTTTTGGAGTCCACACACAGAAGAAACAGTTGAAGGAATTGAAGATGCTTTGCTGAGAGAAGACTCAAAGAAATTTAGGCATGAGAGCTGTCTCCAAGTATTTGAATGGGCCTCTCATTGTGCAGAAGGATCATATTTATTCTGCTAGGCTCCAGAAAACAGATCCAAGAGCAAAGAGACAAATTTAGACTTGATGTCAGGAAAAATTTCTTCATGGTTAGATTTGTCCAGAGGTAGAAGGAAATGTCTCAGGAGGAAGTGAATTGTCTCAACCCTTAATTCACTGAAAAAACTGGGGCCATTCAATATGAATTCTCTTCTCCCCATTTCTTAATCTCAAAACTCTTTGATAGCATCCCTCACTTTCTCCACTTTCCCTCAATCTGAAATAAAGACGTGGCCTGTCTCCATCTCTTCATCTCTCTCCAGGATTCATCCGTGACTCTCTTGGACTTTCTCTACAATCCCCAGGCTCTGGGTTACTCCATCTTTTCCTTAGGCCTCCACCTTTTCAGCCCCCTCCCCCAGTACCTTAAGGGTAACAATTCTCTGTCTTCTTACATTTGTATTCCAAGAAGTTGTCATAGAGGCTAGAACAGATTTTGACTTGCATTAACAACTCTCTATTAGATGTATCAAACAATGACTGGTAGGCATCCCAAAATCAACACTGAACTCATTATCTTTGGAAAACTTACCTCCTTGTCTGAATTTGCTAATATCTATAGAAGTCACCATCATTATTCTAATCACTCAAATTGATAACCCCAGCTTGATCCTGAGTTTTTCATTCTCCTTTGCCTCAAATACCCTATCAATGTCTCAATCTTTTCATTTTGAATGCCAAAATATCCCTCACATCCAACTTCTCTCCACTCCACAACTACCACCTTAGTTTAGACCGTCACTCATTTCTTTCCTACATTATCACAACCTTGTCCTAATTGCCCTCCTTGGGGCAATTCCAGTTCGGCCTACACCCTGCTGTCAAAGTAATTTTCCTTAATTACAGATCTGACCATCCAACTCTTATTCAATAAACCCCAATGGCTCTCTTTGTTTCCTCTGAGTTCAACCAGAAATTCCTCTGATCACGTTTTATAGCTTTTCCCAATATTCTCTCAAGTCACTGATTCCAACCTCTTAAGACATTACTCCAGCTCCTGCACTCTCTGAGCCAGTAAAACTTGTTTTTATTTTCTTTCCTCCTTACACATAGCATTCAATTTTTTATCACTGTGCTTACACATGGACCGTGTCTGATACAGGCAATTCACTCCTTCCTCACTTCCATATCAGAGTATCCCTCTCTTTCTTCAAGGCACAGCTCAAACATATTTATCCTCAAAGCTTTTTCTGATACCACCAGCTGTTGCAATACTCTTCCTTCCAAACATCTTCCTTTCTCCAGTTTCTTCTATTTTCTCCTATCCATTTCCCCCTATCTGTATCTGTACCCTGCCTATTTACATTCTTCATCCATCTCCAAACTAGACCACCAGTCTCCATTGGTATCTTGTGCTTTTCTATCTCTACTAATGTGATCATCTTTGTCTCTCCTAGGACTCTTCCCCATCTCCATTTGTTGAATTTGTATACATTTTTTAAAATTTTATTTTAGACCCAGATTGCCAGAACACAAATGCAGAATAGAGAAAAGAAACAAAAACATATCATAAACTTCAATATTGGAACTTAAATACAAAGTTAAAAATAAAAAAAGCATCATGGCATAGCAGAACATAAGAGAGGATTCAAAATATGTAATAACACATTTTCATTTAAAGAAAGCCTTACAATAAATACTACTCATTGTGTTGAGAATTGTGCATCTTTTCTTTGCTTCCTTGTGAGTTTTCTTTTGTTCTGTGCTGCTCATTTTTTTACTTTGCTCTTTTTCCCCTCCTCCCACCTCCCGGAAGGCCACAACAAAGTTTGGATATGTTTCCCCATAACTATAGATATATACATACACATACACATATATATGTACATATATAGATATATACTTTCCCAAACATACTCTACTCCTGATCTTTGTTTTTATGTTTGTGCATGTATCCATTTTTTAAGGTTCAACTCAATGCCACCTCCTCTAGGATGCTACCCTGATCCTCAGGCCCTGAATAACTGCCCTCCTAAGCCTAAGCAGCATCATTTTTGAAGCTTTCAAATACATTCAATATGTATTGCTTTGTAGTCATGTGCACGCTATACTCCCATAACTGACTTTAAGCTGCATTGATGTGCTTTATCTAAACTTTATATCTCTTATGACACCTCATGAAATATTATTCACACCAGGGGACTTAATGGTTATTGGACTTATTGAATATAAAAGATAATTCTTACTTTAGAACAATAATTTAAGCAAAAGGATTTGATACAACTTGTACCTAAGAGTTTGAAATACAGACAGCATTTCTCTGAATGCTATCATCTATTTTTTTAAGTGATTCATAGCCAATGAGAACCTGTTGGAGTCTCCTCTAACTAAAGCCCAAACCTCAAAGGTGTAATTAAACCTTGGAAATTATGACATCACATTATTTGTCAAATATCAATTATTAGTGCCCTCATAACACCTCTTTTAGTTCATACTTCTTGAAAATTATTTTTTATTTTGTCCTGTTTTAAAATGCTTCTTCACACAAATGATTCACGTAAATACATGGTACCCTCAAGAGAAGCAATTCCATGTTTGAACTCTTGAGGCAAGAGTACAAAGATATCTTCTGTTTCTCCCTGTGATTGATACACCATTGCCCTAAGTGAAAGGTTGTGCCCACTACAATTTCTGAGTAATTTACAATTGCAAGGTAGGCATTTTAATGTCCATACATCTACCTAAGTCAAAATGAAGGAAAGAACTGTGCTGACTATTTTCTGGAATCAGTATGACCTTTAGGACTTCCTGTCACAATCACCATGTAAAGGCTTTAGAATAAGCCTTTTATATCTTTTTATTTTTATTTTTTTAATTTTATTTATTTTATTTTTATTTTATTTATTTTATTTTTATTCTAAAGAAACTACTTAATTACTCCTCCCGACACTGCTGCCTTGACTTCTACTTGCTATCACCCATTTATTACTAATACTTCTGTTTTGAGTAGAATAGCAGGCTTAGAGGACAGGTCATGGTCAAGTTGAAACCTAAAATAATATCTTAGGATGGAGAAGGGGGTGGACAGAATGTGTCAGAAACTTGACATTCATTGATATTTACGGAAAAGATTGTTATTAAAGTAGGAACAAATCTTTTAAACCCATTTAATCCTAACCTCATGCATTCAACCTATAGTTTTCATCCTCCTCAGAGATAATCTAGAAAAAAAATTAGTCTACACATGATATTTCCATTTTCTCATTTCCAACTCACTTCTCAACATCTTGTAATCAGACTACTTTCAAAGTTACCCCTTGATTGAAACTGCTTTCTCCAAAGTTACCAATGAATCTTTTAATTCCTAAACATTAAAAATTTATTCTTACATAAAGTGTTTTCTTAGTTATCCTCCATGAATTTTCTTTAATAGTTGACTTTTTAAAAAAAACACATTTACCTCTTTGAAATTCTTTCATCCCTAGAATTTCATGGCTCTACTCTATCCTTGTTCTCCACCTGTATTTCTAACTGCATTTTTCCTGTCTCCTCTGATGAATTATCATCCATTTCCAGTCTTCTTTGCATTGGTTTATCATAAGATTCAGTCTGACACTCTCTCTCTCTCTCTCTCTCTCTCTCTCTGTGTGTGTGTGTGTGTGTGTGTGTGTGTGTGTGTGTGTGTGTGTGTCTTATTCTCCCTCCTTTGACCATGCCCTCAACTCCATTTTGAGCTTTAGGTTCACATCATTGTTTTCCTCTCTTACACATCACCTTCATACTATGGCTAGATGCTCCTTCAAATACCCTAATTTCCCAGTCCTAAGGCTACTCAATTCCCATGCTCTACTTCTCCACCATTCCACTTCAACTATATATAGGAATGGTCATAACCTAAAGTTTGCTATTGCCCATGTATTCCACTTCTATCTTCGTGAATTCTGAAATTCCTTTATATGATCAAAATCTTTTTTCATTCTATCTTTCACTGTCTTGAGATCTCTAACATTGTTCTTTATTCTCACCAGGACCTCCATTTTCTCCACCCATCAGTTCCTTCACAGGCCATTACCCATTAAATTGAGTTACTCTTGGGGGACCAGTTCAGCACTATACAATTAGAAGAAAACCCTAAAGTAAGGTTTTTGCTTAGAAATAATGAGATTAACTCATCAGAGTATTAGTCTTGGTGAAGATCCTGATTCCTTTCTCTACAAAGCTAACAAAAAACCCAACAAACAAAATCTATCAATTGCAAAAAGAATTCACAAAATGCTCCAAGCCTCCTGGCAATCTATAGTTTGTAGAGTCAGTCAAATTTACCTCTATCAATTATCCGCCTGTATCAAATTATCCCTTTCCTTCTCTTACACAAAAGATCCAATGTCAAGGTGTAATTAAAATTTTGTTGCTGTTGTTCAGTCACATCCAACCCTTCATGATTCCATTTGGAATTTTCTTGGCAGAGATTTGCCATTTTCTTCTCTAGCTCATTTTACAGATGAAGAAACTGAGGCAAACGGGGTTAAGTGACTGCCCAGGGTCACACAGCTAGTGTCTGAGGTCACATTTTAACTCAGGAAGATGAGTCTTCCTGACTATTTGGGGGGAGGAGGAGTCTATCCCACTGTACCACCTAGTTGCCCTATATTTGTCTAGCAACCATTGTTTAAAATGTAAATAATTAGTGAGCAAAACTTTTTTTTAATATCAAAGATATTCTTACTAACAACCTGGATGCACTGTTTACAGGACAATAAGTCAAAAAGGAGAAATAGAGAGTGCAAGAGATTCTCCATAGTTCCCTTGATTTCTCTGAGAAGCCAGAATTCAGTAATTCTCTGCTAGATTCCCTTCATAAGCCAAGCCAAGAAAAGGAAAGGCTTAAATTCAGTCCCCTGGGAAGAATCCTCCATAGTCTACTGCCCTTGAGCCACAATTGCCACTGTACTCTCCAACTCCTTCATGTCCCTCTCCAGAAAGAGTCTTTTCTTTTT
This sequence comes from Pseudochirops cupreus, assembly GCA_028627135.1. NCBI lineage: Eukaryota > Metazoa > Chordata > Mammalia > Diprotodontia > Pseudocheiridae > Pseudochirops > Pseudochirops cupreus. The sequence goes on along the minus strand of CM053580.1, from coordinate 430,360,872 downwards.
AATTACAATTGCTTTCTCTGGTCCTGATCCCATGATAAGATAACCCCTTTGTGCTATCTTCCATAATATTTTCCCAATACCCAACCTGAGATTACTCCCACCATGTACCTTATTCACTACTGTTCATGAGCTATTGAACGGAGTTAGAAAAAATTTAAAAACTGTGCTTGTGAACACTACAAATTTATCATCTTATCTCAACTTGACTCTCATTGCAGCAAGACAGTTATTCTACTCCTCTAATCATTTCACTATGCCACTCGCCAGTGTCTATTTCAAACTTTCCGTAGTATTCCTTCCCACCAGCGTGTCTGCTGAAGACATAACTAAATACATCACTGAAAAAAAGTGACAATTCATTGACCTCTCCCTCTTCTTACCTCTTCCTTATTTCTTATTTTTCAGACTTCTTTCCCCCATGATACTTTCATTCCTATATATAATGAAGAGTTGGCCCTTTTCTTTTCAAAAACCAACCCTCTATATTCACTCGTCATCCTATCTTGTCCCATCATCTTCAGGAGATTGTTCCTACTATCATACTTACACTCTTTCTTTATCTTCAATATCTTCCTGTGTAATGATCCCTGCTCTATTGCCTACAAACATGACCATGTGATCCACATTCTTTAAAAACCAACGATTCCTGTTTGACCCTTCTATCTTTGCAAACTATTAACCTATATAGTTACCCCCTTCTCAGTAAAACTCCCCAAGAAAGCTAAATATACCAGGTGCATCTCCTTCCCCTCTCTTCACTCTCTTAACTCAATCTATCTTCTGATATCAGTAAACCAATAACTACTTTTTTCCAAAGTTACTAATATGAAAGAAAAACACCTGTGAACTGCTAAACAGGAAAAAAATGGAGATTCAAAAGGAAGACCTGCAATGAACCAGTCTGATCATAGTTTACACTGATGTAAATGCATTTATTTGCCTGAGAAGAAGCTTGCAAGTTGGAACAATGTCTCTTCTGATGTGGTCAAAACCCAGTTGGAAAGAAGTATTTATACTTTTTTGAACAAAGGGAGGCAGGGAATTGGGGGAGAAAGGCAGGAATCCTCCAAGGGGATGGGGAGATCCAAGCAGGTGGAGTGAGAAACTCTAGCTATTAGAGATGTGGTCGTTTGATACATAAATCAGCCTGACACTTTAAAGCTTGAGTATAAGCAATAAGATTAAGGGATGTAAAACAGGGAGTCTGCAGATAAGAATGTCTCTTGAAGGTCCATAAACCACCAAACGGCTCAGGATCTGCTTCAAAGCTGGTATGATATTAATTGGCTTCAGAGTTGCTGATTTTCTGTATGTTCAGCTAGTTTTACTCTCCATCACCGCAAAGAATTGTTGGTATGTCAAGCCTCTCTATTCTTACGCAGTTCTTCTTGTTTCCTGGATAATTGGGGGAGGAGAAAAAGAAGGGGGCTGAAGCAAATCAAGGTATACATTTTCACACTAATGATTAACTAAGAATTGTTAATGGCATTTCTCAATCATTCTTCTTGACATCTCTTTAGCATTTGACACTGTTGATCACCTTATTCGTTTGGATTCAGTTCTCTGGGATTTCATTACACTTTTATTTCCTGGTTTTCCTCCTATATTATCTGCTATAAATAGATAATTATGTGACTTGCTATCTTAAACAAACTGGCAACTGTACTTAAAATTCTGTTAGAACACCTGCTGCAGCTCCTGGAACTCCATTTCTCATCTTTATACTTCTCTACTTCCTCGAATCTCGTATTCTGTTAAGAAGATATTCCCTGCTTCTCTAGTACCTTTTTGAAACCCTGAGATTATTTTCCTTCTGTTCTTAATTTATTGTGTATGTTTCTAGTTATTATTCATGTTTATCTCCCTCTATAGGAATGAGAGCTTCTTGAGAGCAGAAACTCTTTGTCTTTCTTTATATCCTCAGGATTTAGCATAGTAAGCACACAGTGAGTGTTTAATATACTCTTGTTAAGTGACTGACCTTGGGATATCTCTCCCTGAATGTTCCATAGGGGCAGTTAGGTGGCACAGTGGATAGAGCAGAATCTAGATAGAGACTCATCTTCCTGAATCCAAATCCAACCTCAGACACTCACTAGCTGTGTGACCTTGGGTAAGTTCTCTTAATCCTGTTTGCTTCAGTGTCCTCATCTGTAAAATGAGCTGGAAAAGGAAATGTTAAACCCCTCTATTACCTTGGCCAAGAAAACTCCCAAGTGGAGTTGTGAAGAGTTGGCCACCCAGCTCAACAACAAACGTCCCATAGTCATCACAAGTTCAACATGTACAAAAGGAAATTCATTGTCTTTCCTTAGCTCTCTCCCCTTTTCTCAGTTTCTCTGTTTATGCCAACAGAACCACTGTCTTCTTTGTCATCTGGGCTTATAAACTTGGAGTTATCCTTTACTCTTGCACTCACCCAGTTTTCTAAGTACTTGCCACATCTTGAAGATTTTACCTTTTTTCTTTTCCATCCCCTTCTCTTCAGTCGCCAGCCTAGTTCAGTGTCTACCTTTCATCCAGACTATTACAACAGTCTCCTAATTTAACTAGACTCTAACCTCCACAAAGTTGATGAATTTATATTCCTAAAGCACAATTCTGACTATACAAGTCCTCAAGTTTGAGAGCTTCCCAATTGTTTCCACTACAAAATCCAAACTCCTTTTTTTGTCATTTAAAGCCCTTCATAACCTGACTTTGAAATAGTTATTCAGAATAATTTCATATTGATCCCTCTCACTTCCTACAACTATCCAAGAGGCTGCAACCCCTCTCTTCCATAAGCAAATTTTCTCTTTTACTGCCTATGTCCCTTGGAATCCTTCACCCTTTCAAGAACCAATTCAAAGGCTGCCTCCTGCATAAGGACTTTCCTGAAGACCTCAGTTTCTAGCACTTCTTCCACTCTGAAATTCCTTTTATTGACTAAGTATATATTTTTGTATACTTATATGTCTATATACTATTTCTCCAAATAGAATACAACCTCCTTGAGGTCAGGAACATTTCTCTTTGTATCGGAGCACCAATTGTCTGGCATATAAAAGGTATTTGATAAAAACTTGTTGAATTAACAGAATCCCCTTTTCTTAAAACGAACAAATGTACTAAACAGTTTAAAGAACAATGCCACCAAGTACAAGAGGTATCCTGAATTGCTTAACTAAAAAAAGCTTTGCTTTGTTTATTTAGTACTTCTTCGAAAGGTCACGGAGAATTAGAGGTCTGATTTCTAGACAGATTATGGTCATTTAACCTGGAATGCATAAGCATATGTAATGCTTAGCAAAGTATGGTGAAATTTCTTCCCTTCCTCAATAGGAATACAGTAGAGATATTTTTATATAAATTATAGTAACACTTACCTAAATTCTCTGAATCATTTTTAATCTCAGTTCTCAAAATCTATCTGAAGATCTCCACTGCATACTAAATAAAGTCCATATTCCAACACTTGGCATTCAAGATCATTTAATCTAGTTCTACCATGCCATTTCAACCTTATCCCCACCTTTTCAAGCAATCTATAAGTACTTACTTTGTGCCTGGAGCTTTGGAAACAAAGATGGAAATGATACAGTCAACAACAAAAAAAAGAAAGAAAAGAGAAACATATAAATGACATACTATATTTAGAAATGAACAGAAGAGGACAAAATTGACAATGTGACATAGAGAAATAGAAGAACATTAGTCCTACAGTGTTATATTTAATTTGTTCTTTAAAAAACAAGCTACAGGGGAAGCTAGGTGGCACAGTGAATAGCGCACTGGCCCTGGACACACTTACCAGCCATGTGATCTTGGGCAAGTCACTTAACGCCAATTGCCCTGCCTTCCCTCTCCAAAAATAAAAAGCAAAAAAAAAAAAAGCTATAAATAATAACATGATAGAAATAGTTTTATGAGTAGTCTTTTTTTGCTATTTTTTAAAAAAATATTTGTAATGTTCATAATAAAAAGAGAAAACATTTAAAAGAGAGGGCTTACTAGAATGAGAGGAAACAATTCTCAAGATAAATATTTCTGGAAAAGCTAAACATTAGCTGTTGTTTGTCCTTCATTCTTTAAGAGGGCCTAACATCAGGAAGATGATATCATAACTTGCACGTGAATTGGATTTAAGCAAGGCAAGGCCTTGCAAAGTCACCAGCCTCAATCTCTCCTCTGGAGGCATCTGGTTCCAGTGGCCAAATATAGAGTAGAATGACTGGAGATGGCCCTGGATGCAGGGAGAGACCTTGGCCTTCTTGAGGTAAGGTCTTTCCCAGGTCTCAGTTGTTCTGAGGCAAAGGCCGCTCAGTGATTAAGGCTAGATAAAAATGAGGTAAAATGTAACCTCTTTTACCAAATCCAAAAAAAAAAAAAAAAAAAGAATAAAATCAGTCTGGGAGGGGAAGACCCTCAGGGTTTCCGGACAAAATAGAAACAGTTGCTATTTACACTCACTCAGAGCTACCAGAACCCAAACAATTACCAAGTGGAGCTCGGATTGGGACATTAGCTACAGGATTGGCTAACTGAGATAAGTGGCAGCCATTTATTTTAAGGTAGCCATAGTCATCACAGAAAAGGAGTTGCTTGGAAAGAAATCCACACCTGATTTACTCACAAGTGCCACCTCGTGGTTATATCTTTCATAGCTCCTAAAACCTCCATGTTTGTATTATAGCAAAATACTTTGCTACTAATTCAGTTACTGAAATGATTCAACCAACAATTGATTTCACCTCTAATCTCATTTTCCCTCCCTTAATTTCTCAGGAGAGCTAGGCTTTGATACCAGCTTGATCTGAAGAAGACATCCTCCTAAGGAAGCACTTCATTTCTGGTTTTCTTGTTGTCTCTGTTGTTTCTCTTACTTTCAAAAAAATTCTCCACCGCTTTTCATTGATATATTTGGTTTTGATACAGCATACCTTGCAAAGAAATCCCCCCACAAAATCCTCACCTCTTGTTCTTGATTTCTTCCCCCCATCTTCCTCCAGCCATCCTTTAGACTGATGCTAGAATACAAAGCTTTATAAATCATGTTATAGACTACTTACTGCTGCCAAATACCTTTCCATATCCTATGATAATAATTTACTATCAATTTAATAGGCCTTAATAAGATCCAAGACCTGAAGTAACCAACCAGAAGAAGAGCCCTGATTCTCTGAGTAAACTCAGAGAAGACTCTTCCTATGTCAACAACACCAGATGGGGCTGACTTAAGAGCAGTCTTTCTTCCACCAAAGATGAAACCCTGAATCTGAGACACTATCTTGAATAATGGAACTTTTTCTTATCTTATTATTTTGTGGGCATGTACTATGTTATGGCATGTTAATGATAAAGAAAAACAGATGTTCTAGGTCGTAAAATCGATTTATACCTTGTCAATTATCTTATCTTATTAAGAAAATTCCTTTTCTTGTAATCACAGATTTGATGCTGAATTGTGATGGTTCTAAAATGTATTTAGGCTTTCTCATTCTCTTGTTCAGTCAGTCAGAAGTTTCTTTCTGACTCCATGATAATGTTTCAACTAGCTTTATGGGAATAAATAATATAAAAATACATTTCACGTAGTCTGTTCATCTCCTTTAACCAAACCTTTTAGGTTCACACCTACCATGTCACTTTGATACTTCAGAGATTGTGTTGGTCTATGTTGGTCTAGCTACATAGCATTTTCCCCCTGGCAGCAGCCAGGAATCATGGAAAGCATTATGTAACTACCCAAATTAAATCTAACCCATTCCTACTTTTGACCTAGCTCTTTCTTTTATTTGCCAGAAGATAAATGTATCAGGTGACTACTACTGAGGGCCATAATCTGGGCAGTCCATGTCTTTTATAATACAGACTTGGGATATCATGAGGTTTGCCCTCAATTGTTTCTATTAAATTCAACATACCCTTATTAGACATTTATGAAGTGCAAAGAAGGCAAAGTATTAAACAAAAATGTCATAGTCTCAACCTAAAGGAGATTGCAATCTAGCAGCAAGTGGATGGGAACAAATATGTATGAAAGTAAGTAACTATAAAGTAATCGGAGGATTAAGAGAAAATCGATAACTGGGCTACTGTTAAAAAAAAAAACTTATGGAAAAAGTGGTAACTAACCTGAAAATTAAAGTAATCTAAATGTTCTAATAGTTGGAAATGAAGGAATACACTTCAGGCACAGGGGAGTGTGGGGGCAGGGATGGGGAAGCTGAGAGGCAGTATGGCATAAAGATGGTAGGGAAGTGCAAGGGTAGGAGGAAGCTCTTATCAGAGCCCAGGATCCTAATGATGGAGCTTTTAGTCCAAATGGGAGGAAAAGACTCCAGTGCAGGTAGCAAGACATGAAGTAAACCTGAGATAACTTTCTGCTAAAGGGTTCCCATTAGAAAGATAATTGGTTCTACAATGGTTTAAAATACACAGTACATTTGAAAAAGGTCTCAGAAAAACTTTGGAAGTTGAAATAATCTCAGCGGTGAAGAATCTCCTAGTTCTAATTTCCCAGACCATCGTGGAAAAGGGTTCACAAACTTAATGGCACCTTTTGTCAAACATGTTGCTTAAATGACTTAAGAATCTGATAATATTTGAGAACACTGAAGAACTCATGTCTCCTAAGTTATAGTCTGTCTTCTTGTAGCTTATATTCATTGGGATTAAGCTTAGTTAAAAGCCCTGGTAATTGCTTCTTAACTTAATTATTGTTTAATGAAGCACTAAATCTAATAACCAGTGCACTTTAAGAAGCAAACTTTGCTAAGAAACTGGTAATTAAGCCTTGCTTAGATACAAGCAGCAAGGTCTCCCTAGCTTCTTTTAATAAAAAAAAAAAATTAGTTACTTCCCCATTGTCAGTGATAGCAAGAATTGACAATTATATAGTACTTCATGGCTTATAAAACATGTTGTATCTATTATTTCATTTGAATGTATTCTTACAATCATTCATAAGTAACATTATATGAGCATCATCACTTCCATTTGAAAAGTAAGAATCAGAGAAAGTTGAAGTAATTTGGGGAAGGTCATCTATTTAGTAAGTAGCGGGGCCAAGTCTTGAACCCTCATCTCCTGAAAACAAAATGATCTTTCAACTACACCACAACTAGTGTATCAGAAGATTTTCTTTTATTGGATCTCAGGTCAAATGATGCAAGAAGTCACAATGGTTCTGTAGCTGTAGCTTTGAAATAACTGCCAAGTCATGTTTTCTTGGCAATCTCCTTGTCTGCTCCCCTCCCTGAATCCCTAACTAGATTACAGAAATCAACAAAATTACACAAACTGTAAATGGCTTCTACCAGTACAGTCATTCTCATGTACCCTAAATAAGCCCCTATGAAGGGGTTCACCTAAAGCGAATGTAAGAGCTTAATTAACACTGTGGTCACACCAAAGCTGGATTGTTAACACTGGAGTGCTTTCCCCCAGCCAACGTGCTGGCGTGAAGACAAGGCCTGTAGGAGTAAAGAATGAAAATCAAACCCTATTTTCCTCATTTCTTATAGTAGATAGAGACTGGACCTTCTATTTCACTGATATAGGCAATTCTCAGATGAGGAAACTTCCTCTACCAATATGTGTCAGCATCTCTGCAAGTAGCAATCTTAGAGAGTTGCCCCAAACATTGAGGGTTTAAATTACTTGCTTAGTTCATGATGTTAGTATATATTAGCAGCAAGACTTGAACACAGGTCTTGTTGATGCCAAGATCAACTCCCTATCCATTAAGTCATGATACTTCTCTCTCCCTTTCTTTTTTTTCAGTGTGTAGAATGCTGTGATGTGACAAAATTTAAGAGACCCTTCCACTTTTAATTGAAATTAGTTTTATAAAAATAATAACACAATGTAGTATACATATAAAGTACTTTGAATAAAATACTTTTTTTGTTTCATATAACATCTCAATGGTGTGTTTATCTGACCTCCCTTCTATCACCCTCCCCTTTTTCTTATCCCATTTCTCTCCTGCTTTCCTGTAGGATAAGATAGATTTCTATACCTAATTGTGTGTGTAGTCAGACACAAAACACTTTTGAGGAGGGACAAAAGGTGAAGAGAGAGAACAGAATAAATGGGGCTGGAATGGAGGTGGGGGAATAGGATGGAGGGAAATGCAGTTTAAAATAATAACTGAAAAAAATTTTGAAACAAGTTTCTCTGAAAAGGTCTCATTTCTCAAACATGATTTAAACTGAGTCAAATTTATAAAAATAAGAGCCATTCACCAATTGACAAATGATCAAAAGATATGATCAGTTTTCGGATGAAATAATCAAAGCTATCTATAGCCATATGAAAAAAAATACTCTTTCTCACTATTGATTGGAGAAATGCAAATTGAAACAATTCTAATAGGTACCTCATACCTATTAAGTTCACTAATAGGACAGGAAAGTTAGATGACAAATGGTAGAGGGGATGTTGGAAAAAATGAGATTTTAATGCATTGTTGGAAGAGTTATGAACTGACTCAGACATTCTGTAGAACAATTTGGAACTATGCCTAAAGGGCTATGAAACTATGCACACCCTTTGACCTAGCAAGATCACTATTAGGTCTGTTTCCCAAAAGACATAAAAAAGGAACAGGACCTTGATGTACAAAAATATTTATAGCAGTTCTTTTCTGGGGGTAAAGAATTAGAAATTGAGGGGATGCCTATCAATTGGGGAATAGTTAAACAAGTTTCGATATGTGATTATGATGGAATACTGCTGTACTATAGGAAATGATGAACAGAATACTCTCAGAGAAACCTAGAAAGACTTGCATGGGTTGATATAAAATGAATTGTACTGCGTACAAAGTAACAGCAATAATGTAAGATGATCAGCTATGAATGACTTAGGTATTCTCAGCAGTACAGTGATCCAAGACAACTCTGAAGGACCTATGATGAAAATTGCTATCCATTCCCAGAGAAAGAACAGATGGTGTTTGAATACAGATTGAAGCATCCTTTTTTTTTTACTTCATTTTCCTTGAGATTTTTTGTTCTTTTTTTTTTGTCTCTGTTTTCTTTCACAATATGACTATTATGGATATGTTTTGCATAAATACACATGTATAAACTATACTGAATTGCTTGTCTTCTCAATGGGAAGGGGGCGTGGAAGGAATAAGGGAGAGAATTCCAATCTTGACTTTTAAATGCAAATATTAAAAATTGTTTTTGTATGTAACTGGGGAAAAATAAAAACTAAAGAAAGAAAGAAAAAATAAAAATAAAAATTAGAATTGGACAAGTAGAACCTAAAGACTCCAGGAGATATGAAGAATCTATAGAACAAAGTCAAAAGGATAAAAAAAAAGGAAGAAAATGTGAAATATACCATTGGAAAAACAACTGACCTAGAACAAGAAAATATCATTTAAGAATTATGGTTCTAAGCTATGGTATATGAATGTAATGGAATACTATTGTGCTATAAGAAATGGGAAGGAGACGCACTTCATATTCACCTGGAAAGGCTTATACAAACTGATGCTATACAAACTGATTACTTGGAGTGGCTTATACGGACTGATGCTAAGTGCGAAGAGCAGAACCAGGCAAAACCTGTACACAATCACATCGTACATATGATGACCAACCT
>CM053580.1:430325425-430350769 GCA_028627135.1 Pseudochirops cupreus | reverse complement strand
GCCCCCCATTGTAACTTTAAAATACCATATAAATGCTAACTGTTATTGTTGCTATTATTTTGGTCATTGTGAAAAAGGTTCAAAAAAGTTAGCTTTTCCTTAAAGGAATTTGTCATCTAATCAGGAATATAAAATAGGCATCCATCTCATACTCATAGTATGGCAGAGTGAAAAGAAAACTGTATTGAGAACCAGGACATCTACAGTGCATCCTAAGTGCAGTCATGCCAGGAGAAGAGGAAGGTTGTCTCCAACCTTTAGAAATTAGCCTGCATCCTTATGGCTCAACTAAAGGTCTCCCACTATCCAACCCCCAGAAAATTGGTAAGGTGGGGTCTGAAAGAGGGACCCCACAACAAAAGAACTCTAGGGCTGGCAGCCTGGGTATGGGCAAGTAGACGGGCTGAAGGGCCAGTTCAAAGAAGTGCCCTACCTCCCCCAAAAAAGTTCAATACTTCTGGGGCGAAGTACTAGTTATGATTTTTTCAGCTCTGATAATTATCAACCATGTGCGGGCATGGCATGGCAACATAGGATAGAAAGCTAGGTAGCACGATACAGGGCTAGACCTGGAATAAAGAATATCTAAGTTCAAATATGGTCACAGATACTGGCTGTGTAATCTAATAGAAGTTTCTATTTCCTCAACTGTAAAATAAAGATAATAATGTCTGTCTTCCAGTATTGTGAGGATAAAATGAAGTATTTGTAAAGCACTTTGAAAATATTAAAATACTATTTAAACACTGGCTGTTATTATCATTCACTCATTTTTCATTCAAAAAGTCAAAAAGAAAACTTGGACACCAGAAATTTCTGTTAAGATATCCTACTCAAGGGGCAACTAGGTGACACAGTGAATAGAGCACAGGTCCTGGAATCGGGAGGACCTGAGTTCAAATCCAGTCTCAGATACTTGACACTTAACTAGCTGTGTGACCTTGAATAAGTCCCTTAACCCCAATTGCCTTGCCTTCTCCCCTCAAAAAAAAAAGATATCCTGTTCAAAAGTGTCACCATTGTGTTATAATTAAACTCAATCACTGTAAAGGAAACACATAGAGATGGTTATTATCATCATTTTTTTTTCTTTTTAGACTTGGGATATATCACCTAAATTTTCTATACCCTTTAGTTTCCTCATCAATAAAATGAAAAGTTAGTAGGACACACTTGATGGTCTTTAAGGTCCCTTCCAGTTCTAACTTTTTATGAAATAAATTCATAGCTTAGCAAACTTAGAGCAGCATTCTTTTCCTAATTTTAAAAGTAACTATAAAACCACAAAATGGAAATTTTGTTGTAAACATCAAAATAAAAAAATTCACTTATAAAATCACATGTCATTAGTCATAATTGGCCAAACTTTCATGTATATAAGCAGATAAAAGTAGAAATCTCAGTAAAACATAGCTCTAATTACAACAAATAAAATTTCAGACTTGGAATAATAGCCACAGTTCAATTGGCCACAATACAGATTCCCAGAAACTAAAGACTTAACAGGACAAGATAGAACAAACAATTGGAGCATACCTCAGGAGTAAACAGTATCAGGAAATTTTAGAGTGTCAGGGATATTGTCAAACAGTTGATTTATTAGTGGACACAAATATCTATTCTGGAAAGCAGAATGACCACTGAATCACTGCAACAGAAAATACTGATGAATAGCAAGGATATTATCTGTATTAGGGAGGTCTAATATGCTTATATTAATGATTAACTCTTACCTTGCTTGAATTTTCATACATTATTTTCACTTTTATTAACTTGATTGCAAGTTCTTCATACTACTTCATACTTCAGGACACAAAAACTAGTGAGCAAGATAGCCATAATTAAATGAGGAAAACACTTTCATTGGCATCTGAATAAGCTGACAACTGCTTGGTCTGCTTACCTGAGCAAGGTTAGGTAGAAAGAAATTTCCAGAATAACCCATTATAGCTGTCAAGGCTAAAGATTTCATAATGTAGTGACCAACTAGTGCTTTGGACAGGTAGATGCTCTGTGGAGACTGTAAGTTCACTGAAGATAGGGCTATTTCATTTTTATCTTTGTTTCCCTAGCATCTAGAATTGTGCCTGGAACATAATAGACCCTTGACAGATGCCTGTTGAATTGAACTGAGAAGACATGGACAGCAATTACACAAAATGAGAAAGTATGAGTGGGTTGTAACTTGGACCATTGGAAGGAGTCTTCACCCACTGAGATCACAGATCCACTGAAAAAAGCCATTAAGGTAAATGTGTTTTCCAATACATTAATTTAATCATAGAGTGACACCATGGGCTGAACCACAGGGATTGAGAATCTGAGTCAGACCACTATTCACTCACAGAATTATATGGAGAATAAATTCAAAGCAAGACTTGGTCCCAAAAGAATGAGAATACTAGAGATCCAAAACACGGTACCATATAGAGGGCAGCTGTGATTTCAGGCAGTGAACTGGTCAGAAGATAAAAGTGTCATTACTAGAGCCAGAGCAGAAAATCAGACCAGCACCAGGAGTAAAGCTAGACATTCTGTATCATACAAAATGAAGTCTCAATGCCTAAGAGCTAGCATGATTCAGAACCTAGGACAGAGCTAATCCAGCAGGTAGGGGTTAAGAAGCCCCAAGGTGATACTCACTTACAAAAAATGTCAGCTATCACTGAAAGAAACCAAAAGCCTTATGATTCCTGAATGCTAATCTGCTTACAGTATAGTGAAATGTTTATTCTCAGATTATTATCTCATATTCAAACCAAAATTAAATCACAGACATAATGAGCATATGAGTAACTATACTTTTTTTTGAGAAGAGAGGAAAATTAATTAGGCAGATGATTTGGCAAACTAAAAACTTATTGCTTACTGAATGTAAAAGAGGAAACCAAGTAAGATTTTATCTAAAAGTTTCAAAAATTCCACATGAGAAATATTTGCTATTTAGAGATACTATTCTTTGTCCTGGTTCCCATAAAGCATGCAATCTAATAGGGAAGGCAAACCACCTGAACAAAGAATCATAATAAAAAAACAGCGTGGAACATGAATGTGATAGGTACACAAGGGAATTTAATATAAAAGGAAGAAAAGATAATTTCTGCCTCAGGAATAGGGGGAGGGGGAGGATCAGCAAAGACTTCATTAAAGAGGTGCCATTTGAGTTTGGTTTAGAAAAATTGATAGAACTTAAGTAGTAAGTGATAGAATTGAGGACACACCAGACATAAAGAATAGCACAGTCAAAGGCACAAGGTGAAGAAAGCAAAGGATTTGGAACTAGTTAATAGTCTGTAAACATGCAGAGTAGGAAGGCTGGTTAAAAGAGAAAGGGCTGAAAATGTAGGGTGAAATCAGAATAGATAGAGCTGTCAAGGTTAACAAATCAGAAGGTTATCAGTAAAATGAAAGTTCCAGGGTCTCATTTCAGAAGAGATATTGGATTCTCAGTCTCTGCTGTAAGTGTTAAGATGTTTTCTGGTACTTTACATACTCAATCAGAGTTTATAGTCTATTTCAGTGTTGTCCCAAGATTATAAGAGCATAGAGGCAGGAAAATATGGACTCAGGGAAGGGAACACCAAATGGTGTAACTTGGCTGAAGTTTAGAGTATTTAAAAGGTATAAGTTGAACATAAAACTAGAAGGCTAAGATGAAGTAAAAATAAAAAGCGAAAGACCTGGAATGTCAGTCCTTATAAAAGTTTGTAACTATTCTGTAAAAGTATGCATTAGGAAGATTATTCAAACAGCTAGGTGGAGAATAACCATACACAGTAGAAACCAAAGGCAACAACAGCAAGTAGCAAACTCTCAAGATGATGAGCTTCAATGCTTGAGTGGTGGACTCAAAGGTTCAAATCTTGGCTCTGTTCTTTACTACTTATGGGACCTTGGATAAGTCACTTAACTTCCCTAGACTTCAGTCTCCTCATCTGTAAAATGACAAAGATAGACCAGATATCTTCAAAGTTGCCTTCCACCTCTTAAGTTTTTGATCTTCTGAATAAGAGGTTTGGTTTTTTCCTGTTATTTTTGTTTTGGCTTTTCCCTAAATTTTTCTCATTGTTTTTCATACATTCTTTTCCTCTTTGTTTTGATCATTGTAGAACAATAGAACTCTTCCTCAAAATCAGAATCCCTATAAATTCTTTCAGAATAAAGCTAATGAAGAAGGCACTGAAATAATCCAGATGTGGGATGATGAAACCCTGGAAGAGGATAGAGTTCCTGTGGTTGGAAAAAAGACAGCTATGAGAGATACAGATAAGACATAATTGTTAGGCATTGACAACTTAATAAATGTGGAGGGAAAGAAGGACTCAAATATGACTCAAGTTATCATTCAGTGATAGAATCAAGAGTGATATCATTATTGGAAGTCAGAAAGTCAAGCAGTTTTGAGGAGTAAACTTACAGGGAGAAAGAATTAAAGATTGGATATAGTTAATTGAGGTGCCAGTAAATTTATTTGACAAGGAGTTGAAAAAATGGTCAAGATCTTTAGACAGTGCTGGAGATATAGATTTGAAAATAATTGCATAAAGGGCAGAGCTAAAGCTGTAAGAGTAGATTGGATCACTGAGAGAGAAGAGGACATGGCTGAAGACAGAACATTGAGTTACTTTGATCCAAAAGAACCTTTACAGAAACTCTTCTCAGCAATGCAATGCAATAAGACAAATCTAAAAGACTCAGGATGGAAGGAGATGTCTACATTCAGAGAAAGAACTAGAAAGAATAGAGTTGAAATGCAGACTGAAGCAAACTACATGCTCTCTTTCTTTTCCATGTTTGGTTTTGTTTCCTCTTTCCCATTGTTCATTCCTTTGGTTACAACCCTTCTATACAACCAGACTAATGTCCAATGTGAAAGTATTTGCAGATCCTATACTTGATTGCAAGCTGCCATGAGGGAAGGGAGGAAAGGAGGGGAGAAAATTTGAAACTCAAGGGATTGTGGAACTGAATCTTGTAAACTAAAAGTAAATAAACAAATCAATTTTTTTAAAAAACAAACCTTTACAAGAAGGCTGCATTTCCTCCAAAAAAGTAAAAGTTTGGCCCCAAGAAATCTAAAAATAAGATAGTTATTTGCAATTTAATCCGTTTTCTTTATCGCCTGTGGAATTTTAACTAAGTCAACAAATTCTACTAAGTGCTGACTAGAAATCACACTGGAAATATTGAACCCCTTGACATTTAGGTGGGATACACTTTCCCCAAAATTTTAGTAGTTATTTTTATTCCTCTGCATCATACTTACGTTTTATTTTTTTCAAAAGTAAGAGAACATACCATGTCCTTAATGTGAGAGTTCTCTCAGTAAGAGACAACTACAATCAGATGTGTAATCTGCCAGACATAAAAGCTGATATCTGTCCCATCACTTAAAAGTTAAGTAACAAGTACTGGTGAGTGTGGTACCAAGATTGACTTCATTCCCAGTATAATTCTTTCATTAGGAAATAAATTCAATCTCCCAGTGAAATTTTTGTTGCTATGTGTGAAAAGTACTCTGCTAAGCACAAGGAGTGATAAAAACATGAATGACATATGGTTCCTTACCTCACAAAGTTAACAATCCAGTGATAAGATAAAGTAGACACATAACTCACAGTAGTATTAGGATGTGCCTTAAGAAAGGTTCAAATAATTCCCATGACATTCAAAGAAGGAAAAAATTTGCAGGATTATCATGAAGAAGACAAAGGCATCTGAACTTGACATTGAAATTTGGAAGTGATTTTGACAGATGACAGAGAGGTTCCAGGTGGGAGAAATGACATGAACAAAGATATAAATGGAGGAAAAACCAGTATATACTTAGGGAAGTCAAATCCACTTGAATTAAAAATAGGCTCTGTGCTGTGTTATGATATATGGCTAGAAAGAGAGTTAACTGAAAGAATGGAGAGGTTTTAAATAGAAGGCTATGGAGTCTGAACTTAATTTGGAAGGCAACAGAGAGCTATTCACGGTTTTTGTATAAATAAGTAATGTTAAGAGCTACAATCTAGGAATATATATCTCATATCAGATTGCCAAATGGATTAACAAGGGAGATCCTCTGCCACCTATATGAGTACTGAAATAATTCAGGCAAGAGCCACTATTGAATTTGAGGCATAAGGCCAACAATAGGTAGAACTGTCAAAATTCAGAGATCAGTGCTATAGGCAGAGATTTGGAAAACCCTATAAAGTTGATCTTTAAAGTCATGAATGAGATTACCTGGGGTGAGGAGTTTGGAAAATCACCAAGTGAAGAGTAAGGTTATAATCTAGGGAAATGTCTACATTTAGGAGATAGGAAGATGTAGCTTATATAGAGAAGGTGTTTGTTTATTTGGGAAGGAAGAGAAAATAGCAAAAGAAACTAGAAAAAGAATGATCAGAGAGTAAGATAGTGTGGATTAAGTAAGGAATGTAAGGGTGGATAAGATCATTGAGAGAGAAGATAACATGGCTGATGACACAACATTGAGTTACTTTGAACCAAATGAACCTTTATAGGAAGGGGGCATATGTGGTGTCATGAATGCTAAAAGAAAAAATATATATATCAAAATGTAGTATCGCATTAAGAAGACTTGGAAAAGGTCATTGCAGTTGTTTATTAGGATAGCATTGTTTGTCTTAGAAAAAGCAGTTTTGATATTAATGGTAAAAGTCATATTTCAAAGGATTAACAAGGGAGGGAGTGGTAGGGAATAAAAACTACTCATTCAGGAACGTGAAAATGGGGGGGGGCGGAGCCAAGATGATGGAGTAAAAGCAGGAATTTGCTTGAGCTATCTCTCCAACCACCTCCAATACCTGTAAAAAAATGACTATATACAAATTTTAGAGCCATAGAACCCACAAAGTGACAGAGAGAAACAAATCCCCTGTTGAAGGTAGCCTGGCAGGCCAACAGGAAGGATCTATTGCACTGGACTGGGAGCCAAGCTCAGTCCTGCATGGGCCATACCAGCACAGACCTGCAGCACAGACTGGCTCAAGCAGACTTCAGGAGAGTGAATCCCTGGCAACTGTGGAGGTTTCCAGAATTCTCAACCCATAAATGCCAAAAAAGAAGTAAAAGGTCAGTGGGGGAACTCTGTTGGAACTGGTGAGAGAAGAGCATGGTCAGGCCCCTGCCCCTGGGGGGCTGAGGTGGTGGCTGTCTACAGCTGCTGCCACAGAGGCTGCTTCCAGAGCTCCTAGCCCACAAGTCATGGGGGAATACCAAGTGACTGACCAGAGGACAATTGCTGGAATCCCTTTGCTGGCACTGAGCCAGGATTCTCTTGCTTTGCCCTTCTTGGATCTGGGTCACAGTCTTAGGTAGCAGTCCTGGGGTGAAGAGCACTAGTGTGGCAGAGCTTGTTGAGGCTATGGAGAGGCAGTCATACTCACAGTTCTGAGGCAGGTGCCTGGAAGAAGCTCTGACAACAGCTGTGCAAAACCCTAGAAATTTGGGGCATAGCACTCTCTACTCCAGAAGCAGAGTTCTAATATGGCAAAGAGCTCAAAAGTCAAATAATTGACTGGCAATATGAACAAACAGAGGAAGCAAAATCAAACAATAGAATCACTTTTGGTGACAAAGACAATCAAAACACAGAACCAGGAGAAGAGAATAAAGTCTAAACTCCTGCATCAAAAGCCTCCAAGAAAAATATGAACTGGTCACAGGTCATGAAGAAAATCAAGAAGAATTTTGAAAATCAAGTAAGAGAAGTAGAGGAAAAATAGGGAAGAGAAATGAGATTGATGCAAGAAAAACATAAAAAGAAAGTGAGCAGTCTGCTAAAGGAGATCCAAAAAATACTGAAGAAAATAGTACTTTAAAAAATAAGAATGCGAAAATGAAGAGAAGAAGAAATAGGATAGCTAAATAGGCTAAGAGTACAGGACAAATCTAAAGCCAAATAGAGGAGGTAACAGTGGAGAGAAGGCTATCAAAAATACAAGACAAAGCAGTAGACAACTGATGGAACAAAAGTGAGGACATAAGAAAGAATAGGATCAAATTAACAGATAGTAGGAATAACCTTGGCAAGGAGAAACATGTCTTCATATAAAGGGCATAAGAAAAGAAGATGGGTAAAGAAGATATATTGGGGTGGATAAGATGAAAGTTGAGGAATATAGCATTATAGAACATTATTTCATAACATATATATATAGTATTATACATAGCATATTACACACACACACACACACATACATATATACTAAGTTTAATACTACATGAAGCAGTATAAGATATAGCACTACAACAATATAGTACAGTAATATAAGTATAGTAAAGTATATAATATGAATATGCTATAATGTACTATATATAATACTGTGCTATGTACTATATGCATAGATATAGCTAGCATGTGATATATATATATATATATATATACATATATATAGTATTATAGAACCTTACTATTTATTATACAACACTGTTATGTGCCCAAAATGGACAGTTCTAAGGAATTTTTCTAGTTCCTCTAGGTTTACAGCCTAGAAGTTATTCTTGACTTTTCACTTCCTCTTATCCCACATATATCAATACTTGGCAATTATCAACTGATCTTTATGATATCCCACACATCTCTCGCCTTCACTCTATTCACACAGCTTCCATCCTACATCATCAGGTCCTTATCATCTCTTACTTGCACTATTGAAATTGCTTCCCAGTTACTCTTTCTGCCTCCCATCTCTCTCCTGTCCAAACTATGTTGCACACAGTTTTCACATGGATATTCATAAAGCACACATTTGGCTGTGTCATGCCCTTAATCAAGGAGTTGCTACTTCTTATTGCCTCTAGACTAAAATACTAATTCCTCCATTTGGTATCTAAAGTCCTCCAGAGTCTAGCCTCAACCTATATTTGCAAATTGATTGGACATTACTGCACCTGATTTACTCAGCATTCCAGCCAAATGTGCCTACTTGTCATTGCCCATAGACAATAATCCATCCCCTGCCTGCACACCTTTAAATATCTATCTTACATGACTCCCTCCTTATTTCCATATTTTGGAAACCCTACCTATAGTCAAAAATCTGATTAAGTAACTATTTCTTATACAAGTCCTTTTTGGAACACACTCAGCATTGATACTCTCTTCCTGCTATTGTTACTTTGTATTTATTTTGCATATGTTTTATATTTACTTCTGTATATAGATTGATTCCTCTTGCTGTTGTTTTCTGTTTAGTGTTCATTAGTGTCCAACTCTTCATGGCTCCCCACGGTCATGACAGCTGCACTATCTCTTAAAGTCTGTCCAATTTTGTGTTCATCATTTCCATGAAACTATCCATCCATCTCATCCTTTGCTGTCCCCTTTTTCTTTTGCCTTCAGTCTTCCCCAAAATTTCGGTCTTTTCTTCTTATTATGTGGCTCAAGTTTTTCAGCTTCAGCTTCAATACCTGACCTGAATAGCTTGAATTAATTTCTTTAAGTATTGACTGATTTGACCTTCTTGCTGTCTGATAGATTCTTATAAAATCTTCCCCAGCACCACAACTCTAAAGTGTTGATTCTGTAGCACTCAGCTTTCCTTTTGGTCCAACTCTCATGGACATACATGGAAAAAAGAATATAACTTTGACTATATGAGCCTTGTCAGCAAGGTGATATCTCTGCTATTTAGTATGCTATCCAGATGTGGCATAGGTTTCCTGCAGAGGGCCATCTCCAGTCGTCCTGATCTGTATCTTGACACTGGACCCAGATGACTCCAGAGGAGAAAATGAAGCTAGTGACTTTGCACAGCCTTCACTTACATCCAATTCACTTGAAATTCATGGCATTACCTTCCTGATGTCATGGTCCTCTTTGGAAATGAAGGACAAACAACAACAGCTTTCCTTCCAAGGAACAAGTGTCTTTTAATTTCATGGCTGCACGCACTATCTGTAGTGATATTTGAGCCCAACAATAGAAAATCTGAATCTGACAGTGCTTTCATTTCTTCTCTTTTCATTTGCTAGGAAGTAACAGGACTAATTGCTAAGATTTTTTGGGGGGGGAGGGGGAGTTGATGTTAAATTTCAAGACAGCTTTTACACTCTCCTCTTTCACCCTCATCAAGAAGCTTCCTAATTCCTCTTCATTTCCTGTCATCAAAATGGCATAATCTGCATATCTAAGATTTTTTTATATTTTTCTTGGCAACCTTATTCCTGGCTTTTGATTCATCCAGTCTGTTATTTCACATGATATACTTTGTATATGAGTTAATCTATAAGTTGACAATACACAGCCTTGTCATACTCCTTTTCCAATGTTACACCAATTAGTTGTTCCATGTTTGGTTCTAACTATTGCTTTTTTTTTTTTTACCAGCATACATGTTCTTCAGGAGACAAATAAGATGATATGACACTTCCATCTTTTGAGGGCTTGCCACATTTTGTTGTGATCCACATAGTCAAAGGTTTTTTTTTAGTGTAATCAATGAAGCAGAATTAGATTTTTTTTCAGAACTCCTGTGCTTTCTCCATAACCCAGCAAATAGTGACAATTTGGTCTCTAACTCCTCTGCCTCTTTGGAAACCAGCCTGATCCTCTGCTAATTCTTGGTTCACATGTTGCTGAAGCTTATATGGCAGGATTCTAAGCATAATCTTTCTGTCGTGAAATGAGTACAATTTTTTGGTGATTTGAACATTGCTTGGTATTGCCCTTTTTTAGAATGGGAATGTAAACTCATCTTTTCCAATCCAGTGGTCACTATTGAGTTTTCCAAATTTGCTGGGATATTGAGTGCAACACTTTAATAGCATCATCTCTTCAGATTTTAAATAGCTCAGTAGGAATTCCATTGCCTCCATTAGCCTTACTGTTAGAAATGCTTGCTAAGGCCCACTTGACTTATTCTCTAAAATATCTCGCTCTAGATTAGTAATCATACCATAGTGGTTATCCATGATAAGATCTTCCTTCTATAGTTCTTTTGTGTATTCTTCCCACCTCTTCTGAATCTCTTCTGCATCTGTTAAGTCCTTAACATTTTTGTCTTTTATCATGCCCATTTTTGCATGAAACATTCCCTTAATAGCTCTAATTTTCTTGATGAGATCCCTTGTCTTTCCCATTCTATTGTTTTCTTCTATTTCTCTGCATTGCTCACTTGAGAGAACCTTCTTATCTCTCCTTGCTCTGTTCGGGAATTCTGCATTCAATTGGGTATATCTTTCCCTTTTTCCTTTCCCTTTCACTTTCTTCCTCTCCTCATGTATTTGTAAAACCTCAGCAGACAGTCATTTTACTTTCTTTCTCATCTTTTTCTTTGGGAAGTTTTTTTGTTGCTGCCTTCTGCACAATATTGTGAACATTTGTCCATAGTTCTTCAGGCTCTCTATCTAACAGATATAATTGCTTAAATGTATCCATCACTTCCATGTTTTATTCATAAGGGACATTATTTAGGTCATACCTATATGAGCTGATGGTTTTCCCTACTTTCTTGAATTTAAATCTGATTTTTTTTTAATAAGAAGCTCATGATGTGATGCACAGTCAGCTCCAGGTCTTGTTTTCACTGACCATGTAGAGCTTCTCCACCTTTGACTGAAAAAGTATATAATCAATCTGATTTCTACATTGACCTTCTGGTGATATCCATGTATAGAGTCACCTTTTGATCTTTCCCTGCTTTCCTCAGTTTTAGGTTCCTTTAGCTGAATATAAATTCCTTGAGAGCAGGTACTATTTCCTTCTCATTACTATAGCTCCAATATATAGTTGCAGTACTCAATGGATAGTAGGTGCTTAAAGAATGCTTGTTAAATTGAATTAGGGCAAGTAAAAAGAGTTGATGCCTTTTTCACTGCTGCAGTGGAGAATTCAACATGGAGTTAATGAGATAAAGAAAAAGAGCATTGAGAACCCAATGAGGTTAGACATTAACCCCTATTTGGAGTGGCCCCAATCAACAGTCAATTTTCTCTAGCAATACTTGACTATTCCAATGAGAATGAAAAAAAAGCAGTCAGTAGGTGTTAATCACAATTAGGGATTTGTAAGATAAGAATGGCACAGGTCATGAATAAAAGTAAGAGATTTTAAAATGGCAGTAAGTCACTTCAATTAAGTCAATAAACATTTATTAGGTGCCAGATACTGTGCTAGCCACTGTGCTAAGCACTGGTGATACAAATAAAAAAAGGGACACAATCCCTGCCCTCAAGGATGTTATAATCTAATGGTGAAAGACAACACACAAAAGGAAGCTGAAAAGCAGAGTGATGGGTTAGGGGAGACCTGGCTTGGGGGTATGCTATTCCAAAGAGTGGAAACCAAGCAGAGTTGTTGATGGAGAATGGAGTTGCCAGAAAGGCTATGACCCCTCTAGAAAGGAAGGCTTTGGGAGGAGTTTAATGCTCTACACTCCCAGTCAGAAGGATTGAGAGTCATTCTTGAAATGGTAGGAAGATCAGATTCAAGTTCTGATAAGATTTTGAGAGGTTTGGATCTTGAATATGGAGCAGCTTTAAGTGACAAAAGCATCTAAAGTGCGTCATGCTACCAGATACCTGGCAAAAACATAGCAGTCATTAGAGGTTCTACAGATATTATGAAGTCATGGGATTAGCAGACTAACAATATGCATGTAGAAGTTATGGAGTCTTAAGGTACAAGACAAGATAAGAAGGAAGATTAAACCAGGTGCTAAATTTGATGGAACAAATAAATTGAAATAAAGAGCAATCCAAAAATGTAGAAGCTACACTCCAGCCATCTTTCTGACATGCTAATACATTCTACCCTCTTCCTTAGATCCAGACCTAACACCCCAACTCCCAGGCTGGCACCCTGAACTCCTGAGTGATGAGAGTTCACCACATGTAGATGCACCACACACTCTACGCAACTGCACTCCATACCATCTCCCTACTTTTTCTAATGCTAACTATGGAGTCTGGAAGACTTGAGTACAAATCTTGCCTGAAACACCTACTAGTAATATGACCATGGACAAGTTATTTAGTATATCTCAATCTTATTCTTCTTATCTGTAAAATGGGAATAAATATAACACCTATCTCCTAGGGTTATTGTAAGAAACAAATGAGATAACATGTGAAGTATCTTGCAAACTTTAAAGTTTTTTATAAGTGCTAATAACGGGTAAAGTCAGTGTAATGTCACTATCATTTTTCCCCTCTTCCCTCTCAATCTCCCCTAACTTTTCATTGAGAATAGTGATCAAATCAATAATTATACCATTTATATAGCACCTACTATGTGCAAGGTACTGTACTAAGTACTTTACAAATTGATACAACTCTGGAAGGTAGGTGCATTATTATCCTCATTTTATAGTTGAGAAAACTAAGACACAGTTTAAATGACTTACCCAGGGTTACACTGATGTGGATACAAAGATGCCTTAAGGGTTAATAGTAAGGATTGCTTTTTCAGTACTTTGTGAGGCCCCTCCTGAGCCTGAGCATCCTAAAGTCTCTTCCCCTTATCTTGAAATACCATAAAACTTGCCCCTTGTCCTGGACCATATAATTTCTTGTCTCCCTCATCCTGGGTCATAAATTTTCCCATCTCCCTTTTTCTGTCCTTATGAAAACAAGACCTTGTCCCTCTGTAAATTGCTAGTCCTTCTTCCAGCACTAGCTCACTGCTTTTGTGTCAATAAAGCTCTACTTGTTTAGGAGAAAGTCATCTAAATGAATTCTGTCACATCTGAACCTGCTCTCCCACAGCTCTGACCTCAACAACACAACTAGTAAATTCCTGAAGTCAGATCTGAATGCAGTTCTGGCTGACTCCAGGCCCAGCACTCTATTCACAGAGCCACCTATCTGCTTCTATCAACACTACCGTTCCCAGAAAGGAAGTTCTGTTATTAATCAGTTGCCTTATGATTCTATTCATAACTTCAGTGACTTCCTTAACAAAGAACCAACAAAAAAACCTTCCCTGATTATCACTTTCCTATCTGTGTCATCTTTCCTTATTGGAATATGAGCTCTTTGAAGGTAAAGACTTACTTTTTTAGCTGTAACACCAGTGTTTAGCATCGTGTCTCAGAAAATTAAGCACCGAATAAATATTTTTTTTAATTCATTCCATTCATTGTTGAGGTAAGTGGAAGAGAAACACAAGTCCAGAGGCAATAGTATGAGTATAGAGAAAAAGTGGTATAAACAAATAGTATGGACCTCACATTGAAAAAGTTATTGAGTGATAAAGATTTGACAATAGACTCTAAATGGCAATAAAATTCACTTCTGTACAACAAACTAAGGAATGTTGATTTCTAGACATTCTGACAGGACAGATAGTGTTATAACCTGGAATGGAAGGAAATGTCCAGATATAAAGAATAATTACATATACAAAGATAGACTGCAAAGTCATAAATCATTGTTTTTAAGTCAACATGGAAAATGGAAGAAATCATTTGAGTTATGAAGAGAAATTCTAGTCTCTATCTTTTAAAAAGTCAGAAGTCCTCAGATGAGTTTCCTTTAAAGCTACATATCTTTGGTCTTTCCTGAGCCCATAGCCCCCAGCATCATTACCCTGGACCTACAAGAGAAGGGAAAGAAATATTCTACATGTAAAATTCACCTAGAGAAAATGAGCAAAATCATCAGGTTTTCTCAAGATTTTTAGGGCCTGACAAAAAGTTAAAAGCTTATCTTTTTTGAATGGATAGAAAATAGCCACGTTACCAATGAAGACCAACCTAAGAACTAAACAGTTATTGCACCCACTTGAAGTTTAGAGAAGCCTAGCAATCCAAAATTTTTTATTTATGGAAGTTCCTAAGAAATCTCAAAGACTACAGGACTGATCATAAAAAAGTGCAAGAGGGGCTATTAGGAGTGATGAATTGTATTTCAAGCTTCATCCCTGAATAGATCCTGCTTAATTAAACAGTCATTAAGTAAATTATCATTAAAATACAATGATGAATATCAAGAAAAAGGCATTACTACATGGCAAAAAAAAAAAACCCAAACTTTGCTTTACTTGAAAATATTGTTCTCCAACAGCCATTGAAACATTAGTGAATTAAAATAACTTTTAAAAAATCTTGTTTTGATTCAATATGACTAACTATGCATTCCTAAATATGATAAAAATGTTTAAAAAATAATTAGGAGGTAAAGAAAAAGGCAACGTATGAAGTCCATGGAGATAAGAAACAGTCTTTATGTGAGTCACCTCTTTTTTCTGAGAGCCTAGTACATCAATGACTGCTGATCTCATTTGAATCCCTGTAAAAATATGCTAGGCTCCTACTGTTGCCATAGGCTTTCCTTGTCTAAAAGTCTTCAACATTCTGTGCATTAAAAGCTAGCATGCAGGACCTGGGGTCACTCATCAGAGTAAATGCTATTTCCATGGCAAAAGGCAAGTGTCATCATCCCCATTAAACAAATTATTTTTCTCTACCTCCCAGCACATTTTTTTCAGTGCTGATATTCTTGCAGATGCAAAGTTTTCTTTCAAAACTCCATCATCTAAATGGCTTTCATTTTCTGCTATTTCAATGGTTTTTTGGAGTATAAAATATGCTATTCATGTCACATTGATGGCTTTATCTGAATACTTATCCCTGCCTATTTCTGTTTTAGATGATAACTTTCCTAATGATTATTTAAACATGTATTATTCATAGATGAACCTTGAAAGGAAGCAATCAGTTCTAATAGTCTCTTCAATGAATATTCTTTGTGTTTCTTTCTCTAGCATGAAGATCCCACTAATGGAAGCAGTTTCTTGCCTGCTTCCTGCCTAAAAAGCAAGTTAACTATATATAGCTTAACACTGTCATGGAATCATAGACTATGAGAATTGGAGGAGGTCATTTAAAGAAGTATAAAATTAATCGTCATAGTATGTAGTTGACCTTGTTCAGGAAGGCAAGGAACAAGAAATGGTTGAGTCACTGATATGTTCAGGTAAACCACCCCTTGGGAATCACAGCATTTCTGAGTTTGCAAATCTTTACTATGGGTGGGATAAAAATGTCTTCCTTGCAGTCCTAACCTATTTTAATTGCCAGGCCTATTCAGGCTATTGAATGCTAGTACCTTGTCTTTTTCCATCTCTATTCTCCCGTCTCCAACAATCTATGCCCTACTCCAGTGTGGTTTTGTTTTGGTTTACTATGGAGTTCATCTTCAAGTTACATTAAATGCCTGACAATAATAGTAATCAGTAATAATAACTAATGAATAGGTAGCATTTGTACAGAGCTTTATTTTGCAAAGCACCTTACAAATATGATTTCATTTGCTCTGGGAGAACAGAGCATTGAAGTTTCTCTGAATGTCAGAAACGACTCTGTTCCAGAGCTTTCCGCAGCAAGTTTTTCACCACCTCCATTAGGGCTTCTAATATAGGATCTAATCAGTGTGAAAAGAAACATGGCATAGTGGAGTAAGTGCACCCAGGTCTCTCCTCCTACTTAATTTCTGTGTGACCCTGGGTAAGTCACTTATCCTCTGTAAACTTTACTTTCCTTATCTGTAAAAGAAGGACAATAATAGTAATGGAATCCTAATAAAGCTATCTCTAGGCCCAATATTCTAACTTCCTTATAGGCCCCACTGAAGCACAGGCCCACTGCCCATACCTACCTATTCACTCCCTTCCCCTTTCAATATCCTAACTTCTTCATATATGCCTCACTAGAGATGAACAAATGTATCAATGAACTCACATTTCCCACAGAAACAGCAGGTGTGTCCATGCACTGAACCACAACCACATCTGTCTAGTCTCAGAAAGCAGCACCACCAGGATGCCCAAGCAGGATGTGCACCCTAAAACAATAGAAGTGAGTTTCCCTAAGTAGCCACCTGCATAAGAATAGCAAAAGATGTGCTTTAGGTGAACATGTGTTATACAGAGGCTTATTATAATATCATGATCATACATACATATTCCCCCAAATGGGTTTTTCTGTATGCATTGTGGGTAATCACATGCATAGTTCCACTGTGACTGGGACCCCTTCCTTCTTACCTACTCCCTTAACAAACCCTTCCTGCCTTTTTAATATTCATAATTTCTGTTATATAATTGCATCTTTACCCTATAAAAATCCATCTTGCTTTCTATGAAATTGCGGGTTCCTCTTGGAAATTAGCCTGTTTCTTGAGAGACATCAATCTCAACAAATGCCTGTACTGGGATCTAGAGGTGGTCTGATTATGAATTCTTTGAGACAGTTCCACTACAACACATCATGAAACGACAAAAATAGCACTGACCTTTTAAGGTCTTTTGAGGATAAAAGGAGTTAATGTAAGTAAAGCACTTTACAAACCTTCAAGTGCTACATACACATTGTTAGAATTATTATTGTTATAATAAAGGAAGTGGGGCTAGCTAGGTGGCACAGTGAATAGAGCACTGGCCCTGGAGTCAGGAGGACCTGAATTCAAATCTGGCCTCAGATTTAACTTAACACCTACTAGCCATGTGACCTTGGGCAAGTCACTTAACCCCAATTGCCCTGCATTCCCCCCTCCATAAAAAAAAAAAGCAAAAATTAAAAAAAAATAAAATAAAATAAAGGAAGTGAAGGTGGTCTCCAGGAGTCATTACACAGTCTCCATTGAACTGTTATAACTATCCTCCTTTATTACAATATTCAGTTCTGAGTAAATGGAATGTTTTTTTTTTCCATGCTGGGGAAAATTTGCTAGGACAAACTATTCTAGAGGTGAGATGAATATACACATATTCAAATTTCTTTTCTTTTTCATTTTTTCCATTTATTGTATTTTCTAGAGGAATAAGAAGAAACCTAGTTTATAGGTCTGAGTTAAAGAGTAATTTCTTTCTGTATCCAAATGTTATGGGAATCTGAAGATCTTTCCTGCCCCTAGGCCCTTTGCTAAAGTGGCTACGTACTCTGAGAACCTTCCCTGATTTGAAAATATACTCTACCGCCTAATAGGCTGAATGTGGTCACATGGAGCCTGTGGCAGGAGGCTTGTTCTTCAAGAATGCCCATGCCTTGTTGCTTTGGGATTAGGCAGTGGGTCAAGAGGGCTGTGTCATTCTCCAATCCAGGAGAAGGCTATATATACACCCTGATGTGAGGTTTTGGTTTGGGGCTCACTTTAAGAAGAGTTGTGTGATTTGGCCAGACAAAACTCTGGGAAGCCATTGAGCCCCTTGGCTTTGAAAAAACCCAGATGTTGATGTTTCCCTCTCTAGAAAATGAATAGGTATGGATGTAACGGTCAGACGCTTGAAGCCCGTCTGCTGATCTGTTTCTTTGTCTGCTTGTAACTTCTGTTTGTAACTTGTGTTTGCATTCTCTGGAGTTCAGGGTGCTGACTTTTTCCCCTGAACTAGGTAAATGATATATGTTTGATTGATTAAAGTGAGACTGTTAACCCATTTAAAGTTGCTTTCCTTTAGAAAAGCAGATCTAAGAACCTGTGCTAGCAGACATCCCGGGTATGCTAGAGTGCTTACTGATACACCAAAACAATGAATTTCATGAGCATCAAGCTAGTTAGGAAAATAAATAAGGTTCCCGTACATCACTGAAACATGACCCATGTGTCCCAAGGCAATGATTGGTATCCCACCTTTCAACTCTTTAGGACATGCTTTGTGAACTGTGAATGACAACTTGTTTTATATTATTTCTAAAAGATGTTGTAGGTCTTCAGAGAACTGATTGACATTGGTCTCTTTGGCATCTGTGATTGGAGCATAGACTTGTACTACTGTGATGATAATTGTAGAGTTTTCTCAAGATGACTCACTGGTAATAGCAAACACTTTTTTAACAACTCAAAAGGTGATTCTACACATAGACATCATCAGAAGGTCAATATAGAAATCAGATTAATTATATACTTTTCAGCCAAAGGTGGAGACGGGCTAAATGATCAGTAAAAACAAGACCTGGACCTAACTGTGAATCACATTATGAGCTTCTTATTACAAAAAAGCAGACTTAAACTTAAGAAAGTAGGGAAAATCATCAGCTCATATAGGCATGACCTAAATAATGTCCCTTATGAAAATGAAGTAGAAATGATGGATAGATAGGGTGGCTAGGTGGCATCATGAATAGAGCACCAGCCCTGGAGTCAGGAGGACCTGAGTTCAAATCCAGCCTCAGGTACTTACTTACTAGCCCTGTGACCTTGGGCAAGTCACTAAAGCCCAATTACCCTCCAAAAAAAAAAAAACAACCAAAATGATGGATAGATTTAAGCCAGTGGTTCTCAACC
Organism: Pseudochirops cupreus; assembly: GCA_028627135.1. Lineage (NCBI taxonomy): Eukaryota > Metazoa > Chordata > Mammalia > Diprotodontia > Pseudocheiridae > Pseudochirops > Pseudochirops cupreus. The sequence continues at coordinate 430,331,530 of CM053580.1, read as the reverse complement.
TGTGGGTCATGACCCCTTTGGAGGTTGAATGACCCTTTCACAGAGGTCACAGGGGTCACCTAAGACCATTGGAAAACACATACTTCCAATGGTCTTAGGAACCAAGACAGCGCTCCTCTATCCGTCTCCAGGCAGGTCCGCCCACATATGAGAATTAAAGGGTCACGGCATTAGGAAGGTTGAGAACCACTGATTTAAGCAATTACATCTGGTAGATGGAGTACCTAAGGAACTACGGCTATTCACAATATTGTGCAGGAGGCAGCAACAAAGAGCTTCCCAAAGAAAAAGAAGGGCAAGAAAGAAAAATGACTGACTGCTGATGTGTTACAAATAACTGGGGAAAGGAAGAAAACAAAAGGTAAAGGAGAAAGGGAAAGATTTACCCAACTGAATGCAGAATTCCAGAGAACAGCCATGCAGAGAAATAGAAGAAAAATAGAATGGGAAAGACAAGAGGTCTCTTCAAGAAAATTAGAGCAATCAGGGGATTGTTTCATGCAAAAATGATCATGATAAAAGACAAAAATGGTAAGGACATAATAGAAGGAGAAAAGTTTCAGAAGAGGTGGCAAGAAACACAAAAGAATTATGCAAGGAAGAATTTAGCATCAAGGATAACTACTAAGGTTACTGACCTAGAGGCAGACATCCTGCAGGGATGGGGAACCTATAGCCTTGAGGGCACATGTGACCCTCTAGGTCCTCAAGTACAGACCTTTGACTGACTCCAAACTTGGATTTGTTCTGTGAAGTTTGAATTCAGTCAAAGGGCTGTACTTCAGGACCTAGAGGGTCACATGTGCCCTCAAGGCTACAGGTTCCCCACCCCTGTCCTAGAGAATAAGTCAAGTAGGTCTTATGAAGCATTGCTAGCAGAAAGGCAAGTGGAGGTGATAGAATTCCAGCTGAGCTATTTAAAATTCTAAAATAGAATACTGCTAAAGTGCCAATTCAATATGTCAGCAAATTTAGAAAACTCAACAGTGGCCACTGGATCGGAAGATGAGTTTACATCCCCATCCTAAAGAAGGGCAATGCCAAGTAAAATTTAAATTACCAAAGAATTTTACTAGTTTCTCATGGCAGCAAGGTTATGCTTAAGATTCTACAAGCTAGGCATCAGCAATATGTGAACCAAGGATTACCAGAAGAGCAGGCTGGTTTTTGAAGAGGTGAAGAAACTAGGGACCAAATTGCCAACATTCACTGGGTTACAGAGAAAGCAAGGAAGGAAAAAATCTACTTCTGCTTCATTGACTACACCAAAGGCATGACTAGGTGGAATATAACAAAATGTGGCAAGTCCTCAAAGAGGTGGGAGTGAAGAGGTTGCCCATAAAGAGGATTAGGGTTGCTGGAGACCCCAAAATACCAACATGCTGGGTCCTGCTGAATGAATTTGACTCAAGTCTTCTCTCAGCCAAAGGAAAGCAAAGTTGATTAAAAGTCCGCCATATGGGGTAGACTCTTAAGGAGCCTAGGTATCTGTGACACTTGCATTGGGCAAGTGGGCCAGAGCAAATCTGACACAGAGTAAGTCTGTGCTACCATTCAATGGTGCTCTCACACCACATGGAGGGAAGATGGAGTCTTATGTACAGAGGAATCTAGGGGTGGTCTAGAGGAGGAGTTTGGGGAGGGTCTTCAGGAAGAGTCAATGAGATCAGACTCCAGTAATGAGTTTGGGGAGGGTCTTCAGGAGGAGTTAATGAGGTCAGTGCAAGGCTGGATTGATATTTTGATAGGCTCAAGGGTAGAAAGAAGATGGACAATGGAGGGCTAGGCTAGTAACAGAGGTTTGGGCCCAGCCACAATGAAAGACCCATGTCCTCTGCAAATGCCTCATCAAGTGGGAAGATCCAATCAGACTTCAAGGGGGCTCCCAGAGCCTGCACCTCATCAGGAGTACCAGATCATCTTATCTGTCTCCTGGAACCTGTATGCTGATAAAGAAGCAACAGTTAGGACTCAACATGGAACAACTGATTGATTTAAGATTGGAAAAGAAATATGATGGGGTTATATACTGTCACCTTATTTATTTAACTTATATGTAGAGTACATTATGTAAAATACCAGGTTGGATGATTCAAAAGTCAGAATTAAAATTTTCAGGAGAAATATTAATAAGTACAGATATACAAATGATGATACTCTGATAGCAGAGGGTAAAGAAGAAGCCTCTTGATGAGGGTGAAAGAGGAAAGCACAAAAGCTGTCTTGAAGCTTAACATAAAAAAAAAAAAAAGATCTTGGCAACTGGTCCCATCACTTCCTGGTAACTAGAGGAAGAAGAAATGGAAACAGTCAAATTTTATATTCTTGGGCTCAAAGATCACTGCGGACAGCACCTGCAGCCATGAAATTAAAAATACCTGCTCCTTGGAAGAAAAGCTATGACAAATATGGACAGAAGACTAAAAAGCAAAGATATCACCTTGCCAACAAAAGTTCGTACAGTCAAAGCTCTGGTTTTTCTAGTAGCAATGTATGACTATGAGAATTGTACCATAAAGAAAACTGATGCAGCACTGACACTTTCAAATTGTGGTGCTTTTGATGTGGTACAGGCTCTTGAAAATCCCTTGAACTCTTTTGAAAATCCCTTGGATAGGGAAAAGGTCAAATCAGTTAAAACTTAAAGGAATTAATTCAGACTATTTGATGGAAGGTCAAATACTTCAGCTGAAGCTTAAATACTTTGGTCACCGTAATGAAAAGATGGGATTCATTGGAAAAGACCTTGATGTTGGAATAGACTGAAGGCTAAAGGAAAAAGGTATAGCAGAGTATGAGATAGTGCCATGGAAATGATGATCATGAAGTTGGACAAACTTCAAATGATAGTGAAGGATAGAAGGGCCTGGTCCATGGAGTTATGAAGAGTCAAACACAATTGAAAGACTGAACAACAATACAAAAGATCTCAGCTTCCTCTTCTCCAAAATGAGGGGATTGGACTAGATAGATGATCTCTGAGGTTTTTCTAGCCCTATATCTATGATGCTGTACAAAGTCAGAGATCAGGACAGAGTCAGTCTGAGTGATTCCTATGTTTTAACCTCACTGGTCCTCTCAATATAGTACTGATCCAGCCTTCAAGAGAGACGTTGGTTCCATGTAGAACTAATCCCATCTCCCGTAAACTACTGTCTTCACCTGAGGGCTACTCTCATCAACTGAAGGCTAATTCTAGCTCCCAGATGATGTTACAATGGAGATGACCTAAGAGGATACCAATCTCACCTCCTCATTGAAAGGTCTACCATTTGGTTTAGAACTATGCAAACTAACTTTTCAGAAGGGTTTTTAACTGGGTTGTATTTGCAATTCAATTTACTTGTTATTCATAAAGTAAGTGGGCCTCTGCCTTATGGATAAACAAACATAAATAAATGAATGACTAATAAAAAAGAGACATTCTCAACAAGAGGGTAGTATCAGCTAAAGGGAAAAAGAAACAATAACATTGAGTGCTGTAGGGACTCATTAGAGACCTACACACAGTTGGCCTCCTTCCTTTGTAATAAATATGCCTTGCATTTTTAGTTCAACCATTTTGACAACAATTACATGTTATTCAAACTAAATTAAATGCAAAATAGCATTTCCCAAAGCAAAGAATAAACTAGTAAACCAATTTTTAAAACAAGACTTCCCCAGGGATTTTTTTCTCCCTCTAATGAAAAAGGAGATGAAAATCTCTGCATTTAGAAGCATTTCTCTTTTCTCTGACCATTCAGCTACCAAATTAACCTCCTTGAGGCCATTTCAGCCTACCATTACTTAAGTCAGAACCTTTCTGGAGTCTCATTTATTGAATGAGTCTAGTAGTCCAGAAGACGATGATCATGCTTTCTGAGCCAGAAATGTTACCACAGGTCATGACAATGGAGATGGTTTTTTATATATTTTCTTTAAAAGCATACTTTGGGGTACAATGAGGAGAAGTTTAGACAAACTGTACTTTTCCCAAGTATTCCCTAGTCCATCTTAAGAGATGTGGATTGAACTGTACCTGTTTGGAATAATTCTGGGCATTCTAAGACCTTACTGGATACAAGGAGAAAGTCTCCCATATCCACTGGGCATTGGCATAGAGTTGTGAGACATATATGCTGTGACTCTGGTCAGATGCTGGCAGCCAGATAGTCTAGGGTCATTTTTAAAGTTGCATTCCAAGGACAAAAATAATTATTTGGATTGTGAAAGACTCTCAAAATATATTTTTAATGCTGTGTGTGTTTTACACAGCTCACCAAACCTCTCAGCTGCTGGAAACTGAACTGACATTTTTAAGGAAATTCATTTTCTTCTAAAGGAGACAGAGTGTCTTCTTTCTGTTGAGATGGTGATTTCTCTGGGAGCTGAATTAAGCACAGGGCCAGAAAGGTCTGCTCGACATAAACACAGAGGCTACAGAGCAAGTTAAAAAATATTTGGACAAGAAATATCATATAGATGCCCTGTGAAATTCTGAAAGGAAATAGTTCCTGTGAAATAATATCAGTAGCTAATCTGTGAAGCTGAAAAGATCTATTCTACATAAAATGATTAAGGGCACTGATAGGTCCTCGTTCTCTCCTTCCCTGCCCTCTCCCAAACCATTCCCTATTGGTATCGCAATGATATTTGGCATTTCATCTGTAGCCTTTCATTCCTTTGCTTTGCTCACTGCCTTCTTTATGCTGACTTATTTTAAAATGAAAATACTCCTGGATAGAATAACAGTAAAGTCATTAGCACTTTAGTATAAATCAGTTATTCAAGTAGGGTTTCCTTACCATGAAAAAACCCAATGCCTTAAATGAGGAAAGGAAAGAGGAACATTGAATAGGAGGGGTCAAAAAAGGAGACAAGATCAAAGATATAGAAATGGAAAGGACCTCAGAAATCACTTATCCCAACCTGTATTTTACAAATAGGGAAACAATTCCAGAGAGGTAAAGTGAATTAATTGCCTAAGGTCACAGAGAGAGTGCAGGATATTCATCATTTGGATACATCATCTGGGAAAACAGAAAAGAGCATCATTCATTATCCAGAACCTGAGCAAGCATGCTATTCATGAAATTGACATATAACACTGATGAACTTCTCCAAGCAACCAAATTTTGATATAATTTTCCATAAGCCCTCAGAACTGACAGTATCAAAGGTCTTGGTCAGACCTACAAATGTTGTGTACAGACCTCTGTTCTGCTCCTGGAATTTATCCTGGAGTTGTCAGGCAGCAAATACCATATCAACCATTCCTCTGCCCTCTCTGAAGCCACACTGGCTCTCAGGTAGATGACCATCTTTAATCTGAGGGATAAGCCTATTAAGGAGAACTCTGGTAAGAACGTTACCAGTAATGATGAAGAGGGAGACACACACGCCCCTTCCCCCCTCTCCCCATGATAGTCACAGGACAACCTATTTCCTTTGTATTTATAGGGATGGACAATGGATACTCTCATGCTTTCTCAGTCACCAAAGGAGTGAAACAAGGCTGTGCAGTTGCTCCCATGCTTTTTAGCATGATATTTTTCAGCCATATTGTTAAACACCTTTAATGAGGAGAACATGACATCAAGGTCAGCTACTGCAAGGATGGTAAATTTTTCAACTTGAAAAGGCTACAATCGAAGACTAAACTGGAGGGAGTATTGGTGAATGACTTTTTTGTTTGGAGCTGATTGTGCATTCAATGCAACCTCTGAAGCTGAGGTGCAACAAAGTATGGATTGATTCTTTGCTACTTGTGCTAATTTTTGCATAACAATTAACACCAAGAAAACACAGATGCTTGTGAAGCCAGCATCACACCATCCATATATGGAACCATCAGTTACAGCAAATGGAGAAATTTTGAATGCTGTGGATAAGTTCACTTACCTCAGCAGTACACTTTCTAGGGATGTACACACTGATAATGAGGTTGATAAATGCATTGCCAAAGCTAACTCAGTGTTTGGGAGGCTCCAAAGGAGAGTGTGAGAGAGAAGAGGTCTTCTGAATCTACTTAGTGGACTCTTTCCATTCTGTCATGGTGCTATGCATTATATAAGATAAATGTCGGCTACTTCACAGTTTTAATTAAATCAGCCATGTCAACTG
>CM053580.1:430273118-430316493 GCA_028627135.1 Pseudochirops cupreus | reverse complement strand
AGCTCTCTTTGTGGTGGCAAAAAAATTGGAAATTAAGGGGATGCCCATCAATTGGGGAATGGCTAAACAAGTTGTGGTATATGGATGAAATGTAATATTATTGTGCTATAAGCAATGAGGAGCAGATGGACTTCATATTTACCTGGAGATGCTTAAACAAACTGATGCTGAGTGAGAAGAGCCAAACCAGGAGAAATCTGTACACAATTACAGACACAATGTATATGTGACGACTAACTTTGATAGACTAGACTCTTCTCAGCAAAGCAGGGTTATAAGACAACTCCAAAAGACTCATGATGGAGAGAGATGTCTACATTCAGAGAAAGAACTAGAAAGAACAGAGTTTGAATGCAGATTGAAGCAAACTACCTTCTCTTTCTTTCTCTTGTTTGGTTTTGTTTCCTCTTTCCCATTGTTCATTCCATCTGTTATAATCCTTTTTTATAACCTGACTAATGTCTAATGTGAAACTATTTGCAAATCCTATACTTGACTGCATGCTGCCATGGTGGGGGGGGGGGTAAGGGAGGGGGAGAAAATTTGAAACTCAAGGGATTGTGGAACTGAATCTTGTAAACTAAAAGTAAACAAACAATTAATAAAGACAAAAAAAATTTTAAAATACTATGCTATCAAGAATGAAATTTTGATGATATAAAAGGAAATTGCAAGTTATTCCAATGAGGAAGAAATGGGGAACTGTCAACAGGAAACAATGCAGATCAATTAATAAGCATTTATTTAATGTATACTAAGAACTATGGACTGTGTAAAGTGCTGTGAATGCAAAGACAAAAACAAATGAGCTCCTATTCCCAAGAAGCTCACATTTTATCAAGGAAAACAATACACACATATAGGTATGTGTGTGTACATATATCATGCATACACACACACGTATATATAAATACACACACATACCTATATGTGTGTTGCATAAACAAATACAATATGTCAAGGGAGTAAATATAAAATGATTTAGTGGGAAAGACATTAAAATCTAGTAAAGTAAAAAAATCAGAAAAAATCTTGGATAGAAAGTGGCATTTTAGTAGATCTTTGAAGAAAAAACATGGATTCTAAGAGTCTGTTATAAGAGAGAATATATACAAGGTATGGGGAATAGGAAATGCAAAGGGCACAGAAGAGGGTCATTTTACCTGAAACAGAGAGTAGGTGAAGAGAACTGATCAGCCCACTTATGTTTAAAGAAGACTAGTCCAACTATTCTGAAAAGCAATTTGGAACTACACCCAAAAGCTATTAAATTGTCCATATCCTTTGGCCCAGCAATACCACTACTAGATCTATTCCCAAGAATGATCAAGGAAAGAGAGAAAGGGCTCATATGTACAAAAAATTATCTTTTTATGGTGGCAAAAAAATTGGAAACCGAGGTCATACCCAATAAGTCAGAAATGACTGAACAAGTTATGGTATATGAATGTAATGTAATACTATTATGCTGTAGGAAATTATGAAGAGAATGATTTCATAGAAACTGAGAAGACATTTATGAATCGATGCAAAATGAAGAGAGTAGAGCCAAAGAAACAATTTATACAATAACGACAATACTGTTAAGATAAGCAACTTTGAAAGACTTTACTAATTCTGATCAACACAATGACTAAGCACAATTCCACAAAATTCATGATAAAACAGCCTATTCACCTCCAGATAGAAAGTAGAGTGCGTATTGAAGTCTATTTTCTTCTCTTTTTTTTTCTTTAATTTTTGGACATAGATAATGTGAGATTTTGTTTTGCATGACACATACATGTGTGTGCATGTATATATGTTTGTATGTATAATGAGTTTTGTTTTTCTTAACTTCTCAAGGAGTGAGGAGGGGGAAGGAAAGGGGAGTGAGAAAATTCAGAACTGGAAACAAAATTAAAATTTATTATTTTTAAAAGGCATATAAAAGAGATGGGAGGAAGTTCTGGTCCCTAAGGAGGAATACAGAAGAATAACATAGTCCTCTAAGAACTGAGAACTAAAAAGATATTTTAACTATATTAAGTACGAGAAGATAAAAAATGGATAGGACTAATGTTCAGAGTGTACGGGGTGAAGATAAAAGACAAAGGAAAATAGGAGAAATACTCAACTCTGTATTTCTTTTCTTTGCCGTGCCCAGGAGAATGAAGGTTGCTATGCTGTGCCTTTTCCCACATCCTGCCTCACTCCTAATTTCCCCCCAAGGATTTGTGAATGGTATAGGAAGAGGGACTTGTAGATCATAAAGTCACAAATTTGGAAATAGAAGGGACCTCGAAGTTCACAAATTACAGTCCTCTCATTCCACAGATGAAGAAACTAAGGCAGAAAGAAGGTAAGTAACTTACCCAGAATCCCACAACTGACAAGTGTCTGAAGATAAAACTTGAACTCAGATGACCCTGGCTTCAAATATTATGTCCTATCCATGCTGTCTCTGTGGTTGTTAGCTACATTTGGGGGACATGGGCTAACTACTTTGAAGGACATGCCACTTCTCCCCCTATATTGCTGTACCCATAGGAAGGATTATCCTCAGTACATATGATCATATCTCACCAGCAACAATATCAGATCCACACGTGATCTGTTTGATAAAGGAATAAAAACAAACATGAAAAAGGGAGTCAGTGGACAATGACCCATAGTACAACAAAGATAAAAGCCAGCTCTACTTGCTGGCCAAGTGGAAACCCCAGGCCTTCTTACAGGTGATGAAGCTTCTCCTTGGCCCAATGCTGAGCTACTTCATCCCCATGTTCCCGAACTTGCTTCATGATATCCCAGTGTTTCTCCACCTTTCACAACACCTTGTGCTCTATGATTTGAAGATTCTCTTGAAAATCTTTCCCAAGCTCTTCCTGAACTCCCTCAACTGAATAATTTATCTTAAATGGTTAACTTGAGGAAGCTGTAAGTATTTGCTTCTGGAATGTTTTGGGGAGCTTGTCTTACCATCAGATTGGCAAGTTAAATCCGTCTATATAACATCCATAACAAAGGAGGTAAAAGTTGTGTTATAATCTGCCCTAGTCAGACCCCATCTAGAGTACTCTGTTTAGTTCTGGACCCTTCATTTTGGGAAAGACATAAGTAAATCAGAGCACATCAACAGGACAGGAACAAGGTCTTGAGAAGACGGGAGATTATACCACACAAGCCTAAACTGAAGAAACTGGGGTAACTTAGTCCAGAAAAAAGAAGACTCAAAGGAGACACAAGAACTGGCCTCAAATACATGAAAGGCTGTCATATGGGTGAGAGATTCAATTTGTTCTGCCTAGCCTCAGAAAACAATAGTAGAAGCAACTGTTGGAAGGCCTGAAGAGGCAGGTACAGACATGATGGCAAGAAAAACTTCCTAATGATTCTGTATAAAGTGAATGTCCGAAGAGGGAATCATAAGTGAAAATGCTTTCCCTTTGGGGGCCTCATTCAATTTCCTAGCATCACAAAGGACAGACTACTCCAGAGACAGCAGCTGCAAAAAATCAGGTAGATGATGAGTGTTTTGAAGAACTCATAGTAAAATCAATAGTTGCCCAGATGGTATTGGAGGGGAGAGGGAGGCATTAGAGATAAGAGAGCCCTGGGAGAGTTCTGTTATGGTTACTGGATCTCTTGGGTGCTGTCCAAGGGCCAAGCACAGGATCAAAACGTGAGGGGAAAGGTTGGTGGTATCTATCCCCCAACACATTAGCACTCTAGGACAAAGCCAAATGCCCATTTTTGGTGACATGGTATGTAGTTTACCTAGATCATTATTTTATGAGCTCATCCAGGATGTATGTTTATCATTTTCTTCAAATGATTCCCCAACTGAGAACTGAATCATGTTTTAGAGAGACAGTATGATTCCAAGGAAAGAGCACTAAATTTGGAATGAAAAGACCTGGGTTCAAACCTTAGCTCTGCTGCTTACTATATGTGTGGCAACTCACTTAATCTCTGTAGACCTCAGTTTCCTGTAATGGAAAATGAGAAGACTGGTCTAAGCCCCTTTCCAATTATAAATCTATTATTCTACAATATAATTATTAAGTCTTAATTAAACCTACACACAAAGGTTTTCATTTTTCCATCAGCAGAGATTCATCCATCAGGTATTTGCTAAACCTTATTTACCACAGTATTGAAACATCTAAAGAATTAAATAGATACAAATCTTGTTCTTCAGATGGCTAGGTGGCTCAGTGAATAGAGCACCAGTCCTGGAGTCAGGAGGACCTGAGTTCAAATTTGACCTCAGACACTTAATGCTTACTAGCTGTGTGACCTTGGGCAAGTCCTTAACCCCAAATGCCTTGCCCTCCACCCTCCAAAAAAAAGAAAACAAATCGTATTCTTCCTACCAGGTGACCCGCTGCAGTTGTCACCTCCTCCATAAAACTTATCTTGTCACTCTTGCCCAGAGTAATTTTTAAGATCAAGAATTGGAAGGAAACTTAAAGATCATCTACCACCTAGTTTTGTAGATGTGGAAACTTGGCTCCAATTAAGTGACTTGACTGAGGTAACATGAGAAGCAAGCAGCAACACCAAGTGCTGAATCCAATTTCTCTAAATATGAATTCAGTACTCTTTCTACCTCTTTAATCTGACCTCTGTTCCTGACTTCCTATAGTAGTTAATATTAAGCAATGCTAATAACTAGCATTTGTATGGTGCTTTAAGTTTTCAAAGCACCCTGTATTATCTCCCATTATCCTCACACCAACTCCCTAGGAGTTAGATACTATTATGGGTATCTCCATTTCACAGATGAGGAAACTGAGGTAAGCAGGTTAAGTGGTTTGCCCAAGGTCATATACCTAGCAAGTGTCTAAGGCAAGATTAGACCTCGGGTCTTCCTGACTCCAGGCGTGCAGTCTATCCACTCTGCCACTTGGCTACCTATTCTCTCTTCTAACATTTTCAACTGCCATTAAGTGTGTATGTACACATATATGTGTGTCTGTGTGTATATCCATATATATGTAGATATGTATATATATATAGATATATATACATATATACATATATATATATGCACACACATATATTAGCTTAACTAAGAGATGTGATGCATATACCTACATATGTATGTATGTATCTCTTAGTTAAGCTCCTACAAGGTAAACAGCATGTTTTATGTCTTTACTTTCCCCATAGGAAATAACAATGTTTTTTTATATTTCATCCCCAGCCTCCAAACCTTCACACAAGCAGTAAACCATGTCTGGTATGAACTGTCTCCTCACTAGTACCTTGTGGAATACCTAGCTTCTTTCAAAGAATAGCCCAGTTACCAACTTCTATAAAGGACCTTTCCTGATACCCCAGTTAATAACATCTTCTTACTTTTTAAATGCCTATAATACTTTATATGTATTTTGTCTGTTCATACTTGTTGAATACTCTCAGTATAATATAAGGACTTTGAAGGCAGAGATTATTTCATTTTTGTCTTCATATCACTAATATGATTCACAATTAGTAAGCACTCATTGGAAATGTCCCAATAGAAATAAAGGTAGACTGAGGCAGCAAAGACCCACGAATAGTCAATTTATTTGCTAGACTAGCAGTAGTCAATAGTATTTTGAAATTGATAATGGTGAATTCTTTATACTTTGTGTGAGTTGTAAATAATTTTTAAGCCAAAAGTCAGATTTGTTATTTGCTAAATATACAACAAGGAAGTCAATTTAATTATAAATTCATGGTCTGCTGTTTTTTTTTCTTCTTTCTAATTTATATGCACCATTGACAAAATTTTCGCACTGGAAGCAAAATAAGCCCCCCCAATCTTGATTCCCTTTGGTGGCTGTTCTGGGACATCCTTAATGGGTGAACTAATCAGATCTGCTTTTCCTGTCAGTGTCCCATGTTGCCCCTGGGCATTTAGGAATCCTTGCTACCATTCAGGGCTTTTCTTACCAGCTTCTAACCTCTCTCTTCCAGTTATTGGGGTAGGTGGGAGAAAAAAGAAAAACATTTTCACGTCCTAAGTGTCATTCTACTTAAGACTTCAGAAACTTTAAAGGAAACAATTAGCCAGTCCAATCCATGCTGACTGGATAAGAAAAGAGAAAATAATCTATGTATATTTTAACAGTGACTCCCGGAAATAATGGCTTCTCTTCTGTAGTCGAACACATTAATGACTAAAATGGTGAGAATTCAGGGGAAGAGAAAGGAGAGAGAATTCCAAGTGGAGTGGATGATGTTGAGGGTCAGCAGAACCATGCTGTTCCCCTAAATATGCCTACTCTTCGTCTTCCAGGTATAATCTTCTGTTTGGGAGGACTTACTTTTGGAAGTCAAAAATTTGCATCCTGATTGCTTTATGTATCCTTTTATGCAAATGTATGAACTGTGATTTGAGGATTTTGAAGCCTAAGGATCTGTGTAGATGCGGTTGCCCACAGAAACCAAATAAAACGCTGGGAGTCACTTTAAGTCAAAGTGTTAATGCAAAGAATTATACTCTCCTCTCTAGAGCCCTACTTAATTATAGCACTTATGTCATGGACAGATCCTATCAAATTTCTTTTATGAAAATTACCTTTATTGTTCCTCTACCATGCATATAGATTGAATACACATATCTTAGAAATCTTTGTCTGAAAAAGGAGATTGTAGAAACATAAAGAATATAAATTACATGTGCCCAAATCACAGGATGCATGGTCTGAAATAATTTCCCAATAAACTAATAAGTTAAAATGTCTCCTACTGAATGCATAATTTCTTAAGATTGCCTGTTTATGCTAGAAATTAAGTTTTATGAAAATGCTGAAAGGTTAGCATTGTAAGCACGCTGGGCCAAGGCCAGATAATTTCTAAAAGTATACATTAGTATGATTGAGGTTTAGTATTAAAGAAACTCTGAAGATCTTTGATGTGGTTTTTTTCTCAGTTAACCAAGAAAGTATCTTCTGTTCATGTCTGTGAAACTGGAAATTAGTTTTAATCCTATTTTGTTAAGACTTAAACAAGTTAGCATGGATTTAGTACTCTGCTTTGCTGTATGTGCCTAAATTCCTTGCTCTTGCAAATTCACTCAGGTAACTTGAGTGGGTATTCCCACTCTTGTAACTTCACTCATCACCTACTTTCTAGAGAAACTTGATATCACTATGCCCAAATCTCTGTTACCCTTAACCTAGCCTAGCCCTTGATAGTCTGTTAGCTCCAGGTAGCTTTCAGCTATTTCCCACCTTTTATCCCATTCTTGTGGTTCCTGGCCTCCAACCTCTAGTCACCCAGACTACTTGACCACCCCTAGATCCCTCCCACAATCTTTCTGTATTTATATACAGAATATATATTCCTATTTTATGATCCATCTTGCATGTATCCATGAAGGTGCTCAGATTCATTCTGGCCCAATTGTCAATACAAGTGACACAAATGTTCAGATTTCTTAAGAGTCTACCCAATGTGGCAGATTTTTAATAAACTTTTTCTTTGGCAGAGAGGAGGCTTGAGTCAAATTCATTCAGACAGGACCTGGGTGTCACTATTTTGAGGTCCTAGCACCCCTAAACCTCAATAGTTTTACATCTCCTTAGCATGCGGATCATTTTTCTATGGTTGTGTTCCAGTTAGTAAATGGCCCTCTTAAAATGTGGTAATCAGAACTCATGTGAAACTATGATTTTCTTCATAATAGTAATTATATTTCTATGAATTCAGCTGAAGATTGAATTCAGCTTCTAGAATACAGCATCAGACAAAACTTACTCTTAAAGTCTTTTTCGCTATGTGACCTTCTCTCTAGCCACATTTTTCCACAATGTATTTATTTAATTGTTATGGGGAAGCTACATGTAAGACTTAGACAACTTGAAGTAAGAGCAGACCTAAGAAAAACTGGGCTCATATCCTACCTCTCTATACAGTCCTACTAACTATATGACCAAGGGCAATATATTTCACTTCTCAATGGCCCATCCTCCTCCTAAAATAAGTGTTAAATGAGTTCTAGATGTTGCTAGAGGGAGTTTCAACATGGAAAATTTTCAAACTAATTAAATTATTGGTCTGAACAAAAAAGGAACGGGTATGGAGGAGGGAGTACCTTGTGGAGCTAGAGTTAGGCTTAGATTCAAGGTCTGGATGCAAATCCCACCAGTGCTTACCAGCAAAGTGATCCCAGGCAAATCATTTAACCTCTATGTGCCTCAAGCAACTCTGTGGGACTTGTCAAATAAGTCAAAAATGGGTTATAGTCATGGGAGGAGAGAGTTCCTCCAGGTTGAGAAAGTCACAGATCTTTCCCATATTCATATAAGTACATGACTCAACTGTAATTCTTATTAAATTTACTTTCATCAAGTTCAAACCATTTTTCTAGTCTGAGAACTCTTTGGATCTCGATTATAGCAACTATCATCCAACTTCTTAGCAGTTTTGAAGTATGTAGTTTCTCATGTTTGAAGAAACAAAGTGCCTCAGTAATTATTCTAAAAGTTTTAATGATTACTATAAGACAGCATTGTGTTATAAAACGTTCCCCCTCCTCCTCTGGATACTGGCAATTTGGGCTTGAATAGGAAAACATTTCTGCGTAACGAAGATTGTGCTTAAATTGATTCAAAGCCTCTATAAGATCAATCCATGTCAACTCTAGGAAAGGCTAGAGTTGTGTTTATATTAAATAAAAAGAACTGAATGAAAGTGGGGAGGGGAAAATCAGTTCACCAAAGACAGTTTTATATACATTATAACACATTATTGATTTGAATAGTTTCACTGAATCAATTTAATTTGAGGTTGAACTGATTATACATTAGCATTAGGTAAAGACTGTCTTTTTTCCAAAAGAAAACCAAATATGTTATCCAACTCCTTTAGATACCTTATTTTCAAGACAACAAACCACCAAATTGACACTTCTAATTTATATATTTTGACATCATCTTGACACAATTTAAAGTGGTAAAGTGGTGGGCAGATCATGTACTGCTAGCTTATAGGCACAATGCAATTCAACAAGTAAAAACTGAACATCTACTCTATGCCAACACAACATATTTTGTGGGAAGTTTATTCTTGTTGATTTGAGGGGGGAATTATCATATTAGGACACATCAAGAAACAGGGTTGTCATTTTTATTTTTCAATGCATTACAATTACATGCAAAATCACATGATAAAGATCCACTGGGAACCATGCAGAACACAGTAGTACAATAATTTAGAATGACTGAATGCTACTCTAGGTTGGCTAAATATAGACTCATAATTTTAACTGCTTTTCAATGAATTTGTGTGCATGCTATAGTTATATCTGTACAGAAAAGTTCTATTACTGGGTCTTTAGATAATGTATAAATGTTATTAGGTATAAATATAACCATGCTCAGCAGTCTTACACAGAGTACAGACAAAACAAATTTGTAGTTTAAAAGCATAACAGATACATATTTTTCCATAATTCACACCATTTATGCCTACAGGAAACATTTCTTTATTGAAAAAACATTTAAGACAATGCAAACAGTATTTATCTCTCAGAGATAATAAAGTTGTTTCACTTTAAAGCTGAAATATACAAGACAAAAAAATTCAAACATCACAAAAGACATGCACACTTTCAAATTAAACAGCATTTAAAATTAGATGTAACAGATGTAACCTTTTCCTCAATACTTCTTTTAAAAATAGAATAAAAAAATGTGGTTGTGCAGGTGAACTTTCTTCTTCAGTCTACATCTTAAATTTTTTCATAGGTTTGCTGTTTTTTTTGAGGTGATGAATGAACATGGCTATGCTGGCTACAGTGGCCCAGGGCAAGACCACCATGAAAGGTGGTCCCAACCAGGTAAATAAAATCTTAGTGGCATCCACTGGGTAGAGATCAAACCTCTGTTTCTTGAGGGCATGAGTATATACAATTAGCATTCATTCAAAGCTTCCATTGCCAAGAGGGAAGGAAATGGAATAAGATAATCATAAACTAAATGGTCACTTTTTATTTTATAAACATAGTCATATTACCTCCATTACCTCCATCCAAAACACAGAAAGATTTTGCCTACTAATATAAAGACTAAATGTTTTTCTAACAATTATCAAGTTTTCTCTAAAGTTTAAACTTAAAGTTTAAATAGTATACCTATTTTTTCCTCATCTTCTCCAATATTTGTCATTTCTGATAGGTGTGAGGTGGTAGGTCAAAGTTGTTTTACTTTGCCTTTCCCTATTCAGTAGTGATTTTATATGTAGAATGTTATGATTAAAGAGAAAATACAATTAGGATAAGTGGAATATACACATATTGGAATTTAAAAGATCTTCTCAAGTTGGAATTGCTCCATTTTTTATGCTTATAAGCCCAGAGTCTAGCACAGTGCATGGTACAAAATAAGTAGTTAATAAATACTTGCTGATTGATTGATAGATTTTTTTTGATTGATTAGATTTTATAACAGTTTCAAATTTATAATGTGTTTTCCTTACAACAACCCTTTGAGGTAGGTAACATGCATATTTTTGTTTGCATTTTATGAACAAAGAGCTTGAGGCTCAGAGAAGGGATATGAATTGCCTGTGTTCCTCTAACTCATAATTGTCCCAGTCACAATTTAATGTTGGCCTTCTGACTTCACATGGTCTCATAGTCTTTTTGCTGTGACATGGTGCCTTTAAAATAGATGTTCTTAATATGGAACCCATAGACCTCCCCTCAAAAAAAAGGAGTATGTGAGTCAATTTCAAGAGATCTGGAAACTTGGATGGGAAAAATTATATGTTTATTTTCACTAGTCTCTAACTTAAATTTAGCATTTCCTTCAATTATCTAAAAACATCATTATGAGAAGAGGGGTAAAAGTTTTACCAGACTACCAAGGGGTCCACAACACAAAAAAGGCTGAGTCCCTGATCTAAAATATAGCATTTTTCATTTTACCATGTTATATGTATATACACATACACATATATACATATGTGTATGCATGTGTATATGTGTATGTGTGTATGTGCATATATATGTACATATGTTCGTATATATTCTCTTCTTTTGTTTTATTTCTTTTTAGACTGGAATGAGAGAAGAGCTGGAAGATTCGGTCCACTGGAATGTATGAGAAAGGGTCAGTCTCTAATCATCTGTAAACCCCTTCAAAATAATAATGACAAGTGTGATTAAGCTTAACAAAAGTAGCAGGGAATATATACATGGAGTACATATACATAATCTTACAGATTATATAGATATATAGATATATAGATATATACACATATATGTAATCTTCTAGATTTTCTACTACAAACTCTTAAGAGGACAGAAATCAGTTCAGCTTATCTAATTCTTTCACAGCACTAAAAAAAAAGTAAATTCCCATATGAGCTAATAAATACTTCCTGTGATGGATAATATTGACAATGATATATAATACCACTTTATAAAGTGTCCCTAAAATTGATGTTTAAAAATTTATGAGCAAAAATGTGTTTCACGTCTGGGGAAAAGGAAACAGAAAATTACATAAGTGACCATCTTTTATACAAAAAGTTCCCTGACCCAAGAAGGCCATGGATTTGCTATAGTTAACATTGCTCCCTTCTCTTCACTTTTGAAGAAATTCAAAAACATTATTTTCTACAATATTACCATATAAATTTGCAAAGAAGTTTTTCTACTGAATGTTCCATGAATCCCTGACTCATGTAATTTGAAAATGTACTTTCCTCTTCAATATATATAAATATATGTGTGTGAGAGAGAGCAAGATGTGCCTTTGGTTTGAAGATGAAAATTTAAGGTTAGTGTGTATCTCTAATGAAAAATAATTAGCACTGAAAAAAGAGAAGAATTTGAATGCTAAAATCAAGATAGAAAAGAGGATAAATGTAAGTAAGTTACAGCATCACTTGCAATGTGTAGAATGCAGCTAATCCAGGAAATAGGTAGATATGTGAACTAAATTATCTGGAAAATACCCCAACTCCTCCACTCTACTTAGGATCTAGAAACCCAGCCAGAAGTACAGGGAAAGGACAGCTCTAAGATGTCTCTTGGATATCTGGTTGTGGGAAAGTCCTTCCTACCCAAACATTATATTCATCAGTGGACAGTTGTAAAAGTTTACTTTCATATATTAAAAAGTATCTGGGATTATTTTAAATGCTGCAGATTCTAAACTCCCTAGTGAACATAAAAAAAAAAACCATTAAAAAGCAGCTGCTGTGGAACACAGAGGAGGTTCAGTTGAAGAGGAAAGTATCCACAGTCTTTGAAGTTAGGCTGTAAACATGCTTGTCAGGCAACCAGACATTAAAGGCCAACATTATATTTCTCCTCCAGATTCGTTGGCAGAAAAATAATGTATTTGTTTATTTAATGCCTAAAGAGCAAGAGCTTCAAGATTAATTCTAGTTTAGAAATTAAAAGCAAAATATCTGATAAGGAAATATTCCAAGGGGGAAAAAGATGCTTCTTCATAGCTTAAATCTACAGCCCTCTGTTGCTCTCTATTATGCAGGAATATCTGGAAATTTTCATCTGAACTACAAATCTAGGTAAGTACTACAATTATCTTTTAAAAGGATTTTAAAAGGATAAATATGATATACCATAAAGCTTTGACAAGAGAAACTGTCAAGACAAAGTAGATAGAGATAGAAATATTCTCTCTGGCTATAAAATGAGATTGTTTGAATTTGTGTTTAAACATAAAGCAGCTAGTCAAGGGCTCAGAGCCTAAAAATGTCATTTATGATTTTTTGTATTAAAATATTATACAGGTTACAGCTCATCCCACAGCAAAAGCAGCTGGGCAGAAATATGGAAGTGGAAACAGAAAAAAGAAGTAAAACTAATGTTCAACGTACTCTTAGCAAAAAAACAGCTCTGAGAATAACAATCACCATGCTCTCTCCCCTACAGCTTGAGAGGAAAGAAGGGTTAAGGTTCTCACCTAACCAGCAAAGTCTATATGCCTACCCAGGGGCAACCCTACATTGCTGTCAAAGTTTACTCACAAATACATATGTCAGATGAAGTTGCTTTGACATTTTGAAAGATTTTTAAGCCCTGGAAAGTATTCTCAGTATTACCTTCAAGATACCATAGTTTTTATGGCATGGCTAATAAAATACACAAAATTACTGCGTGAAAGACTCATTGCATCCTTGGAACACACACATATACATAACACTTCTACCTTGGGCCCATGAATATATCCAAACACATTTTATTGACCTTGCTAACAATTTATGTATACTACACAGACACATGATTCATGGCACTTCATAAAGAAACTGCTTGCTATTAGAACAGATAAGGAAGAAACCAATTCAATCCATTCGTTGAAAATATGTCTTTGAAAAGAAGCTAATCAGTTGTTGGAAAATATAATGAGGCAAAAATGTCCAAAGGTTTAAGATTAATTCATCTTTATATGCTGCTATTTTATTGGACAGTTATGTTTGGACTGATTTGGATAATGCACAAAAATACTCCAAAGGAAAAAAGATTCATTTGGTCTTAAGTCCCCCATGCCAAGAATATACTGGATTCTCACAGTCTGGGAGTAATTTTATATCTTTTCACACTATTTTCTAGTGTAAACATCAATAAATATTTAAACTGGGATGAAAATGGTATTTCAAACACTAACATCCTTGCTTTTATATCAAACTGAAAGTTGCAAGAGGGAGATCATTTGGAGGGATCTTCATAAGGAAATGTGAATAACATTCTGTTTGGGCTTGGACAGTACAGGACCAAAACAAATTCGTTCCAAAGATTCGTCTTTGTCCAAATGAATGCAACCTGAGCTTTTAAAAAGCATTATCTCCTCTAGGGACAAATATTACTGCACAGGACTGTGCTTCACCCAGTAATTTGCCACATGGCTGTATCTCCACACAAATCTGGTCAGACAGAAGAAGGGTCATGCACTGTTTAAAATTTCCATACATCAGCATACCTGGATGAAGCTGTGAATCACCAATTTTGCTCTCCAGAGTCATGTATACATTCTATTAACAACAAGGTAAACATGATTAATGGTCTTTCATTGAGATTTGGTCTATTCTGCTTCATTGACTTCATTGACCAAAATCACAAATTATGAGGCACTGATTAATTTAAAATTCCTACTGCTGCCAAGTCCTTTAGATATTCAAAAGCTAGAGCTTAACGTTTTACTTGGCCTGTTGAAATCACATTAATTTTCTGCATCCCTGTAGAAGAAGGTCAAGAACTCTCACGACACAGATAATGCAGATGCGCCAGCACTCATGTAAAGTACATCATATATCGTATAAATCTGACCATTGGAGATAAAGTCAAAATTCCTTAGTCTCACTCAAGAGAAGGTGCCAAGTTTGCTTTTAAAAGTCAAAACAATCCTAAATTCAAATAAAAACTCGATGGTATATCCAAGAACAAGAAAGGTTCATAGAATTTCGGGCTTAGACATTCTCTTGTCCACCACCACCATCTGTCTTGAGGCCTTTAGAGATGCAAGGGCTTACCAAGGATCACAAAGTCATCTTAGATCCCTTCTCTCCAGATCCAGTGTTCTTTCCACTACTACAAAATGTCTTGATGCATAATCTCTAAAAGGTAAGTACTTCTCTTTGAAGTCAAAGAAATTAATTGTTTCTGTGACAGTTTTGTTCTTGAATCTACATCACAAACATCTGATTTTATGATGGTAGAACTAACTGGTAAATTAGTTGATAGAAAATTGAAACAATCCATGCGGGTGCTGTTTAGCTTCTCTTATAGAGAAATACAGGAAAAACCATTTCTTTTCTCATTTCCATAGAATGTCGTTTTAGAAGAGAAAGAAGCTGCTTGCTTTAAATTGAATCTTCCAAAAGGTTTGCTAAATGGCCTAAGAAACCTCATAAATGCAAGGTGATGGAATTTACAAATTAGTAGTACACACAGAATTTCAGTAAATAAGCCAATTTTTAAATCAAGATTTAGTTGAAGATTTCTCCAGAAGGTGATTGTGCTTTGTTTTCTATAATTCTGGTCCACTTGTATGAAACCCAGCAATACCTGAATGCATCATTTGTTTGACTCACACATGGGTACAGTTGGTTGATGGTGGGGTCTCTATCCGACTTTTGTTTTCTTTAGCATCATTCTGAGGTGATTCACTGCCAATCTGACACTTAAAAACTTGCTTGTAAGCCTTCCTAAAATTTTCAGAGAGAAACCCATATATTATAGGATTAACAGAAGAATTGCTATAAGCCAGGCAGTGTGCTGTGATTCTGAATAAGAAGGAGGCTGTAGTCAACGGAAAGACTCCAAATTCAGCCCATAGGTGAATCACATGATGTGGCAACCAGGATATGCCAAACACGACTACTACCACGAGGACTGTCTGTGCTGTCTAAAGCAAGCAAGAAAAAAAACATGTCAGTTGCATCAATGGGAAAATAACTTATTCATTAAAACAATTAATTTTTAGGTTTTTAAGGTACCAATAGAATAAAGAAGACATGAAACATTGTGTTGACTCAATTGTCTTCTTTCCTGCTGTTTTTATTGTTTCTTGAGATGTATTTACTATGCTTCCCAATAATCATTTACATGGGATATTAACAAGCACTGCACATAGATTATAACAACTCAGAATCAAAAAATATAAGAGGTGGGTATGATCTCAGAAGGCATCTAGTTCAACCTGTATAATACCCACCTCAATATTCCTAACAAGTGGCCATCTAGACTTTGCTTGAAGGCCTCCAGTAATGAGGAGTCCACTACCTCCAAAGACAAAGCATTCCATTTTAGGATGACTTTAAATGTTAAGAATTTTTTCTTTTTTTTTCTTTGACTCATTTTTTTGTGTTTATATCTCCAGCACCTAATATCATTTCCGCTATATAGTAGACACTTAATAAATGTTTGTTGATTACCAAGCTTAAATTTCTCACTCTACAATTTCTGTTTATTGCTCCTAGTTTTCTCCCCCTCGGACCAAGGTGAGAATAAAATATATAATCCTTCTTATAGCCCTCCAGATACCTAAAGACAGCTATCATGTCCCCACTAAATATTCCTTTCTGCAGGCTAATGATTCATAGCTACTTTAATCAATTTTCATATTATCTAATCTCAGACTCCTTCACTGTCATAATTGTTTTTCTCTGGATAGGCAAAGTAGAATTGCAGTAGATCAAAAGAAATGTTGATACACAAATTTAGAGACATCTCCCTTCCAAATGTTGATATTGACTTTTTTGTGCCCAACCAGCTGTAGAGCTTTCTGAGCTCCTATTGGTCCAATCAGCCACAATCAGGTGACTGTATTTTGACCCCAATATAGTGGGGTCACCACAAAATGGTGTCATTTTGGTCCTTTTCAAGAATGAAGGCCAGCAATCAACAACCAACTTTATCAATTCCCTTCACAAAATAAGGCATTCGAGGCTGAACACAATTTTGCAGATGTGGTCTGACTAGGCCATTCATTATACCATGAAATTATCACACCCATGGTTTAGCACACTGTGACTCAATGCAGCCTAAGATAACATTACCTTTGGGATGTCATAGCATACTGATAACTCATACTGAGCTTGCAGTCCACTAAGATCCCTAGATCTTTTCCAGATAAACTACTGTCTAGTCATGCCTCCATATTGAACTTGCAAAATCACTAAAAAACATTCCTTTCAGTAACACAAAAGACAAGTAGGTCTCACCATATGATAATCATGATGATGATGATGAAGATGATGACAGCTAGTATTTTATATAGTAATTTAACATTTGAAATGGGTCTTAAAACATTATCTCATTTTGTCATTACAACCTGGGAAAGAGGTATTATTATTATCCCCACTTGACAAATAAAGAAACTGAGGCAGACAGAGATTAAGTGACCAATTCAGGGTCACATAGGATAAATATCTGAGTCAGGATTTTAACTCAGATCTTCTGACTCTAGGTCCAGTAATCTCTCCACTGCACCACCTAATTTCCTGCACTGTCACTTACTCCTAAAGTCCCTGTAGCCTCACCATCTACCCTGCTCCTATGCCCTGTAGAGCTCTGACATTGTCTTCTGAGCTGCTGGTGTAATCTAAGGACCCACATTCCTTACCATCAGCCCCTACTTCTTTACCTTTAGTATTTCTAGACCTTTCTATCTTCCAAGAAGCTAAATCTTGCTTTATTTGTTGTCTCCCCCAATTAGGGTATAAACTCCTTGAGCACAGGGACTACCTCATTTCATCTATTTGTATTCCCAATAATTATTAACATGTTAATTGGCAAACGGTGAGCACTGACTGTAGGTAGCTACTTGCATAGAAAAATACTGGACTTAAGAGTCAGGAAGACCTGAGTTCAAAACCTCACTCAGATTCTAACTAGTTGTGTGACTCTGGGCAAATCACTTATCCAACCTCATTCTCAGTTTCCTAATATATAAAATGGGGATAATAACAGTATCTACTTCAAAGAGTTGTTGTAAGGATCAAGTGAAATAACATATAGAAAGTGCTTTGTAAACTTTAAAACTCTATTTTAATAAAGCTATTTTTTATTATTAAGTGTTTTTATTCATTCATCCACAAGTATGGTAAGTTGAGTGGTGATGGGGACAAAGCAGGGATCCTGGAATATGTTTTTCCCCCTCCTTCCCATGACTCTCATGAGATTTTTAATTTTACCTATCTTTGGGTACATATCTCTCAAAATTTCTGTAATTTGCACATGTATTTTATCTCTGCCACCAAATGATAAGTTGTTTTTGTAGGCATCATATCTTATTTTTGCATTCTCAACAGCACCTACTACAGTGCCTTGCATAGAGTAGTAAATTAATCTTTGTCTACTTAAACTGAGCAAAAAATGAAATAACCTAACATAAAAGTGAATAAGATAAATTACTACCCCAGTACAGATATGAAACCTTACAATATCAGTGATGAGGCATCAGAATACTTTCTTAAATGTCAATCCAGATTAGTAAACCATCATCATAAATGTTGGTGAAAAAATGTATAACCAAAAAAAAGAGGTACCAATAGCATAATGATAGAAAGTTATGGCCAATGAACAGCCCATTATCCATCGTTATCCTTGCACTTTCAAGAGAAGGTGAAGAAAGTCTGTTGGACATTGAGTGGACCCCTTGTTGTTACTTCATAAGTGTATGGTGGATAAGTTTCACATATACTGGGAAGACATAAATGATGTGCAATCTCAATTGCTGGAGAGAACACCAATACAGAGGAGACCACTGGTGCACTGGAGTGTTAGAATGTCATCAGAGATCCAGTTCAGTTAGACATTTTCTTGACATTTTAATAAAACAAAGACCCAAAGTCATTGATACAGGTTTTCCTGTTTTTTGCCATTATTATCAGAATTACTTTTCTAATTGAATTCCTGTACAGTTTTTAAGGAAGTAGAACTAGAAACCAGAATCAAGAGGTTGAGGATATCGATAAGAATGAAATGTAGATTAATATTTGGAACCAAGAATTTTGTCTTTGGCCAGAGTTATACAACAGAAGGTCAGAGACATACACAGTGAGAAAAGCAAAAGCAAATGTGACTCATTAGAGA
This sequence comes from Pseudochirops cupreus, assembly GCA_028627135.1. NCBI lineage: Eukaryota > Metazoa > Chordata > Mammalia > Diprotodontia > Pseudocheiridae > Pseudochirops > Pseudochirops cupreus. The sequence continues at coordinate 430,297,946 of CM053580.1, read as the reverse complement.
CAAAAAAAAGACCTTAAACTCACGGCAAGCTTAATCTCTTATACTCCTCCAGTGAGGAAAGAAACCAATGGCTCATGTCACCTTGTTCATGTCATGCTGGATATCATTAGTATTGTGTATGATAAAAGGATCTACATTAAATATTCTATCAAATCCTATTTTCTTATAAGAAGTGAGTAAAATTATAAGACGTTTTAACTTACTGATTTATAAATCTTCAATACTGCAATGCACAACTATGGCTGTGCCTCCCTGCCTTCCATATGGATGACAGTTGGGGAGTCAGCAGGATTGGTCCAAGATTGAGATAAGGTGCAACATGAAGTGGAGACAAGGCTCCATAGAACCTATTTAACATGCTCTACATAATAGTTAATATTCGTATAGTGCTCACCATGTCTATGCTAAGCACTTTTCAAGTATTATCTCATTTGATTCCCACAACAACCTTGCCCAAAGTCACACAGCTAGTAGCTATTTAAAGCTTGATTTGAACTCAGGTCTTCCTGACCCAGCACTCTATCCACTGCACCATCTAGATGCCATGGCAGCTGGTGGTTGGTATTCCTAACTTTGATTTTTTTCATAATTTATAGAAAAAATCTAGGCCTAAAGGTAGAAAAGTTGCTGACATAACAGATTACTACAAGTGGCACATTCTGACCCACTGGCATATAAGGGTCAGCCAACCAACCCAGGTATTGAATTCTATGAAGTTTATGTAATTTTACCACCCACAATAGCTAGCAAATGTAGGCAGTAGTTCCATAAGACCACAGATTTAAAAGCTATTGACTATCATTTAGCTAAGGAAACTAAGGCCCAAAGACATGAAGTAATTTCATCAAGATCAGACAGGTAAATTCAAGATCTCTTACTACAGATAGAAACATTTTTATATTTTACCACCGTGATAGTTGAAAAACAGGCTCAATTTAGGTACAAATATAGCAAATAGATGACTATTCAGATAGATAGATATATAGATAGATAGGTAATGTCCTTTATCAATTCAATTATTTTACTTGCTAATAATGGATTTAGCCAAAAAGAAGTAAACTAAGAATTATATTTTCCCAATACATCAATTAACATTTCTTTGCAAAATAAATGTTTACCTCTACTTATTGGATCCTACTCTTTGGGAAATTTTTTAGCTGTCTTTCTACAGATCGTACAAAGAATTAAACCCATCAGTTTATTGACAATTAGATAAGCAACAAGATCCAATTATAGCCAAAAATATTTCAGAACAGCAGATTCTTTGCAAAGAACGTACTTCTTTGAGAACACAGAGGTTTCTGGGGTGGTTTGGCAGTGGTAAGACTCATCAACAGGTGAACTCTCCCCATTCACCATCCCTTCATCTCTTCTCCAACCCCCAGGCTTCCAGGTTCAATTAGGGCTGCCAGTTAAGAACAGCAACATAACTGCTCATACTACTTGGATGAGATGGAAGTGAACAGCTCTAATCCTGCCAGAAAGATGGAGGACCAAAATGCTCTACCATCTGCCCTGCTGATGTATACTAAGGTATTCTGGATCACACCATTTGTCCTTACTCTGTGCCCTACAAATCTCCAGGCACTATTGTCTGGCATAATAATATAACTTAGCCTTGCCATCCATCTATATGCTGCATCATTATGATTTCTGGGCCTTTCCACCCTCCTTGTGTTTGATTTCTTTTATGTATTATCTCCCCCAACTATTGCTTTCCTTGAGAGCAAGAATTATCTTTTTTTTTCTATTTTTATCCTCAGTGATTAGCATATAGTAAGTACTTAATAAATGTTTTTCCATTCATTCATTTATTCATTAAAGGGAATTTTTAACTTTTAATTTCCACCAGAGACCTCAGAACAATGGACAACACCCAGACCTATGCCTATGTGTTACTCTGAAGTATGACTTATTACTAATGGTTTTTGTGATCCAGATAGACAATCCAAGAGCAGTTTTGATATCACCATCATTTTATATGTGACAACTCACCAAAGTGATATAGAACCTATACATTCTGTTAAATACTCATAGCTAGAGATGTCCTAGGGGTTGAAAAATTGCCCATGCTGCTCATCTAAAGCTTTCAGATATGACATTTTTTACCAGAATGTAAGCCAGATTCATATATCCACTTTGTCTCTTTAGTAGTTTCCACAATTTCCTATGGTCTATGTGAAATAGCCCTGGGATAAACTTATACTGTCTCCAATTCAGCATTCACAAAATTAACATATGTTAGCAGAGTGACATAGGTCATTGAAAAACACCAAGTACTAACATTTTCTATTATTCTCTGTCAAAATTTGCTTCCAGGGATCTAGAATCTTGTGGCGCAAAGGAGGAATGTTAGGAAAATGGCAAGTATGGGGAAGTCAACAGTCAAAGGTATTTTATGTGGTCTCTTTGATTCAGCTGACGGTCAGAAAAAAAAATCAGTAGCAAAGTCACCAGATACCATTGAATGCTTGTCCCTGACAGATACATTTTGCTCACAGAAATATATGATAAAATTCAAGAAATTTCTAATAGATAAAGAACAACAATAGAAATGACTTTTCATTCAAGGTTCAGGTAATAGAAAACCTATATATAGATTTCTTGGAGTTTATCAATGCTTCTTGGCTGTCAGATTCAAGGAGAAAAAAAGACATTTACAATCCAACTAAGAGACTTCTTTACACACTAAGTTTATGACCTGGTCACTGTAATGCATTTTTTTTCTCCAATTCAACAAACAGGTGCCTACTTGGTACAATATTTATTAAGCATCTACTACATTTTGTTCTGGAAAATACTAATTCTCATCTCAAACCTAAGAAATATGTTAAAGTTCACACAAAAGCTACAACACATAAGCTATTCAAAAGATACTTCACTCGATCGGAACGGTAACCTCTAATTATGAGCTGTTTTCCATAGAAATTGATGGGAAAATTTACCATCTGTCTTGCTGTGCTTTTTTCTCCTTTGAAATATCGGAATGCAACTTAGAAAGCTTACCTCCAGTAGAGAAGGAGCTTGTTTTCTTTGAAGATTTTTTTTTTACTACTTCTTACAGGGATTATTTTTGTGACTGTATTAGAGCGATAGTTATACCTGTTATGTTTGCTCCTCACACCATTTTTTTCCATTCAGGGTGTTAGAGAAAATCATTTGATGGAGGAAAATGCTGATATGGGAACTGCATTAAATCTCTACATGGATTCTTATTAAACTTGGTAGTGAGTTCTTTCTAACCTTGTCTCTTTTCTTCCTTTTATTTCTTTACTGTAAATGTCTGATGCATTAAATTCTATTACTTTTTTTCTTTGGACATGAGCTTTTTTCAAGGCATGTGAAAAATATAATTCTCCTTCAAAATATGTTGCTAGCAAAATATCTGATGGAACTTCACTCAAAAGATAAGCAAATATTCAGAGACCTATCTGCCAGATGGGAACAAGGAAATTTTTCTGGAATTTTGTAATAAGCAAAATAATTTATCAAGTAACTTAGACCAAAAAAACTGATATGAGTTCTAGCATACAAAACTTGGAAGGACTTTAAGAAACCATCTTGTCTATCCCTAGCTATACTTTCTTGCTTCAACAAAAGCTCATTTCCTTTTATTTGGTCCTTCAGGTGGTTGTAGAATTGTCAGTCATCCTCTTCCTCAGGATAAGCCCAATTTTCCATCTTCTTGAGCACATAGTAGGATGTTATAAAGAGAAATTGAAAATTTTTTCATGGATATATACATTATGGGTTTGGGGCAGAGGGAAGGGCAAGCACTTATGTTTACACAAAGTCCATAAGCTAATTTCAAAGTATTGCAATGAGAAAAAAAAGTTAGGAATAAACTCAGTTCATGATTCAGTCTGCTTAAATTGTGCTCTTTCATGGCAGAAGGGAGAAAGATGAGGTCAGAGGAGAAAATGAAGTTCAAAATAGCCAGAAGAACTGACATATCCATGCATGATGTCACCGAGACCAAAAGTAAAGAGTGCTTGCTTTTCTTATATTCATGAATTTGCAGAAGGCTCAAACTCCTTCTTCAATATAAAAATCAAACAGCTACTGTACCTATCCAGGTACAATTCAGGATCACAATATTATAGAATTAGAGTTGGAAGATAGCTCAGAGGCCACCTAATCCAATTGCATCATTTTAAAGTGAAGAAACTTGGGACCACAGAGACTAAGTGATTTGTCCAAGGTCACAAAAGTAATAATCATCAGAGATGGCATTTGAATTCGTGTCTTTTGACCATAACCAGAATCGGTAAGGCCTAGTTTCCCCAGAGCCAACCATAAGGACAATGATGAAGTGAAAGTATGTTTTCTTGCATGATTTTTACATGACTGATTTATGTTTTATTAATGTTTTCTATGCTGGTAATAAACCCTGTACTTCTCTTCTAAAACACATAGCTGTCTCTTTTTCTCAAAATGCTGGGTCCAGCTGCTAGAACAGCTAAACATAAGTAGTCTGTCAATCAATAAGCACTCATCAAGAGCCTAATATGTCCAGTCACAGACACTCTTCAAGCACACTGCAGCCTCATGAGTCACATATATTACACTTCAAAGCTTATTCATTGTCAAGAAAAGAGTAGATATGATATTACAAGAAAAAATTCAAGAGAGGTTAGACATATAAAACTAGCAACTTAATTCTTTTAAAAATTATCAGTGAGCTTAAAAAGAGTACTGTCAGTGGAATTACAGGAAAGGAAATGAGACTGCAGTAGGTTGAGGAATGAATAGCTGGTGAGAGAGAAAAGACAAGTAGAATCGACTACTCTGTCTCGAAACTTAGCAATAATACCAGCTAGCACTTATCTAGCAACTGAAAAACATTTGTAGAGCACCCTAAGGTTTTCAAAGAGTTTTAAAAATATTATCTCTTTTGATCCTCACAATTCTGGGAGGTAGGCACTATTATTATTCCCATTTGACAAATGAGGGCAGACAGGTTAAATGACTTGCCCAGGGTCACACAGATGATACGTGTACATGGATAGTTTTAAATTTAGGTCTTCTTGACTCCAGGTGCAGCATTTTATTCACTGTTCCACCTAGCTGACATTATGAAGTTCTAGATAATAATGAGGGGATGGCAAGATCAAAGGCAGAGCCATCTCTTGACTCTCTATGCTCATAGCTGTCTTCCATTTCTCTTCATTTCCTTCAAAGCTCAGTTGCTACTTTCTGCTGAAGGCTTCTCACAATTCCTCCAGTTATTAAAAATGTCTCTTTCAAAATAACTTTGTATATACTTCGTATTGACTTACATCATCTATGCACATGTTATGTGACACAAAAACAAAGAGAATTCCTTGAGATCAGTACTGAGGCTTTTTTTTTTAATTTTTTTGTTTTTTTCTTTAACTTCCCGGTACCTAATACAGTACATATAGAAAATATTTGATGTGTTTAATTTATTTTGAATTGTATCAAATATGAAAATGAGAACTTTTCACCTCTTCCTGGTAGCCACTGGAATTATTCTTACAATCCTCCTCTCTTCTCCTTCACTCTGTCATACAGATCTTGCTACTGCCAAAGGCTATCTCCTTAATTCTATCTCTATAAGACATCTCTTGGAATAAAGTAAGACAATGAAGTAAAACTAAACATATAGTGACTTCATTTGAAAGTGCATGCAACATCTTGCCTCTGTAGCACACCTAGTCTCCCTGTTGTTATTTTAAACTAAAAGAAGTCTTATTTTTCACTCCATTGACAAAGGAGAAAAGAAAAACAAATCCTTTGTAACCATATATAACCAAGCAAATTTTCTCACATCTCTTTGAGCAGGTGGATTGTATGTTCTATCATCAGTCATCTGGAATCATGAATTAGTCATTGTATGGATCACAGTTCTTACAACTGTCATGGTCATTTTGCCTTATAGTGTTGTTGCACTCTCCATTCCAATCCATCATCCACTCAGCTGTCAGAAAATGCAAGTTTGATGATGTCATGCCTACTTCTATTTAATAAACTCCAATTGCTTCCTATCACCTCCAGGATGGAACATAAAAACTTCTGGTGCTCAAAGTCCTCAATAACTTGGGTTACTTCCAATATTCTTATCCCTGATTTACTCCCTGTACTCTTTGATCCAGGGACTCCAGCCTCCTTCCTATTTCTTAAACAAGATATTCTGTTTCCCAGCTGCACACATTTTCACAGGGTGTCCCCTATGCATGGAAATCTGTCCTTCCTCATTTCTTCTTCACATTCCTCAAGTACTAGCTAAAATCTTACTTTGTACAAGAAGTCTTCTCAGATTCCTCTTAATGCTGCCTTCCCTGTGTTGATTATCTCTTCTATCTTGTTTATAGTTCATTTGTACATAGTTGTTTGAATGCTTTCTAACCCCTTAAACTGTGAGCTTCTTGAAAGCAGGGACTCTTCTGCATTTATTTTGTATCCCCATCACTTAGCATACAGTCTGCTATATAGTAGATACTTAGTAAGTGCTTGTTGATTGACCTATACTATAAGTTGTAAGTTCTTGCTCTAAACCAAATTTCTGACAGACCATTTATTTTCTAGTTCTCTCAGATTTTATCAAACATGTAGGTCTCACCATAGAGCTGTTACATTTAGGTTTATCAACCACTACAATGTTATATTTGATTGTCTCATTCTAATTCTCATTGAGATCCATCAATGCTATTGTCTCATTTACTGTTCACCATTTTTAATCTATATTTCCAAAGCTCCTTCTTGAGAGAGGAAACAGAAATAAAATTAGAGTTGAATAGTTCTACTTTCTCTTAAGTGTGAATTATCGGTTATCATGTTCCTGTCCTCCTAAAGCATCAGTCCTATTCTTTCTTTAAAATTTCTCTTACTTCCAACATAGCTTAAAGAGGTATTTTCCTTGCTCTTTACATTTATTACTAGTTTCAATTTCTTCTGAACTTTATCTTTCATTATTTTTATAGGACCATGTCACTCATTTTTTATTCATCCTCAATTCACAGTCCTTGTTTCTATCTTTGACACCAGGCATTCAACCACCTGGGAATACATATATCCTCCAGAAGGTATAAAAATCTTGGCCATGAAATTGGAGACTATTTGGTAAATCAACATAAAGTTCCATTAAAATAGTCCAAAAGTAAAAGTTGGTGGAAATATGGTTATATAATTAATAAAATTATGAACATTATGAAAATTGTTAATCCCATTACTTTATTATGTATATGCACAGTGAAGCCTAGACTCATTTTCTTTCATGCTGAATAGCTGGTACAGCAAGGTTTATAGAAGCCAAAACTGTATTCTTTTTCTAAGGGGTCTGTTTAATATTTAAGTTGGCTGATGAATTCCTTCTATATCTAAATTCATTACTTCAGTCATTTCATTGTTTCCTCATTAGAATCATGTATTTTTTATGTTGCTAGCATTTCATCACTGAATATTTCCCTCACCTCTTATGACAACAATTTTGTAGAATTTTAGACCCACTGGATCTTATCAATTCTTTCTCTAAACTCTGTGAAATCTGCATCTTAAAAATTATAACGCAGGTGATACTACACCCAAATTTCTCCTTATGTTATGTCTTGAATGCTAAGATGCTAGTACACTTTTCTTCTAAGGTATATTCTCTCCAAGTCTGATGCATTCCTCAAATTACTGTTGAGTTTCTATAACCATTCATTGGATATGACCCTGAATCCTTGTGTATACTCATCTGCCAGTAATGTTTTACTAATGGAATATCTAAAGAATAACCCTTAAAGCCCTTAAGCATGGAGCATGCCTCCAAGTTGATTTCCAATAGGAAAAATTCTGCACTGAATGGCACAAATCAGGATCCAAAAAGATTTAGAAGAGCTTCAGCAACAGTGGGCCCAAATTAACAATATGAAATTTAATAGGAATAAAATGTAAAATCTTCCACTTAGGGTTAAAATGTCACCTATAAAGGAATAAACAGCTATGAAATATTTGTTTCTTCAAAATGACTTTAAAAAGTGTATTTTTAAAAAGGATAATTTACTGATTGAAAACTCATTATGAGCCAAAAAGCAATGCAATCTTGGACTGCATTAACAGAAATAGAATGTTCAGAATAAGAGAGATAATATTGTAAACTGAACAAACTATGAAGGAAATAACACATTCAATGCTAGCAGCTATATTTTAAGAGATGCATCAAAAAAAGTGACAAGTACAGGTGAAGATATTGGACATTATGTCCTGGAAAGAATACTTGAAGGGCTAAAGGATATATTTAAATTACCCAGCAATCTGGAAGCCATTTCCATTTAATTTAATTCCATAATTTAATTCCATAATTTCCATTTAATCAAAGGAAGAACTTTCTAAAAATTGGAGTTGTTTAAAAATATAATGATTGACAAGGACGTAAACGATAGGAATAATCAATATTTAAGGGACAGCAGAAAAGCAAAAATATTAACATCTTGATGTCTGAGTTGTGAATTGATGCAACCATTTTGGAAACTCATTTGGAATCATCTTAAACAAGTAAAAGGTATAGCTATATACCTTTTGACCCAGAATCCCCAGTGCTGAGAAAATGCTCCTAGGTCCTAGGAGGTCAAAGATACAAAGGAGAAAAAAGATCCAATATACACCAAAAAGTTTGTAACTACTTTTCAAAGTTAAAAATGGAAACAAAGTAGACGGTCATCTACTGGGGACTGGCTAAACAAATTATAGTACAAGAATGTTATGGAATATTGATGTGTCATTAAAAATATATATATATATAAATAACAAAGGGAAGAATATGAAGACGTATGAACTGATACATAACAAGGAAAACAACATGCACATTGATTAGACTAATATGAATTGAAAGAAAAACAAAAATTGAAACTAATACATATGTAACTTTCATGACCAATCTTGATCTTGAAGAAGAAATAAAAGAATGTACTTCCTTCTCATTGGTGAAGAGATGGGGATTATGAATAAGGAACCTTATATATATGTATATATATATATATATATATATGTGTGTGTATGTATGTATGTATGTATATACATATGTACATATAACCTGATTAATCCGTTATTTTTGCTGAGATGCGCTTTTTTCATTCTTTATTATAAAGAGCAAACTTCTAGATGGAGGAAAGATCAGTTATATCTTGAACCAAATAGGATGTGAAAAACAATTTTTAAAAATAGGATGGAACATAATTGCTGTAATAAATTCAGCATCACTAAACATATTACAACAGAAATTTCATCCATGTGAGATACTGTGTGGTATCAGAATTTGCTACATTCATTTTCAATTTAAAATATTTGTAATTTCTAGGATTCCTCCCAACCCTGAGATGCTCTGGTTCTACAAATTGTTCTTTCATACTACTATTTTGTTTGTAAAATAATTTTCTGTAGCACAATCCTCTTTCCCCCCATTAATGAAATCTTTTACCTAAAATATTCAGTTTGAAAAAAATAGAATAGAAAATCTTTAAGAAAGTATGAATACCCTCACAGGTAAAATAATTAGACATATGTCTCCCTCCATCACCATGGTTATACTGCCTGAAGTCCTGGTTATTCTGTGCCAAACAGAAATCAGATAAATACTGTCAAAACAAGAGTCAAGATGATTTAGTTCCAGAGAATGCAGTGTTTCTTGAAAATATAAAAACTTGCAAAATAAATTAAAAATTGGACAGCTGCATGTTTTAACATTAATCAAAGGAGACTTGTTTAGACTAGAATTCATTTAGCAGGAAAGACAATAGCAAAGAGATAATTTCCCCCCAACTCTTTATATACCCTTCCATATTCTCTTCTCTGACCATGCACAAATATGAGACTGCAAAAATCAAAGGACAACATGAAGTCTTTTTTTGCAGAGGGGTGAGGGCATCACAGTATTCACAAAACTCACATCCAACTGAATAAAGCAATGCTTTTCTGGAAGAGTTTGGAACAGTACAGTGAGTGTACTGCAGAAGGGAGAGAGTTTATCACAAGTTTGTTTCTCTATATTCTGATTCTAATCATCCCTATCCACTTCTTCTTTTAAGGGCTAATATCTTTTTTAACAGAATCCCCCAGGATTAATTCTATTATATATATTTATTTGTGTTTTCCTTCCCTTTATGTTAACTCACTGCCCCAATGTCTAATAGAAATATTTAAGTTAAAAGTTTGTGTTAGGATATCAAATACTTGGAATGTTAATTAAGAATAAATATACTCTAAGATTTGAGGTCAAAATGAAAAGGATGCTTAAGGATGAAACATTGTAGATATGTGCAACTTCACCTTTTTCTTTGAGGCTTCTGACTTCTTTGACATATTTTTCAGTTTTTTATGTAAATGGTTAAGGACCTGAAAAAAAAAAGCATAGAACAATTTGTATTGCTTCAGTGAAGCCTTTTATACCTTATTGTCTATAATTCAAAGATCATCATTAAAATTTTAAATGAAAAGGTTAAGAATATCAAAGGAATCAATGAAAATAAAATGTGAAGGAAGGTGACCTAGTAATACTAAATATCAGACTGTAGTACAAAGTGGTAATCATCAAAACAATCTGACTCTGGGGAAGAAATGGAGCGGTGGTTCAATAGACTAGGTGCACAATACATTGTAGTAAATGACTATAGTAATTTAGTATTTGATAAACCCAAAGATCTAAGCTTTTGGGACAAGAACTCACTATTTGACAAAAACTGCTAGGAACACTGGAAAACAATATAGCAGAAACGAGACGTAGACCAACATCTCACACCATATACCATATACATAAAGGGTGATACCATAAGCAAATTAGGGAAGCATAAAATAGTTTAACTGTCAGATATATGGATAAGGGCAGAATTTGAGAGCAAAAAAGATATACAGAGCATTACAAATGCAAAATGGATCATTTCGATTGTATTAAATTAAAAAGGGTTTTCACAAACAAAATTGACACAACCAAGATCAGGAAAAAAAAAAAAAGCAAAAAACTAGAGGGAAAAAATTTTATAGCGAGTATCTGTGATAAAGGCCTCATTTCTCAAATACTCTTGTGTTAACCAAGTGCATCAATATTGCAGTCTTCGATTCTTCCATTTTTTTCATATCTACATGTATTTTCACTTAGAAGATGTTTGTTCACTTAAATTTAGAGGTTTACACTAAACTTGGGTGTTTTTCTGTATATCCATTCCCAAGTTTGTAATTCTTCCACTTTTCTATTTATCCCTGGGAACATTGTCTCATCTGTTGGACTTATTAGGATAATGTTTCTATCAATTTGATGACAATCATCATACTCTGCTGCAATAGATTCCACCAAAATCTCACAAGTTAAAGTGTCATTATTTTCCAAAAGGTTTTTCACCAAGGAAAGTACACCAGGAGTAGCATTACTCTTAATCCCCTCAGAAGGACTCTTGTCTGGACACCATGTCTGGAGTGTTGTAGTCATTTAATAAATTCTTGCCAATCGATTGATCTATATACTATTGCTGCATGCCAGGTTGGTCTATGATTCATTAATTATTGTTTTCTCGGCATTCCACAACAATACTACTAAATTTCTGAAATTGTGCTTCCCTGTTTCTTCTGTGCACTTTTCTTATGACTATCCTACAGCAAGTCACCATACGGCATATTACTGTACATTTTGATGCTAGTTATTTTGTGTATATGTTCTTCCTACTTGAAGTATATTTTAAGAAATTGCACTGAGGTGGCTAGGTGGCACAGTAAATAGAGCACCAGCCCTGAAGTCAGGAGGACCTGAGTTCAAATTCAGCCTCAGACACTTAACACTTTTACTAGCCATGTGACCTTGGGCAAGTCACTTAACCCCAATTGCCCCGCCTTCCCCCCTCAAAAAATGAAAAAAAAAGACATTGCACTTAGAATGATAGATAGATAGATAGATAGATAGATAGATAGATAGATAGACAGATAGATAGACAGACAGACAGACAGACAGATAGACAGATAGAGTGAGTTAGATGAAATTATCTTAGGGCATCATATACTTGAACTTCTAACCAAAGGAGAAACTCCTCTATAAAATATCTCTGACATGTGATCATGTAGTCTCTGATTAAATACTTCGAGTAGGAGTGAGTTCACTGCCTTACAAGTTAGCTTACTCCGTTTTGGGACAGTTTGAATAATTAAAAAGTTAATTCCTTCTACTAAGCTAAAATTTGCCTCCATATAACCTCCAATCATTGGTGCAAACTCCTTTCTATAGCAAAACATAAATCTAATTGCCCCTTCTTGGTTCATGAATAAAATCTGTTCTGGGAAGTGTGATTGTTAATTGATGATAAGTTGATGCCAATCTCAGTTAAATTCCTAGATTCTTAGAGTCAGAAGGTTACCTCATCCCATCTCAAATCAAGTCATTAATCATTTCTACAGGAAAACCAAGGACAGTTCATCTTGTATCCTCACCTCCAATGAGGTATAACTCACCACTCCTCTGAGGCAATCATTCTATTTCTATCTAGCTATGACTATTAGAATCACTGGGTTTGTTTTGTTTTGTTTTAAGCTAAGCACAGGTTTACTTCTCTGTAACTTCCACACATCAGTCTTAGTTGTACCCTTTGGATTCAAGGACACATTTAACCACTCTTCTGCATGATGATGTCTCAAATATTTGAGGACTATTGTCATATCACCCCTGTCTCACCTTCTTCAAATTGTGTCCCTAGTTTCTTCATCCAGTCCTCATACAAAATGATTTGAAGTCCTTTCCGTCATTCTGCTCACCCTGTTCTGGATACATTCCTCTCAAGAGTGTATCCAATCTGGTCTATTAAGTTTCTAAAATCTGACATCTAGAATAAGATGTACTATACCAGAAGTGGTATGATCAGGGCAGGGAGGAATAGAACCATCACCTCCTTTTTTCTGGACACTGTGTTCTCTTCACAAAGGCTAATAATTATATTAGATCTTCTGGCTACCACATTACACTGCTGACTCAAATTGAATTTGTTATTCAAAAAAATCACTATGTATTTTTCATATGAGATACTTTCATTGACTTGCTCAATTTATGACTCTGTTAACTGAGTGATGTATTCTTTTTTCTATCAACACTTCATTGATGCCCAGGAATATAATTCAGTTCTGTGTTGCACGTGAAAGTGTTCATCTATAGATATAATAATCTCTAAAATGAACCCTGCCTTAGAATGATGTTGGCCCTGCAAAAAATTATCTATCATTGCTTTTCAGTCCTCCAGCTAGGTAGATGTCCAGAGGAAAATTATCAGGCTTCAGACAATATTTACATCCTGCTGATTAAAATAATGGCATCAGAAGTCATTTATGATAACAGTCCAACTTCTGTGTTTTACTCTTAACCACTGCAACAGGAAATTAATGGAATTAGACTTGACTGACTACGTTCCTTCTGTCACAAGAAATGGATTGGAAAAATACATTGGCTTTGAGATAAAAAATTATTCTCAAATAGAATCATTTTAAATTCTTTTTTTCTTTTTGTTTTTTTGAGGGGCAGTTGGGGTTATGTGACTTGCCCAAGGTCACATGGCTAGTGTTAAGTGCCTGAGGCTATATTTGAACTCAGGTCCTCCTGTCAGGGCTGGTGTTCTATTCACTGCACCACCTACCTGCCCCCTATTTTAAATTATTTTGAGCAATGAATATTCATCAATTTACAGCGCCTGTCCTATAAGTATAGTCACCTTGTTTGTAATATCTGCAGAAATCAGAATTGTCTGCCTGACCAAAAAAGGCTCACCATAGACCTACTTCAAATGTATTCGGGTTATCATCTATAATAACTTGTTACTCAAATGAAAACTGGATAGTGAATGAATTAGCAGCCTTTATTAACCTGGCCTTACTGTATTAATTACCTAGAAAAGACTATTCATCTCATACCAATACTGCCACAGCTGAGTAGGGAGAGAATATAGTGATCCTGCCTAGGACCACAACAATAGCTTAGCACAAAGCAGAGGCATGGAATTCAGAAACCATAAATGGCCAAAGTTTTATAGAAATATGTCACTAAGGCTTCATTTTCCTGTTTTTGTTTTCTTAATTTGTTAAATAATTTGCTGAACTATTTTTTAAAATTTTATTTATATGAATAACTCACCAACCCACCCTCTAGGAAGCCTACACTAAGCCTGTCTCTTTCCAAGAGAAGAGGTGAGGGATGGGGAGGCAAAGAAACAAGTATTTAAGTGCCTACTATGGCCCAGACATTGTACTAAGCACTTTCCAAATGTTAGCTCATTTGGGGTTTTACCCCAGTACCCCAGGTTCTGGTCGTTGTAATAATGAGTGGCATAAGCCTATCCCACCCTGACCCCTACGGGGTTTATATCAGAGATAAACCCCCGCAGGGAAAAAATACAAACATAAAATAAAAATGAAAGCCAATGAAGTAACAGGGACAAAAGAGAGAAATCCCAAATAGTGACATTCCCAGTTCCTGGAACACAGTATTACAAAAGAAATCAGTTTCATAGGAACCATGTTTTAAATGGACAGTTAGCTTATGGCATCATTCTAGAGGGGTTTCAGAACTTTACTGTGAAGTTTTGTTCGTAACATATTAGCAATGAGATCCTCTCTACCTCTCGATCTATGATCCCATGAGGTAATTCTGAAACAGTAATCCAGGACTAGGGCAGTTAAATGATTTTAGTGTCATGTACCTCATAGGCAGTCTGAAGGTGAAGCCTTTAGCCCTCTTCTCAGAGTAACCTTTTTAAATAATTGAAGAAAATGCTAAATATCAGTTAGAGATTAGTAAGAATAAAGATGTGGGGGGTGGGGGGGTTTCCAATACAAGTTTAGCAATCAACCAAAATCTATCCACAGAATCCTTAGATTAAGAACCCCTGATCTAGGACAATATATGCCCATATTTTTTTATGGAATGGGAAAGTCCCATGATTGGGGAAGGGCTAGAGAGGACAAATAAGGGTATTCTAGATAGCAATCAGGGAAAGTTACATGAGAACAATGAGCACTGTCTAGAGGTGAAGTGATGCTGAGAAAAGATTATGGTGAAAATCCTGAATAAATTTCTTTAAGTATTAATTGCTGTCCAAGGAACTCTCAAAAGTCTTCTCCAGCACAATTTTAAGTGATGATTCTGCAGCACTCAGCTTGCCTTATAGTATAACTCTCACAGACATATATTGCTACTGGAAAAGCCATAACTTTGACTATACAGACCAGAAAATGGAAGACAACAAAGAGCATAGCCTCTAGGGAGGAGAATATTATCTGAACATCAGCAATAAGATGAAACAACAGATCTCATTAGATAATTGGATTTTGTGTTGTGTCTGAATCTTTTGTCCTTACATCTTTTTTTTGCTTTTTTCAACTTAATAAATTATGTCCTCCTCCACCACCCCATTCCACCCTCAGAGCCTACTGTCCAGAGTAGAAGAGGGAGAGTATCTATAGATCAGTTGCAAGATGAAAGGAGGTGACCATATTCAATTAGAAAACTGGGAGGAGGATTCTGCAAAGATGACAGAGTAGGTTACAAAATTCCAAGCTCTCAAGATTTTCCCTACAAAAGAGTTAAAATAGCACCTTAGGGTGAACAAAGTGTGGGTAGAGATAAATAAGAATAGGGCACAACTAAGGTCTTCCTGGGATAATTTGAGAAGATTGGAAAAAAATCCCAGGAGGAGGTTTGGGCCTTGTGAAGATCAAACACCTCCAGGACAGGTTCCCTTTTAACAACAACTGGCAAGCCCTGGGGTTGGTTGGTTTGAGAAGCTGCCTCAACCCGAGCCACAGGAAATTTTATCACCAGGATAGTGAGGGGAGTTGGGCATTTGAGCCCAGGAAGACTGAGTGAACCTTTGCTGATAAGGAATGTCAGACCCAGCTGTGCTGCGAAGAGCAGTGGGGCTGAGAAGGAACCAGCACACACCCAGTGAGTGCAGAAGCAATGGGGCAGAAAGCTCTTGGCTTTGAGCACTTACAAGAGACTGGAGGTTTGGCTTTGGTTCCAGGCTAGAGGGGAGAACTGAAGAGGCACCATTTCCCATACCCCAGTGCTAGAAGTGATTACAAAAATTAAACTATTACCACAAAAAAAAATGCACAGGAAAAGGAGAAAGAATTCAACCACAGAAAGCTATTATGGGAATAGAGATGACCGGGGTTCATCTTTGGAGGAGAATATTGAAGTAAAAAATAACCCAAAAGAGTCATGTCAAATGATCACCTGCCAAAAAAGAATTCATAGATCTTTAAAAAGACTTTAAAAATCAAATGACAGAGACAGAGGAAAAAATAAAAAATTAAAATTTAATAAAATTTAAAAATAAGAATAATCCAAGAAAAACATGAAGGTTATAAAAGGAAAGTCAACCAATTAGAAAAGGAGATCCAGAATCTTGAGGAAGAAAATGACACCTCAAAAAAGAGAATTGGGCAAAGTGAAGCCAGAAAAACTATAAGAGATCAAGAAATAATTAAACAAAATATGGATCATGAAAAAATGGAAGCAAAATTAAAACATCTTATAAGAAAAACAACATATTTGGATAATAGATCAAGAAGAAAAAATATAAAAATAATCAGACTAAATGAAAGTTATGATTGAAAAAAGAATCTTGATACAATGATATAAGAAATAATTAAGGAAAATTGTCCAGAAGCATTAGAACAAGGAGGGAAAGTAGAAATAGAAAAGATCCCTGGATCACCACTTAAAAGAGATTATATGAGGAAAACTCATAGGAATATCATAGTCAAATTCCAAAACCCCTAACTAAAGGATAAAATATTAAAAGCAGCAAGATTAAACTAATTTAAATATGGTGGTGCCACAATTAGAATCATACAAGACATAGCAGCAGAGACATTGAAGGACCACAGATCTTAGAACACGATATATCAAAGAGCAAAAGACCTGGGACTCTAGCTGAAAATATCATACCCTTCTAAGTATTATCCTGAATTTAAAAAAAAATGGATATTTGATAAATGCTCAGACTTCCAAGACTTCGTTTAAGAAAATCCTGAAGATTCAACATATAAGAACCAAGAGAAATATAAGGTACATACCAAAGACTGATTATAAGGGATTCACAAGGACAGACTGTTTACTTTATAGTATGTGTGTGTGAGTATGTGTGTGTGTGTGTGTGTGTGTGTGTGTGTGTAATGTAAAATGTATATCTACAATTCTTATAAATAATTGAGCAGCTCATAAGAAAGATTGTGGTAAACCTGAGTGTGAAAGGAATTTTAAAAGTAAAACCATTTAAGAACAGCTAAAAAGATTAATTATTTTCTATAAATGAGGTACAAGAGAAAGAATCAATACAGAGAAATTAGATGGGGGAGGAGGGCTAGTAGTTTCATGTAATGTCAAATAATGTAGTGCTTTGCTTCCTGTTTCAGCTATTCAAGTGCCTTTGAGCCTCACCTTTGATTGTATCAAGAATCTCTGTTGGAAACAATATACTTGTGTTGTCCTT
This sequence comes from Pseudochirops cupreus, assembly GCA_028627135.1. Taxonomy (NCBI): domain Eukaryota; kingdom Metazoa; phylum Chordata; class Mammalia; order Diprotodontia; family Pseudocheiridae; genus Pseudochirops; species Pseudochirops cupreus. The sequence continues at coordinate 430,280,487 of CM053580.1, read as the reverse complement.
AATAGGCCTAAGGGAATTTGGAGACCTGCCCTGCCCTTAATAGGCCTAACATCATCACGTGGAGTCCACCATGGGAGGAGCTTGCCAAAAGAGCAGAAGAAGAAGGGTGGAACAAGGAGTATCAGAACAGAGAAAAGCTCAAGCACAAGGTGGGACCAAGCAGAACTGAGAGGGAGAATGCTTGTGATGTCAGCACTCTGTAGCACTCCATCTGTTGGTCTGTCAGACAAAAGCATCCTATCTGTTGTTTTTAGACAGAAGTCCTGAAAGAGGACTTTACTGCTATTACAGCATTCCTGGGAATTTACTGTTGATTTGTGTTTGATTTCTCAGACAGAAAGTGAATTCAGATGATAGTACTGGCAATGTGTAAAATATTGTTGTAGCTCTGTTAAATTTTGTCTTCCTAGAAAGAGAAACTTTGAAGAGCTTGGAGTGAGCAGTAAACTGAGATATAGAACCAGAGCAGAGAACTGTCTGTGAATACTGTGAAGCCAGGCAAGAAGTGGAGCAGCTAGCTAGCCTGTGGAAGAGAAGCCATGGAATTTGAAAGTCAGACTCCAGTTAAGATGAAAGAAGACTTGACTTGGGTACTCAGTATTGACTGATGATAGTGTAACTTACTTTCACCTAGGGGTGGATGGTGTTTGTACTTTCCTCTACCCCTTAAGGATGATTGGCTTAAGGGTGATTGGAAGCCAGGCTCTAATTAAGATGAAAGAAGACTTTAGATGGATACTTTATATTGATTGAGAGGATTGTGACTTACTGGATGATATGTTTTGTTTAAAACTGTGGTCACCTTAGTAATAAGTCATTATGTTATATTTTTGTAAATGTTGTGCTTTAGTTTCTTGAATGTTTTGCTTTAGTTTATTGCTGAATAAATAGGGAGTTCACTATACTATGCAATTAGATCCTTAAAGTAATTCACAGTAGCAGTCTTCTGGAGAGCTGCTCATGATTAGATTTACATTCTGGTAACCTACTTTCACCTGGAATGTGTTCAAGACTGAACAATACATGTATATTTATAAGAGTATAAAAGTTCTCTAAATTCAGAAGAAATAAAATGCTAGGGGCACATGGAGGGGCAGAGGAAAAGGGAGAGATCTTTAGAAGAGAGAATGAGGGTATAGGTAAAATGGGGGAATAGAAGGGTGTTTAGAATTATGGGAATGGGAGGATGGGGGAGGGATCCTTGGAGTGGAGTAGGCAAGTAATAGAGGGGCAAGTTAGTGGGTAGAAGTAAAGTAGAGGAGGCAGAATGGATAGGAAACAAGAGATATGCACAAACATAAAAACAAATATTAGGAGTAGGATATGTTTGGGAAAGCATATGTCTAGATATATATATATATATATGTATGTATGTATGTATGTATGTATGTATGTATATGTATATGTATATGTGCATGTTTATATCTATAGCTATAGAGGAATATATCTAAACTTTATTATAATCTTCCAGAGGAGGGGGGAGAATCAAGAACCAAAAAAGTTCACAGAAGAGAACAAAAAAAAAAACTCACAAGGAAACAAAGACAAGATGGGCAATTCTCAACAAAATGAGTATTATCTCTATTATATTCTGCTATGCACAAAATGTGCTCTTTTTTCTTTCTTACTTTGTATTTAAGTTCCATATTTAAGCTGATGATATGTTCTTGTTTCTTTTCTCTATTCTGTATTTGTATTCTGGTGCTTGAATCTAAAATAAAATTAAAAAAAAAACTGGATTCCTGCTTCCATCCCTGTTCCCTCAGCTGCAAGTATTACTCCCTCTAGTGTTAACCTCCCATATAATTTGTGATTATTATACGTATCCCAATTTATGTCCTGATTTACAATTTCTGTCCCATTAGATTCTAAGATCCTGGAAAGCAAGGGCTGTTTTTGCTTTTTCTTTGTATCCTCAGATCTCAGTACAATGCTTGGCATATAATTAGTGCTTGCAATAGGCTTATTAATTGATTGGTAGGTTAATGTGATTTTATCTTACTTATATTAAGCTCAATTCCTGTCTCCTTGGTCTGCCCAATGATTAAGCCTCACTCTCTCAACCACCAATACAGAGTACAGTGAATCCACGTACAGAAAAGCAGGTGGAGGAACCCAGAGATAAGGTTCAAGGTAAACTAAATTGGGTGCAATGTACTTGAGGCTTACAGAAGATATGGTAAAAAAAAAAAACTTAGTAATAATTATGAGCGGCATATTTGGAGACTAAATTCATCTGAGTAGGATATACAGGAGTAGGGTAAAGGTTTAAAGGAGAGCTAACCAAGAAGGTGGGAAGGTGGGAAGGTGGCAATGCTTTTCTGAAGATCCTTTTGCTTTCTATTCCCTGAAAGGGACAGACCTCACCAGGTTGACCTCAGGTCTGATTTATAGCTATTGGTTAGTATGAGGACATATTATATTAACAACATAGATAGATAGATAGATAGATAGATAGATAGATAGATAGATAGATAGATAGATAGACAGACAAATAGATAGATAGATAGATAGATAGATAGATAGATAGATAGATAGATAGATAGATAGATAGATAGATGATAGATATGATGGAGGGGGAAAGAGAGAAAGAGAAGCAAATGATGCCCAAGATAAAAACACTATTATAAGAACTAAGCCCATAAAAGCTATGGAAGATCAATTTGTAATTCCCAGGCCAAAATGTAGTTTACAGTAAGATTTGCACAAGTGTGCCTTTTCCCCACACTACTTCCACAGTAAATTAGTTAGCACTTGAAGAATATACCTAAGTGCCATATAATTATATTTTTGAAAGTTTCTAACGCATCTATGCAGAGAAGTGAATATTTTCAAGGCCCATATGATTAAAAGAGAAATAGATATCTTAAAGAGCATTTCTAAAGTATGCTGACCATGAAAAAGTCATGAGTGTAAATATTATCTACATGTATGGAAATTTAGAAAACTGTGTGGGGGGGTGGGGATGTATTGATAAGGTGTCCCAAAACTCTTAGGGCTATTAAATCTTAAATCTTTCCTAAGAATTTTGGGAAATTCTGTGTATATGCATGTGTATATAGATATGGACAATACATATAGATATTGATATAGAGATAGATATATAGATTAGAGATAGTTATAAATATAGATGTAGGTGTAGATGTAGATATCTATATCTATGTAGATATCTATATCTATCTATCCTATGCATATATATGTACATATAGCTAGATATAGAAGTAGATATGTGTGTGTGTGTGTGTGTGTGTGTGTGTGTGTGTGTATACACACACACACAGATCTGTATTGAGGAAATAGAATGGCTGCTTAAACAATACACTAGGGGGTTTGACTTAGAGTCCTGGCAAATCTCTAGAATATATTATAAAGAAGACAGTTGGTGAATATCTAGAAAAGGAATTAGTGGTCATAAAAGTCAAGAACAGGCCATGACAAAATAGCTTTTTCTCCCTTGCCCCCACTCCCACAGGGTCACTAGTTTGATAGATACACACAATGATGTAAATACAGTTACCTAAATTATAGCAAAGCACTTTATAAGCAGTTATCATAATCTTGTGGACAAAATGGTCTAGATAAAAGCATAAATAGGTAAATTCAGAACTGATTAACTAGTCAGACCTAAAGAACAGTCACTAACAGTTTGATGTCAACTCAGAAAGAGATCTCATGGAAAGCTCCAGTGATCTGTGTTTGACCCTATGCCATTTAATATTTTTATCAGTGACCTGGATGATGTTGTAGATAGCTTGCTAATAATGTTTTTAAGTGACACAAGCTGGGAGGGATCTCTAACACATTAATTGACAAAGTCAGTATTTAGAAGATCTTATCAGCATAGAACACTGAGGCAAATCCAATAAGATGGAATTTATTACAGATAAATTTAGTCTCATACTGGGGTTTAAAAAAAATCATGTTCACAAGTAAAAGGGGAGAGATGTAGATGACTGTATAGTGATATTTTATGTGGGTAAAATATCTCTAGGTTTTTGTGAATCTTGCCGTTTAATAAATAAGCAAAGCAAAGCAGTACTTTGATTGTATCGGGATGAATATGGTTTATTCCATGCCTGTAGACATCTCTCGCAACACTCAATCAACATTTATTAAATGCTTACAATTTGCCAGCCACTGTCTTAGGCACTGTGGATACAAAGACAAAAATGAACCAGTCCTTGTCGTCATAGAACTTACCTTTTGGAGTAGGAGATAGCATGTGGATAGATAAGTAAATCATAAATATATAACATCATTTCAGGAGGATCAATAAGGATAGAAAAGGAAAAGGCTTAAGTAATGAATAGCATTTGAGTGAGATTTGAAGGAAACTAAGAACTGTTAAGAGGTTGAGGCAAGAAAGCATAGCACTCCAAGTATAGTTCACAACTTATATGATCACACGAATGTAGAGAATGATAATCATATCTGAGGATTGCAAGTGGGCCAAGTAAATTGGAATAATGCATAAGAATCCTGAAAAGGTAGGCTGGATCTCAACTTTGAAAAGATTTAAAAGCAAAACAGAGGAGTTTGTATTTTATACTAGAGAAAATAGAATCCCAACAAAGCCTTCTGAGCAGTGAAGTGAAAGTCAGACTGTGCATTCTGACAGTTGTTATCTTTGGTACTCAAAGAGGACCAAAATGGCATCACTGTGTGAGAGTCAAGTTACAGTGTGCCCGGCTATGGCTGATTAGACCAATATGAACTTGGAATGTGCTACCATGGGCCAGGGACAAATACTCCACGTGAACATTTGGAGTGGATTGTCTAAATTAGTGCATCTCATGCTTCTTTTGAGCTGGTTCAGTTCTGCTTTGTTCATAGGACACAAAACCTTCTCTGATGAGAACATGTCATGCTTAGCGATCCTGTGCCAGTGTCTTCCATGTCACACAGATTCTAAAGTTCTTAAGCGAGACCTTGAGAGTGTCCTTGTATCACTTCTTCTGACCACCATGTGACCACCAAAAAGTGGTCTTTTTGGCAAGGGTACATTTTGCATTCTGATATCACCTTGGTAGCTACGTGAAGGATGTATTGGAGAGTGGCGACACTGTATTCAGGGAGAATAATCAGAAATATTTTGTTATAGTTGATGAGGGAGTGAACCAGAATGATAACTGTACAAGTAGAGAATGGATGGATGCTAGAGATGTTAGGGAGACATAATCAATCAGTGTTGAGAACTGATTAAATCTGGATGGTGAAGGAGAGTGAAATTTCATAGAATCATGGAATTTGAGAGTTGGAAGGGATCCTGACAGGTCATCTAGTTCAAATCAACAGCCAAGGCATCCCTATCATAACATATCGAAACAAATGGTGGTGCAACTTCTGCTTGAAGTCCTCGACAGAGGGAGAACTTCCTCAGGCAGCCCTTTTTACTTTTGTACAGATAAGAAGATTGAATTTCCCTTTTTAAATATCCAATTCATTTCTTATGGTTTTATATGGCCTATGATGCCAAACAAAACAAATCCAAAGCCTCTTATATATGACAGCCATCCAAATAAATGAGAGAAGCTATCATATAATCCCATCCCAAGACTTATCTTATCCAGACTAAACATTCCCAATCCTTCAACTACCTTTTGTATTACTTAGATTCAGTGCCCTTCCTTACCCTCCTTTGTACCATTTTCAGATAATCAATTTAATTAAAGAGAATGTAATCAGATCTGTGCTTTAGGAAAATCATTTTGGTACTGACAGAATGGAAAGATTGGATTCTGAAGAGACTAGAGGCAGGAAGGAGGTGTCACAATAATTCAGAGGAGAGGTGGCAAGGGCTTGATTTAGAGTGATAGTTTTTTGAGTCTCTACTTACAATGAAGTCATAGCATGGCATGTAGAGAAAGAAACAAGACTTAACTAATTAGATATATGGGGTGAGAGTGTGAAGCTGGACACTAGGGTTGCAAACCTGCTGACTGGAAGCAGATAACACACTCAATAGAAATAGGGAAATTTAGAAGGGGGAAGGGTTTGGGGAAAGAGAATAAGTTTTGTTTTAGATGTAGTGAGTTTGAAGTGCCTACCCAATTCTCTAGACTACCAAAATTTTTTGGTAGTCAGTCATTCCAGTGTTCTTCCATCTGCAAATTCTGTGGATAAAAATGTTAAACAGTACAGGACCAAACATAGATAACTGGGACAATCCACTAGAAACCTTCTGTCATGTTGCTATTGGACCATCGATGCAGGGTATAATTAGGCAGCATAGTGGATAGAATGCTGGGCCTAGAGTCAGGAAGACCAGAGTTCAAATCCAATCTCAGATACTTATTAAGTATGTCCCCCTGGGCAAGTTACTTAACCACTGTTTACCTCAGTTTCCTCGGCTATAAAATAAGAATAATAACAACACCAACTCATAAGGTTGTTGTGGAGATCAAATGAGATAATATTTGCATAGTGCTTAGTACAGTACTTGGGACAGAGTAGGAACTATATTATAAAGGCTTATTTCCTACCTTCTCTTCCCCTTCCCACGTCAACAAATACTTGTTTAGTCAGCCCAGGCAATGAGTACCAACTCTATCTAATTATATTATAATCCAGTCCATATTCCTTCATCTCCTCTAAATGAATAAATATGGGAGACTTTATCAAAAAGCTTTGTTAAAATCTAAGTAAACAATATCCACATCATTTCCCTCATCTGCTACTTTAAAGTAACCCTGACCAACAAAAACCAAAATAACATTAATCCATCATGACCTGTTCTTGATGAAATCATTATAACTTTTTAATCAATGATAAACTTTTCAAAATTTGTCAATTATGTCTTTAATGATCCATTCTAGAACTTTCCAGAAAATCAAAAGCAAGCTCTCTGGTCTATAGTTTACAGATTCTGTTTTCTTTCCTTTTTTAAAAACTTGTGTGAATAAGATTTACAACAGAATTTCCCCTTGCTGTTTCTTCCACCTTTGGAAGATTATTGGAAATTACTGTTAAAGTAAGTTATATTCTGCTCTTGGCAGGGAGAGAGCTCCAGCAGATGTCTGGATAACTGAAGTCTCTCAGAACCACTATATCATGCATATTCTTGGTTTGTGATATGTTTCCCAAACTCCTCATCAATTTTCCTTTTGTCCAGGTGGTTTGTAGTATACTACAAAGATAAAAATCACTTCTATCTCCCTCTCTATTAATCTATACACACAAATGCTCTCTGCCATGCTGACCATTTCTGGTTCCCAGATTCCCTCACATTATACCTTTCTAATATGTAATACTATCCTATTCTTTTTTGACCCATTGCTATTCAGAGCCATGGTCCAGTTACATTTTTCATTATATCAAGTCTCACCTATGAGTACAAACTTGTCTTCTTATATTGGAATTTCAAATTTCT
>CM053580.1:430252813-430272618 GCA_028627135.1 Pseudochirops cupreus | reverse complement strand
AACAGAGCTGAATAAAAAAAAAATTGACCTTCAAATACAAGACTAAAGAGAAGCATAAGAAGGTAAACATGAAAGAGAAATCATGAGACTCAATAAGGTTAAACTACCTTCCTATATGAGAAGACAATAAATGTAACTTCTATCATTGTTAGGGTCATTAGAAGGATTCTAGATAGAAAGAGGATGCAAGAGTGAGTCAATTTTGCTTGATGGTGTAAAAAACATGGATAGGTAAGAAAGAGGGATGCCCTGGGAGAAGGGAGAAGGGAGAGGGAAAATAGGGAAGATTATCTCACGTAAAAGATGTACACAAGGAAGAACTTTTAAAGTGGTGAGGAAAATTGGTGGGTGAGCAATGCTTGAATATCTCACACATCTAATTTGGTTCAAAGAGGGAAAATACACATATACTCAATAGGTAATAGAAATCTGTCTTACCCAACAGAGAAGTATGAGGAGAAGGGGATAAGGGAAAGAGAAGTGACAAAAGCGAAGGTAGATAAAAGAAGGCAGTGGTCAGAAGCAAAACAGATTTAAAAGATCTATAGGAGAGAGAGAGAGAGAGAGAGAGAGAGAGAGAGAGAGAGAGAGAGAGAGAGAGAAATGAAGAAACAGAAGAAAATGGGATGGAGAGAAATAGACATTAGTCATAATGGTGAATGGAAATGGGATGAGCTCAATCATAAAATCAAAAGTGGATAGCTAAAATGGATTAGAAATCAGATTTGAACATTATGTTGTTTACAAGAGACATACTCGAAATGGAAACATACAGAGTCCAAATAAGGGTTGGAGAAGAATGTATGATGCTCCAGCTGAAGTTAAAAAAAAAGACAAGGGTAGCAATCATGATCTCAAACAAAGAAAAAGCAAAAATAAATCTAATTAAAGAGATAAACAGGAAATGGTACCATGGACAATGAAGAAATTAAAGCTATCAAAAGTCACATACAAAAGGTTCTAAATCACTACTAATTATAGAAATGCAAATTAAAACCTCACACCTATCATATTGGCTTATATGATAGAAAACAAAAATGATGAATGCTAGAGGGGATGTGGAAAATAGGACATGAAAGTAGTGTTGGTAGAGTCATGAGCTAGTCCAACCATTCTAAAGAACAATTTGGAACTATCCTAGAAAAGCTATACAACTGTGCATGCCTTTTGACCCAGCAATGTCACTAGTAGGTTTATATTCCAGTATCAAAGAGATCAAAGAAAAGATACCTCCAGTGCTTCCATTTGACTGGTTCCTTGATATTACGGGCATCCCCTCCTCCCGTGTGTGTTTTCATCCATATGGGGATCTTCCAGCAAAGAACATCTTCTACCAATTCAGATTCATATTTGTCCTGTAACTTATTGTCTTAGAGAGTTAGATACTTAGAAGTAAAGTGATTCACCAAGGATCACACAACCAATTTGTAGAAGAGGCCAAACTTGAAATCAGATCTTCCTGACTCTAACCACTATACTGACTCTCCAGAATTCATTATAGTTTTGGTGGAAGAAGTTTCTTCTTGTGGTAAATGGGACAAAAGATATTTGAAATATTTGAGTGCTATTTAAAGGAGTACTCTAATGTAGAGTCAGTCTCAACTTATAAGGTACTAGCAAAATTTTTAAATGTTGTTTTTTCAAAATGCCACTTTCAGACTGAGAATTTCAGATATTTCACAATGATAATAGACATTTTGGAGGAAGGCTGCATTTCAAGAGAGTTATTAATCCTTTGAGTAAGAAATCTTAATTGCTTTATTTTGTAGTACTTTTAAGTGAAGATTCAAATTCCTTGCAGAAAAGAACTCTCTTTTTATAACAAGGAAGCAATGATAACACAAAAGGAATGAAAATGCTTAATTTCCAAACAAGGTACACTTTAAATCACCACATAATTCCTATTACATGTAATAATTCTATAACTCTTAAAGCAGTCATTCAGTTGTCAGGAACAAATTTTTCCCTTTTACATACAAAAAGACTCTGGCCCCCTCCTCTCACATTATGTGGGTAAACCATCTATTAGTGAGTCTTCCTTGAGAAAACTGAGGCTGACAGAGGTTGTGACTTCCCCAGGGTGATGCAGTTAGTTGGGTGTCTGAGGCAGGGTTTGAACTCACGTCTCCCTCCCTGACTCCAATTCTAGTACTCTTTCCATTACACCACTTAAAACACCCAAAGCAACAACATTATATTCTTGGTATATGGTTATATTTACACCAAATTAATAGAAATGCCTACCAAAACTGGGCAAGATTATGTAAATGTGAATGTTCCCATTTGGAAGGCCAAAATTTAAGAGAGAACTTATCCTCCCAATGAAATACATGTTCTTTCACTTCTGTGTTTTATCTTGACTTGTCAGTTATAAACATTAGTTGCTGGTTAACCTGCTTGGAGACAGAAATAATCTAAGGCGTAAGAATATTCTCCAGGCATCCTACACTCACGTGATCTCAGAGCTGGAGAGAACCTTGGAGGGATCCAGTCCAAATAGTACATACATTAGCAGGAATCTCCTCTGGCAATACAAGTTTCTGTTTCAGTTATTGCTATATGTGTGATCACCAGTGGTCTGCTGGGATGTCTATCTTATCTAATGCTTTCAGAGTTGACACATCTTTCCCAATATGGTCCATATCTTTCTATAAGAGCATTTACTAGAGATGAAGACAAATATATTACATAGATTTTTCATGCTCTCTCTTCTCAAGAATAATTTTCTTCTGGATGGGAACAAAGGTTTTCCCAAAAATGGACAACAGTTGCACCGGGGGCTAAGTGGATGAGCCTACTGGACTGGGGGAAAAGATGACCCAGATCATGTATCCTACCAGTAATGGCTTCCAGAGTGATCTCTACCTAGTCTTTTCACCCTCTCTGTGACTGTCTTTAGTTAAATAATCAGGAAATAATACAGTAAAGCCCTCTTTAGGGCAGTTAGGTGGCACAGTGGATAGAGTGCTGGGCTTGGAGTCAGGAAGACTCATCTTCCTGAGTTCAAATCTGGCCTCAGACATTTACCAGTTGGGTGACAATAGGTAAGTCACTTTACCCTGTTTGCCTCCATTTCCTCATCTGCAAAATGAATAGGAAAAGGAAATGGCAAACCATTCCAGCATCTCTGCCAAAAAAAAATTTAATAATAAGTGGAACACAACTGAAACAACAGCAAGAAAAAGAAGAGTGCTGAACTGAGAGGCTACCATCTAATTATATTGTTCGCAGAGAGGGTTAACCAGATACATTCTTTCTCCTTTTTCAACATTGCAAATAGAAATTCTCCTTCTCTCCTAAAGTATCACAAAGAACCCCCACTCCACCCACCATCACACCCTAACTCAAAGGTTGTCACTTTTTTTTATCTTCATGAAGACAGATCTACAACCCCTAAAGATCAAGTTAGAGACAAAACTAAAAACCTTTGTTTCAAAAATCGAACCTATGTTTCCAAGAGCCACTGGAAAATCTTCAACAAACACTTATGAACCAATTGCTATGTGTCAAGCACTACAGTAAGTGCTGGGGATTAGAAAAGCAAAAGCAACCTGTGCCCTCTAGGAGATCACAGCCTAATGAGAAAGACTACCTGGACACAGCTAGATATATGCAGAGTAAACTGGAAGTAATCTCACAGGGAGGCACCTGCGCTCATGGGAACTGGGAAAGACATCTTTGGAGAACAGGAAGATTTAGTAGAGAATTGAAGGAATCCAGAGAAGCCAGAGGAGGGAGAGCATTTAAGGCCCTGCCAACATTGGGTGAAAACAAATGGAATCAGGAAATGGAGAGTCTTGTGTGAGGAACAGCAAGCAGGCCAGTGTCACTGGATTGTAAAATATATGGAGGAGAATAAGGTGTAAGAATGTTGGACAGTCAGGGAGAAGCCAGGGTATAAATGGCTTTAAAAGACAAGCACAGCCTTTTAAATTTGATTCTGGAGGTAATATGCCATCTAATCACAGACCGAGTCTTGTCTGACCATGTCTGCATTGCCCTCCGCTGGGGATTTTTTTGTAAATTTAAATGCCATTAGGGATTTGGTCGGTAATGAGATGAATGCCCAAAGGCTAAGCAGCTTACTCTCTCTGATATTTCTGACTGAAGTCAACTCATTGCCTTCTTCTCAAGGTAGGTCTGTAGCAGACTTTAGAAATTCTACTACTAACATCCCCCAAAATACCTCTGCCCTGGGCAAGTAAACTTCTTCAATATCCTCTACACCAGAGGTGTCAAACATGCAGCCTACAACGCTCTTACATGTTAACCAGACCAGATCAAAATGGGATTGGGAAATATTTAACCAATAGATAAACCTGTAATAAAACATAGATAACATTGCCTTGAAAGTTATGTTGACTCAGTTACCTATTGTTCCCAGCTCGGTTTATCAACCAGTGTTGAGGGAGTCTCAGGTGGAGAAGGAGACACCAAATCTGCAGCTTTTATATGACCTGCTCTTGTCACTCCCCTTACCTTAAATTGTCACATTCTTGTTACCTTAGGGAGGAACAGAGGTTTAAAGTCTGCCTCTTTTGCTAAGGTGGACTTACTTGGATTATGGTCATTTTACCTATAAAAGCCATCCCCACCTTGAAGCCATTGCTGATTTTCAGAGATCAGCCCCTCAATGTGTTGCTATCTTGATGTACTTATTATAAAATCCTTTTGTGAGGGATAATTTATAGTGAAGTTTTCCCATTCTGAAAAACCAAATCTAGAATGGCTTCATTATTCACTAGGCCTAAGGTCAGGTCACCTGACCTTCAAGCAACCTGGGGCTTAGAGAAATGGAGACCCTCCCCCAGAGCCAACACAGCAGAAGATATGCCAAATAAGGTTAAGATTGCTTTCACTGAATACCCACATGTTTCCGGGTCCTTTGTCCCAGAGAGATTCCCGCGCTTAGGTTGTGGGACAGTCCCCCTACCAATAAGAGTTAAGGCCAGTTGAGGGGATTGGATTTCTGCATTGGAAGATTATATAACCATAGGCTGGCTTCTACCTGTTGCTCTCTCCCTGCCACCATGTGGGCGACAGGGGGCAGGGTCTTTTCTCATGAGAAAGAATAAAGACCTTTTCTGACCTTAGATTCAGACTCTGCACTCTTTTATCTCACACACTTGCAATTCTCTTTGTCCTGAGTTTTGCCTTATTAATCAGAGTGAGAGCCCAAATGAAGAATTTTTCCTTCAACAACTGCATTTTAACAGAGATCCATATGTACAATTTAATGGACTCTTTTCTATTTAGGCTTGACACCACTGCCTATATATACTAATCCATTCCCTGCACATGCTTAGATAGTTCCCTCCACCAGGAATTGCCTCCACCCAGTCCTTACCTGTTAAAATTATACCCATCATTCCAGACCCAACTCAACTTGAGCTAAATTAATGCAGTACTTCATAAACATTCCTGCTTACACCAACCTCTTCCCTTCTTGACTTTCCAAAGAATTAAAAATCTCTCCAATATGTGCACTTCCTAGAATCATTTAGAGCTAGAAGAGACTGACAAACATTAAGTTCAATCCTCTTATTTTACAGATAAAAAAGCTGAGGCTCAGGGAGTTTAAGTGACTTGCTCAGTGTCAAAGTTAGTAAATATCAGACACAGAATATGAAGTCTTTCTGAATGCAAATTTAGTATTCTATCCATTTTGCCAGGCTGCCTCTCTGGATCTTAACCCTTTTCGTGTTTTTGTTAATGCCAGTAAGCCCTATCTCCTCAAAAATATTTGTTCTTTGAAGGCAGTGATTATATAGTGTTAGGTACATAGTAGATACTTCAGACATGGTTGTCAAATTGATTTGTATTTTTTCCTACAATATGCTAGGAAAGTCTGCAGATCTAATGAATCAGATTTCTCGACTCCTTTCTAAAGTGGATAAGTCACCTCAATCATCAGGCTTTCCAGAGGGTCTTCCAAAGATGAATCTAACATAGTTCAGATGGCAAAAACCCACCCTGGAGGATACTTGCTAAATTAGAGCTATAACCAGACAGACTTTCAGAGAGCATAGAAAGGTATCTGACCCATGCTAAAAATTCAATACCAGGCCTCCCAGTTAGGCATAGTCTTTTGGGAGTTGTAATTATCAATTGTCATCATTAAATTATTTAATTGTGATCATTCTCCTCTCTTAATGAAAACAATCCTTATAAGTATGTGAATATGTGGGTTTTCACAATTTTATCCAAAGCTGTAAAATGAATATTTTATAGTTTATATCTTAATAACTACTTTGCAGTTTTATAAAATTAAATTTCGTTAGTTGTTAACTGAAAACATATTGATCACTAAAAGAATACCTTATTGAGGTCCTAAATGTTATATTAATATAATAATAGTCCCTTTTAGCTTATATCCAGAAAAGTATATAAAGAAAAGAAGACATTTAATACCGGCTCATTGGAGATTAGAAAGAAATAAACCTTGCCTGTATTCTCCAGAGATATCTCATAGTTCTTTCCCAGATAAAAATATCCTGACTCCTTCTTCTCAGTCATGATTTCTAAAATAGCACAGGGGCATGACACACAGGGCTTGAGACTAGACTGAGGTGTGTATGCGTGTGTGTGTGTGTGTGTGTGTGTGTGTGATTTTGTGTGTGTGTGTGTGTGTGTGTAGGTATGTATATATATACATACATACAAACATGCAGCTAAAGAGTTCTCGGTATTCACTGATGATTTTGGTGAGTGATTAATCAGTTTCTCATTTGATTTTATAGCTAGAAGTGGTCAGATACTGGAACCAATAATCATTTCGTCTCTCATAAATGATATCTTGAATCAGGAATTCATAAGTGTTTTTCATGGATCGGAGTTATGTCTTTTATTGCTAATTAAAAAGCAGCTTAGCCAAATGTCAACAAACCAATAAGCATTTATTAAGTGCTTACTATGGGCCAGGCAGTGCTAGGCTACAGGAAACTCTTTCTCCTCAAGGAGCATGAGAAAGACGATACATAAAAGGAATCTGAAAAAGGAGGGCTGGGGAAGAGGAAACCACACCTGCAGGAAGACCAGAGATCACTGCCCAGAGGTAAATGAAGCATCACAGGATCACAGCCAGGAGACTAGTGAAGGAGTGAGCGCTGGGCTGGCCTGGGCATTTGCTCTAAATGATGGTTCTGAGAGACACCAGCTACCAAGAGGAAAGGGCTACCAGAGCAGAGAAGACTTTCAGGGTGAGAAGACCTGGCACAAAAGTGTAATTTCAGGCTCAAGAGTTTGCAGAATGATAGAAAACTCTGGTGACTTAGGAGTGGAACCTGGACAGAAATGTCTTGTTAATATTCAAATGTATGATGTGGTTTTAATATTGCGTAAGATTCTGACCCTGAGTCACTCACAACTTGATTCAGTCTCCATACTTCTTCTCCTGCTGCTCACCAACCCCAGCTGTTTCTTTTACATCGTTATCCTTTGTCAACTGAACAGAACTGGCTTCTAACCTGTGGGTGTCTGGAAGCCATCAGAGCAGACTAGAGACAGGAGAGTCAGGAAGGCAAACAGAAGTTTAATCTGAAGCGAGGTATGTGAGATTAAAAAGTTCAGAGTCTGAATATGGGATCAGAAAAGGGCTTCTTTCTTCCCTCCTCCCAATTTCCAGTTCTCCTTTATATATATTGTCTTCCTCCATTAGAATGTAACCTTTGTTTGGCCTCAAACACTTAACCCAAAAACTAGCTGTGTGAACTTGGGCAAGTCATTTAACCCCACTTGCCCTCCAAAAAGTAAAAAAAAAAAAAAAAAGAATGTAAGCTTTGTGAGGTCAAGGAATCTTGTTTGCTTGAATTTGTAATGTTTAGCATTGTGCCTGTCAGACAATAAGTGCTTAATAAACAATCCATCTGTCTATCTATCTATCAATCATCTATCTCAAACACAGAAACAAATTCAGGTTTCCTAATTTTGAATGGTCAAAGCTGTTTGACAGCACGGCATATAAACTTTGGTAGACCTGGGATTGAATCCTGCCTCAGACCACTAACAGCTGTATGTGTATGGCTGTACATCCTCTCTGAGCTCTGGTTTCCTTCTGAGGATGACAATAGCACCAACTTCACAGGGTTATTATAAGGTTCAAATGAGAGAAAATACAAAACTTCCATTTGACCATTTAAACTACTTCATAACATGTCTCCATCCTATCTCTTCAGACTTATTTCCCATTATTCCTCCACAAGTCAAATCTATTTTCCAGAATAATTGTTCTATTTTCTCCTGCCCAAACAAAACACTATGTCACCCACCTCTCTGTATACCTTTGTTTAGGCTTTCCCCGTGCCTGGAATGTGTCCCCTCCTTAGCCCCCTTCAAGGCTTAACTCAAGTGTCTTTTCTTAATGAGTCTTCCTCTGATCCCACCAATTATTTGTGCTTTCTGTCTTACCCTGACATGACTTTATCTTTACTCTGAATTTATTCCGCATTTTTTTTTTACACAGAAGCTCGATGATATAGTGGATAGGAATCAGAAAGACCTAAATTCAAATCTGGTCTCAAACACTTATTAGCTGTGTGACCCTGGGCAAGTCATGTGATTTCTATTTGCCTCAGTTTCTACATCTGTAAAATGGAGGTAATAATAGTACCTACTGACCAGTGAAAATCAAATAAGATAATAATTGTAAAGCATTTAACACAAAGCCTGGCACAAAGGAAACACTATTAAATGTTAGCTGTTTTCCCTCTGTGGGACATAAGCTCCTGGAAGAATATCCTACTTTGTTTTTTTGCCTTTTATCTCACATAACTAGCACATTTCCAGACACATAGCAGGTACCTAATAATTGCTTACTGAATTGAATTATGTGAAATGCTCTGAAAACTTTAAAATACTATGTAAGTATCAATCAAGATTATTTCTTTTCAAAATCAAGTGTTTTCAAGATGCTACTCCTAATGTATTTCAATTAGTGGTTAATCAACCTCTCCTATGACTATAAACAGAAGTGCTTCAAACACCTTTGGAAATAACTTGTACATACTGAAAGTGGTAAGTCTGCTACTTCTACATTGCACAATCTTATGTTCTCAAATCCTATCCCCTGAATATTGTCATTTAAAGTTAAGTCACATCAGTCATGTCAACTCCGCGTCCAGATAACTATGATTAATGGTCCAGTCAATAGTGATCCAAACCTACAGACTTATGTTCAGTTACAATTACCAGTGTCAAAAGTAGTTAGACTTAGATAGACAAGTTGGTCATGATTTGAGTGGTTGCAAATATCATTTGGCTCTATGTCTAGATTAAGAAACCAATCAGCACGAAATCTTTTGAATGCCTACAGTTTGTCTTGGGAATTCTATGTAATTTTTCAGCCATGTCAAACTCCTCATGACCCTATTGGAGATTTTCTTGGCAAAGATATGAGAGTTGTTTGCCATTTCCTTCTCCAGCTCATTTTGCAGATGAGGAAAGTCCGGCAAACAGAGTCAAGTGACTTGTTCCGAGTCACACAGCTAGTAATTGTCTGAGGCCATAACTGAACTCAGGAAGACAAATCTTCCTGACTACAGGCCCAGCACTCTATCTTCTGTGCCACCAAGTTGCCCCCCTGATTCTCTAGACCAGTGGTATTCAAATAGAAACATAGGCAACTAAATTATGCATATAGATCCCTGTAAGGCACATATTGACAGTTTTAAAATGTAATATTATCTATGTTTTCTTCTCTTTCATCTATTTTATTAAATACTTGCTCTATTTTGTCAAATATTTACCAATTACATTTTAATCTGGTTCTCTTGGGAATGTTGTGGTTGCAAATAAAAAGGCTCATTCCATTAAACCATAGTAACTCTCTGTAAAGGGGGACACTCCTCTCCAACAGTGAGGCAACAGGCAAAGCACAAGTTCCTACCAGGGAAAGGGACTGGAGCTACTAAGGGTGCAATGACTAAGCCACCAAACCCTAAGTAGCAGCCATAGATCCCTTCAAGACCACTGTGCATGCACAAGTTGAACCTGTTTCAAAATATTTCTTTTTAATGCCTCAGTTCAAGTTTTTGTCTAGGTTAAGAAAACTCCAGACAATAATTTATCATTTATTTAGGTCATGTTGCCCATATCACATTTAAGATTCTCATCTTCTTCCCAGTCTACCGCTAATGTTTCCTACTTACGTCAACTTGGGCTACCTAGTCATTCAACCTCACTGTATCCAAGCTTCCTCATCTGCAAAATAAAGCATGGGACTAGATTCATATTCCTTCCTATTCTGGATCTATGATCCTATGGATTTCTCATCATCAACCACAACAAATTATTCATCACAATACAAATTAGATCACATTTACTGAATGAAATCAGAGGTTAACTATTACAAGATTAAAACTTCCGAGCAGTAGAGAATCTACCACTCCAAGTGAATTCCGAAGTTTAAATACCCCAGTAACTGCAATGAAAATATATCAATAATTTCAGCTTTAATAATTCTGAGTAATGTCTTCCTATTGCTCCAACTGCCTGGAATCTTAATTCCCTTCTATCCACACTCTCCGAAAGGACTTTATACAAAGAATGCTTGATCACACAGTTACAAAGGTGAGAAGAACAAGATCATTGTCCCATCATTATTCTTTTTTTTTTTTTTTTGGTTTTTTGGAGGGGGAAGGCAGGGAAATTGGGGTTAAGTGATTTGCCCAAGGTCAAGGTCACATGGCTAGTAAGTGTTAGGCATCTGAGGCCGAATTTGAACTCAGGTCCTCCTGACTCCAGGCCCAATGCTCCATCCAGTGTGCCACCTAGCCACCCCTCCCATCACTATTTTTGTCTCACTCACTGCATGATCAAGCTTCTTTGGGATCGGACCCGGTTCCTTTGTGGCTGGTATTGACTTCTTGGCCGATTGCCAATTAAAAGCTGGAATCCAATGTATCAACGGGGATTCCCCTTCTGGCTCTGCTTCTTATGCTCTGGACTTTGATACCAAACCTCAGTTGCCTTCTTACCCTAGAACTTCCCTCATCACCTGGGGTCTTCTCTCCCTGGAGCATCCCTCTGCCATAACAACTCACTTCCCCATCAATGACTTCCTCTAAGAGACTCCATTTTGGAGAGGGGTCCAGCCCAACCATCTTTTATTCACCTTTTTGCTTTGCTTCCAACTCTCTGGAACACCACCTCCCCAAACACACATACAGGAACACACACACACACACACACACACACACACACACACAGTTTTTGGCTTCCTTTTGTATAAGTTTCTTGAGGGAAAAGACTGTCTTTTTGATTGCATTTGTACCTCCAGCACTAGCACAAGGCCTGGCATAGAGTAAGCACTTAAAAATGTTTGCTTTCTTGAAACTCTTCTCTCTGAACTCTACAAGTTCCCCATGTTTTCTTGTTTGATGCCTTCTAGAATCACCTAGCAAATCTGCCAGGTTGGTGCAGGAGATAGTAGTCCATAAAACAAATCACAAGAACAACCCCTTCCTGGAAATCTCGCTGTAAATACATTGTCTCTATTCACTTTCTTTCAAATGGCCCCTTTACAAGGTAACAGAGAAGGACTTTTGTTGTTGTTCAATCATTTTTCAGTTATGGCCAACTCTTTGTGACTCCACTTAAGATTTTCTTGGTAAAGATACTAGGGTGGTTTGCATTTCCTTCTCCACCTCATTTTACAGAAAGGTCACACAGCTGGCAAGTGTCTGAGGTCAGATTGAAATTCAGGTCTTCCTGACTCCTGCTGTATCCACGCTATCCACTCCATCCACTGCACCATCTAGCTGCATCAACCAGCACTTCAGGCCACTCCGATTTTATATCCAAATACCCCAGTCTAATTAGCTCCACCCTCCTCATCCCTTCAGCACTCTCAAGACGGGAGCTTTTATCTCTGCACTGAGAGCTAAAAGGAAAACCAATTCTAGAAAAAGTACAACTTGATATCTTTCTCATTGGTCCTTAACTTTTAACAATTGGTGCCAAATCTAACTCTGATCCAAGTAGACTTTGATCAGGCTTTTTTTTTTTTCCCAACTTGCCTGGGATCATTTTTTTTCTCTTTTCTTTTTGGAGGGGAGAGGGCAGGGCAATTGGGGTTAAGTGACTTGCCCAAGGTCACATGGCTAGTGTGTCAAGTATCTGAGGCCGAATTTGAACTTAGATCCTCCTGAATCCAGGGTCAGTGCTCTATTCACTGCGTCATCTAGCTGCCCCCTGGGATCATTCTTTCATAGACAGAATCCTTTCAAAATTGATACAGATCTCTAATACATTAGGATAATTTGACATTAAAAGGAGCTGTAGGAGCTTTCCTCAACTGGCAGCATTTTCTCTCTATCCCAGTCACCCAGAAGTGATCTATTTACTCTGCTCAGGCTATTAAGGGCAATTAAAGAGACAGCTTTACTTTGTTTTCTAGGCTTTGGTTTTCCTTTGATTCTTCTGCATCTCTATTCTGAGGCAGACAAAGAATAGAGAAATTAATTTGTGTAATAGCAGGAGGCCTTTAAAATAATGAAAAAATAGCTAATGCAGTCATATTTGTTTAATATTCTACCTTCATGTCTTTACCTTGTTCTTTAAAAAAAAAAAAGGTTACTGACACATTTCAGTCCTGCTCCCTCCCAAAGAATGTTTGACTTGTATCGGAAACTAACTCATTGAGAAAGGGATAGAATCCATTAACACATATTACACAAAGGTCTTTGATACAAAAATCTCCCTTAAGCTAGCTTTCTTAAAAGAGTGAATATCTATTGCCCCAGAATATTGCCAAACAGCATTGCAAAACATTTTTTCTATCATAGATTTAAATGTAGTGACAAGTTTATGTAAGTGACCTCATTTGGATTGTGTTAGGCATTTTCAAAGGAAATATACAAAGTGCTTTGAGTCTCAGAAACAAGTTGTTGCTTGAAGCAACCTGGTTTGGAAATTAGTATCCCACTATAAACAGATTCAAATCGAATGGTTATTTATGGGAACTAGTGGGCAGGGGAAAGGAAAGGCAAAAAGGAGGATTTTGAGTTCTTCCAAAATGATGAGGCAAAAAAGCAGATAAAGTTTCTCTGGTGGGAGGATACCTATCACAGAATTATCCCTCCAAAAAGGAGGGCCAATTTCCATATTTTCTTAGTGGAAGGGAGGATAAGAAAGTGAAAAAAGAGATTCAAAGACACTGTCTTTTTCTCTCAGTCCTGGCATTTTTTTTTTTACTTCAACAATGGTCTGAGTCACCAGGTAGATCCTAGGACTTGGAGAAGCAAGAGACAATATGAGAGTTCACAGCTACCAAAGGATATAACAAGCAGGTTGGCAAACCAGACAGGCAAGATGAGGGAGTATGCCATTGCCAGAGGTCAGTAAATAGAAAGACAGGAGGATTCTTGATAGTTAAGATAAAAACTGAGTAATGTGCAGGAAACAGTTTCATCCAGGTTAGACACACTTGGGTATTAGCTCTTGCCTTAAGAAAAACCATGCAAAAACTTTTCACCTAAGACTAAGGCTCATTTGCTAATTGATGAATTCTCAGACAGCCTAAGTGTTGTCTCACACTCATTCCGTCCCAGAGGTTTTGTCTCCTATCATTTTCTATGGATTTTTTACTTTTCCAGTCACAGAATCCATAAGATGAAGCATAGTGTGCTCAGAGAACACTCATAGGCCAAAACAGAGAGTAACATGAAAGAGAATATTGAAGCACAAAGGAGGTTGGGGCCACAATCTAGAAAGCCTTTAATGTCAGTGTAGAGTTTTTATTCCATTGAGAAGGCAAAGGAAAGCCATTGACAGTTTTTGAACAGGGAAGTGACCTGGAAAACACTTGAGAAGAAAAGAAGACCAATAGAATGTTGGGAAATGTTTACATTTAGGGGTTAGAAAAGCCAATGAAGGAGAAGGAGAAAGAATAATTAAATAAGGAAAAGAAATACTGTATCAGTATAGTATAGAATTGTAAAGACTAGCAGCATTACTAACAAGATAATACAAATCCAAACACATATTTAAAACAAGTCTGAGTTATGATCCAAATAATGCCCAGAAAATAAAGTCACAAAAATTTAAAATGTTGACAATAACAACAAAACAAAAAATAGTCAAAAACCAAACCATGCGTAACTCCAAAGAGGCAATGCTTAAAAATCTAAGATGATGAATGTGGACATTTGAATCATTTGCTACATACACTCTCCAATATGACTTTGAATTTACACACACACACACACACACACACACACACACACAAGTCTCAAAAATTGTAGCGTAGTTTGAGCTTAAAATTTGTTTCCAACTCTTTCAAGTACCACAAGAATTTTTAAGAGGAAATTATTTTGGGATTTTCTGCAATAGAATTATAGCCTTAAATGTAGAGTGATGTAGATAGACAGACAGACAGACAGACAGACAGACAGACAGACAGATAGACAGATAGATAGATAGATAGATAGATAGATAGATAGATAGATAGATAGATAGACAGATAGATAATTAAAGATTTTAAGTTTTGATAGCTTAAAATGGCACTAAAATTTCTGAAACTCCTTGTTTTTCAAATTCCCCACAGGCACATATATGAATCCTTCCAACCACCTGCATTGCTTCAAAGCTTGCACAAATTCAGTTTGAAGAAAATTTTACATCTTTTCATAAGGTTCTTTTCACAATAGGAGTTGCAGAAATTTGGGGAAATTGTCTATACCTCAATATAGATGCTGTCCAGTAGAGATGAGATAACCTATTAAACTAAGATTAAAGGATGTTCTATAGTATCACTTACCGTGTCTGAAACCCAACTGCATCTCCAATTTGTTTTTTTGTTTTTTAAGTCAAACTTATTGATTTTACAGTTTTGCATATGTGTCTACATCAGAGTATTCCCTTTGCCATCATCTGGAAACCCATTAAAGCCACTTCTGTTCAGAGATGAACTATAGGATAAGGGTGAGGAGTGTTGTGGATTTATATAGAAAGATTGGTCTTTCTGGTACTCTAGTTGTAATAATTTCTGACCTTAGTCAGTGGAATTTTATGAACATCTGCCCAGCCGGATAGTGGTTTCTATCTGACTACCTGAATTTTCTTAATTGACTAAAGACCTATGTGACTCTCTAGGTTACATACCTAGATTTGGTCTGAATAAAAGAGATCACACTAATTAAACTTGTTAAAGCCTCTACCTGGAGTTACCCAGTTATGTCAGAAGGTTCCCATAGTTTTTTAGCTCTCAAGTCTTCTCCGGAGTTTCATTTTGCTGACACAAATGTAAGATTTCCCACATTTAATCTTTGACCTTTATTTCTTCCAACAAAGGTGTTTTTACAGCACGATGTGATATAAAATTGTATTTTCATTGCCCTGGTGCTCTCATAATTCAAATCCAGGCCCTCTATGTGCTAAAATGATGACTTTTTTCAAGGGTACCATATAACAATGAGAAATATGCATAATATTTAATATACTTATTCAGAAATTACTATATTTCAAATCTAATTTTCAACAATATTTTAAGATCCATAATTCTCCTTCCTATTTATCATTCTTCTCCTTCCTGTTCATCATTCTATTAGGCTTATCTAGATATGAATAAAGAATATTACAATTCTCTGTGATTATTTTGCTTCTATCAATGTCCCTTTATGTTTGTCAGCTTTTCCTTTAGAAATTTAAATTTTATTTTGATTTATTTCATTGTCCATAGTGCCTTTAAGAACAATATAATTTCCCTTTCCATCTATCTTTTTTAACTGATATTTTCTGTTTATTACATCACCACAGTATCCATGTATCTTTCCTTCTCCCCCACCCATTCCCTGAGAGTTATTCCATATGACAAACAGTATTTTTAAAAAGGAAAAAAAAAAAGAGTCCTCACAACTGATCAATACATTGAAAAAGTCAGAAAACATATGCAATGTGTAACACCTATAGACCTTCTACCTCCATGAAGTTGGATGCTTGATGTGTCTTTCATATCTCTTCATTTGAGTCCTGTTTGATCGTCATAATTTTGTTGGATTTACTTTTGACTTTTTGGTGTATAATTGTTCTTTTGACTTACATTGTTGTAGTTACTTTAACTATTGTTTACTTATCTCTGCTTACTTCACTTTACATCAGTTCATATAGATCCTTCCATGCTTCTCTGTATTCATCATATACACTGTTTCTTACAGTCATGGTAGTGTTCCATCATATTCATGCACCAGAATTTGCTTAGCCATTTCCCAATTGATAAACATCTACTTTGTTTCCAATTCTTAGCTATCACCAAAAAAAAGAAATGCTACTATAAATATTTTAGAGCATATGGGGACTTTCTTCTCATCAATGGCTTCCTAGGGATATAAGCCTACTAATGGAGTCTTTTGTTCAAAGGGTAAGGACATTTTATTCATTTTATTTGTATAATTCCACATTGTTTTTCAAAATGATTACCAGAGGTGGGGAACCTGTGGCCTCAAGGCAGCAGGTTCCCCATTCCTGGATTATACCATTTCACTTCACCAAAAATGTATTAGTGTGTTTACCTTCCTACAATAACCCCTCCAACATTGACTATTGCCATTTTTTATCATTTTTGTGAATTTACAGGGTATAAGGTAAAACTTCAGAATCATTTGGCTTTGTATCTCTCTTGTTATTAGAAATATGGAGTATTTTTCATGTGGTTATGAATACTTTGCTGGGTTATTTGTTTTTTAAACTGTTCATATCCTTTGATCATTTATCTGCTGGAGAATAGCTACTAATCATTCATACATATGTGTGTGCATGTGTGTATAATATTGTAACTAGCTTGTCAAACAAGAATTTTTGAGCAAAAATCCTGTCAAGTAGATTAGTGCTTCCTTGGGAAGAGCATTCAAAGGAGCTGAATAATTCCACGGTATTTATTAAATCCTTACTATTTTATGGCAGAACAAAATGCATTTTTTTAGTCGATTCTCAGATCAAATTTTGGTTTCTTTAAATTTTTTATTATGGACACATAAACATAACCTCTAATTGAGGGGATGATAATTCCATCTGGATTAGAACTGCCCACATCCTGGGAGACAGTCCCAAAATTCATTTATAACAAGCTAAATCAAACTGAAATCAGGTGCTGCTAGTCATTAGCTCAGCTGGGCACTGAGCCTAATTAACACAGCTAGCTAAATATTCCAGTAACTGTCAGTGGAAACTAGTATTTAAAGATTGTTGCCACCATACAAAAGCAAGGAATCTCAGTGTTAGAACAAAACTTAGAAATCATTTCTAGGGATTCTTAGCCTGGAATATATGAAGTTAGTAGTTTTTGAAAATAATTTGATAATGGTATTTCAATATAATTGATTTCCTTTGTAGTCCTATATATTTTATCTTATCATAACATAAAAACATAATTGTATGAAGAGATTCCAATGCCACACAAAGATGAAGAACCGCTGAGCTAGGTTGATCCCCAGTACATGGTGCAAATCCTTCTTTTAAAAAAGTGTTGTCCAGTAAAACAATTCCAAAGGACACATGCTGGAAAATGACAGACACATCCAGAGAAAGAACTATGGAGTTAGAATGCAGAACAACGTACACTATTCTTTTTTGGGTTTTTTATTTTGAGGTTTTTTTCCTTTTTAATGGTTTTTCCCATTCATTATAATTCTTCTATGCAACATAACTCAAGTGAAAATGTTTAATAGGAATATGTGTGTAGAGCCCATGTTAGATTGCAAGCCATCTTGGGGAAGGAAGGTAGAGGAAGAGGGAGAAAATTGAAAACTTACAGAAGTGAATGTTGAAAACTAAAAATAAATAATTTAATTTTTTTAAAAATTGTCGTCCAGTCTCTCCTTGAAAACCTTCAGTGACAAGGAACTCAGTTTCTCATAAGACAGTCAAATGTTTTCTCAGGCAAGTACAATTGTTGGAAATCTAAACAGTTATGTTGTTCAGCCTTCCTAATCCTTTTTATTCATTGGTCTTCTGTCCTTTTGCAGAAATATGTAACAAATTTAGAGTAGCTAGGTGGTTCAGTGGAAAGAGTGTCTGCCTTGGAGTCAAGAAGACCTGAGTTCAAATCTGGCCTCAAACACTTACTAGTTGTATGACCCTGGGCAAGTCACTTAAACCTGTTTGCCTCAGTTTCCTCATCTGTAAAATGAGCTGAAGAAGGAAGTGGCAAATGCTCCAGTATCTTTGCTAAGAGAACCCCAAATGGGATCATATGGATTCAGACATGACTGGAAAAACAACAAAAATAATAGGTCTAATTCCTCATTCAGATGATATTACTTTGGGAGTCTGAAGGTATCTGTAATATCTGAGCTAAACTTTCCTTTGTCCAGACTATGTGAATCCCCCCTCTTTCAAATGATCTTAACACAACATGGTTTTGAGTCTCCTCACCATTGTACTTACACTCCTTTGGAACATCTACAGCTGGTCAAAATTTCTCCTAATGTCATCCAGAACCAATAAATATTCCACAAATACTCCACCTGGAGAAGTAATAAAATGAAGAGGAAAGAGAACGTTGCTTCAAATCATATCTCAGATATCTCAGATATTTACTACCTAAGTTAGCTTGGAAAAATCTCATTAACTCTCTGGGGTCCCATTTCCTCATCTGTAAAATGAGGAGATTGGACTAACAGGCTTCTAAGGACCCTTCCTGATCTAGACCTGTGATCCTCATATTCTCAGAAAAGAGTTTGATCAAGCTGTCTGTAGTCATATAAAAATTCTCTAAATTACTATTGATTAGAGAAGGGCAAATTAAAATGACTCTCAGGTACCACCTCACTCCTATCAGATTAGCTAATATGACAGAAAAGAAAAATAATAAATGTTGGAGGGGATGTGGGGAAATTGAGACATTAATGCACTACTGAGACATTAATGCACTGTTGGTGTAGTTGTGAATTATTTCAACCACTCCCGAGAGCAAAGACCTATAAAACAGTTCATATCTTTTGATCCAGCAATGCCACTACTAGGTGGGGTTAAGTGACTTGCCCAAGGTCACGTGGCTAGTAAGTGTTAAGTGTCATAGGCTGGATTGAACTCAGGTCCTCCTGACTCCAGGGCTAGTAATCTATTCACTGTGCCTCTTAGCCACCTCTAAAGTAATTATTTTTACACAAATATTTATAGCAGATCTTTTTTTTTTTGTAGTAACAAAGAATTGGAGATTGAGGGGATGCCCATCAATAGGGGAATGGTTGAAAATTTTGTAGTACATAGTGGTAATGGAATATTACTATGTTGTAAGAAATGATAAGCAGGATGATTTCAGAAAAACTTAAATGAACTGACACAAAGTGAAGTTAGCAAAACCAGGAGGATAGCTGGTGGGAGCTGCAAAAAAAAGGCAGCCCCCTAATAGCTCCGACAGCTGTGAAAACCCCAGTGATTTGGGACAGAGCTTTCCCCTCTGGAAGCAGAGTTCCACAGAGCTAAAAATTCAAGCAATTGACTGGCAATGAGGAGAAGAATGCCTTAAAAAGTCAAGTTTGCCAGATGGAAAAAGAATCTCAAAAGCTTTCTGTAGAGAATAATTCCTTCCGAATTGGAGTGGAGCAAATGGAAGCAAATGACTTTATGAGAAATCAAGATATTATTAAACAGATCCAAACAAATGAAAAAAGAGAAAGCAATGTGAAATATTTCCTTGAAAAAACCACTGACCTAGAAAATAGATCCAGGAGAGACAATTTAAAAATTACTGGACTACCTGAAAGCCATGATCAAAAAAAGAACTTAGAAAGCATCCTTCAAGAAATTCTCAAGGAAAATTGCCCTGATATTTTAGAACCTGAGGGCAAAATAGAACTTGAAAGAATTCA
>CM053580.1:430229984-430252313 GCA_028627135.1 Pseudochirops cupreus | reverse complement strand
TTGTTGACTCTCTTTTCATGATTTTCTTGCATCATTCTCATTTCTCTTCCCAATTTTTCCTCCACTTCTCTTATTTGGTTTTCAATATCCTTCTTAAGCTGCTCTATGGCTTGTAATAAGTTTACATTTTTCTTGCAAGCTTTTGGTGTGGGAGTTCTGACTGTGTTGTCTTCCTCTCATTCCATGCTTTGATCCTTTTTGTCCCCAAAAAAGGAATCTAAAGTTGGATTGCTGAGCTTGCTTTGCTTCCTTTGCCTGCTCATGTTACCAGTCAATTACTTGACTTTTGGGCTCAGTAGAACTCTGCTTTCAGAGGGGAAAGCTTTGTCCCAGATCACCGGGGTCTTCTCAGCTGCCAGAGCTATTAGGAAGCCACCATCTATGCAGCCCCCACAAGCTTTGGCTCACTGGTCACGCACCTCAGGACAACCACCCAAGACAGTGATCCTGATCCAGGCAGGTTAAGGCAAGAGCACTTAGTGTCTGAATGATTGTTTGGCCCCCCTGCAATCTGCAGGCTGTGAGCTCTGAAGCAGCCATGTGGAGGCAGCTTCACTACTTTTTGCCCGGGGCAGGGGCGGGGGGGGGGGGCAGTTGGCTGGACCTGCTTCTCTCCCTCAAATTTAGCCAAGTTCCACTGACCTTTCACTTTGTCCTTGTTTCTTATGGGTTGATAATTCTGGAAACTGCCACAGCTGCTGGTGATCCACTCTCCCAAAAGCTCCAGCTGTGGCTTGTCCTGGCTGCCCTGGGGCTCACCGGTTTTAGGCTGGGGTGGCCTCAACTCCCAGAACACTGCAGTGAGCCCTTTCTGCCTGCCTGCTAGGCTGCCTTCAGCAGGAGATGTGTTTTTCTATAATTTTGTGGGTTCTGGAGCTCTAAAATTTGTTTAGAGTCATATTTTATAGGTACTTGAGACGGTTATGGTGATAGCTGTGAAGTTCTCCTGCTTCTACGCCACTATCTTGACCTCTCTAAAAAGTATTATCATGAATAACTTGGACTTGGTTTCCCTAGCTCTGATAGGTGAACTTTCACCCCTAACCTGACTTGGCTCAGTCCTCTTCCAGAATTCTTATAGCCCCCTCCCCATGTTCTAGCCTTGATACTTTCCTTCCTTCTTCCCTGCTTTCCAGTTCCCCTTTATGTATTGCCTTTCCCCATTTGAATGTAAACTCCTCAAAGGCAAGGATCACCATATTTGCTTGTTTTTGTATTCCTGGATCTTAGCACATTGTAGTTCATGAAGGGTTTTTTATAGTCTCAGACTCTCTTGGTGTATATATGCAGCAGTGGGAACACTGGATTTGAACAGTTGTATAATTATCTTGCATAATTCTGAATTCGTGGAATGTGGCACTCTAGGTTTTTTTTTTCAGTGACTCATCCCTATAACCCTAAGTCTACATAGATTGTGGGCCAGGTATGCCTAGGTAGGGTGGCACACTTGGGCCATTGTGGTGAGCAAAAATTTCTGAGAGATGGAGTTTCTGGGTAAATTATAATTAATTTTATTAATTATAGCTAGTAAGTAACCAGTAAAATAATCTCATTTATTCCTTTCAGTGAGCAAAGAAAAATCACGGTGACTTCTTGATGCTTATATGCTCTTGGAAGAGTGGGTGTTCTGACAGATGGCAATCAACTCAGATTAATTACCAATTAATGAGAAGAATGAATATTATAATAAAAAGTGGACCTATTCTAATGAGGGACTCGAGGATGTGACTTTGATTACATCACTTACTCCCAGACCACCCTCAGCCTTGGGCAATTACATTGAGTCTCCTAACTAAAAGGGGGGTTGCAGAAATATTTGGCAACAGTAAAAGGTTTCCAAATGAGCAATGACCAAAAGCAGGGTTAAGTGACTTGCCCATGGTCACACAACTAATAAGTGTTAAGTGTCTGAGGTTGGATTTGAACTCAGGTCCTCTTGACTCCAGCGCCAGTGCTCTATTCTGTGTACTACCTAGCCGCCCCCTCATCTCCCATGTTTAATCAATCAGGTCTGTCTCTCCAAAATCTTACAGAGCTGCTTCATCCTTGACATTCCCATAGCCACCAGTTCAGGTTAGGCTCTCAATATCTTTTGCCTGGAGTAACACAGTAATCTTTGAACAGCTTTCCCCCAGTCTCTCCCCACCACAATAATAAGATTGACTTCAGAGTTGGAACAAAATTTAGAAATTATCTAGTCCTGTCTCTTAATTTTATAGATGAGGAGAATGTGACCATAAAGGGGAAGTGCTTTAATTGAGGTCACAGATCAGGGATAAAAGACAGAGACAGAATTTATACTCAAGTCCTCTGACTTCCCTCTCACCCCCTCCAGCACTTCGACATCTTCTCATTGCCTAATTAAAAAAAAATGCAGGTTCCTTACCACTCAGGGCATTCTCTACTCTGGTTTCAATCTACTTTTCTAGATTTATACCCAAACCTTATCATCCATACAATCATTTCTGTAACATATTCCATGCTTCATCTTTTTGCTCTTGTGGCACCCTATGTTAGAACTTTGCTGCCGTTTATTTTTCTAGTTAGAACACAGTAAAAGAAAAGAAGTAGATTTGGGAAGTTAGTGGTATTATAGCATTTAATATTCTTGAAGAATGTGAGGTTCTGTCAGTGGATTAAAGTGCTGAGCAGTATCATGACAAAACTCAGCACTGTGAGGGTTTTGATTCAGCAATGAAGTGATATAGTAAAAATGATAGATTTGGATCCAGGCAGAGGATTTGAGTTCAATTTCTGACTCTCTTACTTATTATCTGTGACTTTGGGCAATTAATCTTATACATTTGAGTTCCAGTTTTGTCATTTTGTAAAATAGAGATGATAAATAGATTACCACAGGTTGGTAGCAAGGAAAGCACTTTGAATTAAGAACTAAATATATGTGAGCTTTTATATTTGTAAAAAGTGCTTAGCACATAGTAGGCACTACATAAATCTTTCCTTCCCTCTTTCCTTGTTCCCTTCCTTCTTTCCTTCCACCCTCTCTCCCTCCCTCTATTTCTTTTTTCTCCCCTCCCTCCCTCTCTTTTACCCTCATTCTATTCCTTCCTTCCTTCCTTCCTTCCTTCCTTCCTTCCTTCCTTCCTTCCTTCCTTCCTTCCTTCCATCTCCATTCTCTGCCTGATAATCTTACTCATCTTTCAAGGCCCAACCAAATGCTACATCTTCCATGAATTTTTCTATGATGCTCTTGGAGGGAAGTAAATCCTTAGTGATCTAATCACAAAGAAATTTTTACTCTTCCTATGCACTTAACATTCTGATTTGCAGTATGACTACCTCTTGTAGTCATTAAGAAATAATAAATTTCTTAAATTTCCATGGATCATATTCAATTTATTGAACATATACCATTTATCCTTGTATATCCCCTGGTACCTATTATGGGTTCGTCATATACAGTTGGTGCTTAATGAATGTTTGTTGATGTGCATCAGTGAATTTGTGACATTTTACTACATCCTACACTGAAAGAACTCTCTGGTAACACCTATTGCTAGGTAATTGGTCAAACCAAGAAGAACAAAATTCACTGGATCCAATTACAGGCGTTCCGATTATCTAGTTCTCACATAGGTTGCTCTTGTGACTATTTAGATTTTTGTGTTTTTTAGTGCTGTGTGCTTTACATATCCCACAATAATTTATCAGACCAATGAGATTAGACCAACATTTCTTTTTACTGCATTTTAGTTGCTCATTTATTTTAAGGGCTATTTTGCCTAGTTTACAAGGCCTCAAGAGATATGAAACTCAATATTAATTTATCACTGGAGAAAATATCTTCAGTTTATTTCTAAGTTTCTCTCATATTAGAAGAGTTCCAGAACTTTCTTGCTGGCTGCAATAATTTTCCTCCTAGCTAACAGGAGAGTTCTTAGTCTTTTTAATGAGATGGCCATTGCATGCATAGCAGATGGAAAGGAGTAGTTTGATTTAGCATCATGATTTTGTATAGCAATAAAAGCTGCCTATAGCCCTATGTTGCCAGAGGAGCACCAGTATAGAC
The DNA here is from genome assembly GCA_028627135.1 of Pseudochirops cupreus. Classification (NCBI taxonomy): domain Eukaryota; kingdom Metazoa; phylum Chordata; class Mammalia; order Diprotodontia; family Pseudocheiridae; genus Pseudochirops; species Pseudochirops cupreus. Next base: position 430,248,283 of record CM053580.1, on the reverse strand, counting down.
AAGACAATGTGCTTCCTCTTGGAAATATAATTTTGAAATGTTTCCAAATTTATGAATAAATTACCTCCTGGTGACAATACTTCTCAATTTAAATTATATACAAGTTATTGGGAAAATATGAGAAAGAAGTAATATTCTTGTTTTGCTAACAGTTGTAAAATTTTGTTTACCCACAAAATAATAGAATCCTAGAATCTCAAAGTTGGAAGAGACCTTCCATGAGGTTACCTAGTACAACCCCTTACCTGATGTGTTAGTCATGCTTATAATGGCCCTAACGGGATACTCATCTAGCCTGCAATAATAGTAAATACTTTTATGAGGTAGTTCATTTTATTTGGGGACAATTCTAATTGTTAGGAAATTTTACAGAGGCTAAATTTGCCTCTGCAACTTCCACCTACTGTTGTTAGCTTAAGTCTCTGAAACTAAGGGGTTGCGGGGAAGGGAAGAAAAAAAGAGGAAAAAAAAAGAAATTTCTATAACTTCGTTATATAGTTAAATGAAATAGCAAGTTATACATAATAGATTTGCAGTTTCATATGCAATTTTTTGATATTATGTTATGAAAATGTTTGCTTTATTCCATAAATTAAAAAAAAAAGAAAACAAGTATAATGATATTCATGGGGTATTCCAGGTGTGCTTATATAGATTGTCCAATATGCCAAAAGTCCTTTTAGTGAGGTGAGAGATAACAGAAGTATAGCTTTCCCTATTGTTGGGGATGTCCCATTGCCATAGTTATTCATATACCTCAACCCCTCCTTTTCTGGTTCACTTCCCCTCTTCTACCTCTGCAAGGCTCTGGTGGGAGAGGCAGGAGGCACGCCTGCTGACTTGAATTCCCACCTTGGCATTTAGGACTTTTTTCCACACTCCTGAAGCAGAGCCCTTGGAGTGTTCTAGTGGACCTTCTGCTTAACGGAACCCAGTTCCTGTTGGGGTCAGGTGGGCTATCTCTTCTCCTCTTTTCTACTTCCAAGAGGCCCCACTCTTGATTGGGGATTTCAACCAACTCTATCCAAGTGAGGGAGAAAAAATCAATTAGATGTTTTTCCCCTTTGGCTTCTTTAGACATTTTATTCTCTATGGTTTAGCTCAGTGATGTCAAAGTCAAATAGAAAAAGAATATTCTGTACATAAAGATCGCTGTAGGCCACACATTGACTTAGTTTTAAACTGTAATATTGTTTGTTTTATTGTATTTTATTCATTTTGCTAAATATTTCCCAATTATATTTTAATCTGGTTTGGGCCATACTTGAGAGAATGTTGTGGGACCCATAGGCCACATGTTTTACATAGTATATGGCCCAGGGACACTGGTTGTTACAGACAAGTTTCTTTAAAAAAGATATGACTTCTAAGACATATAAGGAAATGACTCTAATTTATAAAACTAAAGGCTTAGTCACTATGAAGTGTTTTTACTTAATTTTTTCTTGGTTACAAAAGTTGGGTCCTATTTGGAGAAGGGTGAGGAATAGGGAGGTCTTTCCAGAAAGAAGTGTCATAGGAAAGCCCAAAGAATATCAGTACAACTTACTTAAAAAAGAAAGTGTAGTGCTTAGAAATGAACATAATTTCTTTTTTTTTGTCCTCAAGAAATATATTCATTTATTTTTAGACTTTTCATTTCTTTTTTTCCAATTACCTTTTGTTTATTTTTAGTTTACATCATTCATTTTCACGAGATTTTGAGTTACAAATTTTCTCCCTGTCTTTCCCCTACTCACCACCCCAAAAGAGCCATCCTATGGTATACCTCCCCTCCCCAATCTCCTCTCTCCTATATCCTCCTCCATCACCCCTCTGACTTTCTGGTAGAGCAAGATGGATCTCCCTACCCCAGTGCCTGTATATCTTATTTCTCAGTTGCATGTAAATAATAATAATGATGATAATATATATATACACACATATATATATATACACACAAAAATATACATACATATTTTTAACATTTGATTTTAGAACTTTAAATTCTAGATTTTTTCCCTACCTCCCTCATTACCCACCCTCACTGGAAAGACAAACAATTCAATACAGGCTGTACATGTGTGGTTACACAGAACATCTCCACAATGGACATATTGCGAAAGACTGACTATATTTCTCTCCTTCCCATTCTGTCCCCAACTTGATGAACATAATTTCTTTAAAAAAATAGTTCTTTCAACTAAACCTCCAATGAAAATGATTTCAAATTTCCTTACCATTCTGATTTTTTTCCTGGACATTCTTTTTCAATATTCCTTGTAAAATGTTACACCTAGAAATCAATGCCTCAAATTAAAAAAATTAAGCTCATAATTAGTTTCTTAGGTGCTCACAGAAAATGTTGCTTTTGTGAAAAATCCAGACTTCCTGGGGACTTTTTCTTCACATTTCTGAAGCAGTTAGGCTTATGAACAGTGAAATGATAAAACTTTAGGCACCATGTTACTCAGCATAAGTAACTGCACAGCTTCTATTAAACAGAACTCCTATGAATCCATGTACAATAGGCAACATCACCGTTTAAAACCAAAGGTGAACCAGTAAGCTCCTTAAAAGCATTCCTCTTGGAGAAAGCCTGTGGTCAAACAGTGTGCAACATTTTGAAAGGTCACATTCAGGTCCAGAAACTGCCAGTTATTGTCAGTGCTTGTCCTCATAAGTTTCTGCCTGGGGACATGACTAGACTAAATAATGCAGTCATATGAACTAGCAACAGCTTCAAAGACAAGTTCTGAGAACTTGTAGTTTCTCTTGGCGTTAAGGGGACTGTTCTCCAGTAGGGATAGATGTAATATCTTTCAGCAGCTAAAAGGATAGAGAGCATGTCATAGATGTAGGGATCTACAATAAAAAGCAATATGCAGATAGCAGCAATTTGAATAGGCACAGACACCTGAGAGACCTGAGGGTCATGGTGGCCTTGGGAAACCGACATAAAAAAGCCCAAATTGAATGATGAGCAAAAATAAGCCCAAACAACAACAACGATGACAACAACCACAAACTTGTCTTTCAATTAAAGGGGAAAAGTACTAGAGCCCTGATTTCATTAGTGCAGGGAAATCCTAGAGGAGGAAACTCCCCCAGTTCAGGTCAGCACCCTCTCTGCAACTCACAGTTTTGGAGAGTTGATTAGACCAGTGGGAAGTTAAGTGATGGATCTCTGGCCATAAGGCATGTGTCATAGGTAGGACTCAAATTTAGATCTTTTTGAGGTTGGCTCTCTATTCATCCTTCCTCTTCCCTACTCCCCTTGCCCCCCATTCCCAGTCTCTAACTTTCTTATATAAGGTGTATAGAATTTATTTACTTTCCTTAGTTCATCTACTAGCCAGAGAATAGTGCCTTGAATATAGTAAGTGTTTGGCGAATGTTTATTAATTAAGATAATGCATGCAAAACATTTGTCAACCTTAAAATACCACATAAGTAGCCTATGATATTACTATTAGGGGCCACTAGGTGGTGAAGTGGATAGAGCACCAGTCTGGAGTCAGGAAGACTCATCTTTATGAGTTCAAATTCAGCCTCAGACATGGACTAGCTGTGTGACCCTGGGCAAGTCACTTAACCCTGTTTGCCTCAGTTTCCTTATCTGTAAAATGAACTGGAGAAAGAAATGGGAAACCACTTTAGTTTGTCTGCTAACAAAACCCTGAAAGGGGTCACAAAGAGTTGGACATGACTGAAAAACGACCAAACAAACATTAATGTTATTTGCTTGAACTGATTCCAACAAATATCTATTGAACAGCCAAGATGTAGAAGGCATCGTGCTTGGCGTTAGGAAGGACACAAACTTGAACAAGACCACGTTTTGCCCTTAAGGAGTTCTGAATCTAGCAAGGAAGATAAGACACACCTTTGTAGAAATCTGCAATGAGTGGGGTACACTCTCTCTCTGCACCCTCTGTGAAGACTCCTCAGAATGAGAAGGGAGAGAAGCTGTCTGGAAACCAGAGACAGACTTTTGCAAGACAGGACAGACCTGAGTCCTGGGTTTCCTAAGAAATTATACGACCCAGGACCCTTCTGCCCCCTTCCCTTGCTGTCAATAAGCCTTAAGCCCTTCAGGAATTTTAGGAATCTCTTAGTGCCTCCCCCTTCTTCACTTTGGTGTTTGCCAAATAAGGACATGAGCAGTACCCTGGTTTTCTGTCCCACCCCCCAGCCAATAGGGGATAGTGGTGGGCTTCTTTGTTATTCACCATTGGGGAAGATTTACACCTTCTGGCTTTTAATGAATGAAGAACAAACAACAATAATTTCCTCATACCATCAGTTTCAATTGCTTGTATGATGTACTTACTGCATCCCGCCTTTTATTGTATGTGTGGAGTACAGGGACCCCAAAAATCCCCCACCCAAGAAAAATTAGAAGTCTGAGGCATCTTGAGGATGGAACAGGAAGTTTGTTCGGTTCTCACGAGAAGAGGGTGTCCCTTCCACCAGAGTGAATCTGCAGAATGAGGCCCTAAATGTAGTCAAGCTCCCTCCCCTGAGCTGTCTCTTCTCCCATTGGCTGGGAGGTGGGCTCTCAGTCTCAGGGTGAGAATCTTCCCCAATGGTGAATTGAAAGTGAATTGGTTTTAAGTGAGGTTGAGCTGTGCAAACTTATCAGCCTCACTTTCTCCCCCGGGGCCATTGGAGTCCAATGACAAGACATAGGAGATGGTCCCCAGATGCAGTGGGAGACCTTGGCCTTTTTAAGTTAAGGTCTTTCCCAGGTCTCAGTTTGTCTGAGGTAACAACTCATACCATCAGTTTCAGTAGTTAAAAGATAGGTAGAATTGAGGTGAAAGATGGACTAGTTTTCTTTCACAAAAGAATCAGTCTGGGAGGAGAAGACCCTCAGAGTTTCTGGCCAAAACAGAAACTCACCCTGAGCAATTAAAACCCAAACAATGACCAAGTGAGGCTTGGGATGGGATCTATTATTGGCCAATCAGGGAGAGCCAAAGTGATTTGAGTTTAAAGACATAGCCAAGTAATTTTATTTGAATCTCAATTATCAAAACCTGGGTTTTCAGAGCTACATTTCAAGAAATCATAAATGGAAATCACATGAGATGAAAGAGTAAATTGTCTTGGTTTCTCAATAAACAAACAAACAGTGATAGAATAAATAAGTAGGGAAGAAAAAAAATCTAGTCCCCCGAGCCCCAAGACACCTTGCAAAGCATAAGGTATCAAATTTTATATTCCTTGGGATAGAGCATCCACATATAAGGGCATGACTCCCATACGAACCAAGGGAAAGGAAGAGGAGGGGGGGAGGAAGAGTTGGAGGAAGAGGAGGGGGAGGAGGAAGAGTTGGAGGAAGAGGAGGGGGAGGAAATAGCAGTTCAACTGGATCGGGCTAGTATTGCAGAGTAGTGAAAGGATGGCAAGATAGGTCAGAGCAAGTTTTTGCAGGGGCTTGAATGTCAGGTTACGGAATTTGGAATTTACTGGATAGACAGTGGAAAACCACTGAAGCCTTTAGTAAGGGATTGAAATAGTCAAAACAGTGTTTTGGGAATGTCAAAGAAACAGTATGCATGATGGATTGAAATGGGGCTAAGGAGGCTGGCTAAGAGATTAAATTTTGAGATGATGAAAGACTGAACTGAGGCAGAGGTAGTAAAAATAGGTAGAAAAGGATGGATATAAGAGATGTTTCAAAGGAAGAATCAACAGAACTTAATGATTGGTTGGATATGGGAGACAAAGGAAGTCAAACGCCATTTCTGAGTTTGTGTGGAAGACTAGGAGAACATGGGTACTATTAGTACAAATTGGGAAGTTAGCAGGACTTAGTACTGGGAAGGAAGATGTTTATATATAGATGAAGATATAAAGAAAATGAGAAATGGAAGGGCCATGACAAATGGAGAGGGGAGAAAGATGAGAAACCTTATCCAGTATGATTTTCTCTATAAACTAAAAGACCACGTCCTCTGCAACTTCTCAGTCATCTCCGCATCATGCTGCCTCCAACTGAGCCACCATCTTCATTTCCCTTTTCCCTTGCCCCTCCTTGAACTTTGTACTCTTCTATGGGATACTGGACTCTGATAGATGAATTTGAGCCTTAACTTGCCCTAAACCAAGTCTTCCTGGCTATCTCTATGGCATGCTGCTCCTGCTCCCCTAAACTTTTCCAGTTGCCATTTATTTATTTTTTAATACTCCCCTTCTCCCACTAGAATGCCCTCAAGGAGGACAAGGATCAGTTTTCTTGCAAGCGTACTTAGTACTTTGCCTGCCATATATTAAGTTCATAATAAATATCCACCTCCTCCTCCATTACTATCTGTTTATTGAGAGTGAGAGAGTCAGGAGTAGGATTGAGGGTTTGGGGAGCATGAAGGTTTGAAACAGCCACTGCATAGAATATAGAAGAGATGGTTTAGGAAAATTAACTTAAAATAATCACTTAAAGTGGCTCAAAGAATCTAATAATCATATCTAGACATCCCTGAAACACTCATTTTTACCCACCAAACTGGTAAAAAGAATTGAAAAAGATACATTTCAGTGTTGGTGGGACTGTGGAGAAACAGGAACCTTGTTACATCACTAATAGAGCTTTAAATTATTGCAATAGTTTTGGAAAGCAATATGACAGTATATAATGATTTAAAGTGTAGAAGACTAGACTTTCAGGGGTTCCCCCCCCCCATTAAGGAAATGCTCCCCTCTACTATGAGGTTACTAGGCAGATATTCAGGAGGAGTATAATATTGTTTGTTGATGCCTCCATTGGTCATATGAATAACTAAGGAAAATTCAGGGTAGTTAATTGGCAAGTCTTGTTTCTGACTCCCTATTTGTTTGTGCCTCTGGACATGGTCGTGGGATGAAGTCTAAATGAATAACTAGCTTTAGGCTAGGGTAGGGAGTGGTCAAGACCAAAGGAGGGTCCTTGCATTCTGGTTACGTAAGAATTTCTGCTAAAGGGAATATAAGCCTTATAAGTTCCTTATATCTTTGGCTCTGCATGAAATAGTTCTGTAATAAACAGACTATTGAATACATCCCTTTCTCTCTCTTTAATCAGCTGGTTGCTAGGCCGTGCAACTGTGCTGGTCACAGTATTAAAGAACTGTTTATACCCTTCTACTATTAAAACTAAACTCTAAAGGTAATACTGAAATGGGTAGAAAAGTCCCTTTTTGTACAGAAATATTTATAGCATCTCTATTCATAATAGAAAAATCAGGAAATGATTCAAATATTCACAGAATGAGAAACATATAAATCATGATATGTGAAAATAGGATAGGGAAATAGACTGTACCTGTGGTTTTAATTGTATAAGTAGGAACATCTTCTACCAATACAGTTCAGAAATTCCCCTGCAACTTATACTCTCTGTCTACTCTGTATTTAACTTGCATGTTGTGAGTTTTATGCTGTCTCCATTAGAATGCAAGCTACTTGAGAGCAGGGACTATTTTTTACATTTATTTTCATCCCAGTGCCTGGCAGATAATAAGTGCTTAATAAATCCTCATTTAGTATTAATTATAGTTTTTGAGAATTGTCAAAGGAATGGAAAGTTTAAGTAATTTGCTTCAGATCACATAGTCTGTGAACAGACGTAGGATTTCAACCCAGGTCTTTCTGGCTCCTTATGGGCAACTATTCTACCATGTGCATATTTCAATCTCTATCCTTTACTTCTAGTTCTAAAGTCATAATCACATCAACAAGTCATTTCTTCTGGAAACTCTGTTATTCTACTCTCCTATGCTTCTACTCATAATCCCTATTATATTCCAAACCACTGATAAAGGTGTCCTCCAGAACGTGACTTTTGGATTAAACCTTATATTTTCATTTCTCTAAAGAGCTTTTCATTTTTAAACTGCCTCTTCTTCTAGTTACTCTAAGCTGATCAAGGTGACTTCCTCTCCAGAAGGGTCATTTAAAAAAACACCAAAACACAACTTTTTAGCCAGAAGTGATCAATACTATCAGGCCCAGCATATTTACTTGCTCACCTTAATATTTGACCTCTGAAAAGAGAAAAGCCCTGAATACCCAGGAACATGTTAGCTGAAGGCCGGAGGCTAGTTGCTATGACTTTGTCGCTGCAGACTGAGGAGGACAACCATTGTCTGATTATTTAGGATTTTGAGTCCATGTTGAGAAATTTTAAATTTGGAAAAATCTTGCTGTCTCCCAGGAGGAAAGTTAAGATGTGTTTAATTTCAATAGAAAAACAGTATCTTTCAGTTGACAACTTGGTAAAAAGATACTGTTAGAAAATTTTAACATTAAGGAATTTAGTCACATTATGTAATTATTTTGGTTTAATTGCAAGGATATTAGAAATTCATTTGTAAGATAATTCATACTCAAGTTAGGAGATAATTGTAAGCTTCTGTATTTGAAATGTTAATATCATTAAATGGATTAGGAGGACACTTACTTTACATATTTTCATTAATTTCCTTTCTACTAATATATGTGTAATTGTAGTATGATGATGACCTTGTGTTCCTTAAATCCAGCAAATTCTATTCTAGGGAAACCCTAGAAACTTCTCCCAAGCTGAAAAGGGCTATGATTACTAAGCACACTTAGTAATCATACTAAGTACTAAGTACATACTTAGTACTATGATATTTAGCTGAAAAGGGCTATGATTTTTTTTCTTTTGTTATCTAAGAAATGGACAAAATTAAGAAACTCTTATCAGCTCCAGGATGATAGGATCGTAGATTTAGGCCTGGAAGTGACTTTAAAGGTCATCTAGGTCTATCTCATTCTATAGATAAGGAAATTTGGAGTCAGAGAGAACAACTGACTCGTCCATGGTTTTATAGGTAGTAAGGTATATAGTGATGGTAAACTAGTAGTATATAAGGGGGCATAGGGTAATTAAGAATAAAATTGTTCCTACTTAATCTATAGTCATCATTTTAATGGTTGTTACTCTTAAAAGGACATCTTTGTCCAGTCCACTGGAGGACATAACTTGTGGGAATGGGGTCAGATGTAATAGAAACAGTGTTAAACTTGAACCTTGAGATTGTTTTCAGGTTCAGTTGATGGTGGTCAGGATGATTGCTATTTATGCTACATCCTTCTCCCAAACACAATTAAATGGAGCTTGTTTCACCACTTATTGTGGATGCTTTAAGTGGGATTCCTGATAGGGTGTGGGGTTGGTTCTAAGATCTGATAGTTCTGTCTTTTCCTCTGGATCAAGACCTGAAGCCTAGAGTTTCAATACTATGGTGGAAAGATGATGGGTAGAGAGAGATAGTAGGTACATGGACAACAGGGGATTATAGTATTTTAGAACTGGAATGAATTTGAGAGATTATTACTTCCTCAGTTAAAGAAATAAAGAGACTGAGGACTGTAAAAAAGATGTGAAGGACTTCCATAAAAAGGCGGTATGATTTCTTGTTTTCTTGCTACTTCACCAGCCTAAACTTGGTTAGTCCATTGGGCATTCAGCTGTTACCTGTAATTATCACTATTTACTTCCCCCCAAATGACTTAATCTCAAGTACTTCTACTCTGAAGTTTAGTTCAGTCTTTTCAGATCTCTGTTACTCTCACGGATATCCAAGTTACTATCCTCTCTCTCAATGAATTCAATATGTGACTCATAGACTTTTCCTCTACCTCAACTTCTGTCCCTTTTGATTACCCTGTTATCCTCTTCTTCAATCTTATCAACTCTAACCTCTGTCTGTAGTATATGTCCCCCATGCATATCTTCTCTCTTAAATTCATTTCCCCAGGTAATAGAATCCCTGGAACAGAAATAGGGATAATTTGAGGGGACTGAGCAAAGAAAGATAATCAATTCTGTTTTAGACACATTGAGTGTGGAAAGACATCTACATGGAGATAATTTCATAATTGAGAATGTGAGACTAGAGTGAGTCATCTCAAAAGAGATGATAACCTGTGAGAATTGATAGGGGGGAGGGAAGAGAGAGAGAGAGACAGAGGGAGAGAGAGACAGAGAGAGAGAGAGACAGAGAGAGAGAGAGACAGAAAGAGAGAGAGACAGAGAGAGAGAGAGAGAGAGAGACAGAGAAAGAGAAAGAGAGAGAGAGAGAGAGAGAGAATAGGTAAGGGAGAAAAGAGAAATCTTCGGGGACACTCATGGTTAGGTGGTAGGAGATGAAACAGGAATGATCAGAAAGGTAGAACTAAAAAACAAAATCATGAAAACCCACGGAAAAGAATATATTTAGGAGGGCAAAGAGTTTTTTTTTTTTGCTTTTGTCTCTGTGGTACCTAGCATTGTGCTTGGCACATAGGGACAGATTCTGGACCTGTAATTTCATTGGCATAGGGATCTCACAAGGTCATAGATTTAGATATGGCTGTGTCCTTAGAGGCCATCTAGTTCAACTTTCTCATTTGACAGGCAAGGAAACAGGAAATGGGTTTAGGTAGGTAAAATTAAGTGACTTGCTCAGGGTCACATTGCTAATAAAGCAGTAGAGCCAGGATTTGCACTCCAATCTTTCTGACTCCAAGCTCAGTGCTCCATACTCTAAACCATTATCTTGAGACTGGTTAAGGAAACTCATTTTTACCAAGGTGCCTCATCACTTTCTTTTCAACTTATAATCTTAGAGGTTAAATGACTTGCCTAAAGTTGCATAAGCAGTATATGTCAGAGATGGGATTTAAACCCAGGCCTTCCTGGCTAACTTCATTCACTACGCCAGGCTTTTGTTATTGTTGTTGAGTTTTTTCAGTCATGTCCAACTCTCTGGGACCCCATTTTGGGGTTTTCTTGGCAAAGATATTGGAGTGGTTTGCCATTTTGTCTCTATCTTCAGCTCATTTTGTAAATGTGGAAACTGAGGCAAACAGGGTTAAGTAACTTGCCCAAGGTTACACTTCTAGTAAGTGTCAAAGGCCAGATTTCAACTCATGAACATGAGTCTTCCTGATTCTAAACCTGATGCTTTATCCACTCCGTTACCTAGCTGTCATGCTGCCTCTCTTTAAAATGTTTTTTTTTTTAATTTTAATGTGTGATGGTCTTTACTTACAACTTTGTTGGCAAAAAAGGCAAACAGAAAATTTAAAACAGTTTACAGAGGGCATTCCAGATGATGCTGTTAATTTAAAGAACATGCATCTTTAATGTCCATCTGATTATTTATCCAAAGAAGCCCAACACTGAATCTGCATAAGTAGTCTATTTTTGAAGCACAGTACTCTTATTTTAGGCAGTCCTTTTTTAAAAAAAAATACAAAGGAAATAAATCACTCATTAGAGATGCAGCTTAAATGAGGGACATTTTCAATATTTATATTGTAGTTGGTAATAACATATGCCTAATGAAACTCACAAGTTGGAAAAGAGCAGTTTTGCTTCTTATTTTGATTATTTACAAAATCTTTTCCGTAATGACCACTGTATTTCAAATTACTTTTGACTTGCTCTGATTTACTATGAAGTGTAGTCAAGGTCAGAATAGAGGTGATAAGGATGAATATTTCTTTTTTGGTTTGTTTTTTGTTGGAGGAAATGGTGTCCTCCCAAAATCAGTGTGAGAGAACATAAACATCCTGTTTAAAAATTCTAGACAGGAGCAAAAAAATTAATATAGTCAATTTCAATTTATATTGAGTCAATAATTTTTTTTCATGTGACTTGTTCGTTGTCATTCCTCTAAATCAAATGTGTTTAATTCTTCTTCTAGTTCATCCCAATCATCTCTAGTAAAAAGGTTTCCATCAACAGGAACAGCAACAATAGCTCCATTTTCTTCTTCTTCATTATTTTCTTTCACATCACTTTGTTCTCCATTTTCTGCCCCACTTCCTGAAGTTTCACTCAATTTATTATCATCCTTCTCTACTGAAGTACATGTACTTTAGCTTTCAAGACTGGTCACATTAATACCAGTCTCATCCACATCTTTTGGGATATGCTGGCTTAAATCTATATCATTAATTCTTATTAGATCTTCAACCTTGTTTCCATCTGTTCCTTGGGTGTACTGGGTATCATCTGCTTCATCATCATCATCATCATCATCATCATCATCATCATCAACCAACTCAGGACAAAATTCAAATACTTCATGGCCACTGATCACCAGTGCTTTTCCTGCCTTAAAGTCTGCTTTTATTCTTTCCATATGTTGTTCAAGCTTATTGATCTTTTCTTGTCTTTTCCTTTTCTTCCATGCAAGAAAAGACTCTAAAGTGATTTTTGGCAATATTTGGTCCTAAAGCAGAATGCTCTCTTTCTGTTAGATCTTCTAATGAAATTTCATCTTTTCCTCCTTTCTTTTTCTTTTTAAATACAAAACCAGGAGGAGGACCATGACATACATACAATTACCAACTCCTCCGGGGCAAACCCCAAACCAGCCATGTTGGTTGTTTTCATTAGCATCAAGAAAATGCTTACACACTATCTGAGTTTTTTTTCCACCTCACCATGCTTCTTGTTCACCACTTCTTCCAACTTTTTCTCATCACAATTATCCACAGTATCTTTTTCAAATTCTTCATCTCTTTAATCTATATAATACTTCATTTTTCACATTTTCTTTGCAGAGAAAAATCATGGGAAAATTTACATTTATCTCCTTTAGTACATTGCCCTTGCTTAAAGAATGCACATACTGCTGATTTGGGCTCTGTACCGTTACTTATTTTGTGAGCAGCAACTGCTGGTTTGAATAGTTCATTTAACTCCTGAAGTTCTTTCTTCTTGTCTTTCTTCAATTTTTTTTATCACCTTCATTTTATGCAGCTTGTCATGGATTTTGTTGACCAAATTTAACTTGATCAGTCACAGCATTGATGAACTTCTGTTGCTTTGCCCTTTTCTTATTCTTTAAATCAAAAGTTTTGTCCTCAATGATTTTCTCCTTTTCCTGCTTGACCTTTTTATTGCCATCAGCTGGAGCATGTTTCTAGCAGGGCATAGTGGAGAGGGCTTAGGTTCAGTGCACTGCACTTCTCAGGCCCAACTGGAGGGGAATGGGGGAAGGGAAGAAGGCTGTCATTGCCACCACCACTTAGTATGGAAGGTGAGTACTAAAATGTTTAACTGAATTTTATGAGGGGATGGTCAAAAACTTTGATAGTTTTGGAAAGGTCAGGAAGAATGAAGATTGAAATAGTCCATCAGATACAGCTGAAGGAGATTGGTGGTTCCAATGCTGCTCACCCTTTGTCAAAGTCACCTCTGCCATCTGCCTTTTCTGTTGCTATTTCTGAGCTTCTGAATATTGTTTAAGGACATCATTAAACATTGCCCATAGAGGCCATTACAAATTCTTGTTGTCTAATTTCAGTTGGCATCTCACTGCTGTTCACAATGCTAATTTCATTCTTTCAGCCTATTCTGCTTCATCATCATTAATTCTCCTCCTTAGCCTTGGGTATTCTCTAAAGCACTGTCCTGGGCCCTTTCCTTTTCCTTCTCTACCTTCTCTATCTTGCTGATCTTATCAACAACTTCTTCAGGTTCAATTATTAGCTTTATAGAGATAACTCTCAATTCTGTATAACCAGACCTACTTTCTCTCTTCATCTCCAATTATATATTAACAAATTCTTATTGGATATCTCCATCTATGTGTCCCATAGGTACCTTGAACAAAATATATTAAAAAAAAAACTCATATGATTCCTCCTCCCACCCTTCCATTGTTCTTAGTTGAGATTGCCTAGGATTCTTTTATTAACTGATTGAGTACAAATCCCCTGCTAGGTACTTCGTAAAAAAGAGTATTCTCTTTAAGGAAAGGCAAGAAACTCAGTGACCTGGCTAATAAATTTACTTTAATTTACTCCAACTAATAAATTCATTCTTGGTTATTTTCCTTAGTTTACTTGAGTTAGGGAAAACTGTAACTCTGATTTTTATACCATACTTTGTAAATCACTTAATGCTTAATTTCCTTGAAATATACAATAGGAAATACCCAGCTCAACATCTCATTCAAAGCATCCCAAACAATCTTACCACTTCCAGAAAAACAAAACAAAACAATAAATGTAGATCAGAGGTCCACAGGTGATGGGTGAGGAGTTCTATCAGAATAGACAGATTTAGTTGTGATGGGTGGTGATGATTAGCACTAGACTATATCTGCTTTGATCTATAGTGAATCAGAACCCTTTGGGCTTCAAGAAGGTCAAAGCTCAAGCCTCCTTTGCTTGAGCTTAGACTTGTTCTCCAGTACAGTTTCAGATCATTTTGTTGCAATTGGGACTGGTAGCATATATTCACTGAACATTATTTATAATGGCAATTTGACCAATTAGCTTTTCGCTGACATAATCAATGGATAAGGTATTAATTAGTATTAATATTAATACATTATTAGTATTAATACATTAAATGATGTCATACTTTAAGGTAATTATCAAGTGTTTAGTAAATAGTTCAATATAATCGTATTTGACCATCTTACCTTTTGGTAAGGTCTTTTAAAGAATCATTGGGTGAAGGTCATCATAGATGCTTATTGAAAGCATCTGATCATCATGACCACAAATCAAGTTATTTCCACAATTATGTGCTTGGAATACATATACTTATTACAAAATCAAAGTGAAGTCCTAAATGTCAAGGATTATACTCTAATGATTCCTAGATTCCTCCCACTTACTTAAAGTTTGTAATCTTGACTCTTTCCTTATCTCTAAACACTCATTTGCCAAACCCTGTTGAATCTTGCTCCACAACACTCATACATATTATTTTTTATCCACTCATAAGACCACCACCATTGTAAAGCCAATCCTAACCTCAAGCCTAGGCTATTGCAATAGCCACATCACTGGGACCTCTGAATCTTGTCTTTCCTTTCTCTGATTTATCTCCTACATAGTTAGCAAAATAATCTTCCTATAGCACAAGTGACTTAAAAAAACATGAGTGGCTCCATACTGCTTCTTAGATAAAATACAAATTGCTTCTTCTGGCATATTGGACCTTCCAAATCTTATTTACAATATTGCTCCCTTCTGGCAAAAATAATCTATTTGGTATCCTCGAAACTCAGCATTCTATTATCCACTCCTAGCTATTTGTACAAACCAGTTTCAAAGCCTAGAATGAATTCTGTCCTCATTTTCACCTTTCAGAATCCTTATCTTATTAAATGACTCAGTTCAATTACCACCTTCTTTGTGAAGCCTTTTCTCATCTAATGGGCCCTTAGTGCTCTCCCTTCTACAATTTTCCCTGTTCACTTTGTTCCCTTTCTTGTGTACTTCACTCCTTACCTAGTATTATAATTATCCATGTATGTACTGTGCCTCTTTTCCGCACCCCAATTGTCCAGAATACCTCAAATCCACTGGAGTAGGTAAGTACAAGTAATTTATGCTGGCCACATGGGTTTAAAGAAAAAAGAAACAAAATAGTATCTGCCTTCAAGAAATATGTCATCTAATCCATGGGATTCTCTATTACTGTCTACCCATTATCTACTCGCTACTTATCAACACCTTTCCATTTTGTATCATTTTTGTTTATATTCTCCCAAGAAGCATCTATAAAGAATCTACTCACTATATTGATGGTTCTTGTTAGGTCTTTTAACATTTTGTGGACCTCGCTGAAGAGACTGTGAAGTGATCCAACCACTCTTGATAACAGTTTGGAAAATGATATTCATCTGTACTCTTTGACTTAGTGTTTTCTCTACTGGGTTTACCTTGTGGAAGTTCAACAGGAAAAAAAAAAGAAGAGTTCCTATATATACTCAAATATCTATAGCAGCAATTTTTGTGGTAGCAAAAAGACTGGAGATGAGTGCTTGTTGTTTGTGATGACTGAACAAATTGAGGTTTATGATTGTAATGAAATAATATTACACCACAAAGAAAGAATGAATAAGAAGACAGCAGAAAAACAAGGGATGATTCATATTAATTTATGCAGCATGAAGAAAGCAGAAACAAAAAAACATTCTCAATGATCACAATAATGCAAATGAAGACTACATTGAAACACACTGGAATTCAATTTAGATACAATGAGACTTGGTTCCAGAATAATGATGATGAAAAACTCCTTCCTCCTCTCAGTGTGAAGGTTATGGGCTAAGTGGATATTACGTGTATTGTTAGATTCTGACCTCAACTAGTCTACTTTACTTAATTATTTTCATTTTATGTTGTTACAAGGGAGAGTTCTATATGGGTGTTATTGAGAAATAATGGTGGTGTAAAAATAATAAAGAAAATCAGTAACATTATTTTGAAAATAATAAAAAAAACCCTATCACCTCCAGCATAAATCTCTTCTGTGTATCATTTATCTGATTCAGGCATTCATCCTAACTGCATCTCCCTGCTGCTCCCTCCCTCTGTTACATGTAATTTAAAAAAAAGTATATGAAGTGGCAGAGTCAAGATGGTGGAGTAAAAGCAGGAACTTGCTTGAGCTCGTCCCCCAGTCACCTCCAAATACTTGTGGAAAATGATGCTAAACAAATTTTGGAGCTGTGGAACCCACAAAGTGACAGAGTGAAGTACATCTTTATCTGAGAGCCTGGTGGGCCAAAAGGAAGGGACTATCACACCAGGCTGGGAGTGGAGTACAGTTCCACATGGGCTGTGCCAGCACAGACCGGCAGCACAGACCAGTAAACTGCTGGCAGCTGTAGCAGTTTCCAGACTTCTCAACCTACAAATGCCAAAGAGAAATAAAGTCAGTGGGGAAACCTTGTTGGATCTGGGTAAGAAAGGAATTCAGTCTGTTCCCTGGCCCCAGGGAGTGGGGGGGCTTAAGTGGTGGCAGCTTCAGTGGCAGCTGCAGTGGCAGCAACAGCAGAGCACCAGAAGCAGCAGCTGCTGCTTCCAGAGATGCAGACCCACAGATTATGAGGGGACCAAGCGGCTGAATCTCTTTGCTGGTGCTGAGGCAGAATTCTCTTGCTTTGCCCTGCTTGGATCTGGGTTGCAGTCTTAGATGGCAGTCCTGGGATGAAGAGGAGCACTGGTATGGCAGAGGTTGTGGTGGCTGTGAAGAGGTAGTCCTCCTCACAGTTCTGAGGCAGGTGCAAAGAAGTAGTTCTGACAACAGCCACACAAAACCCCAGAAATTTGGGACACAGCACTCTCCACTCTGGAAGCAGAGTTCTACTGTGGCAAAGAGCTCAAAAGTCAAGTAATCAGCTGGGGAAATGGACAAACAGAAGAAAAGAAATCAGACTATAGAATCTTTCTTTGGCAACAAAGAGGATCAAAACATAGAACCAGAAAAAGGCAACAAAGTCAAAACTCCTGCATCAAAAGCTTCCAAGAATATATGAATTGGTTGCAGGCCATGGAGGAGCTCAAAAAGGATTTTGAAAATCAAGTAAGAGAAGTAGAGGAAAAATTGGGATGAGAAGGGAAAGTATTGCAAGAAAATCATGAAAAATGAGTCAACAGCTTGCTAAAGGAGACCCCCCCCGAAATACTGACAGAAATAACACCTTAAAAAATAGACTAACTCAAATGGCAAAAGAGGTCCAAAAAGTCAATGAGGAGAAGAATGTCTTAAGAAGTAGAACTGACCAGATGGAAAAGAAAGTCTAAAAGCTCACTGAAGAAAATAATTCCTTCAGAATTAGAATGGAGCAAATAGAAGCTAATGACTTTATAAGAAATCAAGATATTATAAAAACAGATCCAAAAGAATGAAAAAATAGAAGGCAATGTAAAATATTTCATTGGAAAAACCACTGGCCTGGAAAATAGATCCAGGAATGATCATTCAAAAATTATTGGACTACGTGAAGGCCATGATAAAAAAAATGTCTAGACATCATCTTTTAAGAAATTATCAAGAAAAATTGCCCTCATATTCTAGAACAAGAGGGTAAAATAGAAATTGAAAGAATTGAAAACTCCTAGCCAATTGTAGCCAAATTCCAGAGTTCCCAGGTCAAGGAGAAAATATTACAAGCAGCCAGGAAAAAACAATTTGAGTATTGTGGAAACACAATCAGGATAACATAAGATCTAGCAGCTTCTACCCTAAGGGATCGAAGGGCTTGGAATATGATATTCTAGAGGTCAAAGGAGTAAGGATTAAAACCAAGAATCACCTACCCAGCAAAACTGAGTATAATGCTTCTGGGGAAAATATGGATATTCAATGAAATAGAGGACTTTCAAGCATTCTTGATGAAAAGACCAGAGCTGAACAGAAAATTTGACTTTCAAATACAAGAATCAAGAGAAGCATGAAAAGGTGAACAGGAAAGAGAAATCATAAGGAACTTATTAAAGTTGAAGTGTTTACATTCCTACATGGAAAGACAATATTTGTAACTCATGAGACTTTTCTCAGTATT
>CM053580.1:430210221-430229484 GCA_028627135.1 Pseudochirops cupreus | reverse complement strand
TGACTGGAAAAAATAACACCTTAAAAATAGATTAACTCAAATGGCAAAAGAGGCCCAAAAAGCTAATGAGGAGAGGAATGCCTTAAAAAGTCGAATTTGCCAGATGGAAAAAGAATCTCAAAAGCTTTCTGAAGAGAATAATTCCTTCAGAATTAGAGTGGAGCAAATGGAAGCAAATGACTCTATGAGAAATCAAGATACTATTAAACAGATCCAAACAAATGAAAAAATAGAAGGCAATGTGAAATATCTCCTTGAAAAAACCACTGACCTGGAAAACAGATCCAGGAGAGATGATTTAAAAATTATTGGACTACCTGAAAGCCATGATCCAAAAAACCACCTAGAAAGCATCCTTCAAGAAATTCTCAAGGAAAATTACCCTGATATTTTAGAACCTGAGGACAAAATAGAACTTGAAAGAATTCACCAATCACCTCTTGAAAAAGATCCCCAAAAGAAAACTAGGAATATTGTAGCCAGGTGCTGGAGTCCCCAGATCAACGAGAAAATATTATAAGCTGCCAGGAAGAAACAACTTGAATATTGTGGAAACACAATTAGGATAACCCAGGATCTAGCTGGTGGGCAATACTTGAACCTCCCTCTCATTAGAATTGATTCAAACAGGGGACACCTAGTTGGGTATAGAAATCTAGCTAACCCAACAAGAAAATAGGAGTGAAAGAGAGATATGGTAGGGCAGGGGGAAGGGGGAATGATAAAAGGGAGGCATTGGTCAGAATCAAAACTGATTTCTAAGGAGGGACAGGATGAAAAGAGAGAATGATAAGCAGAAGATAGGATGTAGAGAAATATACAGTTGATAATCATAACCGTGAATGTGAATGGGATGAGATTACCCATAAAATGGATAAGGATAGAATAGATTAGAAAACAGGATCCAACCATAAGTTGTGTACAAAAGACACACTTGAAACAGAAAGACATAGAATTAAAATAAAGGACTGGAGCAAAATCTCTCATACTTTAGCTGAAATTAAAAAGACAGGGGTAGCAATTATGGTCTCAGACATGGTAAAAGCAACACTAGATATATGAAGTAATAGCAAAAAAATTTACAGCAAGTTTCTCTGATAAAAGCCTTATTTCTCAAATATGTAGGCCACACAGTCAAATTTATCAAAATAAGAGCAATTTCCTAATTGACAGATGGCCAAAGACAATGAACAGGCAATTTTGAGAGGAAGAACTCAAAACTATCTATAGTTACATGAAAAAATGCTCAAAATTACTATTGATTAGAGAAAGGCAAATGAAAACGACTCTGAGGTACCATCTTACACCTATCAGAAGTGACAAATGTTGGAGGGGATGAGGGAAAATAGGTACATTAATTAACTGTTGGTAGAGTTCTGGACTGATGCAACCATTCTGGGAAGCAATCTAACTATGCTCAAAGGGATATAAACCTGACCATACCCTTTGATCCCACAATACCACTAGTAGGTATGTGCTCTAAAGAGATCAAAGAAAAAGGAAAAATTCCTATATTTGCAAAAATATTTATAGCAGCTCTTTTTGTAGTGGCAAAGAACTGGAAATCAAGGGTATGCTCATCAATTGAGAATGGCTGAACAAATTGTGTCATGTGATTGTGATGGAGTACTATTGTGCTAGGGGAAATATTGAGGAGGAGTGTGGTTTCAGAAAAACCCCCAACATGATTAGACTTCTATAAACTGATGCAAAGGGAAGTGAGAAGAACTAGGAGATCATTATGCATAGTTACACAAATGCTGTAATGATGATCAGCTGTGAAAGACTTGGCAGCTCTGATCAATACAATGATTCAAGATAATTCCAGAAAACTCATGATGAAAAAATGTTGTTCCTCTCCAGAGATAAAATTGATCAACTTTGAATGCAAATTCAATTATAATTTTTCTTGATTTTTTTTCTTTTTTGTGATATAGATAATATGTAAAGATGCTTTACATGACTTCACATGTATAATTGATATTTTGTTTGTCTTCTTGATGGGTAGGAAAAGGTGGTATGGAGGGAGAAAATCTGAAAAGAAAAATTTAAAAAGAAAAGATTATTAATAAAATTAAAAAGCAACAAAAAAGAGGGGCCATTTCATTATGTGAGACGAGTGAAGGGGAAGATAGTGGCAGACAACGTATCAGTGATGTAAGATGAGAGGGAGAAAAGAGGGAGCGCCTGGAAAATGGTTTCATTTTTCTCACTGAAATATGAGGCAAGTTTCTCAGCTTCAGGCATGGTTCTCAACCTTCCTAATACCGCGACCCTTTAATACAGTTCCTCATCTTGTGGTGACCCCCAATCATAAAATTATTTTCATTGCTACTTCATAACTGTAATTTTACTACTGTTATGAATCGCAATGTAAGTATCTGATATGCAGGATGTATTTTCATTGTTACAAACTGAATATAACCCACAGGTTGAGAATCTCTGGCTTGAGGGGTCAGGGAAGGGAGTCATGAGACATTTGAGGAGGAAAAAAAAGTTTGGAAAAGTCTTTTTGGTGAGTGAATGAGATAGTGTAGTGCAGTGAAGTTGAGATTCGTAGTGGCCCCAGTCAGCATGCTTTTGTATGTTTTTCTCATTTTCTGTAGTTACATTCAGCTGCATGTGAGTATAAGTGAAGACAGTGGATGGGGAGAGTAATTCATGGTAAGGGTTGGTTGGCAGGGCAAGAATGGCATAATGATAGGAGGGAGTTAAACTGGCTTACCAAGTCTTCAAATGGGTAAAAGAGGATAGTGTAACTAATGCAGGTGTGATGGCCTGGGAAAGAAATAAGCATAGGAAGGATTGGAAGCAAAGTTGAGAATAATAAAAAGGTCAGGGATATTGTTTTAAAAAGGGAGAAATGGAACAACAGCAAATTATGAACAGTTAAAGGAATTTCAGAATTCATGAAGTGGCAATTTGTGAGTGATGACAAAATTAAGAGTATTGAGCTACAATATCTCTGTGTGTAGCTGCAGGAGGAAGAGGAGTGGGTCTTAGAAAGTAAGTAAGTTGAGCAACTGGAAGGTTAGGTTGTTTGAAAAAACACACATATATTTATGTGTGTTTATGTATGTATGTATCTATCATTATATATATATGTATATATACATATATATTTAATGTGTGTGTGTTTGTGTGTATGTGTGTGTATCCCCTAGAATGAGGGCAAGAACTGGGGAGTAGAAATAGATTGTGAGCCAGGCACTCACACTCTTGAAGAAGGGAGGAGAAGGTGCTGTAGGTTCATAGACAGTAGTTACTAGGATCTTGATTGAGTAATAAATATTGATTGAATGAACCCCAAAGGAGAAGAGGTTATTGAGTGATAGTGGTAGAGGGGAGCCAGGGTGGTCAAGAAAGCCTTGTCATCAGGAGAGAATCAGGTCTCAACAAGTGCAGGAAAATAGGAGTGAGAAAGGAAAAGGTTCAGTTTGAAAGCATGTCTATTACCTATGGAGTAGGCATTCCAGAGAGCACAGTGGAATGCTTTCGTGAGCAGCTTTAGAGCTACTCTAATGGAGAGGGGACATTGAGTGGAGGAGAATTTGTGGAGGGAGGTTAAGAATAAGGTAACAATCACCAGGGATGGTGAACAAGATTTGAAGAATGACAGGAGATAGTTTGGAATCACTGGGATGGAGAGGGTATGATGAAGACAGAAAGTTCTGAGTTTAGGTTGGTTTTTGCTGTCCCTAGGAGAGCAGACTCTAAAATTCATGAAAATAGAGATTTTCATTTTATTTTGTTTTTTCTCTCTCAGCACCTCACACAATGTAGGCACTTAACATATGTTTGAAATTGAATAGGGGCAGCTAGGTAGTGCAGTGGATGGAGCACCACAGTGGACAGAGTCACGAGGACCTGAGTTCAAATCCTGTCTCAGATGCTTGATGTTCATTAGCTGAGCAAGTCACTTAACTCTGATTGCCCCACCAAAAACATAACAAAAAAAGAAATTGAATTGAAAGAAAACATATTGAGGATTGTCTACCTAGGATCTGGATAAAAGAACTGTTGGTGAATAAGAATTGGTCAGTGTGTTTCCTGCACTATTATGTACAGTTTCCTGAGTCTAAGTGACAGGTGTAGGTTTCATAGAAATATTCCTAGAATAACTAACTGGGAGACCTTGAGAGAACTACTTTACCTCTGTAAGTCTGTATTCTTATTTGTAAAATAAGGATAACATTTCACAGAGTTATTGAAACAATCAAATGAGATAATGCATGTAAAATGTTTTGAAAACCTTGGAGCTAAATTATGCTCTCTCTATAAAAAATTATTAATTACCTCTTTGGCCCCAGTTTTCTCATTGATAAAATGAAAGTATTATGATAGATGAGTGTAGTGCCAGCACAATATTCACTGTGCTGATGGTGGCTGTAACTATGCCAACACAGTTCTCAATTGCAAAATATAACAGAGTCCATATAGAAGACAGAAGCAAAACATTTATTCAGACACCAGAGAACCAAATCTTAACACCAGGAAACTGAATACATCATAGCAATATAGAAGTTAATACACCATAATCCAGCAGAAAGCCACACCATCCTTTAGCATTCCCACAAACCAACACTCACAAACCTGTCACAGCAAGGGTCAAATGATCACAAGCCTATCTGTCTTCCTGGGTGAGTCCTTTCTCTCCTATCATCTAGCTGCTCTGACTCCTGGCTTCCTGTGGGCTATGCTCCACCCTTCAGCAAGCTCCTCCTACCACAGGTCCCATGTGATTACATTCAGCCTACTAGGGAAGAGGTAAGGGCTTCAAATTCCCTTAGGCTTATTAAGGGGCAGGGAAGATCTTCAAATTCCCATTCCCATTACAATGAGCTATAAAATTGAGAACATTTAACTATTTCTTTTTTCTCTAAGACTGTGTACACAAAGAAGTCTTATGATCTATAATTTGGTCTCTTGAGTGAAAGGGGTGCTCCATTTAGACAGCCAGTTTTGGATTTTAGGGCAAATTTATCTCCCATCATAAATAAATAAACTAGTATTCTAGTCCTTTTTTTTTTCTTTTTTGTGGATTTGGTCAGTGTACATCAATTATGCAGGATTCTAGGACCTAGAATTGGAAAGGACTATAAAGAGATTATCTCATCCAGCATTTTTGTGTCAGTTCTTCTTTACATTCTTAAAAATTATTCAGTACCCCAAAGAGCTTTTGTTTATGTGGGATACATCTCCTAGTATTTTGTTGCTGTTCAGTCAATTCTGTTGTGTCCAACTCTTTGTGATCTCATTTGGGGTTTTCTTGGCAAAGATACTGGAGAGGTTTGCCATTTCCTTCTCCATTTCATTTTACAGATGAGGAAACTGAGGCAAACAGGGTTATGTGACTTGCCTAGGGTCACACAGCTAGTAAATATCTGAGACCTGATTTGAACTCAGTTCTTCCTGAATTCAGGCCTGGCACTACTATATTCATGGCTCCTACTAGCTGTTCATCTATCAATATTTACTTTATTAGAAATTATAATTTTAATATATGTTATATAATATTATATAACTACATAATATAATATAATATGTTTAATTATATTTTATATAATATTTTAATTATAATAAAATTATAATTTTAAAATATTTTCCAATTAACAAATCCATTATGTGTTAAAATAAATAACATTTTTTTTATGAAAAATAACTATATTTCCCCAAACCAATAAAATTAGTTAGAAAAGTAACATTGTTTTACATGTATTTTGCAAATCTTTTAAATGTCTGGTTTAATAGAAGACAACTAGATTCTCATATCTGCTTCTGCATTCAACCTGTTGTGATGTTGTTTTGGCTGAAGTATATATATGAAGTTTGAAGAAAATCCAGCCTCTCATAGATTCATAGTTGGAAAAGAGAGGATTTAATAGACAATTAATATTACAATATTATTACAAAAACAGTTTTGACCTGGCAGATAGAAATTGTCTTGGCATATGACACTTTTAGGATCACTAATCTAGTCCATACTCCTTGAATGGCACATGAGAAAACTGGAGTCCAAGCAGTTTAAGTTGACTTACACAAAGTCACACAGGTAGTAAGTGGCAAAGCTGTGTTTCAAAGCTAAATCTTCAGTTTTTAAATCCATTCTTTCTTCTACCACATCAAAGGTTTAAGACCAGGCCTTAGCAAAGAATCCTCATTTATTCTGGGTCACTTTGTGAGATGTAGACTGCCAGCCATTTTCAGCTTTTCCCCACATTTCTGTCAACATGCTTGAAATAACTTGCTCTGTGATGGGAAAATAGGACAGTCACAATACATGTAGTTGGGGAAAGGGAGGGTTATCTATCAAACCTTTCACAGTTTGAATTGCGAAAATCTCTGCTAAGTACAGATGAAACAACTAGTAGTGGAAAGAATCTTTATTGTGTTCTACCCTTGGCCTGAAATCCGTGCCCCTTTGTGGACAGTGTTGGGAAACTATTTTAAGGTGTTGTTTATAAATCTTCCTTAGAAATTACTTTAAAGTATTTTGTTCTTGTAGAGATCCAAAACATCTTATGAAATAAGTTCTTATTAACTCTTTTGTTAAGCAGTGAGCTGCAATGATTTCTAAAGGGGAGAGGGGCATAGTATAGCTAGAAGGGAGAGCCACAGAATGGCTGGAAAGGGGTATGGAAAGAAAGCTCTCTCTCTCTCTCTCTTTCTGTCTCTCTCTCTCTCTCTCTCTCTCTCTCTCTCTCCCTCTTTCTCTGTCTCTCTCTGTCCCTCTCTCTGTCTCTCTCTCTCTGTCTCTGTCTCTCTTTCCTGACGTCTTCTCTCTTTTTTGCTCTCTCCTATTCCCCTTCCATCTCCTTTCTCCTCTCCTCTCTACTGTTTCTGTCTTTTTCTCTGTCTCTTTCTCTGAAAATTATCTTCTTATCAGAAAAAAAGTGATAATAAAATTTAACTATTTTAAGACATAGAGATGTTTGGCTACAGAAAAGAGAAGCAGAACAAAGAAGAAAACAGGGAAACATGATAGATTGCATTTTTATCTTCTGTTTGGTAGTTTCTTGCTTGTGATGGTTGAGAGCCAGATAGATTGCCAAAGTGGGTAGTAAGGATTCTGAGAAATCAGTGGCTAACTAAATAAGAAATCTTTTGACAGTCAGAAGACTATAATGTCCCTTCTGGATCTAAAATTTTAAAATAATTTAAAAAATTATTCTACAAAATATTCTTTAAGTATGCCCCACTAACTTGATTTGCTCGTCTATATTTCTGAACAATAATTTAGTCTCCTAAATGGAAGAGAACATATTGTTCCCCAGGAAAGGAATATGTAACAAACTGAAAAGTTATAAGGATTTTTCAGCCTCCTCCCTACATTTATTTAGAAAATGTCTTGAAATCTTCTTGAAATGTGTTTGAAAGTATTTAAATCCAGTAATTTTAAAGGAGAAGCAGCTGATATAATGCATAGCGTTTGGGGCCTAGAATAAGACAGACCTTTGTTCACAACTGGCCCTTGTTATATGTTCATGGGTATTGAACCTGCCCTCTTGGAGGCTCAGGTAACTCCTTAAGACTTCTCTATAAAGGTATATCCATGACCTGCATTGGTAGAAATGAGTTCCCACCTCAAACAAGGCACTGATCCTTATCATATTGTCTTTAATAAGCTATATTTTTTTAAAAGGTTTGAAAATGTCAAGTCTATGTATCTGAAAGAATACTTTAGTGGCACTGCCATAATAATTTTAAATAAAGCATGAGCTTTCAAATTTGTACCACATGAGTAAGATACCCTACTGCAGTTACTATATAATTGCCTCCAGAGTACCTAAAGGAGGAGAGAACTTGAGCATTGCCCTCATGAACCTTAACACACTAAATGAGAACCAATGCTAAAGTTAGCATGGATTTTAGGATAAACAGACTTCACCTTCATATTGTTGTACTTTCTCATTGAACAAACACTAGCTGAAGATTTCCTCCCCATGTATTTGTACTGGAATGAACTCTCCTCTAATAATATGTACTGTGGCAAGAAAATTCTTCTTAGGCATAAATTATCACACTAAATGAATTTCTCCATTGTGGCTTAACCTTTGAATATGTTCTTTTTCTTGGTTTTTGGTTAATAAACTATGAAAATTTACAATGATGAGCTCCGGATTTGGACCTAGGTTCCAATCTTTATTTTTTTCTCTACTTGCTGTGTGGTCTTAGGCAGGTTATGTAAGCTCTCTGGGCCCTAGTTCTCTCAATTTTCTCATATGTAAAATGAGGTTTGACTAGATTTCTTCTAAGGTTTCTTCCAGTTTAAAAAAAAAAAAGGATTCCCAAATGGCATTTATAAGGTTTACCAGGTAGAGGTTTGACCCAAGTGATCAATACTCATAATGGTGTATTGATGGTAGAGCTCCCTCTAGTGGTTTTCTCCTTAGATTGCTCTGCGCCACACGGTATGAGTAGCAATAATCATTTTTATAAAATCATTATCTTCTTACTCTTTTTACTTCTCAAATATTCTTCGCATTAGTTTATCTGGGATAAATATGAATAGAATGCCTAGATTTCCTCTTTCCCCTTGGTCCTCTCTTAAAAACAGGATTTATTTTTTAAAACAAATATTTATTGACTATTTTGGATGAAATATGTAAAAATATTTCTCCTTATCTCTCTGATGAAAATTCCTTCATCAAAGGTCATCCAACAAGTTCAGATGTTCTGGCTAGTATTAGTTTTTATAATTTCTTAGTATGACCTTTTCAGTTGTTTTCTATGTTATAAATTCTATATAAAAGCAAAAGATGAGAGTTAAATCCATGACTCTGAAGGATGAACTTTTAAAGGCCAGAGTAAGAATTAAGACTTTCAGTGAAAAAAAGGAATGTTTTGGAAAACCATCTCAAGCTTACTTCACAGTAGACCAGGAGAATGTTATATATTGCAAATTGTTTTTTAAACAAAATTTTATTAATCCAATTCAAGAAAATTCTTTTGTGCTGTACAATTTGCATATAGATATGGCTCTAATTGTTGTAACTAGATGATTTAAAATATTTTCTATATTTTTCCCATCTCTTTTCTATCTTTCTGCTTCCTTTCCCCTCCTTGCTTTTCCAAGATTCAGGAAAGTATTAATAAGAAAAAAGGTTGTGACGAACTTTGACCTTTTTTTTTAGAAGGCAAGGTGACATATTTCATTCTACTGCCTTGTAATTTTGGTATCATGAATAAAATTTCTCATTCTTTTGAATTTCTGTTAAATCATATTTTGAATCATAAACTTGTCACTTCAGTGACAATTCATTTCCAAATTTCATCGCTTCAGGGATAGCTGACAATGTCCCAGGATTTAAGACAAAATCAGTTTTGTGTTCTGAACTATAAGGTATTAAGAATTACAGATTAATGTAAATTTCTAGTTCTTGTGATACATATGTATTGGTGTGATATTTATTGTATTGTGTAAACATTTATTATATACCTATATAGAATCTTTGTTGAAACTGTTAAAAACACCTAACTGGTTCTTACCTTATAGCTCAAGGATCTGGGCGTTTTGAATAATTCATGCCTTTATTTTGATATAACATTCATTTTTAAATGAATGTTATATCAAATTTCTCCTTCTGCTCTACCCCTACACCCCCCAAAAAAACCCAGTTCCAGGAAAACCAACAATACAGTGACTGAATTTGACAATGAATTTAATATTCTACACTCATAGTCAGTCTTCTACCTCTCAAAAAAGGAAGGTGCATTTTTCAGCTGTTCTCCAGAGTCAAACTTCGTCATCATAATTATACAGAATTAATATACATTGAATTATTCTCCTGGTTTAAAACTTTGTATAATGTTGTTCTGTTTCTCCTTATTGTACTCTGCATCAGTTTATATAAGTGGCAGCTAAGGTGGTATCTTGTATAAAAACTGATTTGGACTCTGGGGGACTTGAGTTCAAATTTTATCTCAGATACTTACTGGTTGTGTGGCCCTGAGCAATCTTTTAACTTCTCTCACCTTCAGTTTCCTCACCTGTAAAATGGGGATAATAATAGTATTTACCTGACAGTTGTGGGAATCAAGCAAGACAATATATGTAAAGTACTCCATGAGCCCTAAACAGCCATCATCAATGTTATCATCACCATTAGGTTTCTCAGAAGTCTTCAGTCATAACTTATTACTGTGCAGCATTACTCCATTACATTTATATACCATGATTTGTTTAGTGATTCTCCAATTGACGGATGGTTATTTTGTTTTTAGATTTTTTACTACTACGAAATGTGCCACCATAAATATTTTGGTACATATGGTACCTTTTTCCCATTTTTTTTTTGCCTACTTATGGTATATGCCTAACAGTGAGAATATTGAGTCACAGATTATGAATAGCTTAGTCACTTTTCTAGTAAAAGTCCAAATCACTTTCCAAAAGAGTTGGAACACTTCACAGCTCTACCAATAGCCTACTGGTATGACTTTCTTAACTCAAATCCCTTCAACATTGATTATTTCCCTCTTTTGTCCTCTTTGCCAATTTGCTGGATATAAAGTAAAACATCAGAGCTGTTTTGATTTGCATTTCTCTTATTACTAGACTTGGTGCACTCTTTCATATGACTGTACATAACTTGCAATCCTTCCTTTGGGAATTATTTTCATATCCTTCCACTACTTGTCCAAAGGGGATTGGCTCTTATTCTTCATATAGTATAGTGGATCATATGATTGACTTGTATGTAGTCAGTAAGATCTGAGTTTGAATTTTGTCTTGGTTACTCACTCCATTCATTTTATTTTGTATCTGTAGCTCTGCCTTGTTTCAAACTCCATGGAACAAGGTATCTTCTGGTGGTCAAACAGCCCCTCAGCTTCCTTTTGTGTGCTGTCTTACCTTCATTAAATTGCAAGGTCCTTGAAAGCAGGGACTGCCCATGGCACATTGCCTGGCACATAGTAAGTACTTATTGTAAGCATTTATCGAATTGAGCTTACTAATTATATGACACTGGGTAAGTGACATTTTCTCAGCCTTGATTTCCTCAGCTGCAAAATGGGGCTAATCATAACACTTATTTTATAGGATTGTTATGAGGATCAAATGAAATTATATATATATATATATATACATATGTAGCTTTTTGTCATACAGTAAAGCACTATATAAACACTAGTTACTATTATTGTTATTAATTCCTTATATATTATATACTCAGCAGAGGTATTTGCTTCCCCTCTTCCATTGATAGTTTTTCTTCCTTTGATATTGACTGAACAAAAGCTTTTCAATTTCATGTAATGAAACCTTTCTTTGTGGTCTCCTCTATCTATTGTTTGGTTAAGAATTGTCTTCGTAGCATAAATGTGAAAGATAGCTTCATTCATTTTCCCCTAATTTTTAAATGATGAGACCTTTTACGTTAAGTCGTATATTTGTCGTTTCATGTATCTGTCACTGGCTTTGAAACTGAAGTGGAATTTATTTCTCTGATTTCAGAGCTACCACTTCAGAATGTATGCATGAGTTATTATCAATTGATTCTAATGTTTCTTTGCATGCAGATCTCACTATTATTATTTTTTTATTCCTAGAAATAAAGCTGGATGGTAGAGGGGAGCCTGAAATTTCTCTTTTTTTCTCTGTTTTTTTTCTTTTTGGAGGGGGGAAGGTAGGGCAATTGGGGTTAAGTGACTTGCCCAAGGTCACACGACTAGTTTTGTGTCAAGTTTCTGAGGCTGGATTTGAACTCAGGTCCTCCTGACTCCAGGGCAGGTGCTCTATTCACTGTGCCACCTAGCTGCCCCCCAGAGCCTGAAATGTCTAAGAATGAGTGACCATAGTTGAATATTCCTCTATGTTTGTCCCTCTTCTCCAAATTGAACAATGCCTGCAGTATTAGTGAGTCAAACCTCTCTCCCCTTTTATGAGTAATGGGGACAGAAAGGAGAATTGGACTGGTTATTCATCAAAATAATTCTACCTCTGTGAATTTTTACCTAAGTGAATTTCAGGAGAAATGATTAATAAAAGCATTTAGGGGCATCTGCTTAGCTCATTCCATTCACTTATTTTCTCTTTAAAAACCATTACATTTTATTTCCATACAACACATACTATCCACCAAATATTCATACAGCTCCCCCAAAGAATATTCAATGAAAGAATTTTATCAATTATTTGCAGGAAAGGGAATAACTTTGATTATTGGTCTATATTATATGGTCTATTCTAGACCCCCCTTCCTCCCATCTTTTCCCTTTTGCAAATTTCTTCATTTCTGTCAAAGGAACCATCTTTGTTCTAATTTTCCAGGTTTATAACCCTGGCAGTATCCTGGATTCTTCATTCTCTTTCACTCCAAATATCTAATCGGTTGCCAGATATTTCTGCTTCTATGTTCACAACATCTCTCACATCTGACTTCTTTCCACTTGCAGCTATGATTTTCATTCACTCCACTCTGCATGTGCAGCTCTGTCTAATTTCATTACCATATTGCTAGCTCAAGTCTCAGATATCATCTCCTTCAGCTTCCTCTCCCCTCTGAAATTAAACTCCCAGAGTTTTCTGTTATGAAGGGCAGAAACTGGACTTTTCAACTCACTCCATTCTGCATCTGCTGCTCTGCCACAGCAGACTCTATGGAACAAGATAGAGCTTGGTCTCCGAGCCCCCTCCCTCCCCCCTTTTTGTGTATTATTCTGATCCCCTTTCTTCTCATTGGATTGTAAATGCATAGTGCCTGATACCTAATAAATGTTTATTGAGGTACATAATAGATGCTTAATAAATGTTTATTGAATTGTGTTAGCTTCAGGCCATAATTACCTCTTGACCTTTACTGCAACAGCATCCTACTTGGCCTCTCTATTTCAAATTTCTGTACCCTCTAGTCCATCCTTCATTCAGGTACCAAAGTCATCTTAAAACACAGGTCTGATTGTGTCAATTCTCTACTTTGTAAATTTCAATGATTTCCTTTTACCTCCAGGATCAAGTATAAAATATTCTGTTTGGCATTCAAAATCCATCATAACCTGCATCCTCTTTCCCAGCCCCTACCTTTCCAGTCTTCTTACACCTTATACCCTCCAATGCACTGGCCTCTTTTCTGTTCCTTGAACAAGACACTCCATCTTCTGACTTGGGCATTTTTATTGGCTGTCCCACATGTTGGAAGTCTTCCTTCTCATCTGTACCTCATGGCTTCCTTAGATTCTTTCAAGTTCTGCTAAAATTTTGACCTTCTGCTATAAGCTTTCCCATCTTCCTTCATACTATGCCTTCCCTCTGTTGATTATCTCCAATTATCCTGTATATAGCTTGTTCGTACATAGTTACATGCATGTTATCTCCCTCATTAGACTGTGATCTCCTTGAGAGCATAGATCATCTTTTGCTTTTTTTTTTTTTTTGTATTCCCTATGCTAAGCCTAGTGCTTGGCCTGTAGAAGATGCTAAATAAATGTTCATTGATGGAGCTCTTTGGTCATCATATGCACTGCTGGCCTAGTAAGTGCATAATAAATGCTTATTGATCGATTGATTTTTCTTGAGTATAGATTCGACAGCGGGACACTCCTATTTAACTGACGCTGGTTGCTTCCTCTTTCTTCTAGGATAAAATATAACCTCTTTTGCTGCTTGGTTTTTAAAGCCCTATAAAATCTGCTTTCAACCCATCTTTTCTACCTCATTAGATGTTAGTCCTTTCCTCATATTCTGTGATTCAATCACAATGACTTCCCTGTTCTTCACACATGATTCCATTTTCCCCTTGATACTACTCTTCTCCCTTTGCCATTTTTGGAATTAATTCCTTCCTTATCTCTCTTCCTCTAAGGTGCAGCTCAAACACCATCTTTTGCACAAAGCCTGTCCTGAGCCTTTCAAGTGCTAGTGCCCTTCTTTTCACAGTACTTTGTGTCTAATTCTTTTGAACATACTTGTTTTGGCTCACTGTATGTTTATGCTTCATGTGTTTATATATGTATTTTCTTTCTTTCCCACTGGATGTAAGCTCATTGAGAGTAGGGATTGTCATTCTTTGTACTTATAATCCCAGAACTTTCTATATCCCTAAGACATAGTGGATGCTTAAATACTTGTCAATTGATTATTATGGGCGTGTCGGTGGTGCAGTGGATGGAGTGCTGGGCTGGGAGGAAGAAAGATGTGAGTTCAAATTTGACCTGTGATACTTACCACCTATGTGACCCTGGGCAAGACACAACCTCTGCCTGCCTCAGTTTCCTTAGATTTACCTTCCAGGGCTGTTACGAGGATCAGTTGAGATAATAATCGCAAAATGCTCAGCATGGTGTCTGCCACATAATAAAGGCTTTATAAATGTTTACAGTTATTGTTATTGGGTCAGATTTTTTTTTCTTGCTTTTCCAGGCTGACTTGATTTACATTTTTGTAGTCACAGTATATATTGCTTTTTTGGCTTTGTTTTCCTTGGTATGCATAACTTCTTTAAGGTCTCCCAATGTTTTTCTGCATATTAATTATTTTTTATGGTTTCATAATATTCTATTTTATGCTTATCCCATGATTTGTTCAGCCATTACCTAGTCATTGGACACATATTTTGTTTCTAGCCTTTCTTTTAAAAAATAATGATGCTATTAATATTTTTGTGCATCTGAGTATTTTCTTGTCAATAACCTCATGGGACTATATAATCCTACTTGTACTATCTTGGTTAAAGGATATGAATGATTTAGTTACTTTTCTTCTATAATTTTCAGTTGTTTTCTCACAATGGTTGAATCAATTCAAAGCTCCATCAGCAATGAATTAGCATGCTTTCTTCCCACAATCCCTTTAATAATTATTTTTGCCATCTTTTAGCATCTCTGCTAGATTGATGGGTATGAGGCTTGCTTTAATTTGCACGCCTGAATCCGAAGCCTAATTTACTTGATTATTAGGGATAATTAACATTTTCAGGTGGCTTTTTCAGAATTTGTATTTCTTCTTTTTTTTCAAAGTGTTTGTTGCCAGACTGCTTTCTGTTCTAGGTAGGGGTCATACCAAATAGAGTTCCTGCTAAGTGCATTTACAAGGCTTGTTATCTAGTCCATTTCATTGGTCCATTTTTCTGTATTTTATCTAATAACAATTTCTATAATTTCTAAGTCATTGCCTGCTTTGAGTTATGGTGTGATATTCCCTTCTACCTTCTTCTTCTTCTTCTTCACATCTTTTATTTATTATATTTTTACTTTTTTTATTCCTCCAAATGAATTATTTTTTAGCTAATTCTACAAAATTTTCCTTTGGTAATTTGATTAGCATAACCCTAAGTTTATGGTGTCTTGGCATGCAACAGCTGTTAACTATCTTCCAATTATTTTGGTCTTACATCTGTAAAACATTTTTTGTCTCTATATTTATAAGTCCTTCATGAGCAGGATGATACTCCCAAAATTTGATGCATTTTAAATCTAAAAAGAGAATTTCCTTTCTTATTTCTTTCTTCTGGGTTTTTATTAGTAATATGTTAAAATTGTTGTTTTTTTGTATTTTGCTACGTTGCTGAAACTACTAGTGTGTATCTAGTTCTACAGGTGGAAGGATCTTCTGAGAGAATTGAATTCAATTTTACACATGAGGAAACTGAAGTCTAGGGAAGAAAGTGACTTGTCCAAAGTCATACAGGTAAGTGATAAAGGTGATATTTGAAATCTGGCCTTGCACTGTGCCATACTGCTGTCAATTTTCCATTGGATCTCTAGGGTTCTATATGTAAAACAAATAGAAATTACTTTGCCTCTTTTTTGCTTATGTTTATCTCCTTCATTTCTGAAAATATTGATCAGTATGGAGAGCAGGATAATTGTTCAGTGATTTGCTTTGAGTATGAAATGTTTATATTTCTGCCATATCTAGGTGACTGTTAGCAGTATTCTAAGTGCAATCTAGTTTTCTTATAAGAGAAATAAAGGAATTGGAGAAGCCCTTCTCAGGAAGACCCTTGTGTGTGTGTGTGTGTGTGTGTGTATCTGTGTCTGTGTTAGCTCTGAGTGTACAGATATTCATTTCTTTTCCTTCCTGTGTGATTCTTCTCTCCAACCTCAATAAAAGAGTCTTTAACTTAAATCCTCACTGCTTTTTCCTCTTTTGAGCTCCCAGTTCTCTATGGTTCCAATGACCCATTTAACACATGATCTACACCTACACTCCACCTTAATTACACATAGAGATGACAATATTGTTGATATCCAAAAGTATTTCTCCATCAAAATTCACAACATAGGAATTTTTTTTATTTGACTGTAATCATAATATGTTCAACCACCCCCTAATTGATGGAAACTCCCTCAGTTTCCAACTTTGCTACTACAAAAAGAAATGCTGTAGATATGTTTTCTACATATAGGTCATTTGCCCTCTTTCTTCAATCTCTTTTACTCTTTTATATCTATTAGTAGTATCACTGAGTCAAATAGTATGCCTAGTTAAATTGCTTTGGGAACACAGATTCAAATTACTTTCTAGAATGACTAAATTAGTTCATTGTTTTGCCAAACAACATTAATGCTAGTGGAGTTGTTAGGTATAACTTCAGAGTTCTTTCACTTAGAGTTTCTCTAAATGTTAGTGATCTAGAACATTTTATATGGTTATGAATAATCTAGATTTCTTTTTTTTTGAAAACTACTTATTCTTATCTTTTGACCATTTATCAATTGGGGAATACCTCTATTCTTATTCATTTGAACATTTCCTTATATATCTTAGAAATAAGACTTTTATTATGGAAACACTGAAAAGATTTTTTCCCCTTTTATTTACCTGATTTTCATCCAATTTTAGCTACATAGTTTTGTTTGTGCAAAAACTTTTAAATCTTATTTAATCACAACTATCTGTTTTATTTTTTGTGATCCACTGGCTGTCTTATTTTGTTATGAACTCTTCCCATATCCATAAATCTAACAGGTAATTTTCTCCTTGCCCCTCTAATTTGCTTATGATGTCACCTTCATCTAAATAATGAAGTCATTTGGAGACTGTCTTGGTACATGGTGTGATATGTTGGCCTATACCTAGTTTTTGCCATATTCCTTCTGGTTTTTCCAAAAATTTTTGTCAAACAAATACCTCTTCTACTTTTCCATGGTCCCATAAGATTTGTTAGACTGTCTCCTAGAAGAACAAGAGACAGTAATTGAACTGAATAAAAAGGGAAAAAAAAAACCCAGGTAGATCTTTTAAGGAGTTTGGCCTAGTAAAGTAGGCTCTGGTTGAATATGAGAGAAGAAATTTGAGCGAACTTGAAGAAAATTTGAAGGAGAATAATATCCAGACTCATATAATGTTCCAGATTTTATTTCATAATGAAAGAGGAAGGATTAAGGAGCACTGGGGAGTAGAATCTGAGGAAGGAAGTAGAAAGAAAGACAGGATGAGAGAAAGGATGAAAGGAAGAAGAGAAAATAGCTGTCAAGAAAATGAAAAGGAAGTTATAAAAAATTAGTGTAACAATTAAAACAAGTTGATAGAGTGGATTGATGGATGGGAAACATTGGTGAAACAGTTAAGAGGTTGGTACAAGGCTTGATAGGAGGTGGAATTAATATTCAAACCAAGAAAAGGAAGTAGTATGGGGTTGAGTTTTGTTAATAAGTGATAACTGAACATAAAAATTTACCTAGATTTAAACATCCATGAGTAATTTTAAAATGAGGCTGAAAATTTCAGGTATAATGGAGAAATTGTACAGTAACTTGCTTCAGGTGTTCAATGATTGTATTTCTTCTAGCAATGATTGTGTAAGTTATGTATTTCAAGTGGATGCTGATTTCCCTACTAGAGAGGGAAATTAAGGGAATCAAGAAATATTTCTCCATGCTTCTTATTTAGGGAAAAAAGAACTGAAGTGGATATGAAATGAATGGGAGGTATCAATTCTTTTAAACATTTTTTTTTATTCTCATATGAAACTTTGCAGAACACAAAAGCATGAGTTTTTTTTTTCTTCTGCTTTTTATCACATTATAGTTTTTCCTCTGTTTTCTCTTAGATGTTGAATAATCCTGAGTAATTCTACCTGGAGTTCTTTTATATTGTAATCTGTTTTCTTTCTGGTTGCTTTTACTATTTTCTCTTTGTCCTGGTAGTATTAGAATTTGGCAATCACATTTCTTAATAAGTTAAATCAAGAATTTTCTCTGCTGGCATTTTGTATATGCTTTCGCTTCGTACATAATCAGTTTGGCAACTAGCATTATTTGCGTGCTTGCTATGTGCTGGTAGGAATACTAGAAAACAAAAACACCACATCTTCTACCATGAAGGAGGTCACATCCTAATGAGGGAAATGACATGTAAAAAAATTCACATACAAGATATATACCTCTCTCTCTCTTTCTCTCTCTTTTAAATCTATCTATTTATCTATATGTATACACACATTTTTGCGTGTATTTGGGTTGGATTGTCTGAGTAGGTGTTAACCTTAGCCACCCCCTCATCTCCCCATGAGAATGAAAGTTTCTTTAAGGCAAATGAAAAAAAACAACAAGAGTTCAGAGGTGTCTTTCTCTGTTTGTCCTTCATTCTTAAAGAGGACCATGACATCATGAAGGTGATGCCATGACATGCAAGTGAATTGGATTTAAGTGAGGGAGGGCTATGCAAAATCACCAGCTTCACTTTCTCCTCCAGTGGCTAGATATAGAACAAGATGACAGGAGATGGCCCAGAATGCATTGGGGGGACCTTGGCTTTTTTAAGCTAAGGTATTCAACAGATCTCAGTTTGACTGAGGCAAAGCCCATTCAGTGATTAAAGTTTAATAAAGTTTAATAAGAAATGAGGCAAAGAATGACATCTTTTATTTTTTTATTTTTTTAAAATTTATTTTAGTTTGCATCATTCATTTCCACAAGATTTTGAGTTACGTATTTTCTCCCCTTCTTTCCCCGACCCACTGCCCCAAAACAGCCATCCCAGTGTGTCCCCCCTCCATGTTGTGATGTAAATAGTTCATCTTTGATAGGTACCTTATGATTTCTTTTCCGTGTTTATCTTCTCATGCTTCTTGTGTTGAAGTGTCAAACTTTCTTTTCAGTTCTGGTTTTTTCAGCAGGAATGTTTGAAAGTCCTCCACCTCACTGAATGACCATATTTTCCCCTGGAAGACTATGCTCAATTTTGCTGGGTAGGTGATTCTTGGTTTTAATCCAAGCTCCCTTGATCTCCAGAATATCATATTCCAGGCCCTTCAGTCCCTTAATGTAGAAGCTGCTAGATCCTAGGTTATCCTAATTGTGTTTCCACAATATTCA
>CM053580.1:430192992-430209721 GCA_028627135.1 Pseudochirops cupreus | reverse complement strand
GGCGGGAAGCTGCAGAGCCGAGGTGCAAAACCTCTGCCTTTCACTTTTCCGCTCTGGAGGCCTTCTGGCCAGACTGCTTATCTCCCCCTTTCACAAATCCCATTCACAGCTGCTGCTAATCCGCTCACCTGAAGCTTCTCAGCCCTTCCCGTCCAGCCACCCCCGGGGCACAGCCGCAGCTTCAGGCCAGGCTGGTTTCGGTTCGCAGTGCTGTTATTGTTCCTCGTAGCCGAGCTGACTTTAGTGGGAAGTATCTTTGTGTGCGTTTTGGAGTTCCAGGATTGGTTTAGAGTCCTATTTTATGGGTATTTTGGGGTGGCTATGTGAGAGCTGCGATATGTTGCTGCTTCTACGCCGCCATCTTGGCTCCGCCCCCCCACCCTCATCCATTCTTACAATTTGGCTTTGAGTTCTTGCCTCTGCACTCCCCCTAGGGGATGAGGGAATAGTAAACATCACTTCATTTGACAGACAACCCAATGAGGTTACCATTACAGAGAAAGAAACTGAGAACAGTAAGCCAGTTATGTGACTTGTCCATTGTCACAGTTAATAAGGTCAGATGTGGAGTTTGACCTTTCAAGGCCAGGGTCTTCTCACCTCTGCCTTCATTTTACCACACTAGCCTTTAGGCAAAGAAAAAAGGAAAGAAGAGAAGAGAAAGGAAGCTATTTGCCACAGGCAGAACTGACGTCCTACAAAGTTGTGAAATTATCATGGTCTCTCTCTAACACTCCCTTGTCCTGCTTCCTGTAATGTCATGTACAAGCAGCTTTCCAGAAGAATGCTACTGTGAACAGCTTTTAAGGTTCTGATCCCACTGTATAGTGAACACTCTATTTATTCCATAGCATATCAAAGCAAAACATTCACAGAAAATCAAAGTACAGCACTCACAATATTACAACTTATCACAGAAAATCACAGTATAGTATTCACAACAGCTTATCATTAAAATGGCCACATAGTTTCCACCATAGTGGCCACAAAATTTTGAACGAAGAATGTTGTACCCAAACCCAAATCCCAGGTCACTGTCATAGCTTTGAAACTGCTTAAGGCATGTCTGGGCATATTGCTCAAGGCATAGTTCCCTGCCCCCTTCTTTCCTAATCAGCATTTTATATTCTCCTTGAATCAGTATAGTGTATAAGGTTCATTATGGTACAAGGATCTTATCTGGGGACCACCCTGTCCTGTCCCACTGACCAAGCAGGGCCCCCACCTTCTTCGCCCAGGACATTACCCTGGCCTGTCCTGGGGAATTACAGTCCCCTTACCCCTTGACTTTCCACCCTGCTCTGGAAAGTGCTGACTATGACCCTCTACCCTGTGCCCTCCATCCTGTTCTAGAAGGGACCCCCATATCACAGGAAGGTTGCACCCTTGTACCCTTGCACCATATTCCCAAATTAGCCCTGAGCTATGGATCTAACCAATGGCTGTTCTTTGCTTCTGTACATCACAGCTTCTGCTAGCTCCCTGATAGTGGTTTTTGTGGTTTTAGCCTATATAATCAAGTCTGTATCCCAGTAGATTACTACCCAATTTGAGTTTACCTCTGGGTAGTTGTGTGCTTGATCAATAAATCCACACCTAAATTTTACCTTGAACCCAGGTCTCGGCTTGCCCTTATTCTCTGCACAACAAGAACAATCATCTGGTATCCCTAAGGAGGTTTGCCTCCTTACTCATTCATTCAGTCATCTCAAAGTACAAAGTCTTCCACTCATGGGGCAACTAAGTTAACTCAATCAGTCACTTATTCAGCAATCAATTACTAAGTATCATTAATCACTAAGTATAATCATTAGAAAATACACAGACCCTCCACCTCTAGGTCACCAGTAAATTTACAATTCCTCAGTGAGTACACAGTATCCAAGTAAAGTCTTCTTTCACCTTGACTCGGGGTGGTTTCTCAGATTCCCTGGATCCCCTTTCATGGTCCCAGATTCCACCTAGATTCACCAAACTGTCACCTGGGTTCAAAGGCAGACAGCTCCTAGGTCTTTGTCCAGCTCTCCATGTAGGTCCTGCTCCACACTGAAGTTCACAGAGTCTAGTCCATCTCAAATCCTTCACAATTTTGGTTCCTGGGAATTCACGGCTCAACCAAGCCACAAAGTTTTAGCATCCCAGTCATGCTTCTTCAGTCTTCTCCAGCTCGTTCAAAAAATCAGAATCACCTTATCCAGCCTGGGGGAGAGGGGGAGGGCTCCTGGGTTCCTGGGTTCCTAGGCTCCTGGGCTTCTGGGCTCCTGGGCTCCTCTTCAGCCTCCTGGGCTCCTCCTCAGCTTCTTCAGGACTTGCTCCAAGATCTGACTCAGTTCTCAATTCTCAGCAGCAGCTGTTCTGCCTCCACATTCCTGTCCCAAGAAATTCTGACTGTTGCTTCCTGGGGCTTTTCCTTATATACACACAGCATTAGCTTCCTGTTTCAGCCAACCTCTTCCTGTTATGTAAGTAACAAGAGACAGGAGTTCATACTGTCTGTTTCCCCAACAGAGGCTTGATCAATTACTAAGTGCTAAGAACCTGCTACCTTTGCTTAACTTGAAACAAGGGGCTAAGTACCTGCTTACTTGCCAATACAAAAAGGGTCTTCAAATTCAATTGAATCACCATTACACTTCCTCTCTACTGTGTCTATTCCTTCCTAATCTTAGGTGAAAGACTACTGGGGGGAGGATTCTGGGAAGATGGCAGAGTAGGTCAGAAAATTCTAAGCTCTCAAGATTTTCCTCCACAAAAGAGATAAAATAGCACCTTAGGGCAAAGTGTGAGCAGAGACAATAAGAAAAAGAACATATCCAGGCTCCTCCTGTGACAATTTGAGAAGATCCAGAAGAAAAATCCCAGGATGAGTCTTGATCCTTGTGAAGAGTAAACACCTCCAGAATCAGTTCTGTTTTAACAGCAAGCCATAAGCCTCTTAAACAAAAAGCAGCAATCCCTGGGGTTAGTTGGTTTGGGAGGCTGCCTCAGCCCCAACCACAGAAACTCTTACCCATGGAGTAGTGAGGGGAGTTGCGCATTTGAGCCTGAGAAAGCTCTGCTGACCAGGAACTCCAGACCTAGCTGTGAAGAGCAGAGGGAATGAGAAGGAACCAGCGCATGCCCAGTGAGTGCAAAAGCAGTGGGGCAGAAAGCTCCTGGCTGTGAGGTTGGAGGTTTGGCTTTGGTTTCAGGCTAGAGGGAAGAACTGAAGACCTGGGGTAAGAGGCACCATTTCCCATACCCCAGGGCTAGAGCTGACTACAAATAATTAAGCTATCGCCATGAAAAAATGCACAGGCAAAGGAGAAAGAATATAACCATAGAAACCTATTAGAGGTTTCATCTTCAGAGTTCATCTTCAGAGAAGGATACTGAAGTAAAGAAACCCCCAACCAGAGCTGAACAGAAAATTTGACTTTCAAATATAGGAAGCAAGAGAAACATGAGAAGGTAAACAGGAAAAAGAAATCATAAGGAACTTTTTAAAGTTGAACTATTTACATTCCTACGTGGAAAAAATGATAATTGTAACTCATGAGACTTTTCTCAATATGAGGATAGTTGAAGGGAATATATATGTATACATACATATATATGTATACATATATATGTATACATATATGTATATATGTGAGTGTATGCATGTGTGTGCACATGTATACATAGACAGGGCACAGGATCAGTTGAATATGAAGGGATGATATCTAAAAAATAAAATTAAGAGGTGAGAGAGGGATTTATTGGGAGAAGAAAGGGAGAGATAGATTAGGGTAAATTATTTCATATGAAAGAGTCAAGAGAACAATGGAGGGGAAGAGCAGGAAGGTGAAAGGGAATGAATGGGTTAACCTTACT
Organism: Pseudochirops cupreus; assembly: GCA_028627135.1. NCBI lineage: Eukaryota > Metazoa > Chordata > Mammalia > Diprotodontia > Pseudocheiridae > Pseudochirops > Pseudochirops cupreus. The sequence continues at coordinate 430,205,866 of CM053580.1, read as the reverse complement.
CTCATTGAATTTAGCTTAGGGAGGGAATAACATACACATTCAATTGGGCATCTTACCCAACAGGAAAGCAAGGGGGAAGGGGATAAAAGGGGGAATGATAGAAGGGAGGGCAGATTGGGAGAGAGGGTAGTTAGAAGCAAACACTTTTGAAAAGGGACAGGGTCAAAGTAGAAAACAGAATGGAGGGGGCGGGATAAGATGGAGGGAAATACAGTTAGTCTCTCACAATATAACTACTATGGAAATGTTTTGCTTAACTATACATGTACAACCTATGTTGAATTGCTTGTCTTCCCAGTGGGGGTAGATGAGGAGAGAAGATAGGAAAGACTCTGGAACTCAAAGTTTCAAAAACAAATGTTAAAAAAAAAAAGAAACCCCCAAAGAGTAATGTCAAATGGTCACCTGCCCAAAAAGAATTTACAGAAGATCTTTAAAAAGTCTTTTAAAATGAAATGACAGAGATGGAGCAAAAACTAAAACAAATGAAATAAAATTTAAAAATAAGAATAATCCAAGAAAAACAACAAGGTTATGAAAGGAAAGTCAACCAATTAGATAATGAGATTCACAATCTTGAGGAAGAAAATGACACCTCAAAAATTAGAATTGGGCAAAGCGACGCCAGCAAAATTATAAGAGATCAAGAAATAATTAAACAAAATATTAATAATGAAAAAATAGAAGAGAAAGTGAAACATCTTATAAGAAAAACAACAGATTTGGAGAATGGATCAAGAAGAGAAAATATAAAAATAATTAGATTAACTGAAAGTTTCTATCAAAAAAAGAATCTTGATGTAATAATACAAGAAATTACTAAATAAAAGTGTCCTGAAGCATTAGAACAAGGGTGGAAAGTAGAAATAGAAAAAATCCATCGATCACCACTTAAAACAGATTCTAGGATGAAAACTCATAGGAATATCATAGTCAAATTCTGAAACTCCCTGGCTCAAGGAAAAAATATTAAAAGCATCATGATTAAAACAAGTTAACTATAATGGTGCCACAATTAGAATTATGCAAGACCTAGCAACAGAGACATTAAAGGACTACAGGTGTTGAAACACAATGTATCGAAGAGCAAAAGACCTGGGACTCCAGCCAAAAATATCATACCCTGCCTTTAAAGTTAAGCATTATCTTGAATGGAAAAAAAAATGGACATTTGATAAACTCTTAGACTTTCAAGACTTGTAAAAAAAATAATTCTGAAATTAATAGATGATTCGACATACAAGAAATCAATAAGGTACACAACAAAGATTGGTTATAAGGGATCCATAAGGACAGACTGTTTACTTTTTATATATGTAAAAAGTATGTCTAAGATTCTTACTAATAATTGGGTAGTTCATAAGAAAGATTGGGGAAAACCTGAGTATGATAGGAATTTAAAAAGTAAAACCATTTAGGAACAGCTTAAAAGAGTAATTATTTTATACAAATGAAGTTCAAATGGAAAAATTGATACATAGTAATTAGATGGGAGAGAAAGGCTGGTAGTTCTGGTAACCTACTTTCACAGGGAATGAGTTTAAGAGGGAACAATACATCTATATTTAAAAGAGTATAAAAGTCTGCTAAATTCAGAAGAAATAAGACAGTAGCGGCATAAGGAGGGGGAGCGGGCAAGACAGGGATCTTTAGAGGGGAGGGTGAAGGAATAGGTAAATAGGGGTATAGAAGGGTGTTTAGATTTATGGCAATGGGAGGATGGGGAAGGATCCTTGGACGGGGGTAGACAAGTCATAGGAGGGCAAGGTAGTAGGTAAAAGTAAAGTAGAAAGCAGAAGAGATAGGAAACAAGAGCTATAATCATACATAAAAAAGAAAGATCAGGAGTAGAATAGGTTTGGGAAAGTATATGTCTATATATGTATATGTGTATGTATATATGTATATGTCTATATATGTATATATGTATATGTGTGGAGAAACATATCTAAACTTTATTGCACCCTTCTGGGGGGTTGGAGGGAGGGAAGAAAAAAGAACAGAGTAAAAAAGAGCACAGCAGAGAACGAAAGAAAACTCACGAGGAAGCAAAGAAAAGATGAACAATTCTTAATGCAACGAATATTATTTATCATATAGGTTTTCTTGAAATGAAAATTTATTGTTACATATTTTGAATCCTCTCATGTTGCTATGCACACATTTTTTTCCCTTTCCAACTCTGTATTTAAGTTTCAATATTTAAGTTTATGCTGTGTGTTTGTTTCCCTTCTCTATTCTGTATTTGTGTTCTGATGTTTGAGTCTAAAATAAAATTTTGAGAGAAAAAAAAAGAGTACTACAACCTTATGAATTTTGAACAATTAGAAGAGCAAGCTGTCAGAGTTCCAGGAACTGGAGACATATAAGAGTTTGTCATTATCAGAACCTTAAGGAACAACCTGGGTAACCTAGCATAGCAGTGCACCAATCCAGTAACAGAGATACCATGTCTTGCAACAAGGAAGCTACTTATCCAGTTGCTATGCCTCATTCAAAAGACAATTCCTTAAAGTGATTGCTTTGTTAGTAACTGCTTTAAAGTTTGAGCCTGTTCTCTTCAGGGACCAATGTGGTATACTGGACAATGTGCCCCCAAATGGGGGGATGTTTTGTATATTGGATCTTACTACATCTTTTCAGTAGCAGTCAAATGTCAATAGCCAAAAAACATTTGTTAAGTATCTACTATGGGCCACACAGCTTGCTCTCAAGGAATTTATAGCCTAATAAGAGAGAAAACAAGCATATGTTCAACAAATATGTACAAACAAGTTATATAATTGGAAATAATAAGAGTGGGAAGGCACTAGAATTTAGAGGGATGGGGGGGGCTTGCTGTAGAATATTGGATTTTAAGTGGGACTTGATGAAATCCAGAAGACAGAGATGAGGAGGGAGAACATTCAAGTCATGGGGTATACAGTCAGAGAAAATGTCTGGGGCCAAGAAATGGATGGAAGATGGATTAGAGTGAAGAGAGACTTGAGAAAGGCAGAACCAGCAGCAGGCTTTGGCAATAGTATAAGTATGAAACAATTAGACCCTGCAAGAGAGTAGTGGCAATGTCAGAAAAGAGATGGGATATATTCAAGAGGTGATACAAAGGTGAAATCTACAGGCTTTGGCAACATATTGGATGTGGAGGGTGAAAGATAGTAAGGAGGCCAAGATGACTCCTAGGTTGTAAGCCAGAGGACTTGGAGGATGGCGTTACCCTCTACAGTAATGGAGAAGGTTGGATCAGGGATCTATGCATAGCAGAGGAGCTCCCTTGCTGTAATCTATTAAAACTGTGAGAACTAATGATATCTCCAAGTAATATAGTATAGAAGGAGGAAAAAAAAGATGGCCCAGGACAAAATCCTGTGGGACACCTATGTTTGGAGGAGGTGTTTTGAATGAGGATCAAGCAAAAGAGACTGAGGAACAATATCTAGGAACAGATAGATAAGAGGAGAACCAGAAGAGCAAACCCTGAAAACCTAGAGATTATCAAGGAGTAAAGAGTGATCAACCTAATCAATGTTAATTTCTTATTGATATCAAGTAGACTACAGACTGAATTTATATTGGAGGAAAATACACTGTAATGGGAGCTCAAGGCCAAAGCATTAAAAGGACACCCCAATCCTTAAGGGTTCTAGAGTCAGTCAATGGTCCTCTTTAAGTAAAAATTGTGATAAGAACCGCCCCCACCCCCCCAATAGCCTGTTTAGGGTAGACTTCCATAGCCCAGGCTGGAAACTTCTATTTCACATATCTATGCTCTTTACCACCACATGCTGCCAATTTCTAGTTCTCCCTGCCTCCTGAGGAAACCCATCAGATAGACTTTGAGGACCTATCTACTCCCTATAAAGTCTATGACCCTGTCTGATTCAGGAAATTCCCTTGATAGAAGGTGACAATGGACCCAGGCATCAAACAAATCAACTTGAAGTGATAAGATCTCTGCAAAACCTTGGTGGGCAGCCTTTTTCTGTATCATCACTTACCTCCTTCCTCCTCCTGCCATAGCCTGAAGGTTAATATTGCAGAGCTTTCCAGCAAACTGCTGGATTGAATCAATAATTCTCTGGGCTCCCCTAGCTATCACTTCTTGGTAGCTTATTCAAGTACTTAGGTCTTCCCTTGGGTGAGTTAAAACTCTACAAAGTAAAGGCCTGTTGATTTACAAATTACTTCCTCTGTCTGACTTTTGCAAAACATCCTTTAAGTCCCCAAACTGTCTTTAGGAACAAAGCAAGTCTCTAAGAAACTTATTCATACTAAATTGTAAATTACTAGTAAGACTCAGAGTACTATCCCTCTCAGGCATTCTTTTTGCATTCTACCAAGAAATAATATCCTAAGAAAAGCAATGAAGCTTAATAATGAGATTACTGGCAAATGTGGAGAGGTATTGAAAGAGCACTGGCTTTGAGTTAGAAATCTCAGGTTCAAGTATCAGCTCTGCTACAATATCAGCTGTGTGATCTTGAGCATCCCCGAATCTCAGTTTCCCCATCTGAAAAACAAGGATAATAATACTTGGTCCTACTTACTCCATAGGGTTGTTGTAAGGTTTGTTTAAAGGAGATCGCTTTGTACATAAAACAGCCCTGCAGACATGAAAGGTCATAGTAGCAGCAAGATAATAATGGCAGCACTGTTGTTTGTAGTAGGTCTTCCCAAAATTCTTGACATCAAACTTCCTAGGTAATCACTTCTTCTGCCTACTCATAAAACTGATTTTTTTTCTCCTAAAGAAAATTATTTCTGTTTGTATAAATTTTGAATAATGTAGACTAGCTAAGAGTTGCTTGCAGTGATCTCAATTAACCTAAGAAATATGTTCCTAAGCAATATCTTCATAACTCTGTGAAATTTCACCACATTCATCCTAGCATACACTTTAATTTCTCACACTTCGTTTGCTTATGCCTGGCATTAGATGATGCATGCTCTTAGGAATCTGCACAATAAAATGAGCATATCATCTGCATTGTGTTCCTTTGACCTCTCACGCACACTTGGAATGTTGATCTGGTTTATTGAATATTCCTCTTAAGGAGGTGGTCTGTGATTATCTAATTTGTCTCTCATCAGTTTATAGCCTCCCCTCTGGGCTACTCCCCACAACTTCCTCCCTTAGGTTCAATCCTAGGGAAGGGGAAGGGGTAGTCACTCAACAAAACACAGTATCAGGGGAAAAAGTGGACCTACAAGTAGAGTACTTTAGTAGAGAGATACACACAGAGGAAATACACATGACACAAGCAATTTGTATCTCTAATAGTGAAAGTCCCTGATGTCCTTTTCCATCTCACAATTTTCTCATGCTGGTCTAGAACAGTATCAGTGCTGGGCAGGTCATTCAGGATAGCTCCCTTGGCTAACTTTTTTATGCAGCTCACTTCCAAATAGCCAGTGCTTTTTTTTGACTGGTAAAACTCACATTCCTCAAAGCTGTATCCTGACTTGACTCTAGGGCCCAATCCCTACAGGGCTTGGCATTTTCTACTAGTAGAGAAAGTCCACAGAAAGACTCCATGGCTGATTGGTGGATAAAGGGAGTTGGGGGAGGAGTAGAAAGAAATCCTTTCACTATCTATCCCAATAAGAAAAGAACTAATCCTTCTCAATGGCTGCCTTCTTCTTCCATAAATGACTCTCTTCTCAACTGCCAGAGTTTACACACCACATAACTGTTTCTTGCCTCTACTACTCTCTAGAGAATGTGTCTTGCTTTTTAAAAGAGCTTCCTGAGGTGTGACTATCTTCCTTCTAATTCCATGGAGCTTAACTGAAGAAATGCTTTACCTCTTGTAAAGAGGTAACCACATAGACACTTTTTTCCCCCCTTTGGTATCTTAATAATTCATTTTCTCCATTACATGACCCTTACCTTCAGTAATTTTATCAATGGGGATTGAAGAAAATCATTCGATCGGGAGTATCTTGATTAATGAAGGGGGGGGAGAGAAATTTTGAGGAATTTTCCAGATGAATACTTAGTATCCTATTTAAACTTTTATCTTCAACTATGAAATGTTGGTAATTCTTTCATCCCTCACTTTGCCTTGGTCATATCATTCTGCTTTCCTTAAGAAATAGTATTCATATTAGTGATCCAGCGAACTAGTTGGAACTATTTTACTGTTTATTCTTCTTTGTGTTCCTTCTCAAGGTGAGGGATCCTTGCCTGAAGTATGACAACTTTCTTTTCTAAAAGGTACCAGGATGTGAAGTAACTACCCTTGGAAATTTCTGAGGTGATTAATCACTTAACCACAATGATTCCTGTTGTTTATCCCATTCACATTTGAGAATTATATCCAATATATACCTGGTATATGTATTGAGCAACTTCCAAGCAATGAAAAATGGATAATTAACAGAATAGCAAATTGACATGATTAACCAAAAATGAGCTCTTCCTTTACCCCTTCAACTCTTTTTTCTAATCACCAAACATTTATTCAGCACCTATTATGTTCCAGGCACTATGTTAGGTGCTAGAGATATAAAGGCAAAAATTCAATAGTCCCTGCCCTCAAGAAGCTAACATTCTATTTAGTCATAGGGGACAGTATTACACAAATTAAGTAATAGAGGCAGCTAGGAGGCACAGTGAAGAGTGTACCAGCCCTGGAGTCAGGAAGACCTGAGTTCAAATTTGACCACTTAACACTTACTAGCTGTATGCCCTTGGGAAAGTCGCTTAACCCCAATTGCCCTGCCTTCCCCCCTCCAAAAATGTAAATTAAGTTATAAAATAAATGAACTGTTATTTAGAATATTAAAATGTTGAGGGTTGGGTGGCAGGAAAGGTTTTGTGGTCTCTAACAACATTTTCCGTTTTGTTGCCCCTTCTGCTATCAGGGTCTTTAGAGGACTAACTTAGCTTTTGGGGAAAAGGGTCAAACCCCTCCTCTATACCACCTCTAGATCCCTCCCACAGTCTTTCTGTATATAAGATCCATTTTGCCTCCATAAAGGTTCCCAGATTCAGTCTAGCACAGACTCAACACAAGCTTGTCAACACAAGAATCACAAATACTTAAGCTCCTTAAGAGTCTGTCCATTATGGTGATTCTTTCCTTCTTTTTTGCTTTTCTTTGCCTGAGAAGGCTTGAGTCAAATTCATTTGGCAGGACCCAGCATATTGGTATTTTGGGGACTCGCATACCCCTAAACCCCAAACCTCAACACTAACAGGTTAGACATAGTTGATGATGATAAGCTAATTAGGAAATTCTAGGGTAGTTATCAGAAAAGGGAAAAAAAGCATGTCTGGGTCTTGGCAGACTAAAGCATGCTATTTTTCACTTTCATTCTTTTTCTGTTATCTGAGTCTTTTTGTACAAAATGATTAATATGGCACTCAAGGGATTGTGAAATTGAGTGTTGTAAACTAAAAGTAAATAAATAAATTTAAAATTTAAAAAAATTATTAATATGGAAATGTTTTATATGATTGCACTTGTACAACCTCTATCTGATTGCTTACCATCTCAAGGAGGGGAAAGGGAAAGGAAGGAGGGAGGTACAGAATTTGGAACTCAAAATTTAAAAAAAACTGTTAAAGATGGTTTTAACTTGTAATTGAGGAGGAAAAATTACATGCACACACACGCACACACACGCACACACACATACACACACAATGCCATCTAAGAATGACATAGCATATTGGTCAAGACAGTCTCCTACTCATAGGTGCTGACTACCACCTTAGAGTTATGATCCAGCATAGCAGTCATAGCAATTTCTGATCCTCAAAAAAGAAAGGACACACAGGGAGAACTGCAAAGAATCCAGGAGCTCCTTGATTCAATTAATCAGTTCATCAGCAATCATTTATTGAGTGTCTTCTATGTGCTAGGCACCGTGTGGGGCACTAAGGATACAAAGATGTAAATTAAACAGTTCCTGTCCTCAAGCAACTTGAATTCTATTGAGGGAGAATTATGAAAGGGCTATTCTTCAGTGCAAGTGTTTTCTGGAAATGGGCAGTACCTGGACAAAGGAAACAAAAGGTGGTATCTCACAAACAATACTGTTTGATAGTGTGTGAAGGAATAATTTCCAAACAATTAGTGCTATCCAAAAGTGGAATAGACTGCTTGGAAAAGTAGTAGATTTACCCTTCCCTGGGGGATTTTAAGCAAAGGGTGAATGACCATTTATTGGGGTTGTTTTAGAAGGGCTTTTATTTGTAGGATTAAATTAGGTGTCACAACTTCTTTCAGCCTTAATTTTTGTTTTTTTTTTTATCTGTAAAGCTGGGATAATATATCATCTGCCTCACAGAGTTATTGTAAAGATTAAATGAGATAACATGTATGGCACTTTGCAAACCTTACAGCAACCTAAACTGAGTCGCCAAATTTGACTTCAAGTTTCCTATTCCTCTCACTAATTGGGCAGAATCTTTCCATAGAAGAACATCAGATGTTTTAGGAATTTTAATGATTTTTGACAGAGAAAGTAGAATTCAAGTGAAGCATTTCACTAGTAAAACCTTCAGTTGTTTGGAATGTAAGCCACAGCTCTATGTGTGTCCAAATCTGTTGGCCCTTTGTCCAGGGCTATAATAGCTCCTTACTTCTCTACTCAAAAAGTGACCAGAGGAATAGCTTTACTGACCTTTTAAGCTTAATGATAAAAATTCTGCCTCTGTTACCCAGTTGTTTAACCCATCGTCAGGCCTTTCTGATGAGAACCCTTTTGTCTCTGGTAGCACTTACAGCATCCTTAATTCTTCCTATGTTTAATGAAAAGTCAAAGAATGACTAGAAATTAGATTGGGCTAGATGAAAGCGAAAGGGGGGAAGCCTACTCTTGAGGTTTGTGTAGTCATTATGAGCTGTTCTCAATTATTCAGGAGCTGGCTGGTCTGTCTGCACATTTTTGAAGATGAGGGAGTAATGCTTAATTGACTGCGAACAACAAGCAAAGACGTGCTCCAAACAATGAAATCAGTTCCTAGGAAGAAAAAGGAGGACAAATCAGTAGCATAGTCTCAGTATTGTATCCCCAAGCTTCCTATATTAGTTTTAACTTAAAGGATCATAAAAGATGATAGATTGAGAGGAGACTAGGTGGTGCAGTGAATAGAGCACTGGCCCTGAAGTTCAATTCTGGTCTCAGACACTTGACACAAAACTAGCCATGTCACCTTGGGCAAGTCACTTAACCCCAATTGCCCTACCTTCCCACCCTCCAAAAAGCAAAAAAACAAAACAAAACAAAATAAAAAAAACCATTAGTTTGAGAATTGGAAGAGACTATAGAAGCCAGCAAGTTCAATCATATTATAGATAAAGAAGCTATGACTCACAGAGGGAGCCCCGGTGACAAAGGGTATTGCAAAGCTAGGATTTGAATCCAGGTTCAGAGACTCCAGATTTAGCGTTTTTACCCTATCTATTGCCTCTCAGTTTCTATTAGGTTTTTAAGAACTTAAATGTAAATATCTTCCTCAATCTTCCCCATCTCCTCTATGAAATAACAAGAGGAAGAAGCTAGGGGGAAGGAAAGAGGAGACCTAGGATGTTTGGTAGGCCAAGTCCATGAAACTTCAAAATGAGAAGGTAATGGAAAGAGCCAGTAAGTGGTTGTGTGATTAAACTCCACTGAAACATTGGAATGTATCAAGGATAAGAAAGATAGACATAGTTATTTTTCCTACTAGGTGGAAGTTGAGCCAAAGTCTGATTGGATAATCCAAATGTAATTATATCCTTAAACTAACAAGACTAATGTTGCAACCCAGAAAAGGGGAAGAGAAAGGGGAAAGAGGTAACCAGCTTTCTGGGAGACTATTATCTGGTGTTGAGCAAAACACAAAAACACTGAAGCGAGCATGTGACTGAGAATACTTGGCTTTTATTATTGTATGAAATCAAGCATTCCATCAGCAGTGCCCCTGATGGTTAAATAACAAATGAAGACAAATTGAAACCCAAGAAATATTTATTAAGAACCATGTTACCATGAGAATTAAAAAACAAAATGAAAAACATTCCTTGACCTCAAGTTTATAAATTATTCCCTCGATTAATATAGGCATTACCACAAGTAAATTTCCTTCTGAGATGAAATGGCCTTTCTTTAAAAAGTGAAATCACTGTCTCCTAGGAATTTGTTGATATGTCTTAGGTCACTTCATTGATGGCAGACTCTCTTGGATTTCTGTATCTATGAGAGTACCTAAACATAGTACTAGGTATGAAGTATCTATATTCTGATTGATTAGCTACCAAAGATATATATGTTTACACTTCAGGATAAAATCTTATAAATTTTGATCACTGAAATCTCCCAAGAGTTTTTTTTTTTTAGATTTCTTTTTAAGGATCGTGTTTAAACCCAAATGACTCTGACTCTCATTGACTGGCCAACAATAGGTCCCAGGCTAAGCCTCATTTGGCCATTATTTGGACTCTGCAGGCTCAGAGTGTAAATAGCAACTGTTTCTGTTTTGTCCAGAAACTCTGAAGGTCTTCCTCTCCCAAACTGATTTTTTTTTAACTAGGTAAAAGAGATCATTCTTTGCCTCATTTCTTACCTACCCTTAATCACTGAATGGGTATTGCCTCAGACAAACGGAGACCTGGGAAAGACCTTAGCTTAAAAAAAGCCAAGTTCTCCCACTGCATCAAGGCCATTTCCAGTCATCCTGATTTATATCTTGCCATTTGACCCAGATGACTGGAGGAGAGAGTGAGGCTGGTGACTGTGCACAGCTCTGCCTCACTTAAATCCAATTCACTTGCAAGTCATGACATTACCTTCCTGAAGTCATGGTCCTCTTCAAGAATGAAGGACAAACAACAATAACATGGTTACACAATTTCACAATTTTCATCAATATTAAAGATATGAAATAGTGGATAAGATGATGTATTTGGAATCAGAAAAACCTGGGTTCAAAGCCCACCTCTCATACTAACTAGTGAGCTTCTAGCCACTAAGGCAATAAATTGTAGACACTATGTGACAGGAGTTTACACTTCAGTAAAGTCACAGCTCCTTGATATGCTAGCACTGATAACTTTTTGTTCCCACTTCAACTGATTTAAGTTCTTCAGACTTTGTTAAATCTCTGAGCCTTCAGAAGAGCTTAATCTTTTTTCTATCTTATTACATAGAGAGCTGTGATTACATTTTTAAGATAATAATACTTCACTATATTTATTCCCCTCAAAAATTTTTATTCAGAAAGTACTTGGAAATTCTGCCATTTTTTATATACTTTTCTTTTGAGTATCTCAAAGGGCTTAAGAGGTATCAATCAATTAACCTCATTATAAAACAGTTAAATACAGTAGTCAAATGATCCTTGGGATAACTTTTATAGGCTGAGAAATAAAAGTGTTCCACTAAATGAGTTAAGTGATTTGCCCTAAGTCTCACAAGCAACATGCCTAAAGACAAATTAGATTAATGAGGATCACAAAAATACAATTACACCTCTCCCCAGTTCTCCACATCCAATACCCTATAGTTTGGTCTACAGAGAGATCCTTTAAAGATTATCCTGGTATAACTAAAGCAGTCAGGGTCTAAGATTTGGCTCCCATGACCAATACAAAAGAGATGGTAGATACATTTCATCTCCTTTCCTTCTCTTCATTTCCCTAATTTGTTCTGGTGTTGGGAGAGATGTCATGGTATAGTGGGAAAAGTGACTGATTTCAAATCCTGAAGCTGGTATTAACTTGTGTGACTATGAGTAAATTCATTGATTTCCCTGACCCTCAGTTTACTCTTCTAGAGTGAAAGAACATATATAGGAAATGACAGTTAGGGAAGGACATTTTGATATGCAAAGTTTCACTGGAGATGTAGAATTGTCAATGGTCATGCCCTTTTCAAAAGTAATGATAGTGTTGATTCAACGACTGTTCACATAGCAAAAACTGGGAAATACGTGTGTTTGGGTGAGATGGGGAAGGTGTATCCACCAACAAGTATGGTAGGAAGATGTCTAGAAAGAAGCACAATTTGGGACCAACTAGACATATCTGGATCTCAGGCACCATCCCAAGGTAAGGATTTCAAAATGAAATGAATGGCTTAGCATCTCCAGATCAGAGGTAGTTTGAAGACAAGGTGGGCTTCTCATACAGTAGGATAGACAGCTAGCCAATGGATAGCCTGAGTGCTGCACTGGTATCCAGAAAATGGAGGAAGGTGGAGAGAAAGGTGTCCAGCACATTGGGCAGACTCTGTACAGACTCAGGAAAAATATGGAGAAAAATAATATGTAATGAGAAGGTATAAGTAGGATTTCATCTGCACTACTTTGAGACATATTCATATCAGTGGGGTTATGGGACCACTGAAGTACTGACTATTTTTAATTTTTTTTTAATTTTATTTTAGTTTGCATCATTCATTTCCATGAGATTTTGAGTTACATATTTTCTCCCCATCTTTCCCCTACCCACCACCCCAAAACAGCCATCCCAGGGTATCCCCCCTCCCACAATCTATTCTCTCCTATGTCTTCCCCCCTCACCCCTCTGACTTTTCAGTAGGGCAGGATGGATCTCCCAACCACAGTGCCTGTGTATCTCAAGTTCCCGTTAGACGTAGTTAATAATAATAATAATAATAATGATAATAATTGCATATATATATAGATGTATATTTTTAACATTTGATTATAGAACTTTAGATTCTAGATTCTTTCTCTTCCTCCCTTGTCACCCACCCCCACTGGAAGGACAAGCAATCAAATACAGGCTGAACATGTGAAATTACGCAGAACCTCTCCATAGTGAGCACACTGTGAGAGTCTGATTACATGTCCCTTCTTCCTATCCTGCCCCCCCCAACCACTCTCCACCCTGTCCCTGTCCCTCTACAGAAATGTGAA
>CM053580.1:430154281-430192492 GCA_028627135.1 Pseudochirops cupreus | reverse complement strand
TGGGGAAGGGCTGAACAAGTTGTGGTATATGAATGTAATGGAACACTATTGGGCTATAAGAAATGATGAGCAGACAGACTTCAGAAAAACCTTGAAAGACTTACATGAACTGATGCTGAGTGAAGTGAGCCGAATCAGGAGAATATTGTACACAGTAACAGCAACATTGTGTGATGGCCAACTTTGATAGACTTAGCTCTTCTCAACAATACAATGATCTAAGACAATTCCAAAAGACTCATGATGGAAAATGCTATCCACAACCATAGAGAGAACTATGGAGTCTGAATCCAGATTGAAGCATACTATTTTCACTTCTCTTTTTTTCTTCTGTTTTTTTTTCTTTCTCATGGTTTTCCCCTTTTGTTTTGATTCTTCTTTCACAACATGACTAATGTAGAAATATGTTTAAAATAATTGTACATGTATTTCCTATATAAGATTTCATGCATCTTGCACAAAGGAGGGAAGAGGGAAGGGAAAAAATTTGGAACTCAAAATCCTATAAAAGTAAATGTTGAAAATTAAAAATAAAAACATAATTTTTAAAAGGTATTCGTGATATATAGGCATGAAGTATTTGTGTAGTCTAAAAAACTTTTACTTCTCCTTCCCTTGCTCCTGAACCATATTTCCCAACATATTTTTCCCCATCATTACCTACGCATATTTTTCATTGAAATTACTGAGTAGTAAATTATATGTTGATTTAATTTGGAGGTGGCTCATCAAATATTTTTTAGAATTTCTCTACTTTACTCAAACTGACTTTCTCTCTATTCTTCACATGGTTCTCCATCTCCCATGTCTTTGGCTCTGTATTGGCTGTCTTACATGCCTGGAGTTCACTCCCTCCTTACCTCTGCCTCATAGAGTCCCTTTTTTCCCCTTTTAAACAAACACCATTTAAGTACCATTTTCCTCATAAAGTCTGATCCTTGCAGCTTCTAGTACCTTCCTTCCAAACTATGGTGGTACTTGTCACCCCCCCCCCCATTAGAATCCCTGAGAGCAAGGATCATTTCATCCTTTGTGTTTGCATCCCTAATGCCTATCACAGTGTCTGGCACATAGTAGGCATTTACCAAATGCTCGTTGATTGATTAAAGGAGCTGCTGATGCATATGCTTTAATTATTTTTCGTGTAATTGTGGGTTCGAGGCCCATATTTGTATCGCCCCCATCCTCACTCCTCAGTTAAAGAGGATAGAAAAAATAAGAAGAGACAAAGAAGACAGGGAAGAGAAATGAAACAAGAAAGGATAAACTAAGACAGAAACAAAAAATAAAGAAGGGATTGCAGAGAGGAGGATAGAAGGCAGAATCTCCCCTGCTGCCTTTGGCTATCATCTTCAGTGCTTCTTAAACTATTGACCATATCAGGTCAAGATCCACAGTTTAAGAAGAACTGAAGGGATTGTAAGTGGCAAATGTAGCCCTGATTAGATGAAGTGATGGGGCATGCAAAGGGACAGATCTAATCATATATGGTTCCACAGCAAGTGACCTTGGATGAGCTTTTAAAAAACTAATTCTCAAGGTAAAAGAGAACTTACTTAAAGATGAAGAAGCAAAAGGAACAAGCTCAGCAAAACTTCTCTAAAAGACAGAGATAAAAATCTGAGCTAGTTACAATGCTTCAACACAGATAGTGGATGGCATAGTGGATAGAGCATGAGGCCTAGAGTCTGGAGGACTTGAGTTCAAATCCATCCTCAGATACTTACTAGCTGTAGAACTTTGGGCAAGTCATTTAACATGAGTTTACCTCAGTTTCCTCATCTGTAAAATGGGGATAATAATAGCAACTACCTCCCAGGGTTGTTGTGAGGATCAAATAAGATATTTGTAGATAGCATAGTGCCTGGCACATAGTAGGCACTATAGAAAAGTTTATTCCTTTCTCCCCATCTCTCAATGACTACAGATGCAGAAGTGTGGGTTGATAGCAATAGACAGAGTTGATAGTAAATTACAGTCAGGAGGCAGAGTTGATCACACTTCCAGGTGGCAGAGATTGTAGTTGTTCTTTATTCTTTGTCCTTTGCTCTCCAAGAGGACCATGACATCAGAGAGGTGATGCTATGACATGCAAATGAATTGGATTTAAGTGAGGGAGGGCTGTGCAAAGTCACCAGCCTCACTTTGTCCTCTGGAGTAATCTGGGACCAGTGGCAAGATATAGGTCGGACAACTAGTGATGGCCCTAGATGCAATGGAGGATCTGGGCCTTTTTAAGCGAAGGTCTTTAGCAGGTCTGAGGCAACATCGATTCAGCAAAGATAGAACCTTTGCAAAGGAAGGCTGATTATACAAGAAGCTTCCTAGAGAGCTAGTCCACACAGGCTCAAGGCAGCTCTCTCTCCAGTAGCCAAGAAGGTACAGATTAGAAGGAAGAGTTGGCCCTAAGGCATCCCAGCCATCCTCCCTGTCACTTCAGAGGGAAAGATTTCTTCTACCTCTCCACCTTGCCCCACTCCAACACACACACACACACACACACACACACACACACACACACACACACACACACACCCCTCATGGAGACTTGTTCCTTTTTCCCAAAGGCACAAAACTCTTGGGAGAGGAGGGAGAAAAATGTTTCACTACTTTCAGAACTTAAGAAAGATTCTATGGCATGGATTTTTCCTCTTCTATTTTGTCAGTAAGGTCCAATTAAATGCCTTATATGTTTTCAGGTGATTTTCCTGACCCATAAAAAGCAAACATTTAGTGAAAATATGTTTACTAGAAATGTATATGTAGAGCCTATATAAGACTGCATGCCATTTTGGGGAGGGGGAGAAAATTTAAAACTTATGAAAGTGAATGTTGACAACTAAAAATAAATAAATTTTAAAAAGAATTTTAAAAAAGAAAAAAATGGTATCTGTGAAGCACAATAAAGCAAAGTACAATAAAAAAAAGAATTTTGATTTTTAAAAAAAGCATTTAAATTGGCGAGGGACCTTGACTAAAAATATGCTCCCTTCCCCACTATTTTAACTAAGTAGAATGGGGGGACCCCAGGATGCAGTTAGAAATAGTCCTGTTATACTAAGACCAACAGTTAAAGTAATGTTTGTAACTGGTATACAAACTGTGTGGTTCTTGACGTCTCTTTCTACCACTCCTACAGTGATAGAATGGAGAAGCTGAAACAATCTCACGGGACTATGGGGGTTGGGGAGTCCTTATGATTTTGTTTTTTTTTCCATTTTACAGTTGACAATACAAAACTGAATCTTCTTTTGGTCTACCCCCTAGTTCTGAGCTTAACTTAACTACTGATTCTAAAAGAGCTGACATAGTCTGTCATTGGTTTAGTGCTTGAAGCCTTTCTTCTAATTAGGTATAATTTATAGGAATTTATATTCTACTGTCATTATCTTCAATAAACCAGGTTCACCTCCTCAACCAAATGTAAGCTCTTTTATGGCAAAGACAGTGTAATATTTATAACCCCATCACCTAGTTCAGGGTTTTACACAAAATAGGTACTAAAAAAAGGACATTGATTACTTAATATAAATTAATATCATTAAATCACTGCATTCAGTTTTATTGTTGAATTCTGGTTGCTTTCTCTCATGTGGAGGAACCAAATATATGTGAATTTTTCTGCTGGGTCAACAATGGGACCAAAATATGAATGAACCACCATCCAGTACTAATTTTGCCTCCCAATTTTTACATCCTCATTAGAGGTCATTTCAAGAGATCAGACTAAATTTTTGCTAATTCACCTTCCAAGAATATGCTTGATATCTTGGGATTACAAATCTATGTCTTATTAGTATTCCGCATGAAAAAATGTGAAATGAATTCTGTGCACTGGAATTCAATGGAATTCAATTGGAATTCAATAAGAATTCAATTCTCTTTCTTTGCTTTAAAAATGCCTAAGTGCCAAGTGAACCTGTGATTTAAAAAACAACAACAACTATTTCTGTCAGCAATTTTTATCACCTGCCATCTGGTTATGGCTCTAGTTAAAACAGGCATACGTCACTGTCACCTTTCCATTCTATTCTAGCTCATTTATATGAAGAGAGAATTAAAATACTCTTAATCCCACCAAATTCCTACTCCCCTACCCCCTTAACTTTTAAGATCTCTGTGGACCCCAATAAAGATGGTTTCTCAAAATTAAACAAGAAGTAGTAGCAGAATACACGATGGACTTCGATACAGAATGACTTGAGTTTGACTCTCACCTCTGTCACTATCAACTGTATGACCATGGATAACCCATAGGACCCGTTATGCCTCAACTTCCTCATCTACAAAGAGAGATAATAAATATTAAACTTTTATTATCTCATGGAGTACTTTTGAAGATAATAGAGTCAAGTCTTGTCTTTAAGATATAACCCCTGGTTAACCTCTCAACTGCAATCTCTCAGTGCCCCCAAGGCAATTCTCTAAGGTTGTAATTTGCATATCAGTTGTTTATAAGCTTTGGTAAAGGAAGTTAATACACAGGAAGTTAATACACAAGTTAATACCTAAAAAAAAAAATAATATCAGGTTCCAATCTTCCCCAAACTTTTCAAATGCAATTTGACGACAAAATAATGAACCATCTGGTTTTAAATGTTTTTCCTAAGTGTTTCTGGATGAAGGCAACAGAAATGTAATAACACCCTCCCCCCCCCAAAAAAAAATTAATCAGGTCCTTCATATCACGGACAATTTGACACAGGGATCATACATACATTGAAAACTACTTTTAAAAAAATAAGTCAATAGAAAAATAATGACAAATAAGTCAGTAAAAACTAATTCTTCTGTTCTTTCTATCTATTTTAGCATATGGAAAATACAGCTAGTGATTTACTTTTAATCATTCTACATAATTTCAACATATTTAAGAGTGAAAGGGTGCTCAGAATTCTGGCATATTACATAAATACCTTATCAAACATCTATGTTAAATGAAATGCTAAACAGATAGGAATCTATGAATCCCTCTGTAATAAAGTGACTCAGTGGATAAAGGCCAGCCCTACAGTGGGGAAGTCATCTTCCTGAGTTCAAACCTGAATTCAGAGTCTTACTGTGTGACTCTGAGCAAATCACTTAACCCTGTTTGCCTCAGTTTCCTCATCTGTAAATTGATCTAGAGAAGGAAATGGCAAACCACTCCAGTATCTTTGCCTAGAAAACACCAAATGACATCCCAAAGTTGGTCACGACTGAAACAACTGTAATAAAGAATTTTCCACAAAGAACTTATTCTGTCCATATCAACAAAAGCAGTTTTGATGGACTATCAAACAGGACACCAAAAGAGCCTCATCATATAGAACTGGAAGATCTGATGGTATTCACTAAAAATAGGATTGTATCTCAATTTTTAAAAGAGTCTCTTTTTAAATTAGAATTCTGTATTGAAAAAGTAGAGCATGCTATGCATATATAAGTGACAGTAAGGAAGCCTCAGATTAAATTGAGGTCTTAGTACTGAGAGACTCAAGGGAACAAGTTGGACTACCTGGAAGTAAAGTTGCAAGGAGATATTTACAGGAACAATCACTTACCTGGTTCTAACGATATAGTGGAAGTCTTGTACAATGGAAAAAAGCTGACATAGGAATGAGAAAGTATCCTGAGTTCTAATCCTTCCCTGATGACAAGACCCTTAATTTCCCTTTGTCTCTGGTTTCACATCTATAAATGAGATAGATAGCCTCTGATGTCCCTTCTTTCCCTCTTTATTCTGTCACTCTTCTCTATCTCTGAGATGATCTCCAATTTATTCTATGTACATTTCATTTGTATATAATTTTGTTTTGGTTTGATTTAGTTTTTTTGTAAATTGTCCCCCCTTCCCCTCATTAGACTGTGAGATCCTTGAGTAGGGCCTGGTTTTTTGTTTGTTTGTTTGGAGGAGGCAGGAAGGTGGCTTTTCTTCTTATCTCTAGCATTTAGCACAGTGCCTGACAAATAGTAAGGCCTTGATAAATGTTTGTTGATTTGATATTCTGTCTATCACTGTTTCTCTAGCTCTCTATATCTGTCTCTGTTTATCATATATACAAGATATATGTAACACTGACCACCCTGGCCCCTACTGGCTAAAAGCTAAATGTGTTATGTTTCTCCCCCCTTCAGAATATTCCCATACTCTGAAAGGGATTTGGGGTATCTAGACTCTCTGCACTTAGAACCCATCACTGATATTCTCTCTGTTATAAGGAGTGGTTCCCTGTTCCCCAGTTCCATTTAGCCACTAACAGTCATATTAGCTTTTCAAGGGAATATTTTACTCTAAAGACAATCACAAGTATACAAATTTACCGCTCCAACATGGTAGGCATAGTCTCCTCTTCCATACCATTTCAGTCTCCATGGAGAGAAAGTGAATCGGCTCATAGCTTAGCTCAGTTCCCATAGAGCTTATATAAGTGGGAGATGCTAAACTATACATAAGGATCCCTATGGGCTACATATTGATTTAGTTTTAACATGTAATATTATCTATGTTTTATTTTAATTCTGTTTGGTTTGTTAAATACTTCCCATTTATATTTTAATCTGGTTTGGGCCATATTCAGAAATGTGGGCCCTCCTAGAGATGAAGAAAGATAGCAGAGTAAAGGCAAAGACTCTCCTGAGCTCTCCCCAAAACTCTACAAATACCTTTAAATAATGATTCTAAACAAATTCTAGAGAGCAGAACCCACAAAAAGACAGATTGAAACAAATTCCCAGCCCAAGACAACTTGGAAGGTCAGCAGGAAAGGTCTGTTGCACCAGTGTGAGAGAAGAGTATAATCCAGCACAGGCTATGCCAGTGTACAATAGGCCACCAAACCAGAGGCAGACCTTCAGAGCCACTGAATCAGCAGTGGCAGCAGCTCCTTCCAGAGCTCTCAGCACACAGACAGTAAGGGGGTCGAACAACTGATCAGAAAGAGATTACAGGGGTCCCTTTGCTAGCACTGAGGTACAGCTCTGTTGCTTTGCCCAAACTCTGATGCAGGTCCAGTGCTGGGTGACAGTCTCACAGGGTGAGGAGGAAAACTAGCATGTGAGAGCTTGCAGTCACAGTGAAATGGGGACCCTCCTCACAATTGCAGGGCAGAAAAGAGTGTTTGTGGTCACTCATAGGCCAGAGCACAGGCCAAGAGAGTAGCAAGCACCACTCCTTAGATCATAGCACAATGGAAGAACTGAAAACTTACAGGTCCCTAGAAGTATTTCTGAAAACAGTGGCACAAAGCCTCTGAAGCTTGGGACAATTCGCCCTCAAACCTGGAAGTACAGCCCTACTTTAACAATGTGTCAAAAGTCAAGTAATAGCCTAGGAAAATGAGCAAACAGCAGAAAAAGATTTTGATCATAGAAAGTTTCTTTGGTGACAAGGAAGATCAAAATACACAGTCAGAAGAAGAAAACAAAGTCAAAGCTCCTACATCCAAAGCCTTCAAATATATCATTGGTCAAATGGAAAAAGAGGAACAAAAATTCACTAAAGAAAAAAATTCCTTGAAAAGTAGAATTGTCCAAATGGAAAAGAAAGTGCAAAAGCTTACTGAAGAAAATACTTCCTTCAGAATTAGAATGGAGCAAATGGAAGCTAATGACTTTATGAGAAATCAAGAAACAATAAAACAAAACAAAAAACAGAAAAATAGAAGACAAGGTGAAATATCTCATTGGAAAAACAACTGACCTGGAAAACAGATCCAGGAGAGATCTTTTTAAAATGATTGTACTACCTAAAAGCTATGGGCAAAGAATAACCTAGACATAATCTTTTGAGAAATTATCAAGGAAAATTGATCGGATATTCTAGAACCATAGAGTAAAATAGAAATTGAAAGAATCCACTGATCACCTCCTGAAAGATATCCTAAAAGGAAAACTCCCAGAAATATTATAGCCAAACTCCAGATCTCCCAAGTTAAGGAGAAAATACTGCAAGCAGCCAGAAAGAAACAATTCAAGTGTCATCGAACCACTATCAGGATAACAGAAGATTTAGCATCTTCTACATTAAAGGATTGGAGGGCTTGGAATATGATATACCAGAGGGTAAATGAGCTAGGATTACAACCTACCCAGCAAAACTGAGTATAAATTTTCAGGGGAGAAATGGACATTCAATGAAATAGAGGACTTTCAATCATTCTTGATGAAAAGACCAGAGACTTATAGAGAATTCGACTTTCAAATATAAGACTCAAGAGAAACATAAAAAGAAAAACAGGAAAGGGAAATTATAAGCGACTTCATAAGGTTAAATTGTTTACATTCCAACATGGAAAAATGATATTTGTAACTCCTCAAAATCTTTTCATTATTAGGGTGGTTAGAAAGAGTATTTATAGTATATATAGACAAAGGGCACAAATGTGAGATGATGTTTAAAAATATAAAATTAGGGAGTGAGAGAGGAATGTACTGAGAGAAATGGAAAGAGAGAGGTTAGAATGGGGTAAATTATCTCACACACAAGAAACAAGAAAGAGGTTTTACAGTGGAGGGGAAGAGTGGGAAGGTGAGGGGGAGTAAGTGAGCATTATTCTCATCAGAATTAGATCAAAGAGGGAATAATATACACACTCAATTGGATATAGAAATCTATCTTACCCTACAGGAAAATAGGAGGGGAAAGTGATAACAGAAGGGGGAGGGAGTGATAGAAGAAAGGGTAGACTGAGAGAGGGGGTAGTCAGAAACAAACACTTTTGAGAAGGGACAGGGTGAAAGGAGAGAGAGAGAGAACAGAATAAATGGGTGGGGGAAATAGGATGGAGGAGAAAACACTTAGCAATAGCAACTGTGAAAAAAAAATTTTGAAGCAAGTTTCTCTGATAGAGGCCTTATTTCTCAAACATACAGACAAATGAGTCGAATTTATAAAAATGAAAGCCATTACCCACTTAATAAATGATCAAAAGACATGAACAATTTTCAAATGAAGTAATCAAAGCTCTTTGGCCATATAAAAAAAATCTCCAAATCACTACTGATTGAAGAAATACAAATTAAAACAATTCTGAGATACTACCTCATACCTATAAGATTGGCTGATCAGACAGAAAAGGAAAATGACTAATGAGGGGAAATGAGACATTAACACATTGTTGGTGGAGTTGTGAAATGATTCAACCACTCTGTAGAGCAATTTGAACCTATGCCCAAAGGGCTATAAAACCATGATTTGGTCTAGCAATACCACTACTAGGTTTGTATCCCAAATGAGATTTTTAAAAAAAAAAAGGAAAAGGACCTTTATGTACAAAAATATTTAAAACAACTCTTTTCCAGTGGCAAAGAGTTGGAAATTAAGGGGAAGACCCTCAATGGCTAAACAAATTGCGATATATGATTATGATAGAACACTACTGTATTATAAGAAACGATGAGCAGGACACTCTCAGAAAAACCTAGAAAGACTTACATGAGCTGTTGAAAAGTGAAATGTACTGTGTACAAAGTAACAATTTTATAAGATGATCAGCTGAGAATGACAATGTTATCAGCAACACAAAGATCCAAGACAACTCCAAAGGACTTATGATGAAGTTAGGTTAGCTGGCTTCAGCATCCAAAATTCTCACATCATCATGACTTGAACATCCAGTGCAGTGCCCACACCTGAAATTGTGAAAGACAAACAACACAAAATAGCAATAAACACCTCCAGGACAATTTATTAGAGTCCAGGTTAAAGAGAGGGATCAGGAGAAGGAAATCCTTCCCTCTCATCATTTTAGTTCATGATATTGGCACTATGGGGAAACAGTCATTTTCACCCTCTGCATGCAGCAAAATAGAGATTATAAAAAGAGAGCTCACAAGCTAGAAAGTGAGTGATTTTCTCAATCTCACCACTTTTAAAGGCATAGTCTTTTCAGATTCATTCCATTTATGCAGCCTATCAAAGGAGTCTAGCACCCAACCCATGTGATAGGGGATGCAGAGCACTTCCATTTTATGTAACCTGGGCATTCTCCAAAGCCTCCTCAGTGCCTTTCTAACATAGAGATTTATGTTAAGAAATCTGGCCACTCCCAGACAAGCCTGGATGTATATATGCATGCATGCATATACATATATACATATACATATCTACATATACATACACATACACACGCACACATGCGCATGCACACACACACACACACACACACACACACACATATATATATTTATGCATCTCATGCCCTTTGTTCCCCATATTGAAGCACCAGCCTCTCAGGTCATACCCTTTTAGGGAAAAACTGGAATTGACATTCACAGCATCTAGACATATGCTGGAGGCTATAGTTAAATTTTCAGGGCGAGCATTTACATCTGAGAAATCTGCAATCACTTCAAATCAGGCCTTGATTTTTTTTTGTTTTGTTGATTGTCTAGACTTAAGAAAGTGTTAACAATAATAAAATAATTAATAATAATAAATTAAATTTAAAAGTGTGTGCTCATAATTTTTTTTCCCTTAAAGAAGCCAAGTGTTAAACATTTACCAGCACACCTCTGTATTGTTCAACAGGAACTCAGCAGAAGATTCAAGGGAATGAAGTCATCACAGGTCTCACAAGCTAATAAATTAATAAATAATAATATTAATAGGCATTTATATTATACTTTTAGGTTTGCAAAATGCTGAAAAACATATATTGTTTCTTTTGAGCCTAATTACACTCCTGAAAATATCCCACTCCTCAATAATTAATTGTGAATTTAGGAGTCAAGTTGTTATACAAAGGCGGGACTTTAAATATTTTATGTGTTGCTTGGAAAGGCAGATGGGGATTTAGTTTATCATGCTAGTATCTATTTTACTACTACCCAGACTTACATTTTGAAAAACCAGGAAAAGGGGAGGGCGGGAAGGAAGGTAAATCACAGGGGATTGCCCAAGAGTCCTGGAGCCAAGAAATCCAGTGTTCGGTAATCTAGAACACATGAGGCCAGCCTGTGAAAAATTCTGAAGTGATGTGTGAAAGAAGAAATTGTAACTTAATGAGACAGGACACATGAGGAATTGCAGTTAAAATGAGAAGTAGCTAAGGAGACTTCTTGTAAAATCAATGATAAAACGTTTTTTGGACTAAGTGAGTCTCAACATATGCCAAAAGTAAAGAGATGGAAGACCTTGGGCTTGAATCTGAAGATCACATTGAAATAGTAGAAGACAATGCTATTACTACTAACAATAATAATAGTTAACAATTATCTGGCACTTTAATATTTACAAAACCCAAGCCTTCTTTCAGTCAGAGACAAGGTTTATTAAAAACACCAGTTGGGGTGGGCAAGATTTTAAGAATCCATGCTGTTGGCCAGATTTTAAGAATCTGAGAGATCACAGGGAGACAAGATGAACTCTTATACACAATGGTCAAGGAGAGGGTCTAGATGGAATCAAGGGTGGGAAGTAGCTGGGGTAATCCAGAGGTAACAGACAATGAAGGGCTGGGCTAGGTTGGAGATAAGAGAATTGGAGATTTGGGCATGGGGCCACAATGAAAGGCCAGTTGAAAGAATTACTGGGATGGATTGCCTCAGGTGATTTGGACATGTGGTAAAGTTCAAGGAAAGTTTGGATGGGAAGAGTTTCCAAGTCCCATACCCCATCACATCTATGCTCAAAGTCTCAAAATGCAGGCTAATCTTTGTCCCAGAAGATTGAGTGTGCTATCTCTACTCTCCAGATTATCTGCAAAAATATACTGTTCCATTTTTAAAAATAGGAGAAAGATTTCAATGAGAAGACAAAGAAGAAAAATGATACAAGCTGTATGGTAAGTGTAAAATACCTTGGATTTGAAGTCTGACGACTTGACTTCAACCTCACCTCTGACACTGACTACTTGTGTGACCTGGACCATATTACTTACCTTCTCTGGGCCTCAGTTTCTCCATTTGAAAAATCAGGTGGTTGGACTAGACAATTTCCAACATCACTTCTCACCCTACATCTATGATCCTGCCATCTAAAAGGCAGAAGGCATATTGACCTATACCAGGATGTTGATGTCACACAGAACAGAAAGGAAACTAATATCACTGAATCCTTGGAGCTAAGAAGTACACGTAAGACTATTTCTGAAGACAAGGGAACTATAACTTCTGGAAAGGGAAAAACTGCTTGTCTTCCAAGAAAAATAACGTGGTTCTACAGGTACCATCAGGTATCATCCAATAACTGTCAGAAGAAAAAGAAAGGAGTATTGGGGATTTGGGACTCCCTGCTGAGGAGTGCTGAGATCTGTCAAGCTGATCAGAACAAATAAGATCTGCACTCACACAGCATACATACAGTACAGAAGAAAGAACTTCCCAAAGCTTGTCAAAAGCATGATTAGTACCAATTTTTAAGTAATCCCAAAGAATTATTGGACCTCACCATCTGTCTGCCACTATAATCTCTGGAGTTGTGGACCTTTAGTATGGCCTTTCCATCTGCCCTGCAAATAGGGCCTGTGGGTGCTTTGTTCCCTATTAGAATTTTAGTTCCTTGGGAGCAATGACTGTCTCCCACTTTAAATATATAATCTTAACACTTAGCACAGGGCTTAGCACACAATGAAAGCTTAATAAATGCATTTTTCACATGTTCATTCATTCATAAGATTCTTTGACTCTGAGGATTCTGTTTTGTTTTAATTTTTTTTCTTTTTGGCCAGAAATAAGAACCTGATTTTTCAAATATCTAAGGAAGAAGGACAATTGTTCATCACAGGAGAGAGAGAAAGTAGAATGGAGTCAATGTGTAAAATAGAAAGATAATTGGATTCAAAGACCTGGTCATGAGTAAATTATGATTTTCCCAAAATATCACAGAGGTAACAATCTGTGCCTCATCTTCGCATCCAGATGAGGGGTTAAAGAAGTATTTCCTAAGGGGGCCACAATAACTACCACACTGTCATTCTCATCCTGCCTGATGAAGGTGCTGTTGGCATTTCCTCTGTAATTAAAAAATAGATCAGAAGAAATAGTAATTACTAGGAAGTCACCTTGTCAGAGTAAAGTGATACAATACTTTCCATTTTAAATTGTGGTATTTTCTCCAACTGTGTTTAGCCTAATTCCTATAAAACTTGTTTAGTAAAGTATTCAATATCTAGTTTCTGTTAAATCAAGGATAATCAAAGGAATTCTAATTTTGCTGAACTCCTAATGGAGTTGAACATGTGTTCTGACCCCTTGGGAGCTGCCCCAGCACAGAGCAGCAAGGCTAAAATCAGAGGAGAGCATGCAATATCCTGCTGGCAGGGCAGATGGGGTGGATGGTTGCCCAGGACATTTCTCTTGCTATTAATGATTTAGAGAAATGTTTCATATGGTTCATATGACAATTCTTCTTTAGAGAAGTTTGTTCCTATCTTTTTGGTCACTTATCCACTAAAGAATAACTTTTTGTCTTTTATATCCAGATGAAGTCTTTGAGAACATTGGATATATTCTCTGCATAGGATTTTTGAAAAGATATAGAGAGAAATTACGCAGAAAATGAAGACAGATTTAAACTATACTGGTGAAGGAAATATTCTCATAATTACTTAAGAACTTGCAATACATAGCCTTTTGATTGTGCAGGATGACTGGGAGAATACCCTGACTGACCTAGTTTGTAGACCTGGGCAGGCCTGGTTTTCCTGCAATCACAACCTGCTTTGTGCCTCAGATGCAGACAGCTAAGAATTGAATTGAACTGAAAAATGAATGAACATATTCATTCTTCAATTCTTTTTTTTTTTTGGACGTGCATGTACCACCAGAGGATTTGTATGTTGTCAGTCAGCCATGTAGTTAAGATTTAAGGCTTATGAGACACTATGCTTCTGCTACTTGAGATCTAAAATCAGACTAACTCAACAAGCAGGTCATCTATGACTTTATCAAATCAATGATAATTTTATTAAAAATAAGATCCCTAAGGTATTTCACTAGGGTGGAGGTAACATTAAAACAGTAATAACTATGCTTTGGATTTGCTATTTAACCAATTCTGAATTCACCTAATAATTAACTATCCTTTGGGCCATGTCTCTTCATCTAATCCATAAGAATAGCAGGAGATACTTTGTCAGAAGTTGTGATAAAACTTAGATGAGCTATTAAGAATTCTTATGATCCATCAAGCTACTAACCCCATCAAAAATGGAAGTAAAGTTATTCTGGGATGACCTTGTCTTGGTTAAGTCTTGTTTACTCTTTGTAGTGACTACTTCCTTTTCCAGGTGTTCATTGATCTTCCTAATTCCCACTCATCATGTTAAAGATTTTTGTTAGAAATTCAAGTCAAGCTTTCTTCTGGGCTCTGAGGACCAATGCCTTTCTGGTGTTCAGCATTTCTCTGTATCATGAGAAGCCAAAATCCCTGATACTGCCACCATTCTCAAGGGGCTGGGATGTTGTTGGTTGTTAGTTTTATTTTTGTTTCCCACTTCTATCTGAAGGCATTTCTTTTGTCTTCAATACTCACAGATCCAACAGACTCTGTTTGCCCAGCAGCAGTTTTCAACCTGTGGGTCGTGACCCTTGAACGACCCTTTCACAAGGGTAACCTAAGATCATTGGAAAACACATATTTCTGATGGTCTTAGCAACCGAGACATCACTCCTCTATCCGTCCCTAGGCGGGTCTGCCCACATGCAGATATGCCCACATACAAGTATTAAAGGAGCATTAGGAAGGTTGAGAACCTTGGCCTATGGCATCTCTGGGTAACTTTAATGGATCTTCAGGCCATGTGACCAACTGGGCACTCCTATCTCAGGAAGAATTGCTGAAGACCACAAAAAAATTGAACAGAAAAGAAAGAAGCACCATATGCTTAGGAACACATCGAGGCAAGGTAAGAACAATAGTTAACCTTTATGTAGAGCTTATGAAGTTCCAAGCACCGTACCAAATGCTCTATAATTATTATTTCATTTGATCCTTACAACAACCTTGGGAGGTCGGTGCTATCATTATCCCCATTTTACAGACGAGGAAAGTGAGGCAAACAGAGGTTAAGTGATTTGCCCAGGATCACACAGCTAGTAAGTGTCTGAGGTCACATTTGAACTCAGTTTTTCCTGACTCAGACTCAGCACTCTTATCCACTGTGCCACCCAGCTGCCTCTTAGAGTGCAAACGTGCAGAGCTTCCCTCTCCCCTCTGGCGGGTCACAGCAGTCCTCCTCATTAAAAAGTTACCGGAGAGAGAGAGGTAAGTCTACTCAGATCTTTGTATCTAGAACCTAGTTCTGGCTGTTTCTCCTATCTCTGGAACTTTTGCCTTCCTTGGGCTATGAAACCAATTAGAAGGCTTTTAATTATCACACTGTATTAACCCCTTAGTCACTGATGGCCAGAAATCGTCTCCACAAAGATACATGTGTTCAGTTGGAGCCAGGAAAGGAATAATCTGCACATGTTCTGTGCAGCTCACAAGTAAAGACAAGTGTGCTCTGAGGACTAAGTCTTCATTGGCCAGTCCCCTCCACTGCAGTAGAAAAATAGCATACTCTCTATGGCAGTGGTTCTCAACCTTCCCAATGCCACGACCCTTTAATACTTGTATGTGGGCGTATCTGCATGTGGGCGGACCCGCCTGGAGACGGAGAGAGGAGCCATGTCTCAGTTACTAAGACCATCGGAAATATGTGTTTTCCGATGGTCTTAGGCAACCCCTGTGACCCCTGTGAAAGAGTCATTTGATTCCCAAAGGGGTCACGACCCACAGGTTGAGAACCACTGCTCTATGGTATCTAATTTCATGTGTATGTGTGTGGGTGTGTATATAATGTGTTTATATATGTATATGCACAAACATATATATACACATACATAAGGTATATATATGTATGTATATATACATATATATGTATATATACATACACACAATTCTTTTCCCTTATATTCAGTTTAAAACTCTTTTGATTAAATTTTCCAAGTCACTAGTGAAATATACTCTTACCAGTCCTTTGTAAGGTGCTTTCCATCCCTATCCAGGAACCTATCATTCCTATATTTTAAGCCGAGTTTTAGAAATCCAAATTCTTCTACAAATGGCACAATGGCTGCAAATTTGCACCAACTCTACTGTAAAGATAACTATTGGTAATATGTAACAGCCTACTTATGCTCATCATGTATCTTCCATTGCTCTTTGGGCCACTTCCAACTGTGATTCTTCTGATATTATACTATGCTTTCATTCACAGATTCTATTATGAGCAGGAAAATGACTTGCAATTATTGTAGATATAAACATTGAATCCCACATAACACTCTGCTTCCCACCTCTTAAAGGTGGACCTCCTGCTATGCAACCTTTCAATAGTCATTTGCCTAACATTTTTTTTTTGCTTAACATACTCTCTTGCTCATTAGAAACTCTCAGTTCAATTATTCCCTCAAACAAATCTTCCTGGATGAAAATGGTACTCTAGCAAAAATGTATATCAGAAATGAAAATAGCTTTCGGGGGCTTTTGCCTTTGACCCAGAGGTTCTATAAAGTTCAATCATCTTCTTTTTGGTTACTCACAATAGCCATAAAAGCACACAAAACTAGGCCCCTGATAGCAGCCTTTTCTATATTTGTATGTCTGATACTGCTCTGATGCTTCTGATAACTTAAAATTTATAAGAACTTATGATATAATATAACTATAATAGTTAAATAGACTATTTATAATAGCCTAATCAATCTTTTATTTTTTTTGCTTTTTGGAGGGCAATTGGGGTTAAATGACTTGCCCAAAGTCACACAGCTAGTAAGTGTGTCAAGTGTCTGAGGCTGCATTTGAACTCAGGTCCTCATGACTCCAGGGCCAGTGCTCTACTCATTGTACCACCTAGCCACCCCTACTAATCAATCTTTCTAGAGAATCATTCTCGTGTCAGTTGTATCCATTGTGCCCAGTTAGTTTAGCTGAACTTTCTATCCACTTGGCAGTGCTGACCATGCCCTTTTCCTAGCTACTGTCTCCTCTCTGAGTTCTCACGACACTAACCTCTCCTGACTCTCCTTCTGTCTATCTCACCTCTCATTTTTGGTCTCCTTTGCTGATCCATCATCCATGTACCATGCCCACTGTGAGGGTATTCCTCTAGGTTCTACTCTACCCCCTCTCTCTCTGTCTCTCTCTGTCTCTCGGTCTCTCTGTCTCTCTGTCTGTCTGTCTCTCTCTCTCTCCTTCTGTCTCAGTGATCTCATTAGCTCACATGAGTTCCTCTGTCATCTCTATGGAAAGGATGCCAAAATCTAGATATCTAGCCTTTATCTTCCCTGTAAGTATGAAGAAATGAATTAATTGTCTGATGGACATCTTCAAATGGATATTCTGTAGGCATCTCAAACTCACTCTGTTATGAAGACTTTACCATTCTCCATCTCATATCAACCTCCTTCCCTAACCTCCTGTTTTCTGTTAAGGGCATGACTAACTTCATCCATGATTCTTCCTTTTCTCATCAACTCCATCTAATTGGTTACAAAGTTTGTGGATTCTATCTTCCTGACATATTTCACCTCCTTCCCCATGTTCCAATCACACAATTACCACAGTAGTTCCAGCCTTCTTTACCTTTCACCTAGACAATTGCAATCCCCTTCTACCTGATTTCCCAGGCACTAGTCTATCCCCTTTCTAATCAATCATCTACATAGAAATACCAAACTCCCTGCTTAGGGAGACTATTATCACCATTGTCTCTAGGACAGCGGTTCTCAACCTGTGGGTCACGACCCCTTTGGGGGTTGCCTAAGACCATCGGAAAACATATTTCCAATGGTCTTAGGAACCAAGACACCGCTCCTCTATCCATCTCCAGGCAGGTACACCCACATACGAGTACTAAAGGGTCATGGCATTAGGAAGATTGAGAACCACTGCTCTAGGAGAAAGTACAAACATCTCTGGCATGTAAAGCCCTTTAGAATCTGACCTCAACCTATTTTTCCAGACTAGTTCAACATTACTCCTCTTTATGCATTGTACATTCTGGCCAAACTGGCCTAGTTAATGTTCCTTCCCCTACTCCCATGATGGCACAGGCCATCCTCCATGCTTGGAATGTGGGACTTCCTCATCTCCATCTTTTGGAATCCTTAGATCCCCTTAATCCTCAACTCAAATGCTAACAGCTAAATTAGACTTTTCCATATCTCTAGATATTATCAGTCCCCTCACCCTGAATTACTTTATATTTATTTTCTACATATATTCTATCTACATATCTGTGTGTATAACATAAGTTGCTTGAGAACAGGGACCATTTCTATTTTGTCTCTATATACAAAGTGCCCAACATAGTGACTGGCAAGTAGGAGGATCTTAATAAATGTTGAATATTGAATTGAATTAAATCTGTTGGTTAGAGGTAGTATATCATGGTGAACAGAGAACTGGCCCTCAGAGACAGGAAAGTCTGAGTTCATGACCTATCTTTAACCTAGCTATGCTATTCTGCCCTGGCCAAATTATGTAACCTCTTAATGCCCTCAGCAACTCTCTAAAACTCTACATCACTGAGTAAATATTGACTTGAATTAATAAAAAAAAGTTTCTTAGTCTCAGAATTTCTATACCAGTGAAATCACAAATCCAGTCTTTGTTCCTCTTCCTATCCTTAAATCAGTCAATGCTGATGTAGCTTTTTTTTAAAATCAATTTATGCTAGTAATTAGGCAAACTCTTTGACATAGTGGGTGGTTCAATGCATACTAGGAACAGAGGAGACAGAATCTACATTGGGAGGTAAAGGTAAATCAAAAAGACAGACATCTGTGTGGTACTCCAGTGTGCAAGAATTAAGACAAGAAAGAATACCAATTGATCAGCGTTTCAAGATCAGAAAGGCCATATTATACCGGGAGACCAAAATGCCATGAAGTTGAATTTTTCTAACTCAACCTGATTCCCCAAATCACTGGGTCTCTAATTTTTATGACTATGTTCCTCATCACTGCCCAGTGCTAGCATGTCATCTAGGTCATGGACAAGATCTGCTAAGCTCCCTCTTGACTCATAGCCATTTGGTTATTGAGTCAAATAGAAAGGGAACTACTATGATAAGAAATTATTTTGAATTCAAGGGAATTTGTAGCCCTCTTCATATCACACCACTCCCCAAGCACATCCATTCTACTTACATCTAGGACCAGCATTCTCATCAGCACACTCTCCAAGTAGGAAAATCCCACAGAAATGGTGAGAGAACATGAGAAGTCTATAGTGTCCGTGGGATGAATGATACGTTAATGCTATATCACATCCAAAATCATTTTAGGATGTTAGGGAAAAAGATATATTTGCATTCATAATGAAAAGAGACATGGAAGTTACACATTTCTAAGCAGGTTGTGACAAGGGAAAATGAACTCTGGGGAAAAATTACTTTCTCTTTGGGATCAAGAATTTGAAATCACATAAATCACGAAACATAAATTATTCCTATTTCCATTCACTATTCTTTCTGTTGCTAAAATAGCTTGTTTAGTATCTCTTCAAATTACTTCTGTTATCTTGGTCCTTGTAACCCACAGAAGCCAAATTTACTTTGCCAAAAGGATCTTAACTTGAAATCTCTTTGCCATTATAAATTCTCATGCCTAACATATTAGACTCATGAATATTTTAAAATGCTTGTTCAAAAATAAATATTATTGGAAAAATAACAAACTTTAGTGTACTCGTGAATAAAATTATTAGATATAACTGGATACCTCCATAGAAATGCATTCCTCTCTTGCTGGGTTATTACCTATTAAGAGTCATCAAAAGGCAGAGAGGAATATGTGATATCCTGTACTTCGTGCATTAGAATCAATAATTATCTGCAATACTCATACCTAAGTGCCCATTTTTGGTTTCAGACTTTCTTCAAAAAAGTGGTCAGTGGAAATGTATAGAAACAATTGCACCAGCTACTT
Source organism: Pseudochirops cupreus (assembly GCA_028627135.1). Lineage (NCBI taxonomy): Eukaryota > Metazoa > Chordata > Mammalia > Diprotodontia > Pseudocheiridae > Pseudochirops > Pseudochirops cupreus. Next base: position 430,172,593 of record CM053580.1, on the reverse strand, counting down.
TAAAGTATTTCTTCAAATATTTCCTGGAATAAACCTTCCATCATTATGCTATCAGACACAAGACACTATATTCCTTCAGCAAATGAGTTTCTTAGGAAAGTATCAGATAACTTTATTTTGTTGTAGAAATGTAAGGTGTTGGGTTTTGTTTTTTTTAATTCTAGAGTTGAAAGGGATCTTAGAGGTCATCTAGCCCACCCTCTTATTTTACAGTTGAGAGAACTGAGGTTCCTAGTGTTTAAGTGACTTGACCAAGGTCATATATGTAGAGATTGGAACTCAGGTTCTGAAACTCCAAGTTCATTCTTTTTCCCACTATACTGTACTGAATTCAAATTACTTTACTGAGTCAGAAATATTTTACTCAGATATGACTCAGGTGCCAAAATCTCCTAAAAGATGCAGCCCTAGATAATCTGAATGGCTTTTATTTTGTTATACTTTGAGAATATGCAGTAGACAAAAGAGAAAAATCTATTTTAAAGTGAATATAACCTTACTGATAAAGTTTATAAAAAGTTAATTTATTTGAAAAAAATTCATAGTACAGTGACAATATGCTCAAGAAATAATTATTTAACTCAAATGACTACATTTAGTTGGGGATTCATACTGTACCACGTAATTTGTTCTCGATCAATTATAAAGGTTAAATGATATCTTTTTGCATTCTGAAGGATTTTTTTTCCTTTTAGGAGAGTTTGCAGAATGTGTGATTGTAGTTTTATCTAATCAAAAGTATTTTTTTTTTTAGAATTGGAACCCAAATCAGAGTTCTCTTTTTAGTTTTTCCAACTGCAAGCTGATTTAGCTGTCTGATAAAACTAGTTAATATACTTCCTGGATATTGGTTCATTCAGAATGTTGTGTTTCTTATACATATACAGGCCTTTTACCTAAACATTCTCCTAAAACCCAGAGAGTTGCTATAATAGTTCACTATTTCATGTCTTTGCTAGTGAGTGGGAGACTTCTCAGGTTTCTCATGGGAACAGGCCTGAGTTTCCGTTTCACTCTTCCCCTTTCAACAATACCCTGCTTCCCAGTCCTTTGTCCTTTTAGCTCCATAGACTGTAAGCCCACCTCCCAGCCAATGGGAGCAAGGGAGAGCAGAGGGCTGTGACTTGACTGCATCAGGGTTTAAAAACCTCGCTTTGCCCCATATTGGGGCCTTCTTCCTCTGATTTGTCTTGGTGGAAGGTGCCCCTTTCCCTAGGAACTGGAATAAAGCTACCTGTCCATCTCATGTCTACTTCTGATTCTTAATTTTAGGGTAAGTGGTTTTCTGATCCACACACTATGGAGCCAAAGCAGCTACTCAAAGTCAAGGAATAACTAAGCTATTGAGGTTTTAAATTATGTCAGATGCAGGGCTCTCTAGAGAGGAGAAAAAATACAGAGGAAGAAAGATGGAGTTCTTGAAAGAACAGGTATTCAAGAATATGGCAAAGAAAACTTCCAATTAGAAAGAATCTAGCCCTTTGGTTCCTTCCTCCACCTCTCAAAACCATCGTATCCTCAGCCTAGACTACTTGTAAAGTTTATAAGGACAAGAAATTAGGATTCTGAGAGGCTAAAATAAGGAGGAAGTAAATTCTAGAGGCAACTGGGTCCTCAAAGCTCTTTTGCATTCGATTCTCCTTATTGAAAGAGACTGATTGATCAGAGCACCTGGACTTGGATGAAAGGCAGAGTAATCAATCTCCACCAATCAGGAGTATCTCATGCAAATGGACTTTGAGGCACATAAGTATGAGGAATAGCTTATAGGAATGTGCAAAGGTTAGAATGCCAAGTTTAACTACTAGTCTAGTTTGGCTGAAATACAGCATATGTAAAGGGGAATAATATGAATTAACTCCAAAAAGGATGAGATTATCTAGGATGATGGTTCTCAACCTTCCTAATGCCATGACCCTTTAATACAGTTCCTCATGTTGTGGTGACCCCCAACCATAAAATTATTTTCGTTGCTACTTCATAAGTGTAATTTTGCTACTGTTATGAATTGTAATGTAAATATCTGATATGCAAGTTGTATTTTCATTGTCACAAATTGAACATAACCCACAGGTTGAGAACTGCTGATCTAGGACCTTAAACACCAGGTTTGATGCAGTTTGGGGTGCTGGGAATCCTGAGATGCAAGGGTGACAGGGGTAACAGGCAACTGCCCTGAAAGAATTCAACCACTCAAGCCTTCTTTCAGTCAGAGTAGCCAGTTTTTATTATAACACCAGTTAGGTAAGATGCCAAGTAAATCTGCGAGTTTGATGAGGATGAGAATAATACTTATATACAAAAAAGACTGAGAAGATTTGGATGGGACTGAGGAGAGGTAAATAGCCTGGGGTGAGCCAGGTGAAGACAATAAAGGAGTTAAGTGGTCAGAGAAAGGACAGTTTAAAGGATTATGGACTATCTAGGTAGAAATGTGTCAGAAAGTTCAGTGGCTGCTTTTGTTCAAAGATATGGTCTTTTCCTTTTAGGGTTCCAGCACAAATTCCATAACCCCATCAGGCTGATCAAAGACTTTTGCATTTTGTTCTAAAGGACAAATTATGATTTACAAAGATTTTAAGAAACATGGATGATGGATTGTATGGTTCAGTGGATAGTGCTGGGTTTGAAGTCAAGAAGACATCTTCCTAAATTCAAAAATGTGGCCTCAGATATTTACTAGCTACATGACCGTGGGCTTAACTTAATTGTATTTGCCTCAGTTCCTCATTTGTAAAATGAGGTGGAGAAGGAAATGGCAAACCACTACAGCATCTTTCCCAAGAAAACCCCAAATGGGGACACAAATAGTTGAATATGACTGAAAAATGACTAAACAACAATGACAAAAGATGATGAATTAGAGAAAGGAGAAAATAGTTAAGACATTATTATAGTAGTACAGGCAAGGAGTAATAAGAGACTGAACTAGGGCTATGGTCATATGAGTGGAAAGAAGATAATATGTATTACTGGAAGATGTGGAGGTATAACCTTGTTACAGAGGCAGAACAATCTCAAGAAGCACAGTACCAGATATTTTAAACAGGAATTCTAAGAAACTCTGTGAGTAGGTGACTGGGATTAGGTTGTGGGGCATTTTGAGAAGATGGTGAAGAGAGAGACATAATTGAAAATGGTGGGGGGAGGAACACAAGAGAGTAAAAGACAGTTAAGAGTCAAAGGTGATTATGTGAGTGACTGAAAGAAGGATAATACCCTTGACAGAAATATCAAAGTTTAAAGAACGTGAGTTCTCCTGACTAGGAGAAAGGTGATCAGCTCCATTTTCAAGATGTCTAAAGAACTTTCAAGTGGAGAAGTTTAGTAGGTAACTAATGCAGCACTGAAATTCAAAAGAGAAATTAGAATTACATAGTTAGAGATCTGGACATGATTTGCATAAAAAAGATAATTGAACCTAATCTAGCTAGAGAAATCACCAAGGAAGAATGTGTAGGAATCAAGATAAGTGATTTAGAAAAAGCCTTGAGGAATCCCCCTACTTAGGTACTGGATGATGAACCTACAAAGGAGTTCAAGAAGAAATGATCTCTCTGGTAGAAGAAGCAGGGGAGATAGCAGTGTCACAGAAGGGGGGGAAGGAAGACTATCCAGCCTCACTCTCTCCTCAAGAGAGCCAAGTCCTGTGGCAAGACAAAGGTCAAGGTGACTGGCTATGGCCTGGATGCAGTGGATGACCTTCATGTCTTCCATGTCTGATCAAGCTCTAAGCACTCCACAGCACCTGCTTCAGCTACCTTCTTGGCCACTGGAACAAATTGTTTTCATCTGTCCATTCCACCAGGGGAAGTGTTCACATGCTTGAGGTAGTCCAGGGGTAGGAAACCTGCAGCCTCAAGGCCAGACATGGCCTTCTAGGTCCTTGGGTGTGGCCTTTTGACTGAGTCGAAGTTTTATAGAACAAATCCTTTTATTAAGGAGGTTTGTTCTGTGAAGTTTGGAGTCAAAGGGCTGCACTTGAGGATCTAGGGGGCCACGTGTGGCCTTGAGGCCACAGATTCCCCAGTCCTGGAGTAGACATTCCCCTAACTCATTGATCGGGTTGAGGTCAGTTGGTTACTGTCAACCTGGTTTAGCCTGTCAGCCCAGATGGTTTTACTGGAGTGTGGCCTCCATTCATGCCACAAGTGAGTGTTAGGTGCCAGATAGATACAAAAGGTAAATGAACAGCCCTACAAAGAGTTCAGCAAGTCCTCACATCAGAGATGCTAGATAGTGCCTTCCCTTGAGGAACTCACAATATAATGGAAGAGACAACAGGCAAACAGGTAGGTACAAACAAGCTGCATATAGGATAAATAGAAAATAATCAGATGAGGGGAGACACTCAAATTAAGAGGTATTGGGAAAGGCTTCCTGTAAGTGACAGGAATTTGGTTGGGACTTGAAGGAAGCTGAGAGGCAGAGATGAAGAAGGAGAGCATTCCAGGCATAGGGGATACCCAATGAAAATGTATGGAGCTAAAAGATGGAGTGTGTTGTTCCTGGAACAATAAGGATGCCAGTGCTGGATCAAAGAGTACATTCTAGAGGGTGGGTAACAAAGTTTAAGAAGACTGGAAAAACTGGTGGGCAGTGGAGAGCTATGTTATGAAGGACTTTGTAAAACAGAGGGTGTCATATTTGATTCTAGAGGTGATGAGAGTCTCTGAAGTCTATTGAGTATGGAAGTGATATGGTCAGACCAGTGCTTAGGAAAATCACTTTGGTGACCAAATGGACTAAAATGGGGTAAGCCTTGTGGCATGCAGACCAACCAGGAGGATATGGCAATAGTCCATGTATAGACCTGCCTGAAAGCAATGACACCATCGGAGGAAAGATGGGAGTATACTTGAGAGATATTACTGAAGTGGCATTAACAAACCTCGGCAAAAATTGAGTGTGTGGTGATTGTGTTCTCAAAGGAGACCATGACATCGGGGAGATGATGACATGACTTGCAGTTGACTTTGATTTGAGTGAGGGAGGACTGTGCCAGGTCTCCAGCCTCACTTTCTCCTCCAGAGTCATCTGGGTCCAAGGGTCAGATATTCATCAGAAGGACTGAAGATGGCCCAGAGCACAAGGTAGTGAGGAATTGAGGATGGCAGCTACGTTGTGAACCTGTTAGACTGGAAAGATGGTGGTAGCCTTGGCCATAATAGGGAAATTTGGAAGGGAGTAAAGTTTGGGGGAAAGATGTAGGGGAAAGTTCAGTTTTAGACATGTCAAGTTCATAATGTCTACTAGACATCCAGTTTAAGATGTCTGAAAGTAGTTGGAGATACAACACTGAAGGTCAGCAGAGAGGATAGGGCAAAATAGGTAGGTTTGAGAATTATCAGCATAGATCTAGTAATTAAATCGAAGGGAGTTAATGAGATCACCAAGTAATATAAAGGGAGGAAAGAAGAGGGCCCATTGAAGTACCTCAAGTGAAATGCTAAAATTTCTTTGCCCCATCCCATAATGTTCTCTTGATTAGAATTCAAGGGTCAATATTTTTTGCACAAGTATAAAGTTTTCTTCTGGTAAATAACCACCTACAATTGATATCTCCCTCTAATCAACTGAAAGGGATTCTTGAAGGGATAACATGCCTTTTTCATATCTATCCTTTAAACTCACATCTATTTTACATTATTGTTATTTAGAAACATCTCATCCTTCTCTTAGATTGTAAGTCCTTTAAGGGAAGAGAGGTGGCCTTTTTACCTCTGTGTCTACATAGAACCTAGAACAATGTTTACATGTTAACGAGTCAATTTACAATGGTTAAATGAAGGAATCTGAATGATATTCCACAGTAAAGATGAGGGAAGCAATTCTGAACACATGGGACATAAAAATTAGAATTGAGATGGATCTTAAATATTATCTCATGCAGCTTTTCATTGTAGAGATGAGATAACTGAGGCCTATAGAGGTCGAGTGGTTTTCCCCAAGATCCCACAAAACTAGGATTCAAAGCCTAGTTTTCTGCCTTCACATCCGGCACTCACTCCACTACAGCACATTCCCAATTCTATAAGGACATTTGGTCCCCTTTGTTTGACAGCGTTCTGCACTTTGTTGTTTGTTTTTGTGGTTGAGGTTTTTTTCTTAATGGAAACGTTCGTAACTGTCACATGCTATTATTCAATGTCCCAGATTTCATCTCCTTTCAGTTGTGTAAGTTTTATAAAGAAGTATATTTAGAATTTCCTTTCATGAGAACATAAATCTTTCCCATCATCCATAGTAGTTTTAAGCAGATAGAAGCTATTAGAATGACTGATTGAATCAATTTAAATTGTTGTTTAGCCCATTGTTGCCCATATAGAGCCACTAGGCCTTCAAGTCCAAATCTGCCAATCAAAACTTAATGACTTTCGTCTATAGACCTCTTTTACTTGACAGAAATAAATTATAGTTCACCCACATGACATTCTATTAGACTATCACTCACAAGATTATATTTGACTATTTTATTACATCTTCTACTGCAATATTGAAAATTGAATCTGCCCAGTAGTAATAGCAAAAACACTTGTAACAGTATTAAACCATTTGGGACAACTTTTAATGCCGTAGCAATGTTAATAGGAGAGGGGCATAACTCAGGTTATAGCTCTGTCAAAAAAAAAATAATAATGTCCCCTGGGGCAAGAAAGTCTAGGAGACAAAGGATCTTTCACCTGCATTTACAGAGTTCCTTTGTAGTCTATTAACCACAACAGGCTCCAGATTGAATCTTCAGTTTTGAAATCCCTGTTAGGATTTCTGTACCTGTATCTATGATTTCTATTCACATCTTTGTAACCTCTGCTCCCATCTTCACTCTGGTGCTTAGATTTAATGTTCCCAGGAACTCCACGTGGATATTCACAGCATTTACCCATGGCTTCTATCACACTCTCTTTCCCCAAGAGGATTCTTCCGCAGGGCTTGTTGATGTCCTTCGATCACTGGGACAAATCACCTCCAACCCTTCTTGCCCTTGAGAGTCGGGTCTCTGAGACTCTGAGACTACAACAGCCATTAGAGCAGACCAATACAGAACTAATACCGTCGCCTTTCAGGAAGCAAGTAAGTGACTTCAATTTATGGGGTAAACTCCTATGATTACCTGTTGCACAGTGCGAAGGCCCCAGAACCTATAACCTAAAACCCAAAAGACAGAGGAATTCTTAGGATTTGGGGGCCAATGGAAACTGTCAATAAATCTTCATTCCCGGAGACAATACTACAATTAGAAATGTCCTTTTTTAATTGCATGAAAAATTTTAATAGAATGACCAAAAATACACATTACTGGGGATTATTACAACAACCCTTAAAGACAATCTAGTAAAATAACAGACTGGCTTTTCATAAAGTAATGATCTTCTGTAACATATTTAAAATACTTAATTTTTATTATTTGATTTATAAATAATATTTCATTTACCCATATGACAAACATGCATTAAGTGTTTATTGTATATAGAGCATTGTGATAGAGTCTGAGGGAAATACCAAATTTAGATACAAATCTGTCTTATTCTCAGGGATTAGATAAATCCAGTGAAGGTATAATACAGAAAATAGTAAAAAATATGTCTCTTGTATAGGTAAAGTACAGTTATATTTTCTTATTCAGGTTAAAAAGAGCAATGAAAGTCAAAATTTTCCATCTCAATTCTAGGGAAACTGGATGGCAGAATGGATAGATATGGATCTGGAATAAGGTGCTAATAATTCCAACAAACAAATCTATAGTATTTTAGAATCTTCCTGTTCTATAACTTCTTATGAGGTCATAGGTTTGAATTAGAAAGCATTTCATAACACAAAAATTGGTCCTTAAACAGACTTTCTTGAAAAGACTATGCATTTTCTCTCTCAACTATAATTACAGAACCAAAAAGGAAAGAGGTAATCACAAGGGCATTGCATTAAAATGTGGCTTTCTTTAGACAAGAAATCATAGGATTTCAAGCTGAGAGGCAACTTGGAGATCATAAAATCCAACCCTTTCATTCTACAGATGTGGAAGATGAAGTCTAGAGTGTTTAAGCTACAAAGTGACAGCTAATTAGTGACCAAACCAGAGCTGACATTCTCTAAATGTTCTTTCATGAATCTAAGCATGGGGATTCATGGAACTGTGCAGTAAATGTTTTCAAGTTTATGAGGTCACATCCAAGACTGCACAACAGCAAAGTGACAGTTAAGAGATCTTGATTTCCACTGGGCTTCTCCAAATGCTACAGTATACTGCCTGTGGGCTTGAATATTTTATTTGATTTTTTGAAAATCATGTTGAATTTTCAATACTCTAATTTACTCTGAACTGTTCCAAACTATCCCTGAATTCATTCTTCTAATCTCTACAGGACATGAAACTGTAGAGTAGGTGGTCCCTCTGTTTCTGTCAATCACAGCCTTCAAAGAAGGAAACCAATAGAAAAGTAATGAGTAGCCCTAAATATCTCCATATAGTCATGCTGAGAACTTAAAAAGAAATCTCTAGAACTCTGTGCAGCAAGGGAAAGGAGGTAAGCAGAAAATTTATCCCCAAGACAATGCAGCTGGCAACCTGTTACATTTGTACAAACATGGAGTGAATAAGCAAAGGAGCCCTAGAGTGTTAGTCTTTATTTTGCTTACCCCCTTATAATTTTACTTTGAGAGCTCTGGGTTGCATCTAACCAGAACCATGTGATGTGTGTTTCCAGGGCAGCCTCAGTGCTCCTTTCAGTTCCCCAGAAATCAGAAAGAAGAAATAATGCTTATCATGTCTCCAGGGGTGAATAATTCAAATTTGAGTGATTATAAGTGAAAGATGCCTATTAGAAAGGGATTTTAAAGCTTCTGTCTCTGGTTCCTATTTGCATTAATATTGGAGCTTCAAACAATGATGAATTTGAAAGGTAAGTGGAAAATCCAGAGAAATTCAAAGGATGTAATGTCACACAAGTATCTCTGCATCTGTGAAGGTTATCATGGTTTTTTAAAGCATTTTATTCTCCGTAGAGGCTAGAGTTGCAGCTTTTTTTAAGAGGCCTGTTGTGTTTTCTATTGACCCACTATGACCTTGACAGATATACTCTGATTCCAAATATTAGGAGAGATTTGTCTAACTATGAATTTATAGGTGCTTAAGACAGGTTGAAGGAGAGGTAAAAAGTATGTATATAAACATATACAACATAAATATAATGTGAATAAATATGTATGTATTTATTGTATTTAAGTTACAAAGTAAAACAAGTACCAGTAAACATGAGTACTCCAGCACCACATATATATGTCTATATACAATTTAGTTATATACAAGGCAGTTTGGGACAGAAGGCACTAGGAATTGGGGGTGGGAGGCTATGAAAGGCTTCATGAAGAAGATAGTGCTTGAGCTGCATCTTAAAGAAAGAGAAGAAATCTTTGAGGTAAAGGAAAGGAAGAAGTGTATTCCAGGCATGTGGATGGAAAATGGAAGAAGATGGAAGATTGAGTGGTGAATGTGAGGTGCAGAGAGAAGGTCATTATTCATGTAACTAAATTCGGCTCAATAAACATTTCATAAATGGAAATGACAGGATCTGTGTCTTGCTTCATCAATATATTCCTGGCATCAGGTACAGTGGATTTCACTACTTCAAGGGATGCCTGATCTCATTGGTGTAGATGCTAGTGTGAATGTTTCTTCCCCTGGTGCAAATCATAATATATCCATGCTCTCTCATGGTAGGCAATTTTTGACCAAAACATTCCATAAATCTTCCATATAAGTTCTCCCCAGTTTTCTGGAGGTTTTCTTCTTGTTCTTATGATTCATGCTTGCCACTACTGCAACCCTCTAAGCCCTTAGCCTTGATATGTGACATAAGCATTTGCCAAGTGTTGGGGTGCCACGAATGAGCAGCTTTCCAGAAGAATGCTACTGTGAACAGCTTTTAAGGTTCTGATTACACAGTATAGTAAACACTCTATTCTATAACAAATGAGAGCAAAACATTCACAGAAATCAAGGTACAGCATTCCCAATGTTACAACTTATCATGGATAATCAAAATATAGCATTCAGAACAACTTATCACAGAAAATGGCCACATAGTTTTCACCACAGTGGTCACAAAGTTTTCAACAAAGAATAATCACTTAGTAACTCATTCAATCATCCTTAAGGAGATTTGCCTCCTCAAGGAACCCAAAGTACAATAGTGAAAGTTCTCCACTCATGGGGCACACTAACTTACTCAGTCATTTATTAAATCATCAATCACTAAGTACAATCATTTAGTCAATCAATCATCCCAACTCAATCATTCAATCATCCTTCATCATTCATTATTCAATCATCAGAAAATACACAGACCCTCTGCCCCTAAGTCACTAGTAAATTATAATTTCATCACTACTCAGTACCCACAGAGAGCTCATCTTGACTCTAGGCAGGCAGCTCCTACCTGAATCCACCAAACAGTCACCTGGATTCAAAAGGTAGACAGCTTCCAGTTCCTTGCCCAGCTCTCTGTGCAGGTCCTGCTCTACACTAAAGTTCACAGTGCCCAGTCCACTTTAAATCTTTCATAGTCTCTGTTGCGGGGGAAGTCAAGGCTTGACAAAGCCTCAAACAGGTTCATGCAAAGTACCAGCATCACAGTCATGCTTCCTCAGTCTTTGGCAGCTCTGGCTGGCCTTCAGAAATCCTTAGCAGCCTCAGCAACTCTGGCTGGCCATTGGAAATCCTCAACAGCCTCAGCAACTCCAACTGGCCCTCAGCTCTGACTAGCTCTCAGAAATCCTCAGCAGCTCTGGCTGGCCCTTGGACTCAGCAGAAGTTTCAGCTGGTTCCCAGAATCAAAATCACTCCATCCAGGTTTTCAAAATCAAAATCATTCTCTCCAGCCTGGGGAGGGGGAGGTGTCCTCTTCAACCTCTCCAGCTCTTCTTCAGCTTCCCCAGCAATGGCAGCAACTTCCACCTCCACAAACCTTGCTCCAAGAAGATCTGTCTCTCTCCCTCTGGGTTTTTCCTTACGTACAGTATTGCCCCTCCTTGTTCAGCCCCTTCCAGTTACATCAGCAACAGGAGACAAGAGTTCATACCTTCTGTTTCTTTAACAGAGGCTTAATCTGAAGGAGGTGCTAAGTACCTCTTAGTTTAGCAATACAAAAGGAACTTCAAATCTCATTACTGTTACATGGGGATACAAAGACTAAATGACAAGCAGTTCCTGCCCTTAAGGAACTAACCTTTTACTGGTGTCTGTGAGGGAAGCAATAGCTGTTGAGAATAACAAGATTCATTTCTAACTGTGACAACTGAAAAAGTTTGAGACATAATTTCTGGGTAGTTAATCATTTTATTAATCATGCTAGTGAATAGTTAATAAAAGAGGTCAGTGGCACTTTCAAATGCCAAAGGCCCCTCATGGAACCCACTCAATGCTTGCTTGTATGCCTTTGGAAGAGTGAGTATTCCTGAGAGTAGCAATCAACTCTGATTGGTTTACAATTAATTAGAATGAATATCATAATGAGAAGTGGACTCATTCTAATGATGGAATGAGGGAACAAGACTTTGATCACTCTGGCTCCCAGATCACACCCAGCCTCTATAACCTAGACAAAGGATCCACCCCCAACCAAAACTGAGTAGAATACAATGAACCAGAATTCACTTTAGATTGAATTCTTTATAAGGTTCTCTAGCTGGGTGGGGTAGCAATTCCAAGATTTCATCTCATCATCCACCCTGTCCTAGACCTAATCTCCAAATGAGGAAGGGAAAAAATCCTGGATCTCCCCAATATTAACAATTGGATATTTAATAATCATTTCTCTCATAACACAGATCCATTTGTAATAGTTACTTACATGTTTGTTGTAACACATAAACTGTTCCCATGGACTATTTGTGCCTGACCTGTGGTAGAGCATTCTGAGCTCATATTGGTCTGATCAGCCACAGCTGAATGCATTGTAAGTTGACTCTAATATAGTGATGTCATTTGGTGCTCTTTGAGAATAAGGACAACGACCAACAAATGAACTGGAATTAAATAACAAAGGCAGGGGTGCCACCTTGGCGTATCTTTGTCTCAGAGTTAAACGTATGTGCTTAATAAACATCTGTCAGATTTAAATGAATTTTATAGTAGGTGCTCAACAGATATTTTTAACTGACTTGAATTATAGTAAAATATCTAGCACTTTGTGGTTGGTAAAACAATTTACACACGTTAACACATTTGATCCACACAACAATGCAATGATGTAGGTGCTATTATTTTCCTCAGTTTTACAGATGAGTAAACTGAGGCACAGAAAGGTTAAGTTACTTGCCAGGGTCACACAGCTAGTAAGTGACTGAGGCAGTATTCAAATTTAGGGTCTTCCTGATTCTAAGTCCGATGTGCTTTCTACTGCGCCACCTAGCTGTTGAATAAGTATAATGATTACTGAAATAAAAATGTTGGTGTTGTAAGTGCGTAGAATAGAATGTTTTGAGAAATTCAAGGAGGAAAAAATTCCATAGAGTTGGAGGGATGAGGGAATGTTTCATGGAGAAAGTGGCATCTGAGGTTAGCCCTGAAGGAAGACAAGAATTTCAGTTTATTCTAGTAATGTTTATAGCGAAGGCTTTAGCATATTTCTAGAACTTTCTTGGTTAAAATAGTTGCTAGACAAGTGAAATATGAACTGGAACTAGATCTTGCAGTAACAATGGTGTCTGATTTACTCAAAGATACTATTACAGGTAGTTATTTTTTTTAATAGCCTCATTTCATTTTGAAAGTCTAGCATAAAATCTTAATACTCCATTCGACCTATGATTTCATTGATGGAGATATTATTTCTACCAGTGCATATCATAGTCCAGACATACCTTATCTTCTCATACAACCTTGTCCATTCTCCACTCACCTGCCATAAATCTGTCATATTTGGCCCACCCAGCATACTGAGCTATTTCTGTTCACTCTTTTATACTGCTTGGAACACTTTGCTATCCATTAGTTATCCCATATAATTCTGTTTCTGACTGGTCCATTTTTTTGTCAACATGTATTTCTCTGATAGTATTCTATTCACTGCTTCTCCTGAATAATTCCTCATTTGCTTGTACCTACCACACATCTCACCACTGCATTTTGGATAATCCACAACTTCAGTTCTTTGGACATTAATTTTTAAAGCCTCACAGATTTACAAAGTCAACAGAAGAATGTTGGTATTAAGACCATAGACCTTTGTTCTAGGGAAAAGTTTGGGGTCATTAAAAGACTAGTGCAAATTCCCAAAGGTAATCCCACCACCTAGTCTCATGATAACAAACAGTAATATTCTGAAGGTAATGGAGACAAAAGAAATATCACATAAAGTCTTTAAAAATGTAATCTTTAAATGGCTTCTTTTGCAGGTTTTAATTTGTCACCTCTTTTGAAATTATACTTATATTAATATAAAAACTAACATTTTTAAATAGGTAAAATTCGTCTTTCATTCCTTCTTATCTTTATGCTAGGCCCTTTCCTCCTTTAGTGCTATCTCTTCCAGCTCTGACCTAGGAAATAATAGTGTTTTCCACTTATAAAACTTACAGAAGAACTTATCTGAAACTCCTTGATAATCAAGTATAAATGACTGATGACTCAAAAATCCAAATTCTTTCCAGGGCTATTTGTATTAATAACAGGTATCAGGGTCTTAAACTTAAACAGTGAAATAATATTGCTCAAAATAGAAGCATGAAAATGAGAAAAGTATTTTGGATGAAGCTGTCTTTCCTGGTTCCTCTGCAATCATACTATATAGAAAATCATCTTTTAGATGTTTCTAAATGAAAGCAGACTAGAATTAGCATAATTTTATTGGTTTAATCACAGTGAAGTTATACTTGACTGCTTCATAAATGACTTGAAAGTACAAATTGGCATAGGTAAGAAAATGTATGTATCATATATTCATTAGGTATATTTACACTACTCCTTTTAGAACAGTACTTTGGATCAACCTAACATGTACCATGAATTCACACAGTAGACTATGGATGATTAAATAATTTTTGTACAAAATAATTCAGAATTTTTTGGATGATTATTTCTTTTTAAAATGATGAAGGAATATGAAGGACTGATTGTACCCCATTACAAAATTTGGCTGTTTTCAAATTTCATAGGCACATAGAACCAACAAAAAACAACCCATTACAATCCAGTGTGTCAATTCATACATTTTAGTAACCCCTTTAAAACATTTTCTCTTTCGGTTCTTCCAAATGCTATTTAAAAATAAACAAATAAATAAATACGGATGTCTATGTTAAAGGCAATTAACTCAATAAAGTTTGTAAGGACTCTGAGAAATGACTTTTTAGTGATTTTATCTTTCCCATAGAAATATGTTAGGAATTAGCTTTGATTTTAAGCTCTGCTGTACAATATAAGAGAAGCTCCTGTTGAAGTGATTTTATTTTACTTTGATCATTTACATTAAGAAATTCATCTTTTTACCAATATATCCTACAGAAATCCCAAAAATTATAAAATGCTGTCAACTAAATTCCCCAAACCAAAATAATAATGAAATTGAATCACGGACCAGGTAGACTTTGCTAATATGGAAGTGTGGCAAATATATTCATATAGAGTCTCCCTGGAGATTCTCCCAGCTTTTCCCAAGAGACAAATTAAAAGCTACATCAACTCTCTAAGGCCAGTATTTACAGTGCTGAAAGGAAGGGTATTTGTCTCTTTCCTAAGTGACTTGAAGTGGTCAATGCAGTTTGAAAACATATCGAAATTCTCTCCAGTCTATGAACTATCATAGTTGGTTGTATTACGTCCTCTTATGAAACTGGAAATTTCAAGTGTCTTAAGGAAGATTCATGTGGTATAAGGAAAAGGCTTCCTTCGTAACTTTTCTCTCTGTGATTTTCTGGAGGTATATTAAAATATGTCTGTGACTAGCATTTACAACTGTCAAGTGTGGCTTTTCTGTCAGCTTCATCACTGCACACTAATATATCACTTTCAGATCTACTTCATCCCATTTAAAATCTTTTACATTAATGAAAGTTTTATTTATACTTGGGAAAAGCTTTACTTGAAATCTGCCAATAGTTGTACTCTAGCTATAAACATCCCAGATTGAGAATGGCAACTGTGGAATGGTTCCAAGTGAATTAACAAAGATAGATACCAACATCAAGTAATTCCACTGTGATTATGAAACTGAAATGGACAATGAAGATCCACTTAAGCTATATCTTCAACAAATATGTACTGAGTGCTTATTTGCAAGGCACTCTGCTATATGTGGTGGATATACTAAAGGAAGGACAGATCTTATCACCAAGGCTCAGCTAAGCTGCAAGCTCTTCTGCAAAGCTTTCCCCCTTCCCTTCATCCTCACTACTTGTTATTGTTTTTCATTTTTTTTTATTTTAAAAATTTATTTACTTATTTATTTTTATTTTTCAACATTCACTTTTATAAGATTTTGAGTTCTAAATTTTTCTCTCCCTCCCTACCCCTTTGTAATGACATGCACAAGCAGCTTCTCAAAAGAATGCTACTGTGAACAGCTTTTAAGGATCTGATTACACAGTATAGTGAACACTCTATTTATTCCATAACAAATCAAGGCAAACTTTCTCAGAAAATCAAGGTATAGTATAATATTCACAACATCACATCTTATCACAGAAAATCACAATATAGTGTTCACAACAGCTTAACGTTAGAATGGCCACATAGCTTTCACCAAAGTGGCCACAGTATGTGGAACAAAGAACAAAAGAATAATCATCTGGTTTCCCAAAGGGAGAAACCCTCCTTATTCAGTCATTCAGTCATGTCACAATACAATAATCAATCTTCCACTCATGGGGCAATTATAGATTACCTTAATTAGTCACTTATCTAGCAATCAGTCACTAAGTATCATTAATCACTAAATACAATCATTAGAAAATTACACAAACCCTCCACCCCTTGGTGTCTTCAATTTCATCACAAAGTTCAATTTCCAAGGAGAGGCCTTTTCTTCATCTCGACTCAGATTCCCTGGATCCCTTTCCATGGTCCAACTCCTACCTGAATCCACCAGTCACCTGGATTCAGAGGCAGACAGCTCCCAGGTTCTCGTCCAGTCCTCCAGGCAGTTTTTGTTACACACTGAAGTTCACAGGGTCCAGCACATCTCAAAACCTACACAACTTCTGTTGCCAGGAACTCAAGGATCAACCAAGCCACAAACAAAGTCGTATCCTGGTCATGCTTCTTCAGTCCTCCGGCAGTATGGCTGGCCCTAGGACCCAGAAGAAACTTCAGCCTTCCAGGCAGCAGCAGCCACTTTGGCCTTCACCAGATTCTGGTCTCATAGAAAACTCCAACTCAGTTCCCAGTCCAGTAGCAGCCCAGCTCCCAGATGCTGGGACAATTCTGCTTCCTCCACCGGGAGTAAAAATTCTTGATTCTGTTTCTCTGTCCCTGGAACTCTTCTTATATACACACACACACATTGGCTTCCTGTCTCAGCCAACCCCTTCCTGTTATGTCAGCAACAGGAGACAGAGTTCACACCTTCTGTTTCTTTGAAGAGGTACTTAGCTCTTAGGGATAAGTACCTGCTAAATTAATTACCATTACATCCCTCTTTAAGATGGCATGCAATTTGATATAGGCTATACTTGTACAATCATATTACACATATTTCCATGTTAGTCTTGTTGTGAAAGAAGAATCAGAACAAAAGGGAAAAACCACAAGAAATAAAAAAGAGAAAATAGTATACTTCAATCTGCATTCAGACTCCATAGTTTTTTCTCTGGGTATGAATAGCATTTTCCATCATGAATCTTCTGGAATTGTCTTAGATCATTGTGTTGCTGAGAAGAGTAAGTCTATCAGAGTAGGTCATCACAAAATGTTGTTGTTACTGTGTACAATGTTATCCTAGTTCTGCTTATTACACTTAGCATCAGTTCATGTTAGTCTTTCCAGGTTTTTCTGAAATCTACCTGTTCATCATTTCTTAAGAAAAATAGTATTCCATTACATTCATATGCCACAACTTGTTAAACTATTCCCTAGTTAATGAGCACCCCTTCAGTTTCCAATTCTTTGCCACCACAAAAAGAATGGCTATAAATATTTTTGTACATAGTGGGCCCTTTTCCCTTTTATATGATCTCTTTGACCACCTATTGTTTTTGCCTCCTTTCCAAGTTAAATATTCCTAGAGCATCTTGCATAATCTCTTCTTCTCTGCCTTTACTTCCTACCCTGTATTATCCTGATCCACACCAAGGATGATTTTTATCAACTAATTAAACTGTATGTGACTACTAGAATTTAAGCTCCATTGGTGACAGTGAGTCTTAAGAGAAGAGCAGGCTTTCTATCAGTAAAGATCAGAATAGGAGAAGAGTACATTTCAACCCCAGGACTTAGGATAATCAAAGGCACACTTTTCTAGAACACATCTGGAGACAGAAAAGATCACTACATAATGTAATCGCAAGCCCACTAGGTCTACGGCAAGTGT
Source organism: Pseudochirops cupreus (assembly GCA_028627135.1). Taxonomy (NCBI): domain Eukaryota; kingdom Metazoa; phylum Chordata; class Mammalia; order Diprotodontia; family Pseudocheiridae; genus Pseudochirops; species Pseudochirops cupreus. The sequence continues at coordinate 430,155,068 of CM053580.1, read as the reverse complement.
ATCCTAGCCATTACTCCATTAACCTGTTCATATAGTCAGAGAGTATTGTTAAGAGATAATTTGGGGGGGCGGAGCCAAGATGGCGGCGTAGTAGCAGCAACACATCGCAGCTCTCACATAGCCACCCCAAAATACCCATAAAATAGGACTCTAAACCAATCCTGGAACTCCAAAACGCACACAAGGATACTTCCCACTAAAGTCAGCTCAGCTACGAGGAACTATATCAGCACTGCGAACCGAAACCAGCCTGCCCTGAAGCCGCGGCTGTGCCCCAGGGGCGGCTGGACAGGAGGAGCTCAGGAGCTTCAGGTGAGCGGATTAGCGGCAGCTGTGAATGGGAATTGTGAAAGGGGGAGATAAGCAGTCCGGCCAGACAGAAAAGCGAAAGGCAGAGGTTTTGCACCCGCCTCAGCATTGCAGCTTCCCGCCCCGGCCTGCAGGCAGCAGGGGGACTGAGCGACTGTTCTCGGCCACAGCTCTCCCGTTGAGCAGCCTGGACAGATCGCCGTCTTGGGCCTCAGTCTTGGAGTCCTCACAATCCGGTCAGCCAGAAGTATATAGGAAGAGTTCCCAGCCTCTTTCTAGGAGCTACGGCAGCCGGGAGGACCCCAGCGATTTGGGACAGAGCTTTCCCTTCTGGAAGCAGAGCCCCACAGAGATTTAAAAAAAAAATCACGGTCTGAAGAACCATGAGTAAGAATAAGCATAAGAAGCAAAGTAAGAACAGCTCCCAAACCCTTGATTCCTTCTTTGGGGAAAAGAAAGATCATGGGAGAGAGAGGGA
>CM053580.1:430138705-430153781 GCA_028627135.1 Pseudochirops cupreus | reverse complement strand
AACACTTTAATATTTGTAAAGTCTTTACAAATATTTTCTTGTTTTCTCCTCACAAAAACTGTGGGAGGTAGGTGCTTTTATCATCCCCATTTTACAGATGGAGGAACTGAGGCAAACCGAAGTGAAGTACTTATCCAGAGTATTCCAGACTATGGTTACATCACTCTATCCATGCACTGTGCCATCTAGCTGCCTAGATTTTCCTGAAGACCACACTCAAGTCAATGAAATAATAGGGATACAAGTATATGCACAATAATTTTCCAAGCTAAAAGAAGTCTCTTTAATTATTTAAAACTACATTTTGACTTCAAATTACATGAAGGAAAAAAAATATTTGGCCCCTTCAGAGAGATAGGTTGTATAGCACATGCATTTTGAGGAGTTATACTCCTGAGATAGAAATTAAGACCAGCTGATACAGATATTCATATTTCCCCTGTAATCATTTTAGCACACCTACTTATTTCTATCTACAGTGTACAAAGCTTTCACCTCATAATAACTCCGTGAGGTAGATAATACAAGCATTATAATCCATACTGTATAGCTTAAGAAAGCTGAAGGTCAGAGAAGCTATGGGACATGTACCCACACACTCCCACACCAACCCACCCACACAGTGTCACACCTAGTGGCTGAATCAAGATTTCAACCAACATCTCCTCCAATTCAAGTACTCAGTCTAATACAATGCCTTTTTCTTTAAAAGGAACCTTAAATGTACTAGAGACAGTAAAGACTTAGAATGAATTACATTCTAATGTATTGAGCTTTTTAGATGTGATTACAAAAGCACAATTGTTAATTTTTGAGAAATCATGCAGAATGGAAGAGAAACTTAATATTGTACTGGGGGAGGTAGAGAACAAATAAATCAAGACAATTCAAGGAAGGAAAGACTACTAATAACCAAGGGGAATTGGGAAAGATTTTCCCTAGGAGGTGGCTGCACCAAAACCTTGAAAGAAGCTAAGGATCTGCAGAGTTAGAGGAGAGAAGGGACTGCATTTTAGGCATGGAGTCAGGTTGTGAAAGGTGTTATGGGAGGAGAAAGTCTTCTGGCATCTCTGCTGCTTTCCATGAGTACTCAAAGATCCCTGAGAGTGACTCAGCAATCACTTCCACCTGTTCTTCAAGTACCAGAAAATGTGGTTCATTTGGGCCAGTTGACTTGAGCCAGTTGACTTGAACTCATCAAGAGTGATTAAGTGTTATCTTAATATCTCCTTACTTATCTTGTATATCAGTTCACTAACAACTATTTTTATTCTGATCTTTGTAGTCTAAAGATCTTGATTCTTGGTAGGAAAAAATGAAAGCAACGACAGCAAAAAAGAGTACAACTGCCTTTAGATATATATCCACACGTGTGTTTGTATACTCATAAGTATATACAAAATGCATGTAAACACACATGTGTAAGCATACACACATGTATCTGTATAGAATATGTGTATATATGCATGTAAATACACTCATGTTTATAAACACACACATAAACATGCAAGTATATATACTTATGTAAATATATGCAAACTTACATATTTATATACATACATGCATATACTATCTGCATATTATAGATATGAGACAGAAAGATTAGAAGAAGAAAAGGCCATTAATTGGCTGATGAACAGTATCCAATACGAGAAGTTAGCCAGTAGTAAAATTTATGGTCTTAATATCCACATAGAAATGAACAAAGTATGGATAATACATAGTAAATGACAGATTTTAGTATAAGGAGAAAAATTAGTACAAGGAAACAAAAAGATAAACTTTATCTTTAAAAAAGAGACTAGATTAAAAAAATGGAGTAGTTTTGCATATTTTTATTATTATTACCATTGTCACCATTGCTTTCTGTTTTTGGAGAATGGATCTTCCTACCTCACCCAGGTTGAAAGTACAGTGGTCACTGATGGACCTGATCCTACTGCTGATCAGTACAGAAGGTTTGACTTGCTCTGTTTTGGGCCTGGACTGAATCACCCCTCCTAGGCATCCTGGTAGGCCCCTACTACTAGGGCCTCAATATACTGGTGCTGGATTTACTGTGTGGAAACCAATCAGTTTTAACCTAAATGAAGACGAGGAGTTTCAAGCACAACCTTCCTCTCTTCACCTCCCTCACAGGAATTACAAGATGTGCCATGACATTCTTAGTTTTGCATTTTGAAAAGATATTGTCATGTAAAAAAAAGTCAGAAATTGGAGAGAAAGTGTATTTGAGAGAAGAAGCAGTTTTTAAGAATTAAATGAGATAACATATGTAAATTACTTGGCAAACCTTAAATCACTTACATAAAGCTATTGTTCTTATCATCATTGTTATCAAAGAGAGGGAGAAACAAGAATTATTATGATGAAGTATGCTGTGGACTTCTTGCTCAAGAGGAGAAAATACATGAAAATTTTGAGAAACTAATTACAAACCTGGTATAGAAACCTCATACCGTAGTGATAGAAACCTTAAATTAGTTAAATATCTGATGTAGTTCTCTCTAGGACTAAAACTGGGAGTGAAGCGGCACAGTGGATGTAGTGTTAGACTTGGAATCAGGGAGATGGGAGTTCAAATCCTGTCTCAGGCACTCTGGGCTCCTGGGCAAGTCACTCAACCCTTCTCATCCTCAGGTTATGTATGTGTAAAATGGGGCTGATAATAGCACCTACCCTGCAGTGTTGTCATAAGAATCAAATCAGATAACATATATAAAATACAGGATGAATTAAGGCTAAAGGTAAAATCTAAGGATGACAAATTTGTTTTCATTTTGTAAAGCTATTCTGGGAGCAAAGAAAGGACAGAGCTGTTAACAGAATTGGATGGGAGTAATGATAATGGGTGATCAATCAATGAGTAAACATTTATTAAGTGCCCCTGTAACAGACATTATACTAAGCACTGGAGATACAAAAAGAGGCCAATGACAGTTCCTGCCCTTAAGGCCTTTATAATATAATGGAATGATATGTGAGAAGATGAATGGTAAATCATATCTAATGAGAAAAAAATATTCAACATTATTTTGCTCCTGGTCTCTCTCAAGCAGAACATTCTCTTCATTTGGTAAAATGGGAACAAAAACATTAATAAGGAGTTGAAATCCAAGAGAAATGAGGAGATGGTAAGAGGACATCTAGATGTTTTCAATGATTTCAAATCACCAAGTGTGTACAAACTCCATCCTGAGGTTCTGGAAAATTGGCAGACATGATTTCTGATCAGGTAGTCATGACTTTTGGAAGACGGTAGAATATAGGAGGGACATCAAAGGACTGAACATTTAATAAAAGAAGTAGTGATCACAAAGTGCCAGCTTGGCTTCATCACTAGGTCATACCCAAACCATCTTATATCATCCCCCTCCTCCCAGCCTTTTTGAACAGGTAAGACCAGTGTGCTTCTGGAGATACATTTTACCTTTATTTTAGCACAATGATTGACAGTCTTTCATGCTCTTCCTATAGAAAAGAGGATTGGTGTTGTTTGGATGATAGCACAGTTTAATGGATTCAAAATTGGGAGCAGTTAGGTGGCACAGTGGATAGAGCCAGCCCTAGAGTCAGGGAGGACCTGAGTTAAAATCTGGCCTCAGAAACTTACTAGCTGTGATGGAATCCTAATAAAGCTGCCCCCATCCCCAACATCCTAACTTCATTATAGGCCTGGCACCACTGAATAGCAGGTCCACTGTACCTACCTAGCTCCCCTGCCAGTATCCTAACTTCTTTATACATGCCTCACTGCTCACTAAAACAACAGGTGTGTCCCTGAACTGTTAGTTCCCACAGAAACAGTAGGTGTGTCCATGTGATGGGAACCTAGCTACTGCTTCTACCTAGTTACTGCCCCCAGAAACAGGTGTGTTCTTGTATTCAATCACAATCACATCATCCATCTGGCCCAAGACAGGACTACAGTACCTAACTATCTGTCTTTACCAGACAGGACCACAACAGCTAGCCAATTGGAGGGCTGCATGACCAGATCCCTTAACAAACTAGGGTTTGCCTTTTTAGTGTTAATCATATTCCTCTATTCTATGTATATTTTGATTATGTGATTGCATCTTTACCCTATAAAAATCCATCTTACTTTCTCTGAAACTGCTGGTTTCTCTTGGAACTTAACCTGCTTCATGAGAGGTGTCAATCTCAATAAATGCCTATATTTGGATTAGAAGTGGTCTGACTCTGAATTCTTTGAGACAGTTCCACCACAACACACCATTTTCAGGTGGGTAGAACCCCTACTGCAATAGCTGTGTGACTCTTGGTCAGTTACTTAACACTGACTGCCTCCAAAAAACAATACACACGTACAAAACACACACACACACACACACACACACACACACACACACACACAAATCAGAGTAGTGAGTAGTGGTTTGATGCAACTTGGAAGAAGGTCTCTGGTGGAGTCTCCCAAGGTATGTGTTTGTCCTCACGTTGTTTACCATTTATAGCAATATCGTCAATGACTTAAACACATTAATAGTATCCTTATCAAATTTCAAATGATACTAAACTAGGAGAGATAATATGTTGGATGACAGAGTTAAGATTCAAAAAGTTTTTTGACAGGTTAAACTATTGGGCCAAATATGAAATGATGAAATTCATTAAGAAAAAAATACAGAATTTTACAGTAGGATTTTTGAAAAATCACATCCATGAATATAAGATGGGGAATAGGCTTCAAGCTCAATATAAATCAACAATGTGATACAACAGCTAGAAAAGCTAATGATATCTTGAGTTGTATTAAGTTGTATTAAGATAGGCACAGGGTCTAGAAAATTAGAAGTGATAATTCCACAATTTTGGTCAGACAGTACCTAGAATACTGTACTCAGACTGGGAAATTACATTTTGGGAAAAACTTTGATAAGCTGGAGAATGTTTGGAGGAGGGTGACCACAAAGGTGAAGGGTCTGGAAATGTTTGGTTTAGAGAAAGTAGACTTAGGAAGGACAAGATAGATATTGTCATGTATTTGAAGGTTTGTCGTGTAGAAGAGAGATTAGATTTATTTTGTTTGGTCCCATATGACAGAACAAGATGTTCTGGAATGCATGGAATTTTTGAAGTGGTGAATTTAGATTAAATGAAAGGAAAAAAAAATCCCAATATAATTATCTACAAGAGGAATGGGCTGCCCTAGGTGGTAGTAGAATCTTCTTTACTGGATATTTTCAAATGGATCTTAGATGACAACTTTTTTTTTTAATTAATTTTTGTTTATTTTTGTTTACATAATTTCCATGAGATTTTGACTTACAAATTTTCTCCTTGTCTTTCTCCTACCTACCACCCCAAAACAGTGATGCCACTGTATATCCCCTCTCCCAATCTCCTCTCTCCTATATCCTCTCCCCCATCTCCCCTCTGACTTATATATATATATATTTAACATTTGATTTTAGAACTTTAAGTTCTAGATTCTTTCCCTTCCTCCCTCATCACCCACCCCCACTGGAAAGACAAGCAATTCAGTACAGGCCTTACATGTGCAGTTACACAGACATCTCCACAATGGAAATATTGTGAAAGACTGATTATATTTCCCTCCTTCCTATCCCATTCCCCACTTGTTCTATTCTCTGTGTTGTCCCTGTGTGCTTCTAACAACCCTCCCCCCCCAACCTTTCCTCCCCTCCATCGTCCCTTATCTAATCCCCTTCCCCCTTACTCTCCTGTAGGTCAAGCTACCTAATTTAGAGTGTATGACATTCCTTCCCTAAGCCAAATTCAATGAGAGCAAGGTTGACCCATTCCCTTTTGTCTTCCTGTTCTTCCCCTCCATTGTAACAGTTATCTCTTGCCTCTTCTATATGAATTGAGTAACCCCATTCTGTTTCTCCCTGTCTCCTCTCATTCTATCCCTCTCCCACCTCTCAACTTCACCTTTTAAATTTCATCTCTTCCTATTCAATTGATCCTGTGCCCTCTGTCTATGTACACACACACACACACACACACACACACACACACACACATATATACACACGCTCAGATATGTATTCATATGTATATATACCCTCCTATATAGACACATGTGTATGTATACACACATATATGTATATATGTGTGTGTATATACATATATAAATATATATATTTATATATACATATATATGTATATATACACACACACATACACACTTTTATATTCCCTTCACCTATCCTCATGCTTAGAAAAGTTTCGTAAGTTACAATTACCGTTTTTCCATGTTGGCGTGTAAATAGTTTAACTTTGATAAGTTCCTTATGAATTCTTTTCCATGTTTACCTTCTCATGCTTCTTGTATTTGAATGTCAACTTTTCCATTCAGTTCTGGTTTTTTCATCAAGAATACTTGGAAGTCTCCACCTCACTGAATGACCATACTTTTCCCTGGAACATTATACTCAATTTTGCTGGGTAGGTGATTCTTGGTTTTAATCCTAGCTCCCTTGATCTTCAGAATATCATATTCCAGGCCCTTTGATCCCTTAATGTAGAAGCTGCTAGATCTTGTCTTATCCTGATTGTGTTTCCATAGTATTCAAATTGTTTCTTCTTGGCAGCTTGTAATATTTTCTCTTTGATCTGGGGACTCCAGAACCTGGCTATAACATTCCTAGGAGTTTTCTTTTTGGATCTTTTTTAGGAGGTGATTGGTGATTTCTTTCAAGTTCTATTTTGCCCTCTGGTTCTAAAATATCACAACAATTTTCCTTGAGAATTTCTAAAAGGATGCTTTCTAAGTTCTTTTTTTGATCATGGCTTTCAGGTAGTCCAATAATTTTTAAATTGTCTCCCCTGGATCTATTTTCCACGTCAGTGGTTTATTCAAGGAGATATTTCACATTGCCTTTTATTTTTTCATTTGTTTGGATCTGTTTGATAGTAGCTTGATTTCTCATAAAGTCATTTGCTTCCATTTGCTCCAATCTAATTCTGAAGGAATTATTCTCTTCAGTGAGCTTTTGAGATTCTTTTTCCATCTGGCAAATTTGACTTTTTAAAGCATTCTTCTCCTCATTGGCTTTTTGGACCTCTTTTGCCATTTGAATTAATTTATTTTTTTAAGGTATTTTTTTCTTCAGTCAGGTTGTTGACTCTCTTTTCATAATTTTCTTGCATCCTTCTCATTTCTCTTCCCAATTTTTCCTCCACTTCTCTTATTTGGTTTTCAATATCCTTCTTAAGCTCCTCTATGGATTGTAATCAGTTTACACTTTTCTTGGAAGCTTTTGGTGTGGGAGTTCTGACTGTATTGTCTTCCTCCCCTTCCATGCTTTGATCCTTTTTTGTCCCCAAAGAAGGAATCTGGAGTTGGGTTGCTGTTTTTGCTTTTCTTCCTTTGCCTGTTCATATTGCCAGTAAATTACTTGACTTGGGCTCAGTAGAACTCTGCTTTCAGAGGGGAGAGCTTTGTCCCAAATTGCTGGGGGTTTGCAGCTTCTGGAGCTATTATGGGGCTGCCATCTTTGCAGCCTCTACCAATTCTGGCTCACTGGTCACACACCTCAGGACCACCACCCAAGACCATGATCCTGATGCAGGTGAGTTAAAGCAAAAACACTTAGCCTCTGAATGATTGTTTGGCACCCCTGCATCTTCAGGCTGTGAGCTCTGAAGCAGTCACATGGAGGTGGCTGCAGGGCTGCCATGCTGCTTCTTGCCCTGGGGGCAGTTGGCTGGACCACTGCTTTCCCCCAAATTTAGCTGAGTTCCACTGACCTTTCACTTTGTCCTTGTTTCTTATGTGTTGATAATTCTGGAAACTGCCACAGCTGCTGGTGATCTGCTCTCCTGAAAGCTCCAGCCATGGCTTATCCTGGCCACCCTCATGCTACAGCCCTGGTTTCAGACTGGGCTGGTTTCGGCTCCCGGCGTGCTGTGATGAACCCTTCCTGTCTGCCTGCCGGGCTGGCTTCAGTGGGAGCCTTGTTTTTCTGTCATTTTGTGGGTTCTGTAGCTCTAAAATTTGTTTAGAGTTGTATTTTATAGGTATTTGAGGTGGTTATGGGGGGAGCTCCCGGAATTCTCCTGCTTCTACGCCGCCATATTGACTCCCTGTTTGTTTCCTTTTAGATGACAACTTGTTAATGCTCATGTAGAAGATTCTTGGATAGGTGTGGGTTTGATTGCTTGGGTTCTGATTGTCTTTTATTCTTTTGAAAAAAGCTGGAGAGGGAGCAAGAGTGAATACTCATGAAAGATTTAGGTTAATGATAGAGGTAGGTCACAGAGAATGCAGAAGATCATGAGACTGAGGACATAGTTGGGAGGGCGATTCTTTGTGAGGAGAAGGGTCATGTTTTCCTTTGAGATTGCAGCAAAGGAGAAAATGAATGTTGCTATTGAGAGTTTTGGGGTTATTCAACAAACATTTCTTAATGGCCCATCACAGGCAAGGAACTGTTCCAGGTGTTGAGCAGAGGGAGTTAGCCTCACTCATTTCAGTAAAGATGAATTATTTGCCTAATTTGTAAATTTTGAAAGTATAGCACGTGAATATACTTAATTTTCCCTATTCCTATTTTTTATTAATGACCATTGAACTATTTCTGATCATTTGATGAGGGTGATAAAATCAACAAATCTCTGTTTGCAAAAGGAGGCTCTTGAATGAAGCCAATGAAATTTAGGAAAAATGTTTTCACTGTTTCATTTCATTTTGACACAACAGATGCTTTCCAACAAACACTGAAATAATCCCTCCCTTTCTACAAAGAATGTTTCCTAAAAATAATTTGGCAAAACTGCTCAGTGGCGTGATTAAGACTGATAGTGCACATTATTTTCTACTCTTATAATTTACTGACTGTTAATAGAAACTATGTATACTTTAACTTTGTTTTTATGACTGTTTGGCCTGAGTTTTGTTGTCTCTTGGTATTATCTTTATTTACAATGTTGTAGTCTTAATATATTCTATTATTTTGGCTCTATTTTATTCACACTGAATCATTTCATGTGAATTTTCCCACATTTCTCAGAATTCTTCATATTCATCATCCCTCCCAGCACAGTAATATTCCAATATGTTCAGATAACATAATTTGTGAATCTATTTCTCGATCTTTTGGCACATTTTTGTTTCTGGCTTTTTGTTATCACAAAGAATGCTGTTATGAATATTTTTGTTCATATGAGTCTTTTATTGCTGTCATTTTCCCCCCTTGGGGTATAATTCTGGTAGTGGAATCTCTGGTTCAAAGCTTATGAACATTTTAGTAGCTTTTCTTACATAATTCAAAATTGCACAATAATACCACCATTTCCTAGCTCCCCTAGCCATGAATTAACATGGCTGTCCTCCTGTAGCTACTTTACCAATGACCATTCTAATTTTTTAGCATCTTTGCTAGCTTGATGGTGGGAGGCAAAGTGGTTCCTCTGGGTCATTTTTATTTTCATCTCTCTGCTTATTAGACATTGAGAATTTTTTTTTCAGAGAGTGATTGTTTGCATTTTATCATTTGAAAACTATTTCTTTTCATCTTTGACTTCCTATCTTTTGGGGAATGGTCCAGTGACACTTTAATGTTGACTTCTTTTTCCCTCTGATATAATATATATATCTATAACTCACATTATATACATGTTTATATATGTGTATGTATGTACATATGCATACATAGTATGCACGTATATATGTGTGTGTGTATCTATATCTATATATATGCACATATATAAGTTGTTTATAGTAGATTGGATTTGGTACTATCCAAATCTGTCTTTTCTTTTGGTGTTGCCATACTAATTCCTGAAAAGAGAAATCACTTGTACATTAGGGATTCTTTGGCTGTCTCATTTCGCATGTTATTTATCTCCTTTAACTAGTCTCAAGATAGATTCTGTAATGATATCTACTATTTGTATGTCTTCTATTATTTGGTGCCCCAAATAAAATTATGTGTTTTTTTTTTAATATACCATCTAGTTAATGTAACTGAATTTGGTATCTTTAATGGCATGGTTTGAAAGAAGTAAATTTTAGATAATGTAAGTAGCCTAATTATCCAAATCTCAGCTAGCCATGACATTTGGAAAGTTGACCAGTGTAATAAAACTTTAAAAACTCAATAAAATAATTTTGTATAATTATCCATGACTAAATTGGAGATTGAAATGGACATATTCATTCCCAGGAGTCTCCAAGATCCTTTCACCTGCTTTAATTTCAGTTTGGTAGAGATTGAACAGAGTAGGTTGTTGGATGCATTGCTATAAATTCTAATCTTGCTTAATTAGTTTGAAATCAATTAGTCATGCTGGTAAGTAGATCAGAAAAGAGCCTGAAATCCTTGTAATAAATTTGATAAGCAAATTGTATATTGTCTGCCAATACACTGATATATGAGTATTATCAGTTTTTCTGTTTTCTATTTGGAATGTTTTCTATAGAAACTTTTAGTGCTTCTACTGATGAAAAAGAAAATGATGGGGAAGGGAGGTCATTTTCTTTTGTTTCTCTCTTGCCTTTGGAGTCCAAACATTTATAATGGTTTATATTTGTGTGTGTTTTAGGATACCTATAAATTGACATTAGCAGCTCATATATAGATAGATATAGAAACTTGTTTATCTATCAATCTATCTATCTGTCTATCTATCTCTCTATCTTTCTATCTCTCTATCTCTCTATCTATCTATCATCTATTTTTTTTTCTCAGAGAGACTTATCTTGGTGTAGTAGGACAGGCCAGTTCCTAACATATACTAGGCATATGCCAATAAGCAAGTTATTTAAACTTTCAATATCCCAGGTAATTGTCTAAGACCATAAGTTACAAACCACTTACTGACTGGCCTCCATAGAACCAGTTTCCACATTGGATATTTCCTAGTTCGATGAAATCACAGCTCTGGAGGTTAGGAAAAAAAAAATCCTGAAACTGAATTCCTTTCACATAACCACTACAGGAATACTCATTCCAGGTTAATGCAAGATTTTTTTGGGATAGCTTATCCTGATGTTAATATGGAATTTACAGTTTTACTTTTAAAGATTCTCCTAGATCATCTGATCTCACTTATTAGTATTTCCTCTTTCCATTTGACACCTATTTATTGAATAATTTTCTAACTTGTATTATAATTATTTGTGTGCACACCTCACCTCCCTACCCATATTGAACTAGAAACTCTTTGGTCATTTAAGTTTTATATCTCTAAATCCTAAGTGCAGTGTCTTGTACATAGTCCATTACTTCAAAGGAATTGGGATTTCATTGGTGTGGGGACTCTATCAATGCAGCTCCCTTTATACTTCAAAAGACAGTTTCTTAAATTGAGGTGATAAAAAAATTCATGATTTAGTATTTACACTTGTGGTGATAGAAATTCTCCAAACTTAGAGAGAGATGGTTTTCAGAGAATGAACACAATTTTTCTCTCTAGTCAATACTCAAAGTCTTTATAACTTGTTGGGAAAGGCATGGCAGAAGTAGTGCTCTGTGTAGCATCAATGCAATAATCACAGCACCAAGGGTGACTATGACTATGCTGACATAGTTCACAATCACAAAATATAACAGACTCTTCATATAGAAGACAGAAAGAAAACATTTATTCAGATACCAGAAAACCAAATCCCAACACCAGGAAACTGAGTCCATCATAGCAACATAGAAGTTAACACACACCACAATGTAGCAGAGAGCCATATCATCCTTTAGCTTTCTCACAAACCAACATTTACTCACAAGCCTACCTGTCTGCTTGCCTGCCGTCCTCTCTCCTCCCTTCATCTAGCTGTTCTGACTCTCTGCTTCCTGTGGCTCTCCTCCACAGTTTTCTGAAGCAAACTCCTTCCACCATAGGTTCCATGTGATTACATTTGACCTATTAGGGGTCAGGGAAGATGTATGAAGCAGGGAAGGTCTTCAAATTCCCTTAGACTTATTAAGGGGCAGGGAAGATCTTCAAATTCCTATTACCAGTACACTCTGTTGATGTAACCTTAAGAGACTATAGTCACTTCTGCTCACTGATGAAACATTGCTGTAATAAATGATTGTTGAATGACTGACCTATTCAAGTTATACAAACTCACTTTCACATAGCAGGTGCTTAGGAAAGGCCTATATTTTTCTTTCTTCTCTCTGATGTATGTCTCTACTATTTTGTACCATGGTTGCTTGCTTGAGTGTTCTTTTCCCTTTCCAGACATTAAAGGAGGTACTACATCTTATCTAAACTTTGTGCAACTCTTGGCAACTATCTTAATAACATGCGATTAACTTTTGGTGTCACTAAAAGTATGATAAGTATTTTCCTAACATTTAAAAATTTTTTTAAATTTAATTTTTGGAATAAAACATGCATTTTCATAACATAGTGTAATAAAAATTTTTTCATCAGTCTCTATAAAATCCAGACATACCATGCACGTGGAATTTGCATTATCTTCTTGACAAGTGGCCTTGTTAATCAGGAAATGAGTTTAAATTGGTGTAATTTATTCTGAGTAATCTATGCTGGTTTGCAGTGAGCATCATTTCCCTTTCTAAGGCCTCACAATCTATGTCTTACATGCATCCATTCTAGAATGTTACCAGGAAGTTTACTCTTTTCCACTCTGAAGTTTCTACTCTCTTCTCCTTGTTGAAAATTGGCATGGTGTTTGTCTGCCTCCAGTTGCTTGGCATCTCTTCTGCTTGTTTCTGCATTCTGATAAGAATTTTTTCAGTTTTTTTTCTTAAGCATTAGAGAGTGTGTCTGTGAAGTTTAATTTAATGCTTTCTGCATTACAACTCAGCTTCTCAAAGGTGTCTAGTTCATAGTTTATTCAAACTTACCCCTTCTTATAAATGCTCTTTTTCAAGCATAACTATGCATTCCTATCATATTTGTCTCTAAAAACTCTATCATTTATCTCTCCTTACTCAATTCTATTAGACCTGTTGCATTTCTGTTAAGCACTGATGTTTCTGATCCTTTGCCATCATTATATATGTATATTTTTTCCTCTTTGCTTTTAATAGAAAAGATGAAGAAAAATTAATAGATACATGCACTTTCTTTGAACTATACATCTCAAATAATATCTTCCTAGCATCCGTATGAAAGGTAGATGAAAGTATTCAAGTCTGGAATTTGATTTGATGAGAGCCAGGATAGATAGTCCCAAATTCTTTCTTACTCCTCAAGTGTTGGGAGTTTTAGCAGATGGTTAACTCGATATGAATCAGTATGGTATGGCAACCAAAAAACCATTGTAATTTTGGGCCGCATCAAGAAGCATTAGTTTCAACAAGAAGTACATGACCATCCTGCCCTGGTCAGACTATATTTGAGATATTGTGTTTAGTTCAAGGCATTGCATTTTAGAAAGGACATTATTAAGCTGAAGAATTTCCAGAGGAGGTCAGCTGGAATGACATAGAGCTTAAAGTCCAGACAATGTGAGGATCAGTTGAATAAACTGGGGATATTTAGCCTGGAGAAGAGGAGACTCAGCAGGGACTTGATAACTGTTCCTTGATAACGTAGGTAGAGTGCTGGACATGGAGTCAAGAAAACCTGCATTCAGATCCTGCCTAAAACACTTGTTGGTAGTATGACCCTGGGCAAGTCACTTAGCTCCTTTTAATTTCCTCATTTGTAAAATGGGGATGATAATAGCCCCTACTTTAAGAGATTGTTCTGAGGATCACATGAAACAACACATGCAAAGCACTTTGCAAACTTTAAAGTGTCATGTAAGTGCTAATTATTATCTGAAAGTCTAACGTAGAAGAGGCATTGGATTTATTCTGTTTGGCCCAAAAGGGCAATACTTGAAGAGATATATGGAAGTTACAAAGAGGAAAAGTCGGGCTTGATGTCAGGAAGCACTTCCTAGCAATTAGAGCTATCCAAGCTTGCACTAAACTGACCTGTCAGGTATTGGTTCCCCTTCACTGAAAATCTTGAAACAAAGACTGGAATATTATATCAGTTAAGAGTTGGATCAGACAACCACTGAGAACTCCCATAGTGCTGAAACTCTCTGGATTTTTGAAAGCCAACAGAGCTAGGTATCTAGAGATACTGAAACCTGGATAACAGTGTTTATCATTCCCTAACTTTTGAAAAAAACAGTTTCCAGGAAGGCCTCTCATGCTAACAGGTGCACAGTTCCTATAGGGTCTAGTCCCTTGGTAAGTAGTAGTCCAAGTGTTCTAGATTTCCCCATTTTCAGGATTGAGAGTCTCAAAGATAGCACGTTCTGCTAAAAAGCATACAATTTGCTCCATAGTCGTGCTATTAACAATCATTCCCAAGTATGGGAATTTTTCTCCTTCTCCATTTCTTTGCCCTTTTGTAAGGATTCCACAGAATTCAACCACTGGATGACCAGAAGGTTTCTAATCATAGTTATGGTTATCTCCACATATTCATTGCAGCCAAAGTACTATCCAGAACTGAGCAACTGTTGTTTGATGCCACACAAGGATCTCTTGGGATGAATCATAGACAGAGACTTTGTTTGATACTTCAAGGAACCATGATTTCCTTAAAGTAGGTCCTCTCGATGCTGATAAAAGTGATGACACTTGCATGGCTTGGCAGAGGGTCTTTGAAAGTTACTGAAAAATTCATCCTGTGGCTGACTTAATGATGAATTTCTCCCACTTTAATCAATCTGTTCCTTGGACAGCTGGGTCTGTGTCAAAGCCTTTCCAGGTTTGATAAGAATTTGTGTCCTCTGGTAGAGTCTTTGGGATCCTAAGAGCACCTTCAGGCCTTGGTGAGGCATCAGACAAGGATGTTAATGCGACAATGTTCAGATGATAAGGTTGTATTATGCCTGACCATCTATTACTGAATGGAAGTGAGCATGCCTATAAATCTCTGATTACATATATTGTAAGAAGATGCCTAAGAATAAGTAATACATTAGATTGCATTATATATTTTTTTAAATTTTATTTTAATTTGCATCATTCATTTCCACGAGATTTTGAGTTACATATTTTCTCCCCATCTTTCCCCTACCCACCACCCCAAAACAGCCATCCCAGGTATCCCCCCTCCCCCAATCTATTCTCTCCTATGTCTTCCCTCCTCACCCCTCTGACTT
>CM053580.1:430117036-430138205 GCA_028627135.1 Pseudochirops cupreus | reverse complement strand
TATATTTTTTACTCTGAGAGCAGTATTAGCTAAGAAACAGTAAACATAAACTATCTAGATAGAAACCACTTAAGGCCTATAAAAGATACTTAAAATATATATTACCAGAATAATTTGCATTCTAAAGGGAATGAAAAATATCATTTTTTAGGTAAAAGAAAAATCAGGGAATAAAAATATTATTCTTTGGTTTTAGAAAACAACAACAATAAAAAAGTCATGTGGCAAAGAGCCAAAAAATTTCTTATTTACAACTGAAAAATATTATTACGCTATATTTTTCCCTCACGGAAAATATGCAAAGGAATTTTAATATTTATTGGAAATAAAACATCTGTTATGTTTGTTTTAAAACAAAAGTCTCCATAATTCAATTCTCCTGAAGCCTTACAGTTGAACGTCAATCTTACAACAGGTATTATCAGGAAAATAATGAGAAGCTGCCAAATGAGTAGCTCATAGGGCAAAATAATATTCAGTATGGCTGCATCTATGGCATCTTAACAATGAAATCGATGCTATCATTTGATTTCAACTTTTGCTTAAAACTGATCAGTTAATCAAATGAGACTTTTTGTTCTGCTGATTAGGTTTTCCCTGTTCAGAAAATTAAATTGAATTCGTCATTTTTGCCTATGTACTTGTTTTCATGCTGCCTGATCAACCCTTAAATAAGAGAAACAGAATCACAGAATCTTAGAAATGGAAAAGATCTTAAAAGTCATTTAGCCTAATCCCTTACCAAATCATCCTGATGAATATAAATTCAATCTCCAAAGAACCCTAGCATTTTGGGGTTAGAAGAAACCTTTGATGAATTTAATCCAATATGGATTTCCTCTAGTCTACATCCTTCTTGCCAAGTGGTCTTTCTGCTTCTGCCTTAATATGCTGTTCAGAGCAAAGCTCATTCCTATCCACCCTTTCCTATCTCTCTTTGTTTAGGTCCACCTCTTGTACAAATAGGTCAGCTAGGATTGATCACCAGGCCTGAAATCAGGAAGACCTGAGTTCAAATAAGGTCCCAGATACTTACTAGCTGTGAGACCCTGGGCAAGTTACTTAACCCTGTTTGCTCAGTTTCCCCATTTATAAAATGAGCTGGAGAAGGAAACTGAAAACCACTCCAATATCTTTGCCAAGAAAACTCCAAATGGGGGTCACAAAGAGTCAGACATGACTGAGGTGACTGAACAACAATTTGTACATCCTTAAAAAAAAAGGTATAGAAAAAGGTGTACTATAGGTTTAGTTGACCAAAAACAAAATTTAATTTACAGCTGGAAGTTTTTTTTTTCCCTGGGTTTTTCCTATGGTATATATATATATATATTAGTGCAGGTTTATTTGGACACGATGTGGGAAGATTATTATCATATTATTATTTGGTTTGGAAGCACTGGGGACCTTTATTTTTCATATTAGTTTGCTTTTGAAAGCTGTTTTTGTAGTTGTTGCTGTTGGTGGTGGTGGTGGCAGTTCCTGTCTCTATTAGGAGAGGAAAAGTTTCAGATTAGAAAGGTTCTTAGAAGGATGCTATCTCATCTAGGGTGAGCCTTCCATTAATGCCACAACACAGTAAGGTGGTACTATTTCTTTAGTGTTTCTGCAAGTCCAAGCATATGGGAATGGTCACCCATGCATTCATGCAATAATTATTTGTTTACTTAAATGACCAAGATATAACATGAAACTAGATAAGATTGAAATTCATTGTTCTCTTAAAAAAAATTGTTGTGCTATCTGGATATTGTCTATGTTGTTAAACTTCTCCAGATTATTTAATCTTATCTTTCTATCTCTTTCCCTTCTAATTCCCTACCCTCAAGGGCCCCTTCCTCTCTAGTCACAAGACTTATGAAATTTTCCTTCCAAACCACTGTGGTAGATCTTTGAAATAGAAAACACTTCCTGAAACTGAGTTTATTAGTCAATGTCCTATGTAGGATTTAATGTATGTCTTTTCTCATTGTTTAGTCATTTTGCAATTGTGTCAGGCTCTTTGTGACCCCTTTTTGGGGGTTTACTGGAGTAGCTTTCTATTTCTTTCACCAGCTCATTTTACAGATGAGGAAACTGAGGCAAACAGGGCTAAGTGACTTGCCCAGGATCACCCAGTTAGTAAGTGAGGCCCTATTTGAACTCAGGTCTTCCTGACTCCAGGCGCAGTACTCTATCCACTGTACCACCTAGATGCTCTCTATTAGGATCATCTTACTCATGAGAAAAAAATAAGTTATATTTGACATATTTACATCACTTGGTAAAATTGTTCTGTGTTTAACTTCAATTTAAATTATCTCATTCAGTTATTGCAACAATTCATATACTAAAAAACCAAAACAAGTAAGAAGGATTGTTAATAGATAATGCAGTGAAAATCAAACCTACAATAAAAATTGAAGAGATGATCTTAATGTTAAAGATGAAGGTTATGACTTCCAAATGTTGACAACTGAAAATTGTAAGTGAGAGCAAAATGTCAGCCTATACTAGAGCACAATACAGGTCACATAAGAAGACAGAAGATCTGATAAATACAAGTTGGCAGTAATATTGTCCTTCATGTCTTCAATATAAAGAATGGATGATAACTATAAGGCTTTTATTCTTTTCATTCTCTTGTGGGATTATTGAAAACTTCTATTTTGTGTAGGGTTTAGGGATTTTTGAGTTTTGGTTTTTTTTTTTTGGTGGTAAATTACAGTTGGATAGCAGGAAATTGATAAACATCAAATCTTTAACTTGAATTTTCCTAATGCCTTAATACATTTTTTTTTTGTATTACACAAGGCAAAGTCAGTCAGTCAATGGGTGTTTATTAAGTATTTGTGATGTACCAGGAAATGTGCTTAGCAGGGAAGATACAGTGAAATGCAACAGCAGTCTCTGCCCTTGAAGAGGTTATATTCTAGAGGTGGAAACAACACATAAATAACCAAGGCATGTATTAATCCCATACAGTATACATGAAGGTAATTTGAAAGGGAGAGGTGCTAGCAGCTGGGGAGAATGGGAAAGCCTTCCTGAAAAAAAGTGGGATCTGAACTGGTTCTTGAAAAAAGCCAGCTTAACATTGGAGGCAGAAGTATATTCCAGGCATGGGGGGTATGGAGAACCAGGACACAGGAATGGAAGATGAGAGTTTTGTACTGTGAATGCCACATTGAACAGTGTAGCTTAATCTAAGAGTAAGGGGAGCACCTGGGGGAAACAATATATAAGAAGACTATAAAGGTAGGAAGGGGCCATGCTGTGAAGCCTTTAAATGCCAAACAGATGATGTTATAATTGTTAGGAAGTGTCAAAGGCCTCTGAAGGATCTCAAGCATAATTCATACTGGAAGAATCTACATGTGTAAACCAAATTCAGTTTGTTAACAAAGCTTCAACAAGTTACTGTTGAAAATAATTTAATTGAAATAAGATTCAATTTTATAGTCTTACTAATGATGATGACATATATAAGAAGAAATGCATACTAACCACAAGGAACTCTAACTGGAAACACACTTCCAATAAGAAGAACCAATCAGCTATCCCTAGAGATAACTGCCCTTCCAAGAGCTATTTACATTAAGCTAATGGCTCAGATAGAAAATATCTATTTCTAGAAAATTTCTAGAAAATAGCATTCCTGTGAAGTCATACAAAGTCAAAGGCACTGATCATTGGCATCAGTTTCAGTCTCCACTGATTTTTTTTACCGAACTGCTTCCATAATTTCCTATTCTCACTTTCCTTCTTTCTTTTTGTTTTTTAGTGGTTTCTTTTTTTGTGAGATGGGGAAGGAAGGGCAATTGGGGTTAAGTGACTTGCCCAAGATCACACAGCGAGTAAGTGTCAAGTATCTGAGGCCAGATTTGAATTTAGGTCCTTCTGACTCCAGGGCCAGTGGTCTATTCACTGTGCCACCTAGCTGTCCCTCCTTCTTTCTTTCTTAAAAAGATAACCTTTCTCTCCCTCCTCCCCTCAAAGAGAACTACCTCTAAGTCAGGAAACTCTTTTTATGCCAAAGTGAAGAACCAAAGTCTCAACTTAATTTTACACTGTTGTTAAGAGATCTTAACATCAACAGTAATAATAGCTAATATTTATATAACACCTATTATGTTCCAGGAACTCTGCTAAGCACTTTACTATTATCATCTTATTGGATTCTCCCAATAACCTAGGAAAGTAGGTGTTATTATTATTCTTATTTTATAGATAAGGAAACTGACACAAACAGAGGTTAAATGACTTGCTTGGAGTCTCACAGCTAGTAATGTCTGAGGTCAAATTTGAACTCAGCTCTTCTGGGGCCCAGGACCAGCACTCTTATCTACTGCCCCATAGTTGCAGAAATAAAAGTTTCTAAGAATAATTTCTCTTATGACTATGATATCAATCAGTCATATAACAAGTACTTAATAAGCATCTGTTCTTTGCCAATCACTGTGATAAGTGCTGGGGATACAAGAATTGAATCTTTGAAGGTTTGATATCAGCATTTAAAACAAAAACTGGGACCGATCTTTAAGGATCTGAACGTTTGTGAATACGAACATATATAGATACAGCATGTCAGCACGTACTTTTTAAGTGTCGGGTCAATATTTTAAGTTCTACCAGGTCCTTTGACATGGAAAACTATTAGTCTGTCATCTTTTGAAAGGTTAAGGGCTGCTTCATTCATCAGTGCTTAAAATTGTTTTTGGAGCTATCATTTCAAGGTGGTTGTTGTTTTTTCAAATCAAAGTTCTGGTATATTTAACTCATGGTAGGATTGACAGATAATGGGAACCAAACCAAAACAAGTCTTGGTAACCCTCCTTTCAATAAATTTAAGTTAAAAATATATTTCTTGGGGCAGCTAGGTAGCACAGTGGATAGAGCACTGGCCTTGTAGTCAGGAGGACCTGAGTTCAAATTTGATTTTAGACACTTGTCACTTACTAGCTGTGTGACCTTGGACAAGTCAGGTAACCCCAATTGCTTTGTCTTCCCTCCTTAAAAAAAAAAAAAAAATATATATATATATATATATATATATATATATACATATATATATATAAATACACACACACACATATATAACTACACTTTAAGAACCCATAATTTCTTCAGAAACAAGTAAATTAAAATTTATGTGGGAATAAGTCTTTATTTCAATAGTATACTTCTACATTTTAAAACAACACACCAAGCCATCTTCCAGGTAAAAAATGGACTGAAAAACTAAGTATGTGAAAAGACAATGGTTAACTTAATCTAATAACCAGAAGCCCGAATGACCTGCAGTGTTAGAATGACAAAAAAACAAAAAACAAAAAAAACCCAACCAACCCAGCTATAATAGCTATCCTCAAAGGGTCTTCAATTTAAAAAAAAAAGTTTTTTTTTCACTTTTGTGTGGTACTCAACTGATTTCCCTTCCCCTGCTCTCCCAATCCCTCCAATGAGTACTAATCCTTAGGAAAAGGATTCTCTGTCCCTGTTATGTGGGTAGAGATTGATTGAACTTCTACTATTCAGGGTGAGATGTAAAAATGGATCAAAGATTATAATCCCTTCCTTCCAAGTCAGCCCTACTGGATGGATAACTAATAGAAAAAGAACAAAGGGTCTATTTTCAGGCTCTGTTCATGGACTGCCTATGGCCTGGAGTGAGAAAGGGCTCATTGTAGACGTTTAATAATGATATCTAGTATAGCTGTCTCCCACCACTTGCATAGTTTCTTGGGTCTCAAGGGGTTGAGTGAATTAGTCAGTAGTATGTAGATTACTTTTTGAAATATAATGATACTCAAGGGGCTCACATTTGTTGTTATGGTGGGATTCAAAAGGGAAGCTATAGGTAAAGCAAAAAGAAAATGGCGACCCACAAACAAGGTGTTTCCTCTTACAAACTGGGTAGATAGGTGTTCTTGGTTTACTCAAAGTATCCAAGAGAAACACAACAGAGACACACCTGAATAGGATCCAGATTCATTGGTTTGTATTTCCCTCTCATACCGGCCATGGCCCCTTGTATTCTTAGCTATTATTCATTTCTTTATGAAGTCTTTTTTTTTTAAATCAAGACATCTATACCTTCATTTTCTTTCCTTTTTTTTTTCTTCTATAATACAGTACTAATCTAATGATTATGAGCGGATATTAGGAGATAGAAAACTCCTCTCTTGACCTCAAATGTTTTGGCCTTATCTCAGGCTTTAGTGATTTACATTAGTCCTTTAATAGTCTGCTTCCTAACCTACTAATTCCTTTATTTCTTCCTGACTTCATCAGTGCTACATATTTCATTCTCTTAAACAGTCTCAACACTTGTGTTGGCATAACCATTCATTGTTTATACTGGCACCTTACAGACAACTTAGTAGTTAGTATTCACAAATCTCATCCCTTAAGAAATTAAGACAAACATTTTTAAAATGTTTAAAAGTAATAGATTTCACAATTCTATTAAAAGCTAAGATATTGATCTATAGTAATCACTCCTTCCTGTTTGAGGGCTATTTTAAATCATATATGTAGAATTTATTTGTTTCTCATCTGTCATCCTTGCTCAGTAACGGCATTTAGGGTCTTCCAAGGTGTGTTTTATTGCTCCATTAAAAGAGAGCTTTTGTGGTACTCAGGTCTATTTCCTTAAGTGTGTTGTAATTGACCAATAAAAGCATAGCTCCTGATATTTTAATGTCTAATGGCTATATGTTAAAGATCAGTCTACAGTAATTGAAATATTTTTTCTTCTTTATTGACTACTCTGGTAGCTGACAGGGGCACACTTTAGAATAATTAAACTATAAAATAGTATCGGACTAATAGTTTGATCATTCTGAAAAAGAAACTGTATGTGACAATGTGCCAAAATTAACATTCATAACAATTCAATTCTACAAGCATTTATTAATCACCTACTTTGTGAAAGTAACTACCCTATTCAAGTACAAAATAAAAACGGGTAGCAGGTAAAGGAAGTGAAGATGCCAAGGGAATTTTTTTAAAAATTTAAATGCCCAACATGTTAGCCTGCCAAGTTCTCTTCTGACAAAAGCAACACAATTGTATAATGATAACTAGTGTTCAGAATTATGATTTTGAGTCACTGTACAACTCTAAGTCACCAAAGAAAGACTTATTTTCAGTTTGCCTATTTGTTGAAAGAAGAAAGTGGACTAATATATTGTAGACATTTTTCAACAATAGTTAAAATTAAAAATGTTTCAACAAGTGTTGAATTGAGAACAGTACATTCTCTGAGCATTCTGATAAAATTTAATTATGTAAAGATGAGTTATTTTATTTTAACTTTGCACCTCTATTTTCTTGGTTATACCACTCACATATCGTACTTTGTTTAGAGACAGGTAATAGCCATTTATAAAAATCACAGAATTTTTTTTATCTAGAAACCATTAGATTTAAACTAATGGAAAATGAAGGTACCTTGGACATGATCTAGTCCAATGTCTTCATTTTATAGATAAGGAAACGGCTGCCCAGAAAAGTAAAATGATTTTTCCAACCTCACACCCCCATGGTAGAACTAGGATTTAGAACCCTGAGCTCTAGGGTCTTTTCATTCTACCTAGGGATCTGCTGCAGGTCATGTAGTTCAATACTCCTTTATTTGCTGAAGAGAAAGCCTATGTCCAGAAAGACGAATAAACTTTTTCAAGGTTATAGAAATGCAGGGGTGGGGTGGGGATGAGGGAGTTGGGGAGGTGGTGGTGGTGATAAAACATGGGTTTCCCAACTCCCAAACCGATTTTCTTGTTATTACATTAGGTTTCCTTGCAGCTAGGTGGCGCAGTGGAGAGTGCCCGGCTGGAGTCAGGAAGTGAGTTCAAATGTGACCTCACTTACCAGCTGTTGTGACCTCACTTACCAGCTGTTGTGACCCTGAGTAAGTCACTTAACCTAGTTTGCTTCAGTTTCTTTATCTGTAAAATGAATTTAAGAAGGAAATGGCAAATCACCCCAGTATCTTTGCCAAGAAAACCCCCAGTGGGGTCATGAAGAGTCACAAACGACTGAACAACAATAAAACTCCCTACAAAAGAAAGTTCACAACCCTCGTGGGACATATTTCAACTTTTAAAAAATTACATATACACACACAGATTCAAGGAAAAATTGAACATACTGATTCTCATACTGTAGCCGCAAAACAGAAAAAGAACGAGAATTCGTTCTTCCAGCGTTATAATGAATTCCAATAATATCCAAGGGGTTAAATTTCCCCCTTCTTAACCAGCTTTCTAAAAAACTCGATTAAACTAGGCCCTGAAAGGAATCGGATACTGCTACCAAGTCTTTACAAGCCCTACAAACTACCTTCGTGACTGCAGAATGATTCTGAAACACAAGCAAATCGATTTCTTGGGGATCTACCGAAACCAAGAATTGTCAAAGACAGGAATGGAAAAACAAAATAGGCACACCCTTTGGAAGCTATTCTTTGACTCATAGATGCCAGGAACTAGATTTAATAAGACCAAAAGAAATCGGGGGGGGGGGGGGCGAGAAGGGAGAATCACGACTAAAAAAGTTTCCGTGTCAAGAATCCTGGAGAAAGTCGCCCCTACAGTTGGTGCTGCAGGTGTCGAGGGCGGCGGAGGTAGCAGAGGTCGGGTATGCCAGCGAGGGCAACAGGGGCACTAGCCGAGAGTCGGAGGAAAGGGTTTACTCAGGAGTTCCAATTACTGAGCTCCTGGGCCGGAGAGAAGTTTGGTAACTGATCAGCGGAGCAGTGCGAACACGCCATAATCTGAAACCGGAAGCAACCCAAAAAACTGGGGCTGCAGCTCCTTAACTGAAACTCTGGACTTAGAGGAACGGGCAGCACAGGCTCGCAAATAAATAAAAAAAACAACAAAACACTCGGATACATTGTTTCTTGACCAGTCGGCCCATATCACTGGCTTGGGATAGGAATGTCCTTTGTATCAATGGAAGACAACATCCCTTAAACCTTTGTCAAGCACCAGACTCCACTAAACCCCTCCCCCGCGAGAAGCTTCCGAAGGCAGGCTCAGTCCCGGGGACACCGGTCCTCCCGCAAAGTGACACTTGGTAAATCCACCCGGATGGTAAGCGACCCACCCACTAGTCCAACGCCTCAGCATGATCGAACCACAGGCGACCTTTCCTCCAGCTGGAGCAGCTGCCGCCGCAACTACGAGAATGAAAGTCGGCCTGCCTCCCACAAAACACCTTTTATCCATTGAAAGGAGTCTCTGTGTGGTCAGGGGCAGAGATCGTTCAGGAAATGTCTCGGAGCTGGGCCGGCACCTGCCCTGACCCTGCAGCCGCGGGGAGGGAAGTGGTGGTGGTGTCCATTTCAACCCGGCTACCTGCGCTGCTACTGGTCAGGTATCGGCCTCCCCTCTCACACCGCTGGGACCATTTCACCTTCCTCCCAGGTTTGGTCAATGGTCCGTCTCTGACGCCCCCCTCCCCATTAGAAATCCGCGCTCTGAAGACCGCAAGAGCTATATCACTTCTTCCCTCAGCCCCCATCCCTTTAAAAGAGAAGATGTGGGAGATCGAAGAGAGCTTTCCCACTATTCCGCCCCACCGGCTAGTTTCCCGCCCCCTCTCCCCGCCTAGGGCTAGGGAAAGATGAGCAAGGAGACAAAGGGCCCTGGAGGTCCCTCAGCCCCTACCCTGGTGTTCACGCACCCGGTCTTCAGCTCGCCTTGTTGGCTCCGGCTGGTTCCAGGGGCTACCGCATCCACAGAGGAGAGAGTGACGGGAGGGCAGTGGGGGAGAGGCACGCTGACCTCTCCCCCTGCAGCAGAGCCGCCCCCAGGTGGGGTGAAGAGGAGAGGAGAGAAGGCGAAGGCAGTGCACCAGCAGAGCACAAGGACAGGAGGAGGAGGGGCCAGGAAAAGCCCGGGGAGAGTGGGGAGTGTATATGCCTGCGTGTGTGTGTGTGTGTGTGTGTGTGTGTGTGTGTGTGTGTGTGTGCGTGCGTGCGTGTGTGTGTGTGTGTGTGTGTGTGTGTGTGTGTGTGTGATGTTTTTCCCTAGCTTCTAGGTCCAAGGAGGGGGAAGGTGTTCACAGAAGGTGTAGGCGTTGGGGGACTTGCCACCCTGCTCTCCTGGGTGCCCAGCTACCTTCCGCAGTGTGGGGCTCCGTCCCTGGCGGGGAGACTTGAAGACTAGGTCTGCTCTCTAAGAGCTGAGCAGCTGGTGACTGACAGGCAGCTCTAGGAGGGACACTCACACACCCTTCTTCCCCTCCTCTTTACCCTACGGCTTCCTGTGAACAAGGTAAACACTTAGGCTGACTCGTAGCTGACTCCCCTCCCGAGACAGCCCCACCTAGACACACTGTGCTCTGCCGCTTCCTTCCCCCTGAGACTCCCCCAGCAGTCCCCCTCTCCCTGATGAAGTCTGCTACTCGGGCAGTTAATTCCCTCTAGCTCTGAGCAGAGCTAGATAGAAACTAGGTGCAGAGTTACCTTGTGTAAATAAGGCGGATTTAGCATTTTCCTTCACCCAATCCTGGGTCCCAGAAATGGAGGGGCCTGTAGGACTGGGTCCCTTTCTTCCGATTAGGGATGGCTCACCTTGTAAATAGTTTTTTTTGGCAATTCTGCCCTTCTTGCACCTTAAATGAGCCTTTTCATCTTCTTTCTCCTATCTGGTCCATCCAGTGCAGGTACATGAGGAAATTCTCTACCTCACCTTTTCTGGTCTGTCATATTGAGAGAAGTTACTGGGTATGGCTTGTGTAATAAGCACTTGAATTTCAAAAGAGAAGAAAGTATCAGCTACTTTTTGAGAGGCCAAGGCAAGTATTCATCTCCTCTTTTGATCTTTATCCTTAAACGGTCCCCTTTGCACAGGCTACTTCCCTGCCTTCCCACCTCCCCCTCCCATCCCCTCCCTGTGGCTTCATAACATGCCCAGGCCTCTCCAAAAACAAAACAAAAACTTTCATGAACTCTTCTTCCCTATCGCTTACCAGACTTCTTCAAACAGCAGTCTATCCCATTTTTCCTCACACCACTCCTCAGCTCCTTAAAGAGTGGTATTTATCCCCACTGTTTTGCTAACTGCCCTCTGAAAGGTTATTTCATTGCCTAATCCAAATCTTTTTCTCAGGCCTTGTCACTTTTTGACCTCTCTGAAGCATCTGACATCACTGACCGTTCCTTGATCCTCAATATTCTTTCCCACCTTGGTTTCTTCATAGAACAACATACATTCTTCATTCTACATTTCTTATTACTTCTTACTATATTTTCTAGGTGTCCTTAAGTGACTTCTCTGCTGTTTCTTGATCTATTAAGCTCTGTCCTCTCTTGTTAATTTTTTACATTTTCTTTTACCAATCTTGTCAGTTCCCATTCCCCACCCCCCCAAAAATTGCCCCCACATTTACAACTCTGAGGTTCTCTCTTGAGCTTCAAACTAGCATTTCCAATTGCCTAATGAAAATCTCCACCTGGATATCTCAGTATAAACTCTTTAGCAAGGTAGTGAGGATCTCCACAACCTGCATGCTACCTTTCCAGTATCATCTAGTTCTACTCCTGACCCTGTGTGCTCTTCTTCAAACTGGACTACTCACCTTTCTTCACTTAAGGAAAGAGTTTATTTTGTCAACTTAGGTTTCAGGGTGATTATAATATTTTTGATATGATGATCCACTGTTCCTACCCTCTCCCTCCTCCCACCCACCCCCCACATACTTTAGATGAGTAAGGATAATGGTTACTTAGCTAATGATAGGAAGGGATAGATTGTATTGATCAATGATCTTGGCTTTCTCATTGGAATAGGTTCAGATTTAAGTTGTAAGATGAATGAATGAACTTTGAATACTGCTGTTCTGAGCCAATCTGATATTTTTATCCCCTAAGTATGTAGGGGTCTGGGCCTCCATTAGAGGGTTAGGAACTGCCTCACCTTTCATCTTTGTATTCTGAGGGTGTAGCATAGTGGCATAAGCCATTTAAAATTTACTAAACTTGTTGAACCTAGAGGGCAACATATACTTTAGATAAAGTACCAATTTTCAGTCAGCCAAAGTGACACTAGACTGACAGAGTCTTGAGGGCTGAGAGTGTTCTCTGGGAACTGGAGAATAACGGCAGCTCTGACACTTGAGTTGGATAGGATAAAGTAAACTTGGGAGACATTCTAGGCATGCAGACTAGCTTCATGCATACACACAACACACACACACACACACACACACACACACACACACACACACACACAACCATGCACTTCTGATTACCACTGCCTTTGTAATGACTATTGCATACAATTTTATTTCATTTTTTTTAAATAATTTTTTTTAAAAGAAGCACACTCAGTATTATTAGTGTGGGGAAAAAAAGGATTAACAATTCCATTGCACTAAAGATAAGTAGGAAAAGTAGCATTATGACTCCAAGGTGTTCAGAACTAGAGCTCAAAGGGCAGGCAAAATAGAGTTTGTAAGCAGAGTTCTAGGTCCTGAGCTACTTATAGACTAAAATATATACAGATTACAAAGAGAAACTATTGGCCAAGAAAGGAGAGGTCCAGATTCCACTCTCATCTGATTTCCCTTTGATCCCTAGCCTGGAGATTTTCTTTCATTCATTCAAAGCTTTGCTCCAGTTTGTCACAGTGCCTGGAATGCCCTCCTTTTTCCATTTTCACCTGGTTAGAATCCTACTCTTTGTTTAAGGACCAGTTTAAATGCCACTTCCTTCGTGAAGTTTTCCTAGTTGGAAATGATTCTTTCTTCTTCCAGTAATAACAGACATTAATCTAATGCTTTAAAGTTTGTAGTATCTTTGTGTGTACCATCTTGTTTATCCTCACAATTGCCCCGTGAGGCAAATACTACAGGTATTATCTCAGTTTTACAGATGAAGAAACAGGTTCAAGGGACTTGCTCACGGTCACATAATTAGAGTCAAGGGCAGGGTTCTAGGAACCATTACTCTGGTAGGAACTTTGTAGGAATTCAAGGAACCTGTCAAATGTTTTCTATGCCCTCAGTCCCCAAGGACCCTCTCCTACTGCCTGATCTAGATAGACATCTAGATAAAGGCCATCTAGAGCAAACTTCCCATTTTACACATGAGGAAACTGAGGTCTAGAGATAGTGATTGATTTGCCCAGGGTAAAAGGAGGGTTGAGGTATAAACTCCAGTTTTCTCGTTCCAGATCAGACATGCTTTCCACCATGCTTTGAGTTTTAGCAGCTATTTACATTTTACTATGAATAATTTATCTGACCATAAACTATTAGAGCTACAAGAGACCTTAAAACTTACATAGTGTGACTGTCTCATTTTACAGTTGTGGAAACCGAGGCACAGATAAATTACATGATGTGCCCACAGTCAAAATCTCCTTCGCGACAAAGCCAGGACTAGAATTCAGGCCATTCAGTGTGTTTTCCACTGCACAATGTTGCCTTCTTTCCTTTGCAGAAGTTTTGATAAGGGTAAGAAAGTATTAGGCTAATTACTTTGTATCTGAGCTAGTGCTGGGAGTCATCACCTAAAGAAACAAGAACACTAGAAAAAAAGGGATGCTGGAGATGCCAAAGACCTAGTTTATAATTTTGTTCAGTAGGTTGGCCCCTATTTATTTGGCTTTATATTAACTTTATGAACTCAGTT
Source organism: Pseudochirops cupreus (assembly GCA_028627135.1). Classification (NCBI taxonomy): domain Eukaryota; kingdom Metazoa; phylum Chordata; class Mammalia; order Diprotodontia; family Pseudocheiridae; genus Pseudochirops; species Pseudochirops cupreus. The sequence goes on along the minus strand of CM053580.1, from coordinate 430,124,578 downwards.
CAAGTCAGTGTTGGGAAGGTCTGAAGGGGACAAGCAAATATGAAGGAATCAGTGGACCAGAAAACAGAGTCTACATACTCCCATGATCCCTAATCTAAGTGACCCTTGGACCACTAGTTTCATGTTCAGATCCAACTCTTCAGGACTCCTTTTGGGATTTTCTTGACAAAGATACTAAAGTAGCTTTCTATTTCCTTCTCCAACTCATTTTACCGATAAGGAAATGGACACAAACTAGGTTAAGTGACTTGCCCAATATCACACAGCTAGTAAGTGTCTGAGGCTGGATTTGAATTCAGACTCATCTTTCTGACTTCAAGGAGCTGTATTCACTGAGGATCTCAAGAATACTAAAGTGAATTTCTCAGTCCTGGTTTCCTTAGTCTAGGCTCCTTCTCCAAAAATTGGATCCTTTTGTTTTCCCTTATATTTCTCCTCCAACTTTTCTCCATTTATGTTACTGTCTGCTCTCTCTGGAGCTGTCCAAATGTCATCTATGTGAAAGTGACTCAGGCCAATGAGGGAAGGGGGTTGGCAACATTGCCATCTTGCACTTGGCAGATTGACACTGGGCAGGGGACAATGATGTAAAAACATAAATGCAATGCATTGTCCTTCCTCTCCACACTACTTCTGCTAATTTGCCAGTGACTGTAAATAGAAATCACATGTGCCAGTAGTCATCTTTCCATGTGCCTTGCCTGCCAGCTTATAGTCATTTCCTCCTGACACTTATGAAATCATACCATTCTCTTTTTAAAGTGTTAGCAAATAAGTATTTAAAAAATTTTCTAGAGTGTCACAGAATTATAGGATGATACATTTTAGAGCTGGAAGAGACTTAACTATGTGGCTAGGGGAGTCAATCTATCTGGGAGTTGTTTTTCTCATCTGTAAAATTGGAAATGTTGGACTGGATGGCCTCTAAAGTCCCTTCCACCTCTAAATCTACGATCCCATGATTTTAGAGGCCATTGAGTGCAACATCTTGATTCTGTAGATCAGGAAACTGAGGCCCACAGAGCTTAAGTGACTTGTCTGAGGTCACATAGATAGTAGGTCCTCTGATTCCTAAGGGTGTTCTTTCCAGGACCCCATACCATGTAAATAAATGAAAAATGGTGTTCAAATTTGTGTATTAGAAGACTATGGTCCAAGTAAATGATTTAAAAAAAAATAACATTATTCTGAGCATAGAATATTCTTGGTTACTTTTGGTTGGGAAAAAGGCTGAGGAAGTAGTGTAGAAGAGAAAGAAAGAGGGTCCTTGAGTCAGCAGGCAAGTATATATTACCATAGAGACTAAGAAAAAATTGACCTTTTCTTCATGCCAAATGTAATTGAAACAGCTCTTTTGAGATTTCTAATATCAAATCAAGATTTATACATTTTCTAGAATTTTAAAGAAATCATTCCTTCTTTGAATTTTCCAGTCTAAAGGATCTGAGTAGTGACATGAATAATTCAAACATTAGGGAAGAGGGGACTAGGAGAATAATTTTGAAACATGTGATTCTTACCCACCACCCCTCTCCCAGCATATTTACATTTCAAATCAAGTTTTGTTTAGAATAATGTTAAATTTAGTTTTCATTTCCTGGCCAACAACTTACTGCTGATAGTTCACAAAGTGGATAAATTACCCACAGATAATTGACAGTTGCCTGTATTTGAATATAAGTTCTAAAGTTATTTATAGCTGTGCAGACAACTATTAAAAAAAAACCAGGAAAAAAATAGGAGGATGAACTCCAAGAAGGTCTAACATGAAAGGAAACGAAAGTACCAACAACAGTAAAACTGGGACACTGACGACCAATGGGAAGTTACCGTACTTGGGCCTTAAGAACAAATAAGATTACATAATTTGTGTAAGATTGATTTTACTTGAACATGGAAACCAAAATTGTCTTTAACTATTTTTTTACCATCAGTTTATTGAAATGAGATTTTATCCATTTAGATTTATTCAGTATTGTCTTTTCATATAGTAAAGCATCTGTATAACATTAGACTAAAGAATAAACATAAATTCTCTGGTAAAGTGCTTGAAATCCCGCTTCATAAATATACATTAGCTGATCTATGGTATTTAAGGAAGGAAATTACAAATATATAGTATATGTTATTCTGTGGCAATCAACCTTTCTCATTGCTTTTAGAAGTTTCAGTGAGATTTACAATGAGACCAAAAATAGGAATCTGCTTTTAAATGTACCATGAGCTATCATGTATGTGGCTTTTTTTGGGGGGGGGGGAGGGAAACAGGGACAACAAGAACATATCTAGCATCTCCTCCACCTATTCTTCTGCAAGGAAGACTTTAATTTGTGCCAGAGGGGAAGCAGGAGGTTAGGTCCAGAGGCTGGTCATTTTGTTCTCCTCAGAGAAAAGGAGGACTGGGCTAGAATTAAATAGATTTACTTGCTCCCTTAAATATCATTAGTTTATTGGTTATAGTTTTCAGGTTCAAGCTAAAATTCTGATTATTAAATTTTTTTTTTTAGTAAGGGGCCCCTAAACTTTGTATCCAAGACTTGACTCCCTTCCCACCAAATGCCAGTTCCACAAACATGCATAACAAATAGCAAAGAAACCATTTTATCTAAGTTGATAACAAAACAGAAATCAGAAGTATACATATTGGAATGTATATTAGACAATACAGATTGAAGAATATCTCCCATTGGGAATGAGATATCTCAGCTCAACCAAGTCCCAGTTTTTATCCAAAGGGAAATTCTCCAAAGTCTCTTGTGTAGTAAGTTGGGAATAGGGACATGATATCAACTTCTTCCCAGTCTTTTTCTCCCTTCAGTGGCTTGAAAAAAGGTTGGAATGGCCCATCTTCAGTCTTGAAGCTGGAATCCAGAGCAAATCTGAAGAAACTAAAGAGAACAGATGTCTCTTTTCCTCCACTCTCACCAGTTCCACCTGGCCCTTCACATTGGTATGGGGCATTGATCATCAATAAGAAGGGAGTCCCTTACCAATGGACTTTGAGGCTTGGGTGACATAAATCATCTATTTTAGTCTCTTGGAGCTACTGAGTGTATAGCTTAATGAGAAGAAATTAGTTAAGAAAATAGTTGAGATAAGAAGTGAGAAAAAAAGAGAAGTGAATATTTCGATCATATTATAGTATGGTTATAATACTCATTTGTCTCCTAAATTCCCATCTTCTCATTAGTTTAACCATTTTTCCTACCTTTGCTGTATATAAACTTTGATTCCTTTTTCTTTAATAACAATTTTATTAACTGGCAACTCAAGTATTTATTAAATGCTTACTTCTTGCTAAGAACTGTAAGGGAAAAAAGAATTAAATATAAGCTTCTTGAGATATGAACTGTCTAATGTGGGAGATAAGTTAATGATCTACTTAGAGAACATTAAGAGAGAGCATATGATTAAGCTCTGACATATGTGATCTAGTCTTCTATTGTTTGAGGGGTTCAGAGAAGCAAGAAATCGTTGTGGACCAAGGTGTTTGGGGAAGGATTTACTGAGTGGGATATAAGAACAGCATGAAAGAAGGGGTGGGATTTGGGAAAGGAATAAGCATTTATATAGTGCCTGTTATGTGCCAGACACTGTGCTAAGCAGTTTTATAAATTAATTACCTCATTTTATCATCATAAAAGCCCTGTGAAGTAGGTACTTTTATTATCATCTCATTTTCCATATTAATAAACAGAGGCAGATAGAGACTAAGTGACTTGCCCAGGATCGCATAGCTAGAAGGTATCTGAGGTTGGATTTGAACTCATATTTTTCTGACTCCAGGCCTAACACTCTTATCTACTGTAGCACTTACTTTGATTTGGAGGGAAAGAGGAAAGGAGAGAAGGCATTTCTGGTTTCAGGGGCAGGGTTGGTAGGTGAAGTAAGTACTCTAGTCGCCTTAAGTCTACCTTCCTGATTTTCATTGCCATATGTTTGTCCATCCCTCAAATTGTTGGGTGATTACTGCTACAACACATACAAACACATAGACATCAATCAAGTGCAGCATATAATTTTAAAAATTTATAACTTTTGTTGAACAACCAATTCCCCTATGGGCAGCAGGTGGTTACAAAATATGTTTTTGTTGTGCCCAGACTATTTTCTGTGATTATTTGTAGATTGGAAAAATGCCTAGTCTTTCAACTTCTTGATCAGGAGAGTAGACCCTCCATTAATCTACAATTTTGTGTTTTTCTTGGACACAAAAATTTGGTAGCAAGACTTTATCCTCTCCTGGCTTGAGTTCATACAAACTCAGGTGTCATATTATTTCTGATTCCTCTCTGTGATTTTTTTGACTCAGGATCATAAATAAAACTGGCATTTAAATTATGTGATGTGCTTGTTGAGTCTCCATATCTTCTCCATTTTCTGTCGCTCACTAAAGCATATATATGAAAAATTTCTATATGACAAATGAAACCCAACACAATGAAAACATAAGACATATCAAATAAGCAGGAGGGTTTTGTACCATGAAGGTAATGAATGAGAACATTTATACCAAAACTCTAGCTTTGTTGCAAAACTGAAAGCAGCAAAGCTGCATAAAATCAATAATTGTTGACTGAAACATGTCACAATGGCACATTAATTACTAGTGAGGTACTTTACCAGCTTCCTCTCAGACGTAAACCTGATCTCACCCTTCTTAATGGGAGGAATCATATATCTACTACCAAAAGATGCAAACATCAATGACCTCTCAAACTAGATCAATTATGTGTTTATGTACTTTATACCAAGCATTCACAGCTTGTAACAGGCAGACAAAGATGTAAACATTAAAAGAAAACAATATATTGACCAAGGAGAACAAAAGATGTATTGAAAAGTAATGTAAAAGATGTAAAAAGCAACTCAGTTCTAGCGCTGATAGCTTATTTATATATTTGCACACATGTAAAACAAGCCCCAAAATAGTGAGGACACTATAGTATTTGATATCCACGAGGAAAACTGTGCTTTATTATTTTGGTGGATTGTGCCTTCAACATGATAATGTCAAGGACGTTGTTCAAGGAAATGGTTTTCCTTTATGGTTCTACCTAGCTTTAAATCTGTTGTCATCACTCCTGAATAGAATTAAGTATGACTTTTGAATTAATGAAGGAGTCAAACCAAAATATTGTATTAACTGTCTCAGGTGGATGAATGACATCAAGTTTGATGACTACCAAAAGCAAATTAAACAGACCCTTTGTCTTCTGAGCAATTTTTTAAAATGACAAAATGTTATTTGAGCTCAATGAGTCTTAGCATATGCCCAAAGTATAGAGATGGAAGATCCTGAACTTGAATCCGAAAATCACATTGAAACAGTAGAAGACAATGCTACTATTACTACTAACAACAATAAGAGCTAACAATTATCTGGCACTTTAACATTTTTTTTTCAAAATTTTATTTTAGACTCAAACGCCAGAACACAAATAGAGAATAGAGGAAAAAACCACAAACATATCATAAACTTAAATATTGAAGCTTAAATACAAAGTTAGAAAGAAAAAAAAAGCATGTTGTATGCAATTGCAGAACATAAGAGAGGATTCAAAGTATGTAACAATAAATTTTCATTTCAAGAAAGCCTATATGTTGAATAATACTCATTGTGTTGAGAATTGTCCATCTATTCTTTGCTTCTTTGTGAGTTTTCTTTTGTTCTCTGCCATGCATTTTTTTTACTTTGTTGTTTTTTTCTCCCTCCTCCCAACACCCTCCCCCAGAAGGCAACAATAAAGTTGAGATATGTTTCTCTATAGCTATAAACATATACATACCCTCTCCATCCCTTCAGAAGGCTAAATAAAGTTTAGATATGTTTCTCCATAGCTATATATACATGCATATATACATATACACATACATATATGGACATACACTTTTCCAAACCTATTCTACTCCTGACCTTTGTTGTTATGTATGTGCATATCTCTTATTCCCTATCAACATTTACAAAACTATATGTGTATGTGTGTGTTTTTCTAATTTTATCTTTTTAAGGCAAAACATGTTTAATGTACAGATAATTGTTTGTTCCAGTTAATCCATATCATGCATAAATATATTAAAAAAAGAAGTCTGTGACTGAATATGGTAAAACACTTGCTGGTCTTCTGAAATTATAGCTGACTAGGAAGAACATATACAAAGCTGTTTACACAGCAGTTCTCAACCTGTGGATTATGTTCAATTTGTAACAATGAAAATACATCCTGCATGTCAGATATTTACATTATGATTCATAACAGTAGCAAAATTACAGTTATGAAGGGGCAACAAAAATAATTTTATGGTTGGGGGTCACCACAACATGAGGAACTGTATTAAAGGGTCATGGCATTAGGAAGGTTGAGAACCACTGTTAACACTTCTATAATCTGAGTCTTAATGAAAACCTTTTGGATGGTAAAATAAGCTATATTAGTTTAGGAAAGTTCCTTAATAAAAATCTTTACATTATTTATAATACATAGGGTCCATCACCCTTAGGCAAATTCCCCTTTTGCATCAAAAAGAGAGGAAGAGGATAGTCATTCTTAAAGCATAGAATAAATAGCTTAAAAAAACAACTAAAGAAATATTTTTGGAATAAACAGAAATCACTTAACTGAACTAATAATAGTAAAAGCTGATAATAGGTACATACCCTTAGATTCATCAAATATAACAAAAAGTGGCTTACCTTTGGTTGGATACTACTTAGATACTAATCCAAGAGAGGAATCAAAAGTCCTTCTGTGGGCCATGCTTTCCTAAACTCAGCCTGAGATATGTTGATTAATAAGAGAATAAGGACTAAACCTGGGATTTCACTAGTTTAGGGAAATACCTGGTGAGGAAATTCCCTTTACCAATGCTGTTCTACCTTGTCTTTGTAATTCATAGTCATGGGGAGTCTCCTAAAGCACTGAGAAGTTGAGAGACTTGTCCAAGGTCATAGTCAGTCTGTGTGAGAGGCAAGATTTGAACCCCTGTCATCTTGACTTTGAGGCTGGCCCTCTGTTAACAACACCCAAGAAGCATTGAATAAATAGCTGACGTATATGGATTTGCTTGTGGAAAGAGGAGTTTATGATAGCAATTCAAGACCAGCTCATTGCCATTAGGTTTGCAAGCACTTTACCCATGTCACATCATTTGATCCTCATAGCAACCCTGTGAAGTAAATGCTATTATTACTCTAGTTTCATATTTGAAGAAACAGAGGCTGAGGGAAGTAAAATGATTTGCCCAGGGTTCCATAGCTAAGTGTCTGAAGCAGGTTTTCCTGACTCTGAGTCAAATATTGTATCCAATGCACCACTCTACACAAAATGAGATATGGGAACTCAGTTGAGCCCTGCTATGGGAAGAAGGATACACCTTGCTAATTTATTCTATACTTAATACTCTCCCCCACTGAAACCTGGGATCATTTAAATGCTGGCTCAGAAGCAACACAGATTCTGGGGAACCCAAATTATCTCCTTTTTTTTTTTATTAAATTTTTTTTGAGTTACATATTTTCTCCCCGTCTTTCCCCCGCCCACC
>CM053580.1:430085379-430116536 GCA_028627135.1 Pseudochirops cupreus | reverse complement strand
CACACACACATATATGCACACACACACACACACATATATGCACACACACACACATCCATATATAGAAAGATCTGATACGGCTTATTTTTCAAACTTTAATAGGATCTGGGCTCAGCATGGCTATTGAATTTGAGAGGAAAGATACTTCACAAATTCCAAGGTCACTGTTTGGTGGAAATTTATTGTGAATGATATAATTTATGATCTCTTATAACTACTCATAGTCACAATATACAATCTGTATTTAAATAAAATTTCTGCTTCTGTTCAGTTTCATAACCTTCCTTTCCAACCTTATGTCCCACAATTTTCTTATAGATACCATGTGCTCTAGAAACATTGAATTACTCATCATTTCCTTAGGCTTTTATATCTCATGCCATTCCTTCAGCCTGGAATAGCTATCCCTCTCTTCTCTCTTTCCCCTCACTATCCTCCATCTCTATAGACCAAAATCCTATCCATCCTTTAAAGCTCAAATCAAATGCCACTTCTATCATAAAACCTTCCTGCTTTCTTCCTTCTTCCTCCTATTCTCAAGCTAGAAATAATCTCTCCTCTGAGCTTCCTTACCACTTTCTTTATAGCCACACTCTTCTTCATGTTTATAACTCTGAAAAATTGTCATCTTCCCTATCAGATTGTAAAGTCCTGTATCTTCTTAACTCCCAGTTGGCTGTAGCCTGCATATGACATAGTAGAAGCCCAGTATTTCTTTATTAAAGGAAAATATTCCACAAAATTTGTTATACTCATATCTTTACTGTAATTCTTTGTTTAAAACTTACACTACACAAATGAGAAGAGATGTGGCTATTTAGACATATCAGCATCGTGCTGTTGACCAAGCCTACTCACAACTGACCAGTAAGTTAATAAAATTAACAAAGAAAATGCTTACATCTTTTATAATTTAGTTTCCTGTGTTTGGGGTTTGGTTTTTTTATGATTTGTTGGGGGTTTTTTTGTCAGTAATGAACTTGGGAGAGACAATATAGTGGAAAGGATAGAATGCTGATCTTGCAACTCAGTAGGACTTAGGCTCAAGCCCTGACTCAGATACATACTTACTTTTTGACCACAGGCAAATTATTTAACCTTTCAGAGCCCTAAGCAGCTCTCTAAGATTAGAGGTTACAAACAAGTTGCTTATTTGTATCAGTGAATGTTATTCTCATGCTAACAATCCCATATCCCAGTGCTCCACCCCCTAATAAAAAAAAGGAGAGTTTAGATTTAATTTTTCTAAAATTGTACTGATTTCTAAAGAATAAACACAAATTAGTATTGTCTTTCTGTGGGCACAAATTATGTTTCCCAAAAAGGAGCAATGCAAAAGGTTTTCAATCAGTGTATCACTTTATATTGCATTGATTTTTTAAGGAGAAAATGATTGTTGTCTTTTTTTACTTCATTATTGTTTTCATATGGCAAGTCTTAATTGAAGAGGATATTTAAATTATCTTCCAAAAGATAATCCTATTCTTTCTAGGGTAACAGGTGAAAAATTCATGTTGAAGAGTAGGTAGAGTATAAAAGAGAAAACACCATATGATTTCCAGATGAAGAGACGCGGCAAATCTGTTTTCTACAAATCTAGAGGTATCATTTTTGAAGCCTCAGTATTTTAGAAGGAACCATTCCAACTGGCACTAAAGATAGAATAGAACAAGGATTCTCAATGTGTGGTTTGAGGACCTCAGGGGCTTCCCAAGAGGGAAAGGAGGAATAAGCATTTCCATAGCACGTACCACTGTGCTGAACACATTTTACAAATATTACCTCACTTGATCCTCACAACAACCTTGTGAGGTATGTTCTATTATTATCCCCATTTTACAGTTGAAGAAACTGAGGCAAACAGAGATTAAGTGACTCAACCAGCATCCCATAGCTAATAAGTGTCTGAATTCAAATTTGAACTCAGGTCTTCCTGATTCCAGGCCCAGCACTCTTATCTATTTTGCCTCCAGCTGCCAAGACCCTTTAAGAGAATGCAGTCAAAACTATTTTTTAATAATATTAAGACATTAATTTCTAACCTAGTAAATATCAATAGGTGTAATCCATGTTTTTTTTAAAGGTTCTTTGGGAGGTCCTCAATAATTTAAGAATATAAAGGGGTCCTGACACCAAAAATCTTGAGAACCACTGAAATGGGGGGGGTTAAGAATTAGATTGGTATGAGGAACTCCCAAGTAAAGAAACTTTTTTCTTCAGTGCAGTTCAGTACTGTCTGTGCAATTTAAGAGTATTAAGGAGTTGCCCAGAACACTGAGAGGTTAGGAAGTGTCCAGGGTCACAGAGCCAACAATGTGTCAAAGGCCAGACTTGAATCCAACTTTCCCTGGCTATAAGTCTGGCTCTCTGTCCTCTGTGGCAAACTGTCTCTCAAATGTCAGTGGATATATAAAAAGTAAAAAGTTTTAGCAACTCCTCCTTAAAGCAGGGGCTTTAAACCTTGGAGGGTGGGGTGAGGAGAGGAGGCTATAAACTTTTTTTGATATTTTGATAAATATATTTCACTATAATTGGTTTCCTTTGCAATCCTATACACACATAGTTTTCCCCCATTTACAAACATTATTCTGAGAAAGGGTCTATAAACTTGACCAAAGTGTTATGAGAAAAAGGTTTGGGAACCCCCCCCACACCAGATCCCCCACCTTGATCCATATTAAACTTGATACCAGAAGATTCCAAATGCAATAGAAATTATGCCAGCTGGGGAGCAAAAGGACTACCGGTTTTTTGAGTATTATATAATAATATGAATAAAGGCATTAACTGCCCTTAAGTCTCTGAGAATTTAATATAGTGGCTTTCTTAATGTGGAGCAAACATGAATTTAGAAAGCTTAGCTTTGATTTTGGTGAGTTTTATCCTGTAGGGGGTGGCTAGGTGGCACAATGAATAGAGCACTGGCCCTGGAGTCAGGAGGACCTGAGTTCAAATCCGACCTCAGACACTTGACACACTAGCTGTGTGACTTTGGGCAAGTCACTTAACCCCAATTGCCCTCCAAAAAGAAAAAAAAAAGGGAGTTTTATCTTGTACTATTTTAATCTTGACCATAGTAGATTTTGACTGTTTGTCACTGTGGCCAAATGTACTTGAAGAGGGATGAAAACTTGACAACTTCCATCTAAATAGAACTTTAGGATTTATAAAATGTTTTCTTTATAAAGCATGTGAGGAGAAGCTAAGGCTCAAAGATGTCAGGTGACTTCCTCAAGGTCATACTGTCACCATAGGTACTCAAACCTACAATTCCTGATTCTAAGTTAAAGGCTTTTTTTTTTCCTATAGTACCTGAATAACAATTTTTTATTGGCAGGACCATGTAACTTCTAAAATGTGATCAATTTTTGCAGGTGGACAATTATGATCCTTTTCTCTAAAAACTCAATGTTTTCCTAAAATGCAGATTCGATCCTGTGACTCTCTCTCTCCCTCTCTCCCTCTCTCCCTCTCTCTCTCTCTCTCTCTCTCTCTCTCTCTCTCTCTCTCTCTCTCTCTCTCTCTCTCTCTCTCTCTCTCTCTCTCTCTCTCTCTCTCTCTCTCTCTCTGTAAAATCTAGGGGCTTCCTTTTGCCTCCAGGAACAAATAAAAAATGCTCTGTTTGGCATTCAAAGATCTTCATAACCTAGCCCCCTTCTACCTTTCTAGTCTTCTTATACCTTACTTCCACAGACACCTACCCTTTGATCCTGTAACATAGGCCCCCTGGCTGTTCCATGAAGAAGGAGCAGCCTCCATCAGTCAGCTCCAGCCAATTTTCTTTGGTTGTGCCCCTTGCTTGGAATATTCTCCCCGCCCTACCCCTCTGCCTTCTGACTTCCCTGGCTTCCTTTAAGTCTCAACTAAAATCCTACCTTCTACAGGAACTGCCCCCCATCCCTACCCTAACCCCTTTTAATTCTACTGATGTCCCTCTGCTAATTATTCCCTATTTTCCTGTTTTTCATGTATATAACTTACTTCATGTATATAACTTACTAATATACTTTCATGTATATAACTTCATGTATATAACTGACTATGTATAACTATATAAGTATAGATAATATACTTCATGTATATAACTTATATAATTGTTCTCATATTATCTCCACTAAGACTCCTTGAGAGCCAGGACTATCAGTACTCTCAGCACTTAGCATAATGCCTGGTAGATTATAGATGCTTAATATAAGTTTACTGATTGACATTTTCCTCAATTTAATCTCACAGTATTATTTAGTCCAGTGGTGTCAAACTCAAATAGAAATGGTGGCCACCAAACCACACCTAAAGATCTCCATGAGCCATGTATTGATTTGGTTTTAAAATGTAATATTGTCTCTATTTTGGCATTTTTTTGTATTTTAATTTATTTTGTTAAATATATTCCACTTACATTTTAAGTGGGTTCATATAGCATTCTGGAGTGTTGAGTTTGACTCCTGATATAGTCTAATGTACTCATTTTACATTTGAAACTGAAGGACAGGAAATTTGAATGACTTGCTCAAGGTCATGGAACTGGTAAGTAGCAGAGAGAGTCTGGTGCCCAATCCTGTGCCCTTTCCACTTTAACACAATGTAATCAGGGACTCCTCCCACTTAGCTTTCTTTAAGTAGTTTCAAAGGCTAGCCAAAGTCATTGATAACCTTTTAAACTAAAGATATAATAATTATTAACCTATTGAGAGTATATTCTCATGAATTGAATGGACTGAACTGGGACAACTGGAGTTCAAAATAAACTAATGAATGTTTCTGACCAAAGAAGCTGAGTCTCTTTGTCACATTTGTCACACACATTTATATTTGGTGGGAGGGGGGTCAAAGTAAAGGGGTGGGGTGGGGAGGGTGTACTTAGATGGAGATATTTCATAAGAGTTTTACCCTAGAAAATATTCATCTTAGATGTATAATTCCTTTTTTTTTTTTGGCGGGGGGAAGGCTGGGCAATTGGGGTTAAGTGACTTGCCCAAGGTCACACATCAGTAAATGTTAAGTGTCTGAGGCCAGATTTGAACTCAGGTCCTCCTGATGCCAGGGCTGGTGTTCTATTCACTGCATTACTTAGCTGCCCCAAACATAGATAACATTACATTTGGGGGAGGATAATTCCTTTATCTACTGCACTTCATAGTTGGAGGTAGAGGGAAGGTATAATGATTATTGATAGAACTGGTATGATTAATTAAAAGATTTGATTGTTGTAGTTTACCTTTGCAATTCTGCATGGCATGAAAGGGAAACTAAGGATTTCAGTCTTTGCCTTGATCAAGGAAAAGCTCTTGACATGGTGGCATCTGAGCCAGGCTTTAAAGGAAAAGTAGTAGATCTAAAAGTGAAAGGGATAATGTCCTTCCATGTATGGTAAAAGTAAGATGAGAAAACACAGGATAGAGTCAAGAGTAATCCCCTTTGGCTGTAGCATAGCCTATGTAAGGGAAAGTAATGAGGCTGGAAAGGTTTAGTGGGGGCAGATTTTGGAGGACTGTGAATCCTAGAAAAACCAGTGTGTTTTGGAAATAGCACTAGATTTCAGAGGTCCTCACCCAAATTCATGGGACTTGTCTCCTTCACCCATATAATCCTGGGCAAATCTCCCTCAGCCTCAGTTGTCTCCTCTGGAAAATGAGAAAACTGTGTTTAGATGTCCTCTAAAACATCCTCCAGCTCGTACTCTATACTCCTAGATTAAGAATGTGGATAGGGAGGGGCTGAAACATTCCTCAGTCTAGAAGAGGTGTAACCATGTCTCACTATCTCCTGGAACTTTATGAAAGAAAAGAAGAAAAAGTCAGAATTAGTGTTCTGTACTGTGCCTCAAAGCTGTGCTTGACATTAGAGCAGTGTAGTCTTTACTCAAGGAGGGCAGGCTGTTTTTTCATTACTTATTTCTTGAGGATAAGATGGAAGCCAGAATGTGCACATCTATGTCCAATTTATCCTAGCTTCCTTTTTTTTTCTTGCTACCTCTTGTCCTTGGTATTCCTCATATCCAGTCTAAGATATTGCTGCAAGTCCTGAAAGTTTTGCTGCTAATTTGCAAACTGACAGTACATAACTACTGAAATCTCATTAGAAAAGATCTTGTCCTTTTAAAGTCCCTGCAATAGTGTTCAAGGTCTTGGTAGTCAATTCTCATCACTTTTAGTTCAAGCTTAGAATTTAAGGGACCTTTGAGATCTCTTAGTGTTGGCCCCTTAATTGTACAGAGAAGTAAGGTGAAGGAGAGAATAAACGACAGCCAGAGAAAGTTAAAAGGAGGACAAAACTAAAACTCCCATAATCCATGCTTTTTCCATTAGACTCAGCTCTTTTACTGTGGAATGTCTTTTCTTCATTGAGAGTGAAAATTCACCGCCAACATGAATCATGGGACTGAAAGACCATCTTTGAAAAGCAGGAGTCATTAAGAAAAATTTCTTTCAAAAAAATTATACTTCATAATAGAGCCACAGTATTTTCACATATATTATGGAAAGCACCCTTCTCAAGCTATGTGTTTATGGATTTTTTCCCTCAGACTTATGATATCATTAGTGTGTAGGGAATTCCTGTTAGTACTAAGCTATGCTCTCTTTCTATACTTTCACTCCAAGTCTAGCATTTTCAAACTCTGCTCTTGAAATAAGAATTGTGTATAAATATAAATATATATATATTTGGTTTTCAACATTCATTTCCGCAAGATTTTGAGTTCCAAATTTTCTCCCTATCTCTTCCCCACCCCCACCCCAAGACGGCAAGGATATTGATTACCCCTTCCCCCATTCTTCCCTCTCTTCTATTCCCCTCTATCCCTCCCTTTACACCGTTTCCCCTTACTTTCTTGTAGGGCAAGATAGATTTCTATACCCCATTGCCTGTATATCTTATTTCCTGGTTGTATGCCAAAACAATTTTTTAACATTTCTTTTTAAAACTTTGAGTTCCAGAAGGAATCACATATTTCTTAAGATTGATTCCTAGTAGTCCAGCTTTGAAGGAGAACTGAAGTTATAGAAAATGAACTTGCCTTGAGTAAATTATTCTCTTTCTAAGATATACTGACTCTTCCAGATCACTAGGTACCATTATGTAAATCATTATATATAGTGTATTAATCAAATGGCATTAATTAATTAATTAATTAATTGGAGAGCTGAAAAATTAGTGCAGTACAGTTTCCTTTTATCACTAGCAAGCTTATCTCTCCAATTCTCATTTTGAAATTTTGGTCCTTGTTATTTTATTCATTTAGTCACCTTAGAAATGGACTTTTAAAAACACAGTAATAATCAAATTTAGAGTAAAAAAAAGCCTTAGAGATGATCTACCCCAATCTTTTTATTTTAGAGCTTTTTAAACAATTTTAATATTTTAAAGGGGCAACTAGGTGGGCTTTAAATCAGTAAAGTTCTCATCTTTCTGAGTTCAAATCTAGCCTCAGAGACTTATTAGCTGTGTCACTCTGGGCAAGTCACTTAACTCTGCCTCATCTGTAAAATGAGCAATAAAAAGGAAATGGCAAACCACTCCAGTATATTTGCCAAGAAAACTCCAAATGGTGTCCGTGAAGAGTAGGCCTCAACTCAAATGACTCACCGCCGCCAACATTTAAAAGTTTTCTATGCAAATGATTTTGCTTCCATCATCTGAAATGAGAATATGTAGAGCTAGAAAAGTTAATGATGATATAAAATAGGCCTGCACAAAAAATGTGGTCTGAGGGCTGGATTTCAGGTGGCCTTTGAAAAATGTAGTTATTCACATGACCCGAGGCAACCGACCATCGTCAGTCTGTCTCTATCTGCAGCCCAAAGAAGTTTAGCCTATTTTAATTTTGGCCCCTACTTACTGCCAAGTTGTGAAGGTCTGATATAAAAGATGACCTAAGGTGTCTTCTCCTCTACTTCACATTTCACAGCCATGGAAGTTGAAACCCAGAAACTTGGCACAGTCAGCATTTGAACCGAGGACCTCTGATTCTAGGGAGAGGGCCCTTTGCACTCTGCCTTATTACCTTTGCTCTGACTTTTAGGTGGGAAAAAATACAGATGAGGCAGAGACTAGACCCTGTGGTTTCTTTAATACTGGGAAACTCCCAAATACAGGAACTCCTTCTACCAATGCGAGTCAATGTCTACTCCATGACTCAGAATCAAAGTTGCCTAGAGCATGTAAGGGATTTGGGACTTGCCTAGAGTCACACTGCTGGTATGTGAGAGAGGTAGGACTGGTATCCAGTGCTTGGCTTCAAAGCTAGCTCTTTATTTCCTATGCCATGCTGACTCTTGGAAGTGGGGAGACTGGAGGGAATAATATTTTTTCTCCCACAAAATTTTTGTCTATATACTTAAGAGGTAATAGAAGGATGAACTTTCAAAGGCAATAAGTATTCCCTTTCCATGAATCTTTTTTTTTAAACTAAATTCGAAGCTCAGTAGGTTGAGAAACAGTTTATATGAAACAGATTCCCTATCACCTTTTCTCTTGCCAAATTCAGCCTCAGACACTTAACACTTACTAGCCATGTGACCTTGGGCAAGTCACTTAACCCCAATTGCCCTCAAAAAAAAAGGGGAGGATTCATAGAACCCATTCAAAGGCAGCTTCATGAAGGTTAAAACTATTGTCTGGCACATGGTTCAAACTATTATGCTAATCTCTGATTGGAATCTGGAAGCTGTAGATGAACAGTTTTACAATTCAAATGTACCACCTATTTCCTGGGATATTGATTTTATTTCAGCCAGGCAGAACAAAAGAGGAATTTTCGTCCCAAGGGCTATTTGAATTTATGGCCCCAGAAGCTGACTTCCATGTTTATTATTTAATACTTACTGTAATCTGCTGTGTATTACATCTATAGAAAACAGCAAAGGCCTTGAGGAGTTTCTGTGTTGCATCAGAAGTGGATTAGTTGAAGGTGTACAAAATTACATAAACTTCCTTCTGTTATTTCCATCTCCGACTCTAGCTATGAAGAATGCCTGAAGTATTTGTGTCTTGTCTAATTATGCAGCATCACCATCCAGTGTCATAGATAGGCGTGACTCCTCATTGCTCATAATAAGACATAAGATATGGCTGATAAAATGGCATGTTTGGCGGAACACGGAGAGGAAACCAACACATGCTCTGGATTGTTAAAATTATTCTGACATGATAATGGGCCTAGTCGGTGTTTTCAAACAACAGCTAATTATTCCCAAACACCTTGAGGAGATCTATTTTTACCCATTTCCAGTTTACATGCAGATAAGGTGACCTTTGCCAAAAACTACATAATAAGTCTATGAGAGCCAGCACAAGGAGGCACAAGTCCTTTGTGTATTTGTCTTTTGCTCTTCAGTGCTTCCTCTCTAGGGTACGCCTTATCAGTTTAAAAAAAAAACCACCTTATCAGTTAAAAAAAACAAACCCAAAAACTAGCCATGTGACTTTGGGCAAGTCACTTAACCCCAATTGCCCTCCAAAAAGCAAAAAACAAAAACAAAAACAAAAAAACAAACCTTAAAACTGGATTGCCTTTCATTTTATCAACTGCTGGCCTCCTGGATTGCACAACTGCCAACTCCACAGTTGCTGGGAATTTTCTGTAGCTTGCAAAATCCAATCAGATTTACACCCTCATTAGTCACAGCATCTGTTTAGGAAGTTTGCCTATAAAGCAATGAGATTAATAGTCAATTTTCCTGTGTATCTGGTTAAATTCAGTTTTTCCACATGTTCAGAAAAGCCCATGGAGACATAAATATGTTGGTATCTGATTATACTGTATAATAGATCAGAAAAATAGTTTTTACATTCCCTTGTAATTTGTACCCTGCAAATCAAAGAACTCCTTTCTGATTAACTTCAAAGTAACATATACCATGTGAGAAGATTTTTTTTTTGCAATGAATTATCAAGATTTTATGGTGTTTCTGTTGTTGTTTGTTTTAATGTCAACATTAATAGAATTGCTGCTGATCCTAAGTGATTTTTCCCCTGAGAAAATGCTTCTTTGTTGGTTTGGAATAGTAATTTCAAAGACCATATCACAGATAAGAGAGCAATAGATGATAGTTACTTTCAGCTTTATAATAACAACTTCATTATCTTCAAAGCTAGCCAATGCTTTTAGTGATAAAGTGCAAGCGAGTTCAATCAAGTGTTTATAAGGTTCCTTCCAACTCTTTTTCAGTGATTCTGATTTTTCCTGTGAATTCTTAAGATGTTTTAGAGTAAGAGATGTTTTAATCAGGTATTTCATGAAGTTCCTTCCTACTCTTTTTTTCTGTAATTTCATTCTTTTTCCCTATGATTTTTAAAATTGATTTTGAAAATATTCTACCATGGTGTCTGTTTTCCTCCAAATAAGGAATGGAGCCACTTAAAATCAGGAGAATCTGTGTACAACCTGGAGGGAGGTTAACTCTAGCGCTATTTATGATAAGGATCATTGAAGAAACTTTTTTCCCCCTTATACCAGACCAACAGGGATCAATCCAGACAGGGCTTAGGAATTTCCCCCGGCTAGAAAAGGCTGCCTGTTGTTCAGGGTCAATCCCAGTGTTAAAGACTCCTGGGGACCAAGGTATTCCTAATTGTGTTGGAGAATCTGGTCCCCAGGAGGGAGGACTCAGACTAAAGTAAAATTGTAACATGCTCTGAAATGGGCAGGGTATAACCCAGTGTTAGTGAATATGACCTCAAACTGCAGAAGGCATCCCTGTAACAATGTAAATCTGAGCTAGTTGGTGCATGTGTTGTTATTTGCCCCATCATTACTTTATCAGTCTTCACTGCTTAGTCACCTCCCCCCAGTGCACACTGAACATTCCTGATGCCACTGTAATACCTGCAGAAAGAAGTCATGTAAGTTCAAATCCTTCACATTTTAGTAGTGACTAAGAGAAAGAGACGAAGTAAAGAGACAAGGGTGATTAAACCTAAAAGATTCAAGGGATAACTCAGGGAACTAGAAAGAAGGGGGAGCATCACAGAATCTGATAAAGCTAACACTAATCAAAAAAAGGTAGTTAAGTGGCACAGTGGATAGAGGGCTGCGCCTGAACTCAGAAAGACTCAGCTTTTTGAGTTCAAATCTGGCCTCAGACACTTACTAACTGTGGGACCCTGGGCAAGTCACTTAACCCTGTTTGCCTCAGTTTCCTCATCTGTAAAATGAGCTGGAGAAGGAAATGGTAAACCACTCCAGTATCTTTGCCAAGAAAACCTCAAAATGGCATCATGAAGAGTCAGACATGGCTGAGCAATAAGAACAACAACATTAATAAAACATGGATAGTTTTCTATTTAGATATACAATGAATACAATGAATAGGAAGATTAGGAATTGAGTAGAAATGGGTATGTAGCTGTCAGGGTAGCAAAATGAAAAAATGGAAAGTTCAACTGATAATTTGTCCAAGAAATTCAGAAGAAAAAATATGGTTATGTTATTAAATATTGTATTTTGTGTTTCTGTGATATAGAAAGTGAGAGAAAGGATTGTCCATACCATGCTGTTGTTATTACAATACCACATTAAGCAAAACATTTTAAGGCTGTCAAACTGAAAACCAATTTTCTAAAAGCTGTGTTAAAAGTATTCTAACATTCAAAAATATGACTTTAATTTGTGATGAATTTCAAAGGAGAGCAATTCCACAAGATGTTCTGAACTTTCTTCCTGCTTTTGTGACTTCAAACACAAAAGAAAAATTTGATACACACCCTTTTCTCCACTAACCACCACCCTTATTCCTCCCATTTAGTTTAGGGTAGCATGTCAGAAGGCAAATGAGGAGAGTCCAAGATAGAGGTGATCGTGACTGATTTTTTTAGGCCATGCACTCATGGCATTCCTACAGTCCAATAGCTGGTCCCTCAAGGATGCCAACCCAGAGCAACTTCTTAGGAACACAAATGCAATCAGGTTGTCTAAAACCCACAATTGAGAAAAGTATGAGCAATTTGTTTCCAATTATAGAAAAGTATTGGAGTGGAAGGGCAAAAGCTTAAATTTAGGCAGATGTCACTGCCCTCCTATATGTTTAAAAAACTCTGTTAAAAGGTTTTGTGCTTATTAGAGAAAATGCATTTGGTACCTTTCTGCAATGAGAATATATAAAAGGCACATTTGTATTGCAGCTTACCAAGAATAACAGAAGACAAACAGAACTAATCCATAGAGATAAATGACTGGTAAAGACACAGAACCAGATTTAAAGTACATATTTACACATGTATCAGCTGTCAGTTGGGATGAGGAAATGCATCATAGGAGCTGTGATTCTTGAATTGAACATAAATTATGAACAGTAAGAGCTCAAACAAGATTTGTTCACATTCATTATGTTTAGGAACTATTGCTATCCATGGATAAGATGGAAATATTTCTCCAAAGTTATATATCATAAAATTTCAGCAGCAGTAGTTCATAGCCAAGACTGCGCTTAAATTGGTCAATAACAACTGTCATTTGAAAAGTAAATATGACTCACATGCACACATTAGTGTGTACAGTATCATCTGAAGATCCCAGCCTCCAAATAACTCTCCAACAAACCTGAAATTCTCAACCCTATATGAGTTGCTTCTACATGAGTGGTTTTATTGCATCTAGGAGTTAATTCTTAAAATGCACAAATGTGGGCAACTAGGTGGTGCAATGGAAAGAGCACTGGCCCTGCAGTCAGAAGATTCGGAGTTAAAATCTGACCTTAGACATTTACTAGATGCGTGACCTTGGGCAAGTCACTTATCCTTTATTATCTCCAAAAAAAATGCACAAATGTTGCCTGAGGAGGGAGAGTAAAGGATCAAGTAACCAAGACTTTCTGAAAGCAGAAATTGTTACTTAAAAGAAGTTTATTGTTGTTCAGTCATTTTCCAGTTTTGTCCGATTCTTTGTGACCCCATTTGGGATTTTCTTGGCAAAGATACTGGAGTGGTTTGCCATTTTCTTCTCCTACTCATTTTATAGATGAAGAAACTATGGCAAACAGTGGTAAATGACTTGCCCAGGGTCACACAGGTAGTGCCTGAGATTTCCAGCATTTGGAATGTGCCCTCCCAGTTTCTGAAATCAGTAACCTGTTTCAGCTCATGTATACTTAAAAAAGTAACAGCTATTATGGATCTTAGTTTCCTTATCTGTAAAATGAGTCGTTTGGACTAGATAATGTCTAAAGCCTTTCCTAGTTCTAAACCCTGGGACCTTAGATACCTGCACCCTGCACAGCAAAGAGTGGATACTAGGTAGATAGAAGAAGAACCTAAGAGTAGTAAAAAAAAAAAAAAAAAAAAAAAAGCACTGAAGAAAAATTTTAACCCAGTTTATGGTTTTCCCTCAGGTTCCATCAATCTTCAACAGAATTTTGAATTGTTACCTGTAAATTTTAGAAGATGGATACCCCACCACCTCCCATTTCCCTAGATCTCAGTTATTTTTCTGATGGCCACCAATTTTTCTGCGATGCAGATGTACAACTCGGAACATTTCAGCCATTGAGAGATGAATTAAGAAATTTGTTGATTGGCCATGTCACTTTGTTTCTCCCCTTTCCTTTTTTTGGTCCCTCTCAGTTCTTCATTTCCCTGTTCATTCACACCTTTGCCAATAGTGGATAAAGGCTAGAGAAAAGATTTGAAATTTAAATTCACCCATTTTGCTACTTTGTGGCAGCTTTTTTTTTTTTTTTTTTTGCTTTTTGGAGTGAGGAGGGCAGGGCAGTTAAAGTTAAGTGACTTGCCCAAGGCCACACAGCTAGTAAGTGATAAGTATCTGAGGTCACATTTGAACTCATGTCCTCCTGACTCCAGAGCCAGTGGGCAGCTCTTTGTAAAAAACAACAAAAATTTATGAGGAGAGATTGGAAAAAAAGCCTGTTAAAGCAAGGATTTAGGGATGATCTATGCCGAAATTATGCATGCTGCCCTTTTCTATCATTATGTGAATATTTGAGATTGATTTGTGAATGTTCTATTGGCAACAATAATATTTTTTATAATCCTAAAATTAAACTAGAAATTGGCAGGTTTCCCCAATCAGTACCAGTTCTTTCTGACTTCAGAAGATAAATATGACCAGCAGGAGAGACTGAGGCAGGAAATTGCTCAATCCGCCTGGAAGAACAATGAATTGGCAGCTAACAGAATCGCTAAGGATTAATGTCAGCCAGGATTTTTTTTTTCATTTTGTTACTGAATTATAATCAAGGGTGTCTGGTAAAATAAACCAAAAGAAAAGTCTGCTTCATTTCTGATGCATGCATTCATTGCTTTTGTGGAATATGGCAACAGTTAATTATTTCAAAGGCTTAGTAGGAGGGATTGTGTTCATATAAATTCAGCAGTATAGTCTTGGGCATATAGCCCAGTTCTTCAAGCACATGTTCATATGCAATCCAAGTCATAAAAGTGAATCATTTTTAGCACTAATTTGTTTATAATCAGTATGAAATAGGAACTTTCTTTTGCTAGGATTGCTTATAAAGTTCATACTGGTCACGTTTTTAGAAGGAAAGACGTGGAACTGAGGAAGAGAGATAAGACCTGGACCTCTTCATTTTATTATTAAAAGTTTAAAATAGAAAGAAATTGTCAGTACATTTTTGTGGGGAGAAAATTTCAAGTCACATTAGTTCAAAGAGCTGTAATAAATCAATATGTATTCATTTATAAGCCACTTGGTGTTCTTTACTATGCTTCCTAACTTTCCGATTGCTCTTTCCACATCTCTTTCTTTGATGTCTCATCTTATCTTCAAAGTTGGTTTTCTCTATTGATTTTTTTCTGTATGTATTTATTCTCTTACTTTACAGTCTTATCCACTTTTAAGGCTTCAAGTGCTGCCTCTCTTTGGATGCGTTCCAAATCTTGATATAAACATTTACCCTGCTAATAACAAGACATACATAATTTAATCATGATGTTGTTTGTTGTTCAGTTGTTTCAATTGTGTCTGCCTCTTTGTGATCCCATTTGGGGTTTTCTTGGCAATACTGGAGTGATTTGCCATTTCTTTCTCCAGCTCATTTTACAGTTGAGGAAATCGAGGCAAACAGGGTGAAGGACTTGCTCAATCATGGTCATACAGCTAGTAAATGTCTGAAGCTAGATTTGAACTCATGCAGATGAATCTTCCTTACTCCAGGCCTGGGATTCTATCCACTTTGCCACCCCATAGTTTAATAATACATTCTGCAAATATCACAATATGCAAATTCGAATGTTTTCAAAGGACTTCCCTAATGGCATACCTTTATAGTTATGAATTTCTCTGTTTGAATATAGTACTTGCCTCTAGGCAAAGTTGGATAATTTGTTGAGTTTCCTAATAACAACAAAAAAAAGAAATACATGGAAATATTTGAAACTTTATGTAGACATGTTAGAAATATGCCAGGTAAGCAAATTTCATATTAATATAAGGAAAAACATTCTAAAAAATAGAGACATCCACAAGTAAAACAGATTGCCTTCTGTGGTAAGTGATCTGTCACTAGATGCATATACAAAGGCTGAGTGACTATTTTTCAGCAATATTATGGATGAGATTCTTACATCTGGTGGGAAGTTGAACTATATGACTTATTAAGGGATCTTCTAATACTAGAATTAGATCTATGATTCAGTATCTCCCCTGATCTTTCTCCTGTATTTCCAATCATTTGCCTCGTATCTCTACCTGGATGTCCCATCTACAGTCCAAAAGGTCAAAATAGAATTCATTTTTCCTCCTAGCCTACTCTTCTTTCTGACTTGCCTATTTATGTTCATTGAATCACTACCCATTTTTTAAACCTCTGAGCCATCTTTTATTCTTTCCTCTCCCTCATATTCCCACATGCTGGTTGTTGTCCTTCATTCTCGAAGAAGACCAAAATGACATTGCTGTGTTAGAGTCAAGTTATAGTGTGTCCAGCTGTGGCTGATCAGACCAATATAAGCTCAGAATGTTCTATCATAGGTCGGTCACAAATAGCCCATGTGAACATTTAGGGTGGATTCTCTAAATCTGCACATCTCACTTTTCTTTTGAGCTACTTAAATTCTGACTTGCTCATAAAGCACAGCACCATTTTTGATATGGGTATGCTATGCTGGGCACTCCTGTGTCTCCCATGTCACACAATAAATTCCAGTATTCTTAAGAGAGACATTGAGAATGTCCTTGTATCACTTTTTCAGACCACCATGTGAGCGCTTGCCCTGTGTGAGTTCTCCATAAAATAGTCTTTTTGGCAAGTGCACATTTTGCATTCGAACAATGTGGCCAGTCCATCATAGTTGCGCTCTCTGCAGTAGAATTTGAATGCTTGGCAGTTTAGTTTGAGTAAAGACCTCAGTGTCTGGTACCTTATCTTGCCAGATGATCTTCAGAATCTTCCTAAGACAATTCGATTGGAAGCAATTCAATTTCCTGGCATTGCACTGGTATACTATCCAGGTTTCAAAGGCATATAACAATGAGGTCAGCACAATGGCTCTATAGACCTTCAGTTTGGTAGTCAGTCTAACACCTCTTCTCTGCCACACTTTCTTTCAGAGCTTCCCAAATACTGAGCTAGTTCTTGTAATGTATGTGTCAACCTCATTATCAATGTGTGCATTGTTGGAAGGTATACTGACAAGGTAGATGAACTTATCCACAGTATTCAAAACTTCTCCATTTGCTATAAGCATTTGGATGGTATGGTGGTGTTTGATGGAGCACCTGTGTTTCCTTGGTGTTAATTATTAGGCCAAAATTAGCACAAGCAGCAGAGAATTGATCCATACTTTGTTGCATCTAAGTTTCAGAGGCTGATTGAGTGCATAATCATTTGCAAACAGAAAATAATGCACCAACACTCCCTCTACTTTGGTCTTGGCTTGTAGCCTTTTCAAGTGGAAGAATTGACCATCATTGTGGTAGCTGAAAGAATTTGACAACATGGCTGAAAACATCATGCTAAAAAGCATGGGAGAAAGCACACAGCCTTGTTTCACTCCATTGGTGACTGGGAAGGTACAAGAGCATTGTCCATTATTCAGAACCCAGGCAAGCAAGCCATTATGAAATTGATGTACAACGCTGATGAATTTCTGTGGGCAACCAAATTTTGACATAATTTTCCATAAGCCTTCATGACTAATAGTATCAAAGGCCTTGGTCAGATCCACAAACGTTGTGGACAGACTTCTGTTCTGCTCCTGGCATTTCTCCTGGAGTTGTTGGGCAGCAAATACCATATTGATCATTCCTCAGCCCTTTCTGAAGCCACCTTGGCTCTCAGGTGGATGATCATCTTCCAGGTGAAGTATTAGACTATTAAGGAGGACTCTGGCAAGAATTCTGCCAGCAATGACACATGCCATTTCTTCCATGAAGACTCCTTCCCTAATACCCCTAAGTGCAATTGCTCTCTCTTTCCCCTGTTTTCCTTGTATTATATTTACTCGTATGCATGTTTTCTCTCCTTGGTAGAGTACAAGCTCTTTGAGGGCAGAGATTATATCACTTGTGTCTTTAAAACCCTAACACCTAGCACAATAACCTGCACATAGTAGGTACTACTGAATTTGATTATAGAATTAATTACATTTCCTTTCTAATATACATGTGCCATCATTTCACATTTAATCAGATTTTTAAAATTACGAAGTAGTGAATATGATTTTTAAACTTTGAACAAGAATATTACACTCCCTCCCATTTGCTAAATTTTTCGATAAAATATGAAGAAATAAATTAAGAAGAAATTCTTATTTTTAAAATAAGAAGAAATAAATTATTGACACCATTAATCTCTTCCTTGTTACTCTTTCCTTTGATTGTTCAAGACATGGCTCTGTATTCTGATTCTTCTATTAGTCAGCTGCCCCTTATTCATCACATTTGCTGGTTCTTTATCCATTACTATATGTAATAGATAATAGAACAGCGCATCTCAACCTGTGGGTCGTGACCCTGTTGGGGGTTGAATGACCCTTTCACAGGGGTAACCTAAGACCATTGGAAAACACATATTTCTGATGGTCTTGGGAACAGAGACACCGCTTCTCTATCCGTCTCCATGCGGGGTCCACCCACATGCAGATACACCCATAATACAAGTATTAAAGGGTCGCAGCATTAGGAAGGTTGAGAACCACTGTAATAGAACCTAGTTGCAGGACAGAGCTAGAAGGGTCTTCAAACAATACCTACTACCTCATTTTACAGATGAAGAAATGAAGGACCATGGAGTTTAAGTGACTTTCCTACGGTCATACAAATAGTAAATATTTGATAATTAATTTGAACTGAGGTCCTCTGACTTCAGAGCCAAAGTCATGTCTACCATACCATACTATGTGTCAAATGTGACCTGATGAGGGTGGAACCATCACCTCTCTGGAACTGAACTCTATTATTAAAACATGCAAAAATCAGTTAACTTTTTTGACTGCCATGTCACACTCCTGACTGAGTGTGAACTTTATTTTCTACATATGCTCTGAGCTGTTTTCATTTCAGTCTCCTATTATAATTAAAATAAAGCAAGCAAGCAGAGTTAAATCAAGCCTGCCCTTCAGAATTTCAATTTGATGTCTTCTTAATGAAAGTGACTTGTTTTGATTCTCCCAGTGTAAACAAAAGTCATCACAACTGTTGAAGCATAGTCTGTTTCTGAAGAAATAGAAACTACCTTGTTAAAAAATCAGTATTTCCTCTCTATGACTCTTAGGTTTTTCATTTGGAAGCACTAGATATCATTTTCTCTTCCATTTCAATAGTACAGAAGAGGAAGTAATTGTGGCCCATTTCTACATTTTGCTGCTAATAGTCCTAATAGTCGCAAATGGCCCTGAATGGTTTTCTCTGGGAAGTTTTCCAAATACGGTACATAACTAATACAGTCTGATGATGCCATCAGCATGTGCAGCTTTAATAGATCTCTAGTTGTTGTATGTATGCAAATATGTATTTGGGACAGGGAATTTGATTTTCATTTCTTTTGTACCTTCCAGGGCTATATTATATTTGCAGTAAACATACCATAAATGGTTTTTTAAATTAATAAATGGATGAATAAATGCAAATAGAGTGCTATCATTTAAAAAGATAATCTACCAGAAGTTTTCATGAAAACAATTAGCACTTGATAGCATGAAGAATGAATGAGGTTTTCAAGATGAAAGACTTCTTCAAATGCCAAAAGTGTTAGCATTAAATAATATCTATGCATTGGTTGGTGTGAAAAATGGAAGAATGCTAAAGCATGAATAAAATAAAAGAATGCTTTGCACACAATGAGAACTTAGTATTTGTTGAATTGAATATTTTGAAACAAATCTTATCATTTGAAAGCTGTTTCTCTATAATTCATACCATTTATTTAGTTTTTCAGTTCAATTTCAATCATTTATTATCTCTATAAGAATTTTGATTCTTTATACTTGTTTTAAAGGCCTATCTGTATCTCTTTTTATATATCATTGATTGAGTTAAGTTTATATCATCTTCTCTTTAGATCAGAAGATTCTCGAGGACAGGAGTCTATGTCTCCACTTTCTTTGGTCTCTTCCTACAATTCGGGTGCTATGGATATTGTGGGTGCCAGTGGGATTGGCAGGGTTGTTTTCTTCTTTTTTTCTCTGGTAGATTGTAAACACAGAGACTGCATATGAGATTTATCAGACTTAACCAGTATTGCATGTTGACTAAATGTATTTATAAGGACAGAAAATTAAGAAGAATAAGAATGTAGGATACTATGCAAAGTCACTTTTAAAAAACAGTATAAATAAGTGATGGTTGCCCTACCATTTCAAGAAAGTTTTTGTCTTTTATTATAATAAAATTATATAATTCATATATAGTGCATCATTATTTTGTAAGAATTACTTAACGTAGTGTTTCCAGTCAGATATTTATGTCGATACTAAAAATTACTTTAAAAAGTAAAAACATTTTATGTAGCATATCATCATATTCATAGATATACAATGTATTTGATCATATTTGTAAGGATTTTATTTGCTTTTTAGATATGCAGTCTAAGGTTATTCTAATGTAACAACATAAGTATTTATTATGTAAAATACTCTAACTTGCCAGGAAAATGAACCTAAGAAAAGTAAGATTATTACTTCTGAAATGAAATAAATGAAAAAGGTCTTATAGGAAATCAGGTTTGGATTAAAAATGAGTTCAGTCAACTCCATTGTCATGAAGGCATCATCTGTTATCTTTAGACTACTACAGTAAATCTGGGGTCACTTATGGTAATAGACAAAGATCTTAGGAAGCTGGTGATACATGTAAGTATCTATATCAAGGCAGCTAGGTGACTGCAGTGAGTAGAGCATGGGCCCTCGAATCAGGAGAACCTGAGTTCAAATCCAGCCTCAGACACCTGACGCTTAACTAGCTGTGTGACCTTGGGCAAGTCACTTAACCCCAATTGCCAGAAAGGAAGAATAAATAAATATCTATATCCTGAAATTCAAGAGTCAGCTGGAATTCAAGGGTCAGGGAGGCATAACAAATAGAAGAGTGCCCTCAGAGCCAGGAAGACCTACATTCAAGTCTCGTCTCTGGCTTACTGGTTGTATTACCTTTGTAGAATCAATTAACTTCTCAGTCCCTCAGATAACAAACACTCTAAGACTGCAAATCACAGAGAAGGTGCTAAACTGAACTGGTAGATGGGTTTTCTCAGTGGGAGGTCTTTTAACCAATGAAATTTACATGTCTGGTTTTCCCCATCTACCACTGCAAGAAACAAATGAAACTCAAGTATATGACCCTTAAATATAGGTATAACTACACTTTTTTCTAAAACCACCAGGCTCCCTGTTAAAAAAAAAAAAAGCAGTTTAAAGAGAACCTAAAAGAATGTGGTCTATATACATTTAATTTAAAGTTTCAAGCTGGCAACAAATTGTGCTGTAACTATTATCAATAATAATTCACATTTAAATGATTACAAAGTGCTTTCTTCCCAACAGACCTATGATACAGACAGTACATATATTATTGTCTTCAAAAGGGCTGTCAGCTCGGTGTTGCAGGAGATGGAGCACTGGGCCTGGAGTCAGGAAGACCTATATTCAAACCTGACTTTAGACACTTATTAGCTAGGTGACTCCCTGTTTATCTCAATTCCTGCATCTATAAAATGTGGATAATAATAGCACCTACCTCCCAGGGTTGTTGTGAACATCGAATGAAATAATAATTACAAAGCATTTAATACAGTGCTTGGCATGTATAAATGTTAGTTATTATTGTTATTATTTGCCAAATGAGGAACCTGAAACTCAGAGAGGTTGTGACTAACTTGTCCTATAGCTAGTAAGTTAAACCAAGTCAGGTACAGAACTGTGTGCATGTAGCTTTTGAAAGAAGAAACTAAACCCACGGAGTCATGTGACCATAAGGACATTTGTGACAATGTGGTTGACCTGACACAAGTAAGTTGCTGTCTATGCAGATTGCACCTTTAAAAATACCAGCCTTTTCAGTTAAAAAGATGTGTCAGAAGTGATTCCAGGAGTCAGAATCTGGATCCTTCAAAAAGACTGCCAAGTTCCTTGTAGATTACTCCAGGCAAACCAAACAAACCACCTTTCCTTGGGATAAGACTAAATCCAACTGGCAAAATCTTGAAATCCTTGTCCCTGAGAAGAGAACAGATTTTCTGGGTGGCTCAGACAACAGAAGGGTTCTTAATCTGAGCCCCATGAACTTATTTCTTAAAATATTCCAATAATTGTATTTTAATATAATTGATTTCCTTTGTAATTCTGTGTGTTTTATTTTATGCATTCCAAAATGGGTTTCTGAAAAGGGGTTCAGTCTGATAAATGGGTCTATGACATGCAAAAACATTTTTAAGAATCCCAGGGCTTGAGGTATATTTTAATATGGAGGATAGGCAATACTACTCAATAAGGTCCCTTACTTTTAAACTGTTTAACTCTAGTTCCTTAAAGTCTAAAAACCAGAATCCCAGAGTCCTCTTTACTGTCGATAACATCCTACGTACAGAACTTACCTAGGGCTCAGTGTTCTATGTACTAACTGCTCTGTGAGAAGACAGGGGAGCTTGAAAGGATGGTGGAAGAAGAGGGAAGAGTTTTTAGCATTTCTTCCACTTTCAGTGAAAAAAAAAAGTCTGGGGCAGGAGGTTGAACAATGAGAAACTCTGTTTTAAAAATACATCCAAAAATAGTTAACATTTTAATATATATGTATATGAAACTTTAAGGTTTTCAAAGCCCTTCCAGCCCTATATACTACATACCTTCTACTCTCTCAGATCCTACTCTCCTATTGCTGACTACCATTGGAGGAAGTCACACAACCATACTGATTGGGCCCACTGCAGATTTATATGATCCAAGTAAAATAGTGATTATTTCCAAAGGGAATTTCAGAAATGGAAGAGTATTTGTGTTCCAGCAATAAGCTATTATCAAGACAGTATGTTACAGTAGAAATAAGACTAGTTTGTAATCAAAGGTCCTTGTTTCAAATAATGCCAATGTGACTTACAACTCTTGTTACTTTGGGCAAATAATCATCTGGCCTTTGGTTTCTCTCCAGTCTCTTCCCACTGTAGTACTATGATCTAATGATTCTGCAACAGTGACTGAATATGAAGTGACCCATCCTACAGCCTCTACTTGTTTTTAAGCAATTTATGAACCCTGCGAAGTCTTTTATCCTTTCGGATCCTTTTCCCCACCCCATCTTGTGGTTTCTCTCTCCCTAACGGTTAGGGCCCACCAACTCAGTGTTCTAGTGGGACTGTCAAAACAGGAAACATCTGATATCACTTAAACCATTCACAGGCTGGGGTTCAAACCCATTCATATTAATGTCTTAACTTTCCAAAATGTTTGTATTTTTAAGACTTTCATTTCTAATTATAGCATAAAAGGCTCTGTCTCCTGTATAAATAGTTTGGTGAAAAGTCAGGAGTTGGGAGAGATACTTGTCCCTGAAATTATGCTATTCCTGTGGCTGGCCCAGTTGACAAATATGCTTTAGACTTCTTAGGGTATTTGGGAACTTTGATTAGAAGGAACCACAGAGTACTTCGCTTGGCCTCCTTCCTTCCCTCCCTTCCACTTTGTTTAAACTTAATCCTTTTTTCTCATCTTTCTGTCACAAGACTGCCATTCTCTAGAGAGTTAGACTTATTATTGTACTCTCTTTCCTCCCCTTTGCCTCTACTCCTCATCCAAGTGTCCTGTTTTCCTCTTAACAAGGTCATCTTGCTGTCATGCTAGGGCAGGCATAGCCCTAACTTCTTTGTCAAATCCTCTAGTATGGAGTGGTCAGTGGGGAGAAGAAATATATCAGCTACTTGTGAAAGAACTAGGTGGAAAAGAATTAGGAGATCAGAAATTATGAATGTAGAACTAGGAAACTTCAGCCTTGGGTTGGTAGGTAGAAAAAAATCAGCCTTTGGAAAGTAAGACCTCAGGACATTCACCATTTAGATTGTATGAGAGAAGTGATCACTGAATTCAGTTAAACAAACATTTGTTTAATGCCCACTGTATAAGATTAGATTAAAAGTGGATGATCCCTCATTGAGCTCAAAGTGTGATAGAAGGAAATGCTTATACATGGGTATGCAGCCCCTGGGAGCTCCTACTACCTTTCAGGATTGTCCCCTTAAGACAGGATTACGCTGGGTTAAAGGTACCCTGTGATTACGTGTTTGTTTTCTGTTATTAGTCATTCAGAAGATACAATTAATTCAGAGTTAATGCATTTGATAAAAGGAAAAGTAACGATAGAATATTTTCCTCATAAACATATGGCGCCCTTTCCTGTAAATACACCACTAGTGGAAAGAGTGAACATAGCATAGAGAGACCTATGTAAGCATATGACCAGGACATGCCCTTAGAAGGGTAAACATATACAGAATACATTGTATACAGCTCATACCTCAAACATAGTGTGGACACCCATATCTTTCAGTAATGTCATGCTACATTTACTGGGCCTAAAGTCTCTGCTGTGCATGAGGACATGGGGTCTGGCCTCTAGTAGCGGCCCTCAACCTGTGGGTCGCGACCCCTTTGGGGGGGTCGGACGACCCTTTCACAGGGGTCACCTAAGACCATCGGAAAACATATTTCCGATGGTCTTTAGAACCGAGACACTGCTCCTCTATGGGTCTCCAGGCGGGTCTGCCCACATGCAGATACGCCTACATATGAGTATTAAAGGGTCGCAGCATTAGGAAGATCGAGAACCACTGCTTGGATCTTGCCCTGTGCTGGCCTTACATGGATGTTGCTTGATGGTGCTCCCCAACATCTGCAGCTGTTGCCAGATGCGGCTCCCCAGATATGAATTTGTAGAATTTTTCTTTATTTTTAGCTTCTGATTTCAGGTTGTGCACTTAATTCAGGTGTCATCTTTTTGCCTTAACAGGCGAGGGATGTGCTATGGCACAGTATAAAGTTCAAAGGTTTTTTGCTACAGCTCTTTATAAAGGCAGACTCCTAATATACCCAGTCTTAAAACTAAGGAAATCATTCTTAGAGGTATCATTTCCTCTCCAGAAGAGGATTCCTAACCCCAAGAGTCAAGCTGTTTGGAACACAAAACAGTTTCATCCAACTAGTGCCTTGCAGGATTAGATATGTTTTTTAACTGAAACTTCCTACTCACTAAAGATAGTGATCTTCCAAGATCCTGACTCTGACTTATAATTAGAAATTCCATGACACTCTGAAATTAATATCTGATTGCTGAGATATACCTAGTAAGTGTCAGTTTTGAATTGGCTTTTCCAACGAACTGCCAAGGGCTGTCTGGTTTCAGAGCCCTTGGTTTTCTCAACCTTATGATGCTTTTGGTGGCTGGGTGGCACAGTGGATAGAGCACTAGACCCAGAGTCTGGAAGATCTGAGTTCAAATCCAACATCAGACGCTTGCTAGCTACGTGATGCTGGACAAATCACTTAACCCTCCTTTGCCTCGGTATCTTCATCTGAATGAGGAAATGAGCTGGAAAAGCAAATGGCAAATCCATCTAGTATTTTTGCCAGGAAAACCTCAAATGGGATCACGAAGAGTCAGACATAACTGAACAACAAAAACACCAATAAAAAAGTGATTTTGGTCTCTCATACAAATGAATGGGGAGGGGGGGGAAATTCATAGAAACAAAACTAAGCTTAGGGCTTAAGGCTATTTTCTTCCTCCTGACATTCCTGCCTTTAATACAGTCAGTAGCAAAACTTATTATACATAACTTTGATATATAATCGTATATGTGCATATTAGGAATGTCCAATCCTTGGACCTATGTTAGGTCCAAGGGAGAATTAACTTGAAAAATAATTATTATGATGACAGTGATTCTATTTAGACATATCAAGTGTCAGGGGGAGGTGCATTTTTTTTATTTTTGGAGGGGGGGAGGCAGGGCAATTGGGGTTAAGCGACTTGTCCAAGGTCATACAGCTAGTAAATGTTAAGTGTCTGAGGCCAGATTTAAACTCAGGTCCAGGGCTGGTGCTCTCTTCACTGCGCCACCTAGCCACCCCAGGGGAGGTATGATGTTGATGTTGATTAGAATATTGGAGAATGAAACAGTCAAAGTGAAAGAAACTTCAAATTATAGCTGGATATTTTGAAATTATATTGTTCTGAATATAGTCCATCTTACCACTGCCCCCAAAACAACAACAAGAAATCTGACTTGAACAAAAATTGAATACAGTGTAAACACAAGGCATTATCTGACTGTTAGTAAGAGAATAAAGTGAAAAGAATATAGAAGAATTAATGGGCTAAAAGTCCAATATAAGCAAAAAACGTACTGTGACAGTCCCCTCAGACTCCCCCTTCCCCCCCCAAATCCCACCTAATTCTATTCTGTGCTACATGGAAAGAACCATAGTGTCCAGAATAAGGGAAGTCATAGGTGCCCTTTTCAGATCCCATCTTGAGTACTGGGTGACATTCTGGGTGGTATATTCTGGAAAATACATTGATAAGCTGGAATATCTAAAGAAGAGGGTAATGAGGAAGATAATAAAATGGAAAACATGTCACATAAGGGTCTGTTTATGGAAATGGTGATTTGTGGTTTGGAGGACACGATAATTATCTTAAGTTTGAAGGATTGTCATGTGGATTGACTTACTCTGCTTGATCTCAGAGAACAGAGCAATGAGATGAAATGCAGAGGCAGACTGAGGTTAAATGGTAATTTTCCTAATAGTTAAAGTTGTCCAAAAATAGGATAAGTTGCCTCAGGAAATTATTCCCTTGTTAAGATTTTAAATTTATTTTTTTTTCAATTAAGCATTTCTTTTTTCTTCTTTCTGCTATTCCTTCCCATCTCACCCCCACCCCTACTAGTGAAGACAAGGAAAGGGGATTAAAACAGAAGAGGAGAGGAACTTTTGTAAATATATATACAGTCAATCAAAGTATACTCCCATGTTGGGTTTGTCCAAAAAAAAATGTATGCCACATTCTGCATATTGAATCTGTCATTCTTCTGTTAGGAGTTAGGTAGCATGTTTTATCATTTTTCCTCTGGTCTCATGGTTGGTCATAACATTGATCCAAATTCTTAAGTCTTTCAAAGTTGTTTTTCTTTGCAACATTGTTGTTATTTTATAAATTCTTCTGATTTTGCTCATTTCACTCTGCTTGAGTTCATACTACTCTTCCCATGTTTCTCAGAAACCATCCCAAAGTAGTCAACTACATCCATATACCGTGTGTTCAGCTGTTCCCCCAGTTGGTAGGCACTCCTTAGTTCCCAGTTGTTTGCCACAATAAAAAGAACTCCTATAAATATTTTTGTACTTCTAGATCCTTTTCATTTTTTTTTTTTACTATCATCTCTTTAGGATATAAGTCTAGTAAGGGATGGTTGGGTAAAAGTGTATGCAGTTTAGTGACCTTGGGAATAGTTCCAAATTGCTTTACAAAATGACTAGACCAGTTCATAACTCTACCACCAGTGAATCAACATACCCGTTTTCCTGCAACAACTCTCTTATTTGTCATTTTCCTTTTTTGCCATCATTGTCAATCTGATGGGTGTGACTTGGAGTCTGGGAATCACTTTAATCTGCATTCCTCTGATTATTAAAGAATCGTTTTTATTTCTTTATGGATAGCTTGGATTTTTTCGTTTGAAAAGTGGCTATTCATAGTGATCATATCATATCATATCGTATTTATTTATCACTTGGGGAATAGCGCTTAACGTCATCAAGCAGAGGCTATATGACTATTTGTTGCTGATACTGTAGAAGAAGGTTTTGGTCAGTTACAGGCTACAGTTTGGTGGTAAACCAGATCTCAAATATACATACATACATACCTATGTATATGTATACATATACATAGGTATGTATATATATGTATGCATATGTGTGTATATATACACATATACAATATATGACACTTTTAAGTTTAATTTAATTATTGAATTAAAATTTAAAATTAAAATCAAAAATTGATTTAATTATCACCATTTTGTCCATTACTTTCTCGAGTTTAGGTAATCCACTAAACAACAAATCAAGCCCTGATTTTTAGCATTTGTAGATTTCTAAGGTGTAAATACTCACACTGAAATTCAAATGTGACCTTGAAAAAGTCACTTAACCTCTATCTGCCTCAATTCCCTCCTATGTGAAATGGGGATAATAATGGTATCTTACTTCCCAGGGTTATTGTGGGGATAAAAGGAGTTAATATTTGTTAAAAGCTTTGTAAACCTTCAAGCACTATACAAATGCTTCCTATTACTGTTGTTGTTGTTGTTATAGCTGATCCTCTCACAACTTTAAAATATTATAGGGAACATTGGTCCTGACTCTGCAGAAAATCAAGCAGCTTCTTAAGATTTGTAGAAACAAAGAGATCCCTTCTCTTATTCTGTGGGATTTGAAGTACCCTGTCTTGGTAGAAACGTGTCTCTACTCCTATATTTTCTATGGAGAGATACTAGAAGATTACTACTTCAGGATAACAATTAACTTCCTATTTTCAGTACTCTACATTCAGTGAAACAAGTCATTCTTCCGTCATCCAGGCTAAAGTTATTTTTAATTCTATAATGTTAAGGATTGATTTAGGTAAACTCCATTATTTTCATTTGGAATTTGGTGAAACAGTCTATATATTACATCTAGCCACCAAGCACTAACCATTATGTATACACCACCAATACTTGAACATCCCATTGCATAATAGATCTCTGAGCTTATTGGTGTGGGCATGTCCTCTGCTGATACAGATTACAATGCATCTATGTCTGCCTATTTTAGGAGGGAGGGAGGGAACTTGAGGATATACCAGATGTCTTCTGAGGCCCCTTCTAGCTCTAGATCTTTAATCCTATGGTGTTATGTAACTCTTATTCATGCCCTTCTAAAAGGTCAGCCCCGGGAGTCCACTCAAGTTGCTAGAGGCCATTCTTCAGTTCTCTTGATATTATTAGAATGCCACTGAAGCATAAATACTGTTCAGTAGTTATCCCTCACTCTTGCCACATGACCCACTCATCTTCTTTCCAATCTTATGCTTCTTTGATTATATACTTTAACCCCCTCCTCATTCAAAGTTCCTTTTTTTGTCATGTGATACATATCTGCTCATACCTACCATGTGGTTCTCCATTACTTTGAGGCAGCTCCTCATTTTCACAACTTACTAATTTTTCTTCCCCTTTATAGATAATAATTTCAACCTATAAAGCTATTGCCTATAATAGAGAATTGGAAAACTTGTAATACTTCTGTTTATTATTACTATTTGTTAGTAATAATTATCATTTATTATTGTCAATAATAATAAAAATAATAGCACAACTCAGCACTTTAAGCTTACAAAGCACTTTGCATGAGCTATTTCATTTGGTCCTCATTACAGTCCTGTGAAGTATGTGCTGCTACCATTACTAATTTATACTTTTAGCGTGAAGAAGAGAAAGAGTATCATGAAGATGTGGGTATGAGGACCAAATCTTCCATTTAGTGCCTGTAAGGTACTAGATACTTCATAGATACTAGATACAAGATAGTTCATTTCTCTGCACCTCAGCCCCCTCATTTGTAGAAAGGAGGTCATAATATGGGCATCGCCTACCTGGATTATGATAAGGAAAATGATTTTTTTGAAATATATTTTATTTTTTCCTTAAGTACATGTAAAAACAATTTTTAACATTCATTTGTAAAAATTTTGAGTTCCAAATTCTCTCCTTTCCTCTCTCCCCTCCCCTAATCTGAGACAGTAAGCAATCTGATAAAAGTTTTCCATATTACACATTTTGTGGAAGAAACTTCAAAAGGAAAGAAGGATAGAAAGAAGAAAGAAAAAAGCTTGCTTTGATCTGTATTCAGACACCATCAGTTCTTTCACAGGAGGCATGTAGCATTTTTTATTATGAGTCCTCTAGGATTGTCTTGTATCATTGTATTGCTGAGAGTTGTTAAATCATTCACAGTTGTTCGTTTTACAGTAATGTTGTTCCTGTGTATGGTGTTCTCCTGGTTCTACTTTCTTCATTCCTCATCAGTTCATATAAGTCTTTCCAGGTTTTTCTCAAATCATTCAGCTTGTCATTTCTTATACCACAATAGTACTCCATTTCAATCATATACCACAACTCTCCAGCCATTCCCCAATTGATAGATGTCCCCTCAATTTCCTATTCTTAGCCACCACAGAAAAAGCTGCTATAATAAATGTTTTTATACAAATAGGTCCTCCCCCCCCCCCACCTTTTTTAATCTCTTTGGTATACAAAACCTTGTAATGATACTGCTGAATCAGAGAATACACACAGTTTTATGGATCTTTGGGCATAGTTCCAAATTGTTCTTCACAGTGGTTGGATCAGGAAAATGTTTTGTTGACTGTAAAGAGCTACATAAATCTGAGCTATCATCACTTAACAGTTGTTTATGAACTTCTTTATTATAGGTGTTACTTAACTGCACATCTGGAAATTGATGATAATTTGGATGAAACTGATATTAACTTTTATTAAATAAACCCTTCATTCATAGTATAAAAAAATTCAAATAATATCAAATGGAGTTCTGCCTTCCTAGAAAACATCATCAAGTGGGTGATATTTTCCCAAAGTGAAATTGTTATAAATTATATTTAATTTCCTAACTGATGACTCTTAAATCCTGGAGAAATGGGAGAATGAGTGTTTTTTACAGGGGTGGCTACCTCCCACACCAAAAAATATAACAAACTCTAAACTCAGAGAACTCCCCAGTGACCAGCAGATAAGGGAAGGAACCCTTTACAGGGTAATTTCACACACAAAAAGAAATAACTGAAGGCTAATTCACCAGCCTATTGTTCCAGAGCACTCATAGTTCTAAGATTCCCTTGTTTCCACAGACCCGTGCTGCCATTTGGTGGTACCCCTGTGACATTAGTAACTGCTGCAATTTTGAGCATACAGCTTTTGAAGTTAATCCCTTTTCAGTATACCAAGGTGTCCTCACTTCCATGGCAGGTGGGAATCTTATTACTTAGGGTGATTTTGCTGCTTCCTGCCCCTGAATCCACTCCTCTGCCCCCTTCCCATGCTGGCCACAAATAGTTCCTTAATCTGTCCATAAGGCATATTTCAGTTTTGGAATTAATTTGATAACAGTGTCCCAGTAGAAACTCTGATAACAGAGTAAGATAAGGCTCATGAAGAATCAATCAACCAAGAAAGAGGAAAGTTTTTAATAACATGAATACAGACAAGAAACAAGAAATTTCATTACAAGACAACAGTGATTAAGACATCTCCAAAACAATGGTCTCAGACTCAAATAGAAATGGGAGTCAATATTCCTTGCAGCTAAGTGGCACAGGAAACCTGAGTTCAAATCTGAACTCAGACACTTACTAGCTATATGACCCTGAGCAAATCACTTAACCCTGTTTGCCTTATTCCTTATCTGTAAAATGAGCTGGAGAAGGAAATGGCAAACCACTCTAATGTCTTTGCCAAGAAAACCCAAGTGGGGTCACAAAGAATTGGACGCCACTGAAATAATTGAACAACAACAACATTCTTTTTTTTTTTAATTTATTTTATTAAAAATTTTTTTTGAGTTACATATTTTCTCCCTGTCTTTCCCCCGCCCACCACCCCAAAACAGCCATCCCAGTGTTTCCCCCCTCCCCC
>CM053580.1:430074287-430084879 GCA_028627135.1 Pseudochirops cupreus | reverse complement strand
GTGGGAAGCATCTTTGTGTGCGTTTTGGAATTCTAGGATTGGTTTAGAGTCCTATTTTATGGGTATTTTGGGGTGGCTATGTGAGAGCTGCGATGTGTTGCTGCTGCTACGCTGCCATCTTGGCTCCGCCCCCCAACAACATTCTTTATAAAAGAATTCCTATAGGCTACATGTTGACTTAGTTTTAAAATGTAATGTTATCTACATTTTATTGCATTTTTTGTAAAATATTTCCCAATTACATTTTAATCTGGTTCTGGTCATGTGTAGGCAGTATTTTTTATAATTCTGCCCTAGAGTACTCCTTGTAACACTTTCAGGTTGACCAAAACAGATACAAGTGTCCATTTTGGGGACATTCTAGTGATCTTGGTGATCAAATTGTTTTGGAACTAAGTAGGATTACTCTGTTTGAATATTGTCCACTTTTTTCTCTTTTTAGAAGTGCTGGGAATCCATTGACTGATTTTCCATTATCTAGTCATTATGTGAGACTTCAGAAAGGTTACATTTTGCTCTCAACTGTACCAAAAACATTATATCAAAAACATTGCCTCAAGTAGATGTATGGTGTATACAACCATGGCATTGTAACAGATCCATGAGCCAGAAATTCTTCCACAAAACTGTGACTTGGGATATCTTTTTAGCACCATCAAGGCAGAGAAGTTACCTAATAGGCCATTGGAAGTATGAATTTAAATTAATAGTCGTTGGAGCCCTAATTTTGACCACTTGGATTTACCTAGACCAGACTCTGAAAAAGAACCCACAGAAACTGATTAAGGGAGAACTGTGAAAGATCATATAATAGCAAAATCCTCCCACATATTGAATACAAACCAAGAAATTCAAAGAGAAACATGAGTTAAGCTCCTTCTTGCATCTCGCTACTGCACCAGAAGTTCCAGAACTCTAAGCCCTGGAAGAAAGACCCTTCCAGGAAAGCCAACATTAGCTCATGTGAACAGGCCAGAAGCCATAGCAAGGGAACCCCTGGGAGAGAGTGGAAGAATGTGGGATGAAATAAGATCCTGCAGCAAGATCTTCCTGTCTAGAAACTATAGAGAATGAAGAGGGCTGACCAGTGATGCTAAAACACACCAGCTCTCTGAGCTCAGATACATGAGGCCTGTGGTAGGAGCCAAAGAAATTGAGGGAAGCACCAAATGGGGCCTTTAT
Organism: Pseudochirops cupreus; assembly: GCA_028627135.1. NCBI lineage: Eukaryota > Metazoa > Chordata > Mammalia > Diprotodontia > Pseudocheiridae > Pseudochirops > Pseudochirops cupreus. The sequence continues at coordinate 430,083,697 of CM053580.1, read as the reverse complement.
CACCACATCCAAGAGTTTAGGAAGAGGCAGAGCCTGACCTTGGAACAAAAACCCAAAAATTCCTAGGATGGAAACACGAGTAAACAGAAGAAAACATTGAACAATATAAAAAAATAAAATGAATCAAAACATATCACAAGGTAAACCTAGAAGAACTCCACAACTACCACAATCGTATTCTGAGAGGGGGAAAAAATGCACAACTATAAGGACTTTAAGATTAAAGAAGGATGGAGGAAATGATTTCATTCATATAGGAAATTCAGAAATGAGGAAACTATGTACCAGTGCTGGTTAGTACATTTTCTGCAATTTATGGTCTTCCCTGAGTATTAAGAGATTAAGTGACTTTCCCTGAGTCATATAGCCAGTTTGTATGAGAGGCAGAAATAGAATTCAGGTCTTTCTGCCTCCAGGGCCTACTCTCTATCTATTAGGTGAAAGGTAAAATCAAGTAAGGAATTTTACAAGTGAAATTATAAGTGAACAGCTCTAACAGAAAAAAAGAAGAAATAGAATAAAAGATACAAAAATAGAATAAAAGATACAAAAAATTATCCAAGTAATGAAATCATTGAAAATTATCTATACTTAATAGAAATTACCCTAAGACAACAAGAAATACTATAACAAAATTCAAAGATGTAAAAAATAAAGGGAAATAAAAATTTGCAGTTTTCATGGGCAACCATATTATGTTATAGAAATGCTAGTTTTATTCCATAAATTAAAAATAAAATATAAAAAATAAAGGGAAATAAAAAATTTTTTATCATTAAAAAAGACTAATCTGGGGGAAAAAAAGTCAAGGAAAGGTGATTTAAGATTCATCAGACTTCCTAACAATGATGAACAAATAAAAACCTGCCAATCATATTTCAAGAAAGATACACTAAGCAACGAAATATACTTAACATAAGCGTTGAATGACACTTAAGTACTTGAAGAAAAGTTAAATCCACCAAAGGCAGAAATAGACAGTAAAACGATAATTGTGAGAGACCTTAGTGTATCCCTCATAAAGCTAGAAATATAACAAAAACAACAAAAAAGATAAACAGAGAATGAATTAAAACCCTGAATTGGAACTTTAAGAAAGTTTGAAGTGATAGATTCTAAAGGGGGAGGTCATCTCAGGGGGACCTGTAGAATGACCTCCCATAGAAGGTGGGGTTTGGGAGGATTCTTGCAGGAAGCCAGAGAAACTAGGAGTCTGAGGTTAGGAGAGCCCAAGGAAGCAGGACAACCTGTGCAAATGCATACAGTCAGGAGATGGGGGTTCCATGTGTGAGGAATATCAGGTAGGCTAGAAGAGAAGTACCTTATTAGAGGGGATTCTATTATAAGCAGGCTAGAAATGTAGGAAGAGAGTATATTATGATCTGCTTTAAATGCAAAACAGAGGACTTAATATTTAATCCTGGAGGTAATGGAGAACCAGTGGAGCTCGTTAAACAGGGAGGACAACATTTTCAGACACTTACTTTAGGAAAATCACTTTGACAGCTAGTGGAGGCCGACAGACCAATTAGAAGGAAAGTCACTAATTTAGATGGGAGGTGATGAGAGCCTGTGCAAGGGTGGTGATTGTGTGATAGAAGAGAAGGGAACATTTGAGTGATCTTATGAAGGTAAAAATGGCAAGATATTTACAGCAAATTTTATATGTAGAGTGAATGCCAATTATCTTTTGAGGGGACTGGGAGGATAGTGGTTCCATCAATACTACTGGGAAAGTTTGGGAGAGTGAAAATTTGTGGGGGGGGGATGGGGAAAGATAACGAGCTCTGTTTTGGACATGTTGAATTTGAGATGCCTATTGAACATTCAGTTTGAAATGTCCAAAAGGCAGTTTGTGACATGGGACTGGAGCTCAGGAGGGAGATTAAGTCAGGATATAACTACCTGAGAAGCTAGGTGACACAATGGATAGAGCAGTAGGCCTGGAGTCAGGAAGACTTGAGTTCAAATCCAGTCTCAGACACTTACTAGTCGTGTGACTTTGGGAAGTTACTCGCCTTCTGTTTGCCTCAGTTTCCTTATCTGTAAAATGAGGATAATAATAGCTTCTGCATCCCAGTTGTTGTAAGGATTAGATGAGATGATATTTGTAAAGTACTTAGCATAATATCCAGCACATAGTGGATTCTATATAAATAATATTTATTATCATTGTTAAGATCTATGAATTATCTACATAGAGATAATAGTTGAGAGCTGATGATGTCACCAAGAGAGAAAATAGAAGTGAAAAGGGCCCAAGACAGAGCCTTAGGGTTCATTTCCAGCTTGGGGACAGAAAAATGGATTATGATTCCACAAAGGCTCCTGAGAAGAAGCAAACAAAGATATTTGAAAGAATCAAGAAAAAGCAATGTCACAAGCCCAGAAAGGAAAAATAATGCAGGAGAAGAAGGTGATTTACAGTGTCAAAATCTTCAGAGAGGGTAAAAAAGATGAGGTCTGAGGATAAAGCTATTAGATTTGATAATTAAGGGATCACTGGTAAATTTGAAGCAGATTCAGTTGAATAATGATGAGTTTGGAAGCCAAACTTCAGAGAGTTTTGACACTAATGAGAGGAGAGGAAGTGGAAATACTTAGTGTAGACAGCTTTCTCAAAGATGCCCTTCACCTTCTGAAATTTTCTAAGGCTTTCAATTGTATAAGAAAAGCAGAAGGCCTATCCAACAATCTTAACACCTGATTTATCTCAGACCCTACCTTTATCCATCTGTAAAGATATTAATATATATAAATGCATTATATAACAAAATGTTATTATAAAAACTATACATCAGCATTGCTGTAGAGGCTGTTCCCTTCCTCACATGCTTTCCCACACCAAAATGCTACTTCTGCTAATGAAAGTTGACCACATCAGAAAAGAATGTCACCATATGATATGGGTGGAGACTCTTGTAGTAAAAGCCACATTTGAGGTATGGAGGCACCATCTTGAGGGAGTACTGTGCCTCATCATCATCCTTACCAGCCATAAAGAACCAGAACTTTTTCAAAAGCTTGACCAATTAGATTCACCACATATTATTTTTTAATAAGTTCAGTTTAGCCATCTACACTACTCTAGGACATTCAAATCAGCAGGCAGATGTTCCACCATAAATATCAAGATTTAGACACCCAGGGGCTCAGCCACCCTGTGAGGTTCTTTTGCAGACTATTTATTAATCTTCTTTCTCTTCCTTGCTTTCTCTCTGCCTTTCTTCACTACTGTGCATTAAAGTCTTAAAACCATTTACCCCAGAAATGATTCACATTTGTACTATGAGCTCTCTGATTACTAGGACAGCTTCAGTGAGTCATTCTGTGCATTTATCAGATTTGCTTCTTCAATTTGATTAGTTTCAAAACCTGATGATCTATAACCATTGAGATCATTTTCTCCAGCAGATGGCTTTTCTCAGCTTGCTGCAGTAATCAGCTTCTAGTGTTGAGTTCTTAGCTGGTAACGTCCCATCATTGTGACTACTGAGTTAAGCAAAGTGTTCAATTTTAATGAAATTGTTTGTTAATGATTTGTAATAATTACCAGAAAATGAGTAGCATAGGGAGCCTGCATTCTTGTTTCTGCTACACCTGTAAATTGTTGTGGGACATTCAATATTATTTGATATTTCTGGGCCATAGATTCTTCACCTAAAACAAGAGTGTTGATTGTAGGCTAACCTGTGGACTTGGGACCCTGATGCAGAGGTGATAAGGGGAGTGGAGTTATTGCAAGGGATCCTTAACTCCATTTTGTGGTATACTATCTGTACCAAGCTTTGTCATTTTGATCTTCTTTATTTCCAATAAAGTACTCAGTACAACAGTGTAATAAGCACATGCTTTATAATAGAAAGTTGTTTGTCCTTCGATCTTTAGGAGAAACAATGACACCAGGAGGGTGATTTCTTGACTCCCAAGTGAATTGGATTTAAGTGAGGCAGGGCTATGCAAAGTTACCAGCCTCACTGTCTCCTCCAGAGTTTTCAGAATCCAGTGGGAAGACAAAGGTCAAAACAACTGATGATGGCTCTCTTATGTAGACTGGATCAATAGTCTCACTCGTATTTTTCTTATGTATACAGATACTCTTGTGATTACTAAAATGTTCTTTTAAGAGTATTTCCCAAAGATTATATGATGTGCTGAACAAAGCTCTGACTCAGGACTCAGAGGTACTGGGTTCAAATACAGAGTCTAATATTAAGTACTATGTGACCTTGTGTAAGTTACTTAACTAACCTGGGTCTCAGTTTCACCTTCTGTAGAATCACGGTGCTAAATTAAATTACTTCTAAGGTCCCTTTGACATCTAAATATGGGGTCCTACATAGTAACTTTCTGTCTTCATATATTTTCTCAATTAGATCCTGGTAAAAGTTCTATTATGTTGGAATCTGAAAATATTTTGACATTAAAAGAAGATCTTCATACTTTTAATGGTTAGAAACCACCACCCCAGAGGCTCTGTCTCTTCATCTACCTCTAGTTCTAATTTTCCATGATTCTATGAGTCCATGGTTATGTAAGAAATGTTACAGCCAAGAAGGAGCTTCTCACTGGGATAAAATAACTTTAAAGTCTTAAAGACTCCCATGCATCAAATTGTTCTATTATTTTCTTTTGTTTTTCAGTTTTCCTTCCATCAGAGAAATTATTTCATTAAGATTTGAGTTCAACTCTAAGGTAACCTCCAATGACCCATGAATCTGCAGAATATCTCTCCCTTTTCTTCTATTTTCAGCATCTGGAAGCCTATATGTAGTATAAGCAAGTTTGCTGTTTTACTAAATAGTGACTGGGATATAGGAAAGCGGCTGAACAGAAGAGATACAACTTGGAGTCGGGAAGAATTGAGTTCATCCCTCACCTCAGACATTTAATAACTGTGTGATGGGTGAAAGTCAATTTACTTTTTCTATGAGTTTCATTTTCCTAATCTGTAAAATGAAGATACTATCATCTTCCTCACAGGATTGTTGAGAGGTTCAATTAAGATAATGACTATAAAATACTTTTCAAACCTTGAATCCTAAATAAATATAAAGTGTTATTTGTATTATTTTATCTTATAAGTAATTATCATAGGCTTTGATGACATGTGTGCATTTATAAAAACCAACATAAATAGCCAATTTTTCTTGGAGGAAATATTCTCTCTCTTCATGGAACATAGAAACGGAGCCAGAGCCAATCATTTCCGAAACTAAAATAGAAAGCCACTTTTGTGTTGAGATTTGAAGAACATTTAAATATCCCCATGCCCCAAAATACCTCCTTATATCAACTTCTCACATCATTTGCTGTTTGGCTCAAGGCATTAAAGAAGACCTCTGTTAAAGCAAAAATGTTCTTTGGGGAGGGATAACGCATTAACATCGTAGTGTGACTTTTATAGGATTTGCAATTTGGAAGGAGGTTTAGAAGTCTAAGCCCTTCATTTTACAGAAAAGGAAACTGAGGCCCAGTGAGGTTAAGAAAGTTGCCAAAGGTCACACAAATAGTAAATATCAAAGCTATGATTAAAATACAGGCCTTCTAAGTCCAAATTCAGTTTTCTTTCCACTCTACCGTGTTTAATTCATTTCAATCCAGCATGCCTTGGTTAAGCTCTATGTGGCAGTAAGCCTGCAGGGCACCAGGGTTACAAAAACTTATCAATGCTTAAATTCTACTGGCAGGAAAAATGGCATGTGTGAAGATAAGTGTCTACAAAATATACACAGAGACAATAAAACTCATTTTGTAGGGAAGGGAGAGCACTAATCACTGGCAGGATCAGGAAGGACTTTGAGTAGGAGGTGGTACCCAAGCTGTCTTCTCAAGAAGGAAGCTCTGGATTCTGTGAGTTACGATGAAAAAGGAGTACATGCCAGAAATGAGAGAGAGGAAATTTATGCAAAGATACAGGAACTGGGATGGAATGAGGTGACCACCAACTAGGCAAGTTTGGCTAGTGTGCTGTGGGAAGAGTAATGTGAGATTAGTTCGGAAAGATAACCTGGAGCCAGATGGTAAAGGGGAGGGGTGGAGAACCTGCAGCCCCAAAGCCACATGTGGCCCTCTAGGTCCTCAAGGGCAGCCCTTTGACTGAATCCAAACTTCACAGAACAAACCCCCTTAATAAAAGGATTTGTTCTGTTTATAAGAAGTGGACTCAGTCAAAAGGTGGTACCCGAGGACCTAGAAGGCCACATGTGGCCTCCAGGCTGCGGGTTCCCCACCGGTTTTAAGTGCCAGAGGAATGTGTTTTTTCATCCTAGATGCAATAGGGTTCCACTTAAGCTTCTTAAGCAGGGGAATAATCTGAGCAGATAAGCACATTAGTTTGCAAGCTGTGTGGAAGATGGGTTGGAAAGATGACAGACCTGAAATGTGGAGACCAGTTGGGAGATTATTGGAATAGATTGGGCAAGAGGTGATAACAGTATGAACTACCATGGTGGTTATATGAGTAGAAAGAATGAGACATAAGATATATAAGAGATACAGAGAAGGCAATAATCACCAATCCTTGGTGACGAGATGTGAGAAATAAGAGAAAGTAAAGAATTAAGGATGACTCCATGACAGAGAACCTGGTGGACTGGAAGGATGGTGGTAACCTCAACAGAAAGAGAAAAACAAGTGTGCTTTGAGGGAGATAAATAGCTATTTGGGACATGTTGACTTTTGAGATCCCTCTGGGACATCCAGCTAAGGCTGTCCAGCAGGCATTTGGGGTCATAGATTACATGATAATATAGCAAAGGAGGCTGAGAAGGATCTGTCAGGTAGGTAGGAGGAGAATTAGGATATTATAGGATCTTGAAAACCAGAAAGGATAGAGTATCCAGGAGGAAGGAGTGGTCATCTGTATAAAAAACTGCAGAGAGGGCAAGAGGGATGAGGACTGAGAAAAGGCTACTGAATTTTACAATTAGATAATCTTTGGTAGCCTTGGCAAGAGCAGTTTCTTTTCTTTTGCTTTTCTCTCTCTCTCTCACTCTTTTTTTTTTTACACACACAAGCCTCCATTATTATTTGAACAGGATTAATGTTTCCCCTCATCTTCCAGTGTTTCAAAGTCATTGTAATAGGAGAACTGCTCATTCTGCCTGATAAAAAGGTTTGTCAAGCACTGGTTTGTGTAGCAAAAGGAGGAGGTACAAATGTTATATCGACAAAAAAACAGTTCTCTTATTTAGCACTGTATTATGCAGTGCTGCAAACTTTTGTATGAGTTTTCAAAACATCTGGATGATTAAATAGGCATATCATAGACAGATATATGGATAAATATAGATATAAAAATTAATAAGTCAACATTTGCATTGTAATGTGAAAATGATCAAATGTAATTCTGAGTAATTCTGCACTTTCCATACAGTCTTTGTTAAAAGGACCATTAAAATAACTTTTGTAATTAAAGACATCTCTTATTTTTATTGAGTTTGGTTTTACCCTCAAGTCTTAAGTTCACAGGAAATGTACTGAGTAAGCAGGATCCTGACCCATTCCTAACTGAGGGCTTGGAAGTCTTGAATTTAGTTATTCCCATTAGTGTACCAGCGGAATCTAACAACTATTTATTTAGACTCGAGTCATTAATATTCCAGTGCTTTGCAGCTTAGGTTGACCCCGTTAACCAATCAGAACTAAAGATTGATTAGGCCCTTCAAGAATCAGGACTGCCTCAACCATGTGCTTCATTAGAAGATGTGGTGGCTCACCAATTCCCTACACAAAGCTTTGTTGATGCACAGATATATCTAGGCTGTGGTTTCTTTTAAGCTGCCAGACAAAGTGTCAGAGCAGGGGCACTGGGGTACAACCCTAAATCTGTGACTGGAAAGAGTTAGTTCAAAACAGTGCACACCAAACTATTGTTTCTGCTCAGAATTAGAATGGGGAAAGGGCCAGGTAGCTGTGCAATAAGTAAATGTACATGTAAAGGTAGCTTAAAAACCAGATGAACATTAAACTGCCACTCTGAAGCAGGAAGAATTCTGTTTGCTTCTTATCACCTCTCCCGGTCCCCCCACCCCCAATCAACAGCATCTCATGGGTTCTATGGGTTGACATGAACAGTTTCATTTAGTCATCCAGTCAGTTAACAAGTACCTACTATGTACTATGCATGGTATGACGCCTTAGGGATAAGCATGGTAGGGGTAGAAACCAGAGTGCAAGAATTATTTGAGGAATACTTAGCCGGGAGAAAAGAAGACTTGGGATGGGTAGGATAGATTTGATAAGTGATTTCAAATATGTGGAGGGTTGTACTATCAAACAGGAATTTATTTTTTTCTGCTTGATACCAGAGGACAGAGTTAGGAGCAATTGATAGAAGGTACAAGAAGAAAATTCAACTCAGTTTGCAGGAAAAATTTTAAATAGTTATCACTCCTTTGAAATGACCACCTGGGTCACTAGCAATGAACTCTGCCTGTGCAGGTATTTAAATGAAGGCTGGATAACCATTTTTTAAGATTCTGCGAATAGTATTATTACTTTAGTTAAGGATTGGATTAGTTAAACATTAAGGTATTGGGGATGTTCCCCCATGCTGGGATTCTTTTGTAGTGAGGACATTATGGCCCAGTCAGCTTCATCTTCCCCTTCAGGGTGCCAGGGTACCCCTGAGGAATTAGGCTTTCTCTTCATTACTGTCATCAGCTTGAACCCCCACCAACTGAATTCCTTGCACTTTTAGGTGCCAGTGTTGTTGTTGTTGTTTCAGTCATATCTGACTCTTTGTGACCCCATTTGGGGTTTTCTTGGCAAAGATACTGGAGTGGTTTGCCATTTTCTTCTTCAGTTCATTTTATTGATGAGTAACTGAGGCAAACAGGTTTAAATGAGTTGCCCAGGGTCACACAGCTTGTATCTAAGGCTGAATTTGAACTCATGAAGATGAATAACAGTTTTGATTCCAAGCCCAGTGCTCTATTCACTGGGTCACTGTTATGGGAATCTAAAGATCTTCCCTGCCCTTTGGCCCCTTGATAGGCTTAAGTGGCTCTGAGAACCTTCCCTGATTTGAAAGTATACTCTGCCCCCTAATAGGCTGAATGTGGTCACATGGAGCCTGTGGCAGGAGGCTTGTTCTTCAGAAATGCCCACACCTTATTACTTTGTGATTGGGCAGTGGGTCAAGAGGGCTGTGACATTCTCTGACCCAGGAGAAGGCTATATATACCCTGATGTGAGGTTTTGCTTTGGGGCTCACTTTGGAAAGAGATGTGTGATTTGGCCAGATGAGACTCTGGGAAGCCCTTGAGCCTCCCCGCCCCCAGCTTCCATCTCTGGTAACTGACTAGGTATGGATGTAATGGTCATCCAACTGGAAGCCCGTCTGCTGATCTGTTTCTCTATCTGCTTGTAACTTCTGTTTGTATTCTGTTTGCATTATCTGAAGT
>CM053580.1:430034306-430064273 GCA_028627135.1 Pseudochirops cupreus | reverse complement strand
GGGAAAGATGGGGAGAAAATATGTAACTCAAAATCTTGTGGAAATGAATGATGCAAACTAAAATAAAATTTAAAAAAAAAGAATATATATTTATTGCATGCTACCATTCCCCACATTAGACTTTAAAGTCCTCATGGTCAGGGAGTACCTAACCTTGGCAATGTATTTTTCAATCTCTAGTACACAACTGTGAACTACTGTATCTCATACACTTCTCAAACATCCCTAGAATGTGTATACTAATTTTATCAGTCTGCCTTAAGAAATTTCTTCCTCCAATTATTTCATTTTTACATCCTTTCCTGAAAGTTTTCTTCCTTGTTTTAGTCTCCTTCCCTTCCTGCCATTTGCTGGTGAACAGACTGTTTCCAGATGATTTAAAAATAAAAGCAAGCCCTTCCTTTGATCTGATCATTCTAACCATTTGCCTACACGCTGTAATAAAAAAACTTTGCCAAGATAAAAATATTGTCAAATGCTATAAGATGTCAGTATGCTGAATGAGAAGAACGTACAAGTACATGGCTGAGCAAAATGCTCTCCTCCGGTTAGGGGAAAATGTGTGGTCCCAGTGATGGTAAAGACTATTGCATACGGGGGGGAAAAGCAAATCTATATTAAATTTTGCAATACATTTGCTATTTTCTTCACTCTGTTAATTGAATATACTGAGGAAACGTCAGAATGACTTATAATGGAAAGGATCAAGTGAATCTCAAAGGAATTAATATGTTTTTGTTTATTTATAGAATGGTTTTAATTATGGCTGTGGGCCCTGTAAGGAATTTATAAATGAACTTGATTAGCCCCATGCCAGAGAGTCTCTCATATCCTCCTCTTACTATTTCAGGTCATTTTGTGTTCATGCAAATGAAAGAGTTTAATTCTCCCAGGAACCACATACCATTTATATCCTGAGAAAGCTCCAGAGCTCCAGAGTCAGCTAACAACGTCCTTCTCCCCAGAAGTATATGTTACCCTTACTTAACATCATGGAATCTTTGAACTGGAATATAGTTTTAAGATCATCTTTCCTAATCTTCCTCCCAGGACAAGAATCATCTCTATACCTGGCCTGGTAGACCCAGGCTCAACACTTGCGCTGAAAGAGAGCTCATATTTAGTTCTTCCTAATGCCACAGAATACATTTTTGGAGGTGTATTTGTTCATGTCTTTCTTATATTGAGTGCAAAGATTGTGTCCTTTCAATTTCTTCCCAGTTCTGTCCTCTGAAGGCATTTAGGGTATCTAGAATAGGTCTGATCCTTCTAGATGATGCTACTACAGATATTTCATGAGAACTATTCTGCTGTCTTTATATTTTCTGGAAATATTGATGCAACCCATTGGTAAGCTGGAATACATCCAGAGGAGGGCAAAAAGGATAGCAAATGGCCCAAAGATCATGCTACATTAGTTAAAGGAAATGGAGATATTTAGCAGAGGAGAGAAAACCAAGGCGGTGACATGAGAGCTGCCCTCACATTTTTGAAGGGTTACTGGATGGAAGCAACGATGGTTTGTTCTGCCTGGCCCAGGGACATAGGATGAAGAGCAGTGGGTGGAAAATTTGGAAAGGCAAATTTGGGCTTGATGTACTTACTATAAAGGGAAAAGCTCTTAATAATTAGAGTTATCCATAAGTGAAATTGATTCCCTCAGGGTCAGAGGGTGGGATGGAGGTGATGGGGGCAGTATTGCTGAAAATGTTGAAGTAAAGGCTAGATCAGAGGTGGGGAACCTGTGGCCTCAAGGCCCCATGTGGCCCTCTAAGTCCTCAAGTACAGCCCTTTGTATCCAAACTTCACAGAACGAATCCCCTTAATAAACGAATTTGTTCTGTAAAACTGGGACTCATAGGGGCAGCTAGGTGGTGCAATGAATAAAGCACCAGTCTTGGAGTCAGGAGGACCTGAGTTCAAATACGGCCTCAGACATTTGACACAACTAGCCATGTGACTTTGGGCAAGTCATTTAACCCCAATTGCCCTCCCTCCCCCCCCAAAAAAAAACTTGGACTCAGTCAAAAGGCCACACCCATAGACCTAGAAGGTCATATGTGGCTTCCAGACCACAGGTTCCCCAACCCTAGGCTAGATGACCATACTTTTGCCTGGTATATTGTCAAAGTATTTCCTATTTAGGTCCAAGATAATAATAACGCCACCAATAACAACAGTGAGTATTTACACAGCGCTTTGAGGCAGCCAGGTGGCACAGTAGATAGAGTGCCAGTTCTGGAATCAAGAAGACTCATCTTCCTGAGTTCAAATCTGATCTCAGACACTCACTAGCTGTGTGACCCTGGGCAAGTCACTAACCCCATTTGCCTCAGTTTCCTCACCTGCAAAATGAGCTGAGGAAGGAAGTGGCAAACCACTCCAGTACCTCTACCAAGAAAACCTCAAATCGGGTCACAGAGATTCGGACATGACTGAACTGAATATAGTGCTTTACGGTTTGCAAAACGCTTATGATTATTAGTTCATTTGATCCTCACAGCAACCTGGAAAGATAAGTGCTATTATTAACCCTGTTTTACAGATGTGGAAACTGAGGCAGACAAGTCAAATTATATACCCAGAGTCACACAGATAGCAAATGTCTGAGGCTGGATTTGAACTCATGTCTTCCTAACTCCATTCAATCAATAAATATTTAAGTGTCTACTATGTGCAAGGCACTGGACAAAGTTTTGGTCTAATGCTCCATCTGCTGCATCACCTCAGCTGCCTAAGGGTGAGCTAAGTAGCCTCAGAGGTCCCTTCCGACTCTAAGATTCTGAAAAAACGTGTCACATGAGGAACAGAATGTGGCATTGGCCTCTGTGACAGGAATTATGCATAAAAAGGAGTAAAGATCCTGTTTTCTTACCATAAGAATATTTTGAGGGACGATTAGTATCCTTAGTTTCTATATCAGAACATATAAATAGATTAATATTTGGATTGGTTTAGGGAACATGTGATAGAATCTATTTTATTACTTAATCAAAGGGAGCTGGTGATATTAACACATATAACTAGGTTTTTTTTCTCTTTTCCAAAGAATAAGGAAAGTTATTGAGCTGTTAAAGGAAATATTCCTTAAATGATATGGTTTCTAGTTCTTTTACCATCCAACTTTCCTCTTCTGAGCTTAATAACATCCCTCTTGAAAAATAGTACCCCAAACTTAGCATCAACATTCTTTTCAACAGACATTTATTGAACAACTTGGTCTCTGGGAAGATGTCTGTGTCCTTAAACAGAAACAGGAAATTTTGGAGGAGGGGAGGTTTAGGGAAGAACATAATGAGATCCATTTTGGATATATTGACTTTAAGATGCTCATAGGACATACAGCTAGAAATGTCCAAAAGGTGGTTGAAAATAGGATATTAGAGTTCTCGTAAGAGGTAATAGCAAGGATCTTTTTTAAAATTTACTTACTTATTTTTATAAGCATTTATCTTCCCCCTGCCTCCCTATATACCCCTTAGCAGGTAATCACAAACCAGTGCGCTAGGTAGCATTTACAGAACCCTTCAAGGTTAGTAAAGAACTTTACAAATATTATCTCATTTGATCCTTACAACAACTCTGCAAAGTTAGGTGTTGTTATTATTATCACCACTTTATATATGAGGAAACTGAGGCACAGAGAGGCAAAGTGACTTGCCCAGGGTTACACAGGTAGTAAAGTGTCTAAGACAAACTCAAGTTTTCTGAACTTTGTGTCCAATGGTTTATCCACTGTGCCACCTAGTTGCTTAGCAACTAAATATCTCTGGGAACTGATAATAGGATTGCTTCAACCTAGTGTTTCTAAATCCTATTATTATTCTAGATTCATGGCAATAGCCTTCCAATCTTTCTGCTACTCCTACTCTAGTCACAGCATTCCTCTTTTCCAAAATCGTCTATTGCTCCTGATTGTTTGCTGACTAAAACCATCTATTCTCCTTGATTTCATTTAAGATCTTCCACAGCGCCTGCTTCAGCCGTCTTCATGGCTGTTGGAACAAATTGTTCCACGTTGTCTCATCTGGTCATTTCACCAGGGGAAGTCTCCACATGCTTAGGGGTAGACACGCCCCTAACCCACCAATGGGTTTGAGATCCCTTGGTTACCCTCAACCTCATTTAGCCTGTCTGCCAAAACAGCTTACTGGGAGTGTGGCCTCTGTACATGCTACAGGAGAGAGTTGGGTAGAACAGGTGGACACCAAAGGTGGAAAGCAGCCCTAAAAAGGGCTCAGCAGCCTTCACACCAGAGGTACTAATATGCCCTGAAGATTATAAGCATCCTAATGAATTTTGAGGATCAGCATTATAAATTGCTATTAGAAAGCTAAGTCAGGTCATTTTTAAAGAATGACATGCATTTAATCATGTGATTATATGAAGGCTATTAATCAACCAACATTTACTGAGCACTTATTGTATGTCAGGAAAAAGTAATTAACAGAGGAAAGGAACTGCAACTAGGAAAGGTTGGGGAAGCCTTCCAATAAAAGATGAGATTTAGTTTACCAGCAGAATAGTTCATCTGTCTCTAAAAAGGTTGTGTTTAATTCCATTAAAGCAGAGCTCAGAGCAAGAAGGCAGAAGAAATTTAGTGTTATACTGATAGTAACAATCCAAAGTGCTTTTATGATATGGACCAGAGGGCTATTATTTATGGACCAGAGACCTGTGGTGCATCTCAACTACTCAGTGCTGATGGAGCCACATTAGTGATAAGGAGATGATCCTAGAGAGATGAGCTGAACACTTCCATAGTGTTCCTAACAGACCATCATCAATCAATGCTGAGACCATTGATCATTTACCTCGGGTTGAAGTCAATCCCTCCCTAGCTGAAGTTCCAACTGAAAAAGAGGTTTGGAATATCATTAGGTTCCTTTTGTGTGGCAAAGCACCTGGTGCTGATTCTGTTCCAGCTGAGATTTACAAGGTAGGGGGTCCATTGCTTATACAAAAGCTGACTGAAATTTTTCAGGTTATATGGCAAGAGGAGGTTATCCCCCAGGAGTTCAAGGATGCCTCCATTGTCCATCTCTATAAGGGTAAAGGAAATAGATTGTCCTGTGATAGTCACAATGGGGTCTCTCTCTTAGTCATTGCTGGCAGAATTCTTGGCAGAGTCCTCCTTAATAGGCTGATACTTCACCTGGAAGATGGTCATCCACCTGAGAGCCAAGGTGGCTTCAGAAAGGGCTGAGGAATGATCAATATGGTATTTGCTGCCCAACAACTCCTGGAGAAATGCCAGGAGCAGAATAAAGGTCTGTCCACAATGTTTGTGGATCTGACCAAGGCCTTTGATACTGTTAGTCATGAAGGCTTATGGAAAATTATGTCAAAATTTGGTCGCCCAGAGAAATTCATCAGCGTTGTACGTCAACTTCATAATGCTTGCTTGCCTGGGTTCTGAATAATGGACAATGCTCTTGTACCTTCCCAGTCACCAGTGGAGTGAAACAAGGCTGTGTGCTTTCTCCCATACTTTTTTTAGCATGATGTTTTCAGCCGTGTTGTCAGATGCTTTCAGCTACCACACTGATGGTGAATTCTTCAACTTGAAAAGGCTGCAAGCCAAGACCAAAGTAGAGCAAATATTGGTGCATTATTTTCTGTTTGCAAATGATTATGCACTTAATCAGCCTCTGAAACCTAGATGCAACAAAGTATGGATCAATTTTCTGCTACTTGTGCTAATTTTGGCCTAACAATTAACACCAGGAAAACACAGGTGCTCCATCAGCTACCATCACACCATCTATACATGGAACCATCAGTTACAGCAAATGGAGAAGTTTTGAATGTGGTGGATAAGTTCACTTACCTTGGTAGTGTACTTTCCAGGGATGCACACATTGATAATGAGGCTGATGCACACATTGCCAGAGCTAGCTCAGTGTTTGGGAGGCTGTGAAGGAAAGTATGAGAGAGAAGAGGTATTAGACTGACTATCAAACTGAAGGCCTACAGAGCTGTTGTGCTGACTTCATTGTTGTATGTCTGTGAAACCTGGACAGCATACCAGTGCAATGCCAGGAAAATAAATTGCTTCCAATTGAATTGCCTTGGAAAGATTCTGAATATCCCCTGGCAGGATAAGGTACCATCACTGTGGTCCTCACTCGAGATAAACTGCCAAGCATTCAAACTCTGCTTCAGAGAGCAAAACTCCAGTGGCCTGGCCACATTGTTCAAATGCAAAATGTATTTGCCAAAAAGACTATTTTATGCAGAATTCAATTTGGAATTGATTGTATGACATGGGAGACACGAGCACAGGATCACTCAGTACAGCATGCCCACATCAGGGAAGGTGCTGTGCTCTATGAGCAAAGCAGAACTGAAACAGCTCAAAGGAAATGCAGGATGCACAAATTTAGAGTATCCACCCCAAGTGTTCACATGGACTATTTGTGCCCAAGCTGTGGTAGAGCATTCTGAGCTCATATTGGTCTGACCAGCCACTGTCAGAGACATTGAAACTTGGTATAGCATAGTGATGTCATCTTGGTCCTCTTCAAGAATGAAGGACAACAACCAACCAAGATCTTCCACAATCTGACCCAAACCTACTTTTGGTTCCTTATCAACAGGATAACCCACTACTTCCCCTCACATGGTCTCAATGTTGGCCAAACTGTGTCATTTAGTTCGAAAAGGAATACACTTGCTTTCCATCTTCCCTTTTTAAAATTTTCTGGTATTCAAGGCCCAAGTCAGACTGCTACCTCTCCAAAAAAGTTTTCTACCTACCTTTCTGTCCCACAACATGCATGCCCCTACCAGAATCAATCTCTCTATGCCCTGATCTATCCTAATACTTTCTTCTCCCATGCACTGACCATAATTTAATTCATATCAAAATAATAGACTGAATGTCAATAGGTAAAAGGAAACTCCAAGGTCCTTTAGTCTGACTTTTTATTCATATCTCTGTTTCCTCTTCTCTATTAATTTGTCATCTTTTGTGGGTCAAGGAGAGAACTTGCTATATCTGTCTCTGATCAGCCTTAGCACCTACCTCAGAGCCTTACATTTAATTCACAAAACAAATATTTGGTGAATCGGATCGAATGATATGGATCGTCAGATGCTGATAATGGCTGCAGCCCAATGACTAGAATTTGCTTCTGTGGCAAAAATCTGAATTGAGAATAGGATTCAGGTGATGAAATTTTTATTTGCTTTCCTGTTCTCCTCTGTCACATTATTCCACTCTGCAGTATCTTGGAACTGATTGATCGCCCTCTGCCCCCTCAGAATATTTTTCACTTTGGTTTGATTTTTTAAAATTACTTCTTCCCTCCTTTGAAGGACCACTTAATGCTTTCTAATAAACTGAAATGATGGTAGGCATTTCTCAAGTTCTACCATCATCTCCTCAGATGAGGAAACCAGCTTTTCTGGAAATGCCCTCAAGCAGGAAGACAATATAGGCTACATCCTGAGGTTTATTAGAACAGTTCTCTCCAGGTCTTTATCTGCTGGATCTCAAATGGAACTTTAGTCATCTGTGTGTCCTTCCTAAATTCCACATCTGTCCCTCTTTCCCTGTTGTGTTTTGGCTCACCTAATGCTGATCTATGAATGAAAATGAATTCATCAGTTTTCCTGTCTCTAGCCTAATCTCATTTTACTTTGCTACTTCTCAAGATTAAAGAACTAGAGCTGGAAAACACCCTGCAGGTTATTGAACACAACCACTCATTTTACAGTAAAAGAAATAAGGCAGGTTAAGTAATTTGAGCAAGGTACATACATAGTAGTTAAAGAGCTGAAATGGGATTTGAATCCAGGTCCCCTGGCTCTAAATTCAACATATTTATATAACAACTTATTCCACTTTAGCTAGGCTGGTACAGTGGATAAAGCACTAAGCCTGGAGTCAGGAAGACCTGAGTTCAAATCTGACCTCAGACATTTACTAGCTACCTGATCCTGGGCTTGCCTCAGTTGCCTCATATGTAAAATTAGGATAATAATAGCACCTATTTCACTGAGTTGTTATGAGGATCAAATGAGATATGAATTGAAAAAAATGTTTAGTATCATGCCTGGCACATAGCAGGCATTATATAAATGCTTATTCCCTTTTTTTCCCATTATGTAAATGAGATCATTTAATTTCTGCAGACATATTTTAGTATATCCTGCCATTGATAGAGCACTGTGATATGGTAGAAAAATGACCAGATGTAGAATCAGAAGAACTGGGTTTGTTTGGATGTGCCAGCTCAACATTAACCAGCTCAATGACCATGGGCAAGTCAATGAACCTGATTCCTAATTTCCCCATTTAAAAATGGAGATAATATTTTCACTGCATCAATGCATCAGCCCATCAGCAAATATTTATTAAGTGCCTTCTATGTGTTCATCAATATGCTCACTACTAGGGGGACAAAAACAAAACTGAAGCATCCTGTGCTTTCAGGGAGTTTGCATTTTCAGGAGAACCAATGGGCATGCATATACATAAGCATATATGAAATATAGACTGAGTAAAAATAAGGTAATTTCAGGAAGAAGGTACTACCATCTGGAGAGATTTTGGACATTTTTATGTAGGAGGTGGTGTCTGAAATAAATTTTGAAAGAAGCTAGAAATTCTAAGGGGGGGGGGGCAGTAAAGAGAAAATGCATTAGGAGGCCTAGCCAGGACAAAGACAGGGCAATGGGAAATGGGATGTTGGATGTTCTAAGAACAGTTTGACAGCATCATAGAGTGTATGCAGGGAAGTATTTTATAATCAGCCTGAAAAGGTTGGGTTCAAGCAAGGCTAGAAAGGACTGTAAATACCAAACCGAGGAGCTTTCATCTGATTCTAGAGGCTAGTGAGTCTGCTGGAGCTTATTGAGTGGAAGTGACTTTAGGACTATCACGTTACCTATTCCGTGGAAGATGTATTGGAAAGGGGAAACACTTGAAGTAGGGAAACCAATTGTGAGATTATTGCAAGTCCAGGAAAGAGGTGATGAAGACCTTTATGAGGGTGATGGACACATGAGTGGAGAGAGGAGATGGATGAGTGGATTATTGTGGAGGTAAAATCAATAAGATCTGGCGACTGATTGTATATGTGTGGTGAGGGAGAGTGAGGAATTGAGAGTGAATCCCAAAACACGAACCAGAGTAAGGATAGGGGTACCCTTGATAGAAATTGGAAAATGTGCAATAGGATTGGGTTCAGGAGAGAGAAAACGGGCTCCATTTTGAAAATATTTAATTTGAGTTGTCGTGTGTATGTGTGTGTGTGTGTGTGTGTGTGTGTGTGTGTGTGTGTGTGTGTGTGCATATACAGAGAGAGATAATAGTTGAGTCTAGGAAAACAGATGAAGTCACTGAGAAAAACGATTGAGAGAAATGAGGGCCCTAAGACAGAGCCTTGGGGTTTACCTACAGATAGGAGTCAGAACACAGATGGTAATACAATAAAGAGACTTTGAGAAGGCACAATCAGACAAGTAAGAGATTCAAGAAACAGTAATATCACAAAAACCCAGAGAAGAGAATATATCAAGTTGAAGAGTGTAGTCAACAATGTCAAATGCCACAGAGAAGGCCAGAAGGATGAGGAATGAAAAAGGCCAATGAATTTGACAGTTAAGGCATCATTAGTAACTTAATGGAACAGTTCCAATTGATTAATGGGGTCAAAAGCCAAAGTAAAAAGAACTGTGACCATGAGGACCATGTATGAAAAGAGAGGAAATGGAGGCAAGTTTCTCTATTTTGGCTGTGAAAGGAATGAAACATAGGATGATTGATTATGTGGATAATGGCATCAAGTGAGAGTTTTTAAAGGACAGAGAAGACATATTTGTAAGCCTCAAGGACAGATACTATAGAGCTTGAAAATTGGGAGTGGGGTTAGGGGCAAAATTATGGTGGTTGTTTTCGTTATATCAAAACCAGGTTTTGAATCCAGTCTTGGAATCATTGGTTTGCCTTGGCGACTTTCATTGAAACCTTAAGTGTAGCCGCTCACTATTAGGATGCACTGCTGTTTGAATTTCTAACAAAGTGAATTTCTTCTACTCCTCAAGTTCTAATGTCTCCTACTGGCGAAGTAGGAGAATGCCTCAAGAGATAGTTAGATACTCCCCTTTAAAGCCATACCTTATAGTTTTAAACCATCTTCTCTCTACAAGACTGTCATAGAAACTCAAGTTTAGAGATTTTAAAAAAAAACATACACTTATTTAAAGTGGATTTTTAGTGCCCTTTAAACTTTCCAGATGATTTACCCTTGTCACATGGCAGGTGTACTGGCACAGTCTAGTGAACACTAGTAAATGTATCTTATTCCTCCATCTCTATAGAACTCTTTTTGTGAAATAACAGGATCTTGATTGGACATATGGCCAATGAGGGCAAAGCTTTGGAGAGAACTGATTAGGAGCTAAGATCTTTAATTATTTCATGCCCTGAATATCTCTCAGAGAGTAAATAGCTTCTTAGTGATGGTTACGACTCTGGAGCTCCATCACTTGATCAAATGTTTCATTTACTTTGTGTTGGCTATAAAATTATGCTTTCATGTTTATGTACAATAAGGACGGATTGTAGAGATCACATTCAGACATAATGAAACAGACCACAGCAGTAAAAAGGCCTCAACATCCCCCCATCCTCCACCACCACTTAGAAATCCACCATAAGGCATCAAGCAGAGTTAGCTCTCATTTTAAGGATGTTGCGACTAAGACTCAAAGAAATTATGTGAGTTAAAAGTCACATACCCAGTAAAAAGCAGAACTGGAATAATTTGAACCCAAGTCTCATGACTCGAAGTTCAATATTCCATCTACTTAACTGCCATCATATTTCCCAAAAAGGAAACACCAATCATATGGCCCACTCTAAAAATCAATGAAATACTGCTGGATAATTGAACCTTAATTATATACAGAAAGGTTTTTTTTTCCCCTTTGCCTCTGAAAGTTATATCATAGTTAAATATATTTGTTTTAATTTTGAATCTAGCATTTTGCATTTGGGATATGTTATTTATATAGACACTGAGTAGTTCATAGGATGACTGCACTGAGCAATTGAGTTTTAAAAATAAGTATTGTATTTACCACATTGTGCTATATCATATATTTAGATTTTCTTTGGTCATTGATTCACTGAGGAAGCTAATTTTCAGTCTTTTTTTTTCATATATCATAATTTATCACCACCGACATTGAAGGGTTTGTGTTCAAGAATGTATAAAATGGTAATGCCATATGTCTTAGAATTAGAAGCCGGGAAGTGAGAAGTTAGAAAAAAAAAGGGAAACATCCCTCAGGATCAGGAGTCTTATGTGTACTTTCTGCTTTCTATCGGATACAACACTGGACTCAGAGTCAAGAAGAACAAAGTTGAAATATTGCCTTAAATAGTTACTAGCTGGTGTATTCACTTAACCCTCCTGTGCCTCACTTTTCTTATCTATGAAATAAAGAAGGTGGACTAAATGGCCTCTAAAATTCCCTCTCATTTTAAGTTTATAAGATGGATAAATATGGTTTGTCCTGGATCCATTTGAGTGACATATTGATATTCCTAAAGTTGCAGGTCTGACTATGGCCATCCCTTGCTTAGGTTGCATGAAGTTAAGGACAGAAACTGGTGGAAAAGCCAATGCTTCCATTATCCAGACCTTTTCTCCTACATTCCTGCCTTTATCATGCATATCTACCAATAACAAAACCTCATTAGTCTTCTTTTATTTAGCTTTATGGAGAACAGAAGTTCTGTCTCATGATCAGTATAATATTTAAATAGTTTTAAGGTTTGAAGAGAGCTATCCTCAGGATTCTGTGAGGTTGTTGGTATAAATATCTCCCCTTAACAGAGTTATTAAATTCTTTACACATGATCACTGTGCTAGTGACTGAGAAAGGATAATTTGATGATTTATAGTAAAAGAGAGAAGACACAGAAGAGAGTATACGAAGCTCATTTCCTGACATCACATATAGACCCCTATCCCACCCCACCCCCCAAAAAGCACCAAGATCCTTATTGGTTACATGTGACAAAGCATATAACAAGCCCAATAGTAGATCTTCTATGTATGTTATATGGTCCACATTCATCCTTCTCCTTATTTCTTCCCTTTCTTCCTTTCTCTTTATTTTCTTCCTTCTCTCTTATTTCTTCCTGCCTGTGAGCTGAAATACCCACAACTCTTTCTACTTTGCTAGAGGTCACTCAGAAGTAGCTAGGTAGCTCAGTGGATAGAGCACAGGACCTGGAGTCAGGAAGAGCCGAGTTTAAATCTGGCCTTAGATAATAGCAGTGTGACCCTGCACAGGTCATTTGTTAGCTTTAATCTACTGGAGAACAAAATGGTAAACCACTCCAGTATCTTTGCCGAGAAAACCTCATATGGGATCACAAAGAGTCAGACTGAACAAGAACAACAAGGGTCACTCACAGGATGGAACTGATAGAGGGCCATTGACATCAGGTAATCCCTATGCACAAATGTTCAAAATAGTTATAATATACAGCTACTGCAGGGCTAGGGAACCTGCGCCTCAAGGCCACATGTATCCCTCTAGGTTTTCAAGTACGGCCAAGGGCCTAGAGGGACACAGGTGGCCTCAAGGCTGCAGGTTCCCCACCCCTGACTCAGTATACCTAAATATTTGTTTTATGAACACTTTTTTAAAGCAGTGTCTTTTGGAGAGGTAGTTACTGTGGAAAACAATGTCATTTGATATTGGAGGACCTGAATGTCAACCCTATTTCTGAGACTTACTACCTGTGTGACTTTAAATGAGAAGTAACTTCTTTAGCCTCCACCTTCTTTCATCTTTAGATCAGGATGTTGGACTAGATGTCCTCTATGATTTTACAGAAGAATGTGAACAGGTTATCACACAGAATAAAGCATTACTGGGTTTTGAGTTTCATTTCATGAGGGTAAAAAGATCACAGAGCCAGCAAGTCAAATATCTCAAGATATGATCTTCTGTTACAGGATGCTGAAACGAACGTGGGGCAAACGGAAAACAAGAGAACCATTGCAACCCAAGAAGTTCCTCAGGAAACCCCAGAAGACAATGATGTGTTTGGTATGTACCCCAAGGATCAGAAAATGGAGGGATCCTTTTGAATAAATGCATATAATTATGCATGTATTTACATACACTCTCATTTATTATGCATTTAGAAATACATAATGTTATGTATTTAGAAATACATGAGAATATTATGTGTGGAGTACTGTACATGCCCAAAGAATGGCATAACTATAGTAACGAGATAGCCAATATAGTATACTTGGAGTCTTCTTTTTGTGGTAGTTATAATTCTATTTCTCCGAGCATGATTGTTTTTAGTATAAGGATTTGTTGGTTGTTGAGAAAAATTAACATTTCCCATAACAATGAGCAAATTAAGAAGTAAAAACACCAAAGAATGTTTAACAGGTAAATTCTTTACCCCCCATAGTAAAAAGAACTTGTATAGTTCTAAAAATCTAAGACTTTGGGGTATTATCAGAATAATGAGTGAATGGAAACAGGTTATAGGCTAAAGTCACTAAAAATCTGCTTTTCTTTATCCAAGTTCAGTCTGATTTGTTGAATATCTACATGTTTCCTTTCTGCTGGTCAAATGCCCCTAAACCCCCACCCTCCTTATGTGTGTATATATATATATATATATATATAGCATTCACAACAATTTATCACAGAAAATGGCTACATAGTTTTCACCACAGTGGTCACAAAGTTTTTTAACAAAGAACAATCACTTAGTAACTCAATCATTCAGTCATCCTTAAGGAGGTTTGCTTCCTCGAGGAACACAAAGTACAGTAGTCAAGGCTCTCCACTCATGGGGCCCACTAAGTTAACTCAATCAGTCACTTATTCAGTCATCAATCACTAAGTACAATCATTTAGTCAATCAAACATTTATTCAACTCAATCATTCAGTCATCCTTCATCATTCACTATTCAATAATCAGAAAATACACAGACCCTCCACCCCCTAGGTCACTAGTAAATTTACAATTTCTCAGTCAGTACACAGTATCTCTTCTTCTTCTTTCTATTCTTTTGTTTGTCCCCTGCCCATCCATTCTTTTCCCATAGAAGACTTTTGTTCAATTCTTCATTATTTTAAGACACCTGTGAAAAGAAACACTAACTCGAAGACCCAAAGCCAGAATGAAATGCAGATGAGCCCAATAGAAATCAGATAGTGAATATAAAAAAAATACAATCAAACTTGTATGATTTTTACTTGCTTTTTATTTGCAGCCATAGTTACTTGGTTAACAATTTTGAAAACAGTTTGTTATGTGTGGACTTATGTTCTTAAACTCTAGAAGCAGTGGATTTAATGACAAGAGAACTAGAGTTAGGAGAGGTACAAGTTCAGATCCCATCTCCAAAAGGTACTAGTTGTGACAAGGAAGGACCTTTCTGAGCTTGTTTTCTCAGCTGTAAAATGGAAATAATCATGCCTACTGTACCTACCTCACTGCATCATTGTGAAGATCAAGCGAGATAATGAAAATAAAGTGCTCTGTCAACCTTTAACAGCGTTAGAAATGTCAGCTGTTACTAGTGATATGAGGGAGATCTGAAGGAAGGAGAAAAGTCTGGGAGTTATTCCAGTGTTTGTATTGTTAAAGAGCAGCAGGGTCAAATCTGACTTTGTGAACTGAATAGAATTTCTATGGACTCCATGAACTTTAAAATAAACTTTTATTTATAATTTAAATTTCTCCAAAAAACTTTTTAAAATTTTTATCCATGTCAACTGCTTGGAGATGAACTTTTATGATATTCCCATAAGATTATGAAGAAGCATCAGTGCAGTCTAGAAGAGGAGAAAGACAGAATAACTCATTCAGCTTTTACACATTATGAGTGTAAGTGATTTTACAAAAATTTTAGCCAACCTCTTATCCTTCTTGAAAAGTCAACCTTACCTTTGATGATGGAATATTAACAGCTAGAAGGTATAAAGACTGTTCCAGAGCACAGTGTAGCAAATAATAGGGGCTTAATAAATGCTTTCTAACTACTGAGAGCCTGATGGAATTGATGTAAAGCATGGATTCTGTTCTAATATAATTGGCTTTTAATTCATTTAGAAAGATGAAATAGTGTTTGATGGGCCTCCAAACAGTCTTTAATCTTTCTTGGATGAACATTCAAGACACAGGATCTCACAGAGACAGTTAGATGGCACAATGGATAGAACATTGAACTTGAAATTAGTAAGATGTGACTTCAAGTCCTTCCTGAGACACCAGCTGTGAGGCCTTGGACAGCTCTCTTTGCTTCTCTTAACCTCAAGCTCCTCATCTCTAAAAGACATATCTCTGCTTCTCTCACCATCAAGTTCCTCATCTCTAATAATAAGCACCTTCCTCATAGGGTTGTTATGAGAATCCAATGAGATAATAGTTGTAAAGAGATTCCTTTGCAAACATTAAAGCACTATAGAAATGTTTGAGATTAGCTATTATTGTCCATATCAGAGTATACAAATGAACTTTAAAATTATTTTTTAAGACACATTCTTTCTTCAGGACAAACAATACCATAAGCTTGTTTCTACCATTTCTTACACTACTGTAAATTCTTGAGAAGCACAACAAATTGAAATGCTCTTTAATTTTCCTTCTTCTAAACAGCATTTTTTCCTTCACCAGTAAACTACCACAGAGCCCATCTAGCTTATGCATGACTTAGTATGACTTAGAAGAGAAGGAAAACTTGTGGGAGTTCTGTAATCTTAGGTATATGCATGTCATGTGATTTGACATAACCCTGCTATCTGTTAATGGCACCACATTCCTCTGAGGTATCCAGGCTAATCACCTCGGAGTCATTTTTGAACCTACCCATTTTGAGCTAGAAGTGAGGAAGATGTAATAAACATGTATTAAGCTCATTCTATATGCCAGGCATGGTGCTAAGAACTTTAGAAAATAACTAAAGTAGCTCATACTTATCTAGCACTTACCATGTGCTAAGACTCCACTAAACTAAGCACTTTACAATTATTATCTCCTTTGATCCTGACAACAACTCTGGGAGGTGGGTATTTCATTATTGATTGATAGATCTATAGGTGTATAGCTATCTATATCTATCTAAATAGATAGAATATATGTAGGTATATATACATATATATAGACACACACACACACACATACACAAATACATCATACTTAGGCTTCACAAGAACCCTGGGATATAGGTGCTATTATTATTCCCATTTTACAATTGAGGAAACTGAGGCAGGCAGAAGTTAAGTGATATACCCAGGGTCTCACAGTTTATAGGAAACATTAGTTCAATTGGTTTATTTTGATATGATGAATCTGAGGATACCCAGGTAGAAAGTAGCAGAGAGTGTCTGGGATCTGAATTGAGGACCTCTGATTCCAAATTCAGATTTTTTTTCCCATTATGCTATACTATCTCCACATAGCTAGGTGGCACCATGAATAGTGTGCCAGGGTTGGAGTCAAGATGACTTGAGTTCAAATTCAGCCTCAGACACTTATTAGCTGTTTGACCCTGGACAAGTCCCTTAGTTTCTGGTTGTTGTGATCCACTGGAGAATGAAATGGCAAACCTATCTTTGCTAAAGAAACAAAGAATCAGATATGACTGAACAACAGACAATTCCACTTTCCGACTATAAGAGGGAGAGGAAAATATTCACATCCTTAGAATGAAATGGTAACAATTATTCTTACATATTTGTTAAAGATCTGTAAATATCAAAACAGAGAATACTGTAGTGTACAAGCAATAGGTACAGAAAATTTGCCAATCGGGACAAAAAATATAAAATGCTAACAAGATGAATTAGTAAAAATTAGCTCTATTGGATACTGAGACACATAATGAATATCTGAATTCAAGATCTACGCGACCAGATCAGGAAGCCTTTCTATGTCACCTTGTGACAGCCAAAGCAATTCAGTTGATGGCACATTTATTTTTTAAATTCTCTTTTATATTTTTTTATAGTTCTAGTCATTTTTAGAACCACATATCTACTTTAAATATACTCTTTCTGAGATTTTTCCCCCCTAAAAATGTTGCATTTACATTGTGATACTGTTTTGAATTATTGGAGCAAGAGAAAGAAAAAACATAATTCCTCCAAGGAGGCTGGGGAACAGTGTTTTTACAAAACTTTGTAGAGTCATGTTGTTTTGCTATAATTTGGTTACTTTGTCTAACACACTCAAATCCTTGCAACTTTAGAAAGGAGGTAGTATAAAACATTTATTCTAAGAGACAGAAAAGGATATTTGCCACCATACTTTCAAACTTGATTTGTATAATTGCAAGATTTTTAATATTTTGTACTTAATTTCAACCATTTATTTCCTCTGTGTTCCATAATCATTTTAAACAACTAAAGAAAAGCTAGGAGGCAGATAGATGAGTGCTATCTGGTTCCCCTCACTGCCACTAAATAGGGGTATTATCTTAGAAACTTGCTTAATCTCTCATTCCACATCTGTAAAATTAAAGGAGTGGAGAGGGTCCTCTCTAAGGCTCCTTTCAGAACTATCATTCTAAAACTATGGTTCTAAGTAATGCTAACCTAAACAACTCTAATCACTCCTAAAATCACATTTCTAGAAATGTTAAATCATCCAACAGGGGGCATCACTGGTCTCTTCAAAAACTCAGTGAAACTTAGTTACCAACTTTTCTTTCAAAGCTGAGAATTGAAAGAATGTGTTAGCTGTGTTCTGTGTCTAACATACTGAACACCAGTGTTCCCATTTAAATTCCATGCTAATCACACAAAAGGCGTCTTTGTAATTCTGGTACAATGGAAAGAGTACTTAAGAATTAGGGGACCTAGATTGCTCCTGATGTTTCCTACCTGTGTAACTTCAGGCAAGTGAACCTCAGTTTCCTCATCTAAAAAATTTGGAATTTGGACTAGATATCTTCTGACATCTCTTCTAGCTTTGTATCTATGAGTCTAAGATCCAACACTCTCCATAAAT
The DNA here is from genome assembly GCA_028627135.1 of Pseudochirops cupreus. Taxonomy (NCBI): domain Eukaryota; kingdom Metazoa; phylum Chordata; class Mammalia; order Diprotodontia; family Pseudocheiridae; genus Pseudochirops; species Pseudochirops cupreus. The sequence goes on along the minus strand of CM053580.1, from coordinate 430,046,259 downwards.
TATTCACAGGTTCTATAGGGGTAAAAGTGCAGTTGGAGCTATTACGAAATTGTTTTATCATTTCATGATTCTGGAGAAATGGGAATGCAATGATTTACCTACTTTTACGTTAAAACACAGTGCACATTTGTGGAGCACAGCTTACGATCCTGTAATTTTTTATATTTTAAGACAATTTTGACTAGAACTGATTGGGAACAAATTCATTATGTGCTTGATAAACTTAGTTCTCCTATCACACAGGCTATTGAAATATTCCGGCTTATTGTGTTGCTTACTTCCTGAGCTGAAAGGAAGAGAAAGAGCATAAACTTTCACAATGAATAGTAGGACCTTTGTGCACAATAGAAGGAACACCAAAAAAAAATACTTTTAGTATTTATGATTTATTTAATATTTAATCACTGCTTTTATGAACCTCTGTGGAACAGACAAGTATAACTTTCTCTTTTTTAGTGGAAGTGCAACTTTGATTTAAAAAAAAAACATACTGTATGTGTCTAGTCACTCTAAGGGATGGAAATCCTGAGTCAGCCAAGATGGTGCCATTCAGATAGGCATCACTAGACTAGACCCAATATCCTTATCTACCCTCCAGATGCTAGTGCACACTGCATGTGGCTTCCAGGACTAATAAAGACACCCCAAAATCCCTACCACACACTCACATATACACGTACCCCATGCACCATAATGAAGATGATCAAAGAGACAGAGACACAGGCACAGGCACAAGCAGTGAGTACCATACTCGCCTCAGCTGGTCCATTGCCAGAAAACAATCCTTACTTTTCCACCTTAAAGCTCTTTCTCTTTGCAACATCCACCAAAACTTACTTACCAAATGCTGTTTCACCACCAACAAGTCTGGTTTGATCCAAGAGATATCATAATAGTTCTTTCCGTTATCTGGCTCCTTTAAATACCCCAGGGGCCATGCCATTGTCATCAGTACTTATTCCAGCTGTTGCCCATAGTGCTCATTCTTTTGAATAGTTTTCCATAGAGGGTGAAATATTACTTCTGCCTTCCTTCGCCTTCATTTCTGCTAGTTTTCTATCCTCCCCACCGCACTGACAAAAAAAGTAAACTAGGAATGACATTAATGTTTATTTTATAATACACTCTAAGATATCCAAATATTGTGTCACTACAGACTTTCTGAAAAGTCAGGAGTTGATTCCTTCATAATCAAACTTCAGGTGCTTAGTAGATGGCTTTCAGAAGTTACAAATACTTTGACTTTCACTCAGATATAAATTGAGAACAAATTAATGAGTACAGAGTTATGATATATTTAAATATATCATAAATAGCTAAAATTATAATATTATAAAATAGCTTTGCCACCTCTCAGTGTTCTACCACATCTAAAGCTTGAGAGTTAGATGTGAGTCAATAGCCCTGTCACTAAAGCGGTAAACAGGACAATGAAATGTATAGCTAGATATAATCCCCTCCAATAATCAAATAATCATGTCTTTCTAAAGAATTATGCTTTGATGACCAGTCTCTATCTCAGAGAACAGATAATGAAAGATATTTCCCTACTTTTGGCAATAAGTCACTGTCAGATATTGTCACTTTGCCTATTAATTTTTGAAGTTATTTGTTTTTATTTCAATCTGTTCAATGAGTGTTGGAGCAATGTTATACCAGGAAATAGATGATATACAGCAAAATATACCAAAAAAATTTCAAAAGGTTTCATGCCTGATATGGATCAGAAATTGGGGAGGGAATGGATGATAGTGCATAGAAGACAGCAATAAAATTTTTTCGAAAGGTAGACAGTATGGTGAAAAGCAGATTGGGCTTGAAATCAGAGCACCTGGTTTACAAATCTAATTGTCACAAATCCCACATCTTGGAAAGGGACATAACGAGACTTATAATATCAGCTTCATAGGGTTTTACAGGGTTCAAAAAATGTATATGCTCTTTTTAAAACAATTTAACACAAATGGAAACTCAATCTTATAAATTTGTTTTCCTGTGGAAACATTCCCAAAATTATAGTGATGTGAATACTCCCTTAACAGATGCATACTACAACCCCTGTTGCACATCCATATCATCTTCTTCCTCCTTGTCATCAGCATTAATAGGTGATAACAATAGATTACATTTATTCACAACTTTAAAATTTGTAAAACATGTTTACATCATCTCACTTGATCTTTGAAATAAGTATTACAGGTACGATTATTATCCCTACTTTATATATTAGTAAACTGAGGCTCAGAAGGGGTAAGCAACTTGTTCATGTATTATGAATCAGAGCTGAGGGGCGGCTAGGTGGCACAGTGAAGAGAGCACCAGTCCTGGAGTCAGGAAGATCTGAGTTCAAATTCAGCCTCAGACACTTAACACAAAACTAGCAATGTGACCTTGGGCAAGTCACTTAACCCCAATTGCTCTACCTTCCCCCCTTCCAAAAAAAAAAGCCAAAAAAAAAAATGAATCCCAGCTGACTAAGCTAGTTTTCTAGTAGTTCAGGTCTGAAATTGGACCAAAATGAGATACTTGTAGTCCATTTAATGGTTAACAAAAGGATATTTACCTAGCCAAAGCAAAGGAAGATATTTAACCAGGATTTTCAGTGAGAATACCATATAAATTCAGATCAATGCCTCCCCCCCAACCTTTCAGTGGCCCATGGTGGCCCAACAGTCATGCATCAAAGAATAACTAGAACTTCTCTTGACGTTTTGTACCCAGGTGGCCAGAAAACTTTTAGTCTGCAAGCCAATTAAGTCTAAAGGATGGTTTCAGTTCCTTTTAAGGATAAGAACTAGCTCAGCCTACACGGTAAAGAACTCTTATAGATATTATGCCTACCAGACCTTGGTAGACTTTTTAATAATTTGCTTAGGTAAAAAAAAAAAGTCATTATTTGGAATTAAGCCTTATAGCAAAGAGCCTCTATAATCTTGATTCCTGAATAATAGTCATAGAAGACATCGAAAGTTACATGTTTAAGTCTCTCCAGTACAACCTAGCAAAACTTCTGTGATTTGACACGGCATTCAAGACCCTAGGGTCACCTACATATTAAGTATAACATTCTGTCTATGGGAAAGTGTGTTTTGGGTTCCAAATGACTAACAGTACAGGGCTTAGCACAATTTCTGGCACAGAGAAGGGGCTTAATAAATGTTCATTGATTGACTTAGAAATTAAGTTTCAGATAGCTCTCACTCATAAATTGGGGGTTAACTGTATTTAAATGGTTACTTTTAGTAATCCAATCAAGATTGCTTCATTTTGCCTCAAACAAAATTACACTATGCTAAAAGTTGAACACTCATTCTTTGAAAGCTTTCATACTGTTAAATTTGATTTTTCAAGTGTATATCATGTAAATCTATAAAACAGGACCTATTTCTAGAAGGTCATTACTAAGTAAGGGGAAATATCTTCACAGTGATGTTTTAATATTAAAATGAACATTTTTTCCAGGCCCATGGTTTCTTCAGTGTCAAAAACTCCTACTGAGGAACTTCTTTCTTTGTGAATCAGTACCTTCTCTGAAACTCATAGTCTTAAGAGGTTTACCTCAGAAACTAAAAGGTTGAGTGACTTGCCCAGAATCATACAATTGGAAGGTAGCCAAGGAGGAACTGGAATCCAGGGCTTCCTGACTCTGAGGCCAGCTTTCTCTCCATTACACCAAGGTTTCACTCAAACAAGGATGTAAGCAACTTAAAATAAAATGTGATGTTTCTTCCCTTTCCCTTTTTCTTTTTTTTTTAAGAACAAGGAAAAGAGAAGTGAAAAAGACTATTTTTGATTCCACACATTGGTGCTTATGTAGAAATATCCTGGTAGTGACAAGCATACACTTCCTTAGAGCCTTGTCATTATCCCAGCCCAGGACTCTAAGAATGCTGTCATTCATATTGTTAGCATACTGAGCTCCACCACCACTCACATCTCCTTTCTTGTGCCCTTGTTCCTTCACATGGACATTTTCTGCATCATTTTCCTGTATTAGGAGTTGAATTATGGAAGATGTTTGTTCATTTCTTTTATATCATGAGCTGCAATGAAACACTACCTATCCATTGATTTAACTTTCTAGAACTCTCAGGTTTTTGGAACAATTCTTGGCTTGGACATTCCATTTCTTAACAGTAGATTGTCTCCTTGTCTGGCCTTGCTACATGACAATCTCCAAAAAAAAAAATGTACCTCTTTGAGAGAAGAAGCAGTCTCTTAGAACCTAGTAACAATGAAGCCATGGCCAAGAATTGCTAAAAATCTGAAGATCACACCAAATGAGCTGAGATCCATCAGTTACATTACATGGAGAGAAGTGCTCTAGAGAGTTGTCAACATCTATAAAAGACAAACCTTTTCATAAGAAAGCCTGCCAGCTTGAGAGATGTAACTAGAGACAAGGAAAAAGAAGGGTTGAGGGTGGGAAAAGAATCCAAGATTATCTAGCCCAAACCATAACTGATCAGGAACCCCCTTAATAGCATTGTCCACAAGTGGTCATCCAACCTCTGGCTAAAAACCTCCAGGGATATGCTACTCACTACTTCCTGAAACAATATCCTGCTTTTAGGCAGCTGAATACTTTTCATAGAAGATGAGGGTAGAGAAAGAATAAGCTGAAAAAGAAGGGAAGAAAGTACTATCGATAGTACCAGTTACAAATGGTAAACAGGGTAGAGAATAGGAGAAGTAAAAGTGAACTGGTAATGAAGTTAGAATATTGTATTGTATTGTATTGTATTGTAAGTATTGGCGAACAAGCAATACAAAAGAACCAGGAAAATCCCAGAAGCCATTCCATGGTGTAGATGATAAGTACTCCAGCAAAGTGAAGAGGGGAAAAAACACAAAAATATTGTGAAAGCTTAAAAGAGAAGATAGACATCTCTACGTGACTTGAAATATATATGCAAAGGAAAATGTTGAAGGATCAATATAATATTGGTTCACTCATTTTGATGTATGATATAAGGATTTAGAAATGGTTCATTGAAATTATTTACAAATCCCAGGTCACCCAGTGTTGGTGGAGGAATGTCATATAATATACCAGTCTAAATTAAACCATGTTTATATGAATAGTTTAAATAGGGGAAAAAATCTGAGAACATCCAGAGATGATCTTAGTGTGTTTCAAAAAGACAAAAGAAATTTTTATGAGCAGCATGCAATTGGCTCAGAGCTTTGTTTTGACATGGTGGTTTTGGTTGTTCCACTTGTCATTTTTGAGCCTTGAGCGATTGATTTCATTTCCCTATGTAAACTTCTCTTTAGTCTGGGAGAAGGTCTTACAGACTTCTGCATTCTAAAGATATTGTATTCCTCTAGCTCCTGCCTGAACCAGACCAACAGCCTTGAGCTTTTACTCTGTATGTAGCTGGTAGTTGCCATTTGTAGTTCTGAGCTTTAAAGACCTTCTCTGTTCTCCATGTGGATCACTGTGGCTAGGAGTCCTTAGTTTTTAGGGATAGTTCAGTTGATCTTCCAATCTGTTTCTGCTAGCTTTCTCTCTAGGTACTCGCTCTTTCCCCATGTTTCTCTAAAGGGAGTCCTATGAGTCAAGAAAGACTGGTGGGGGGAAAAAATACCTAGACACATTCTCTCATTGTCAGAAAAAAGATTTGAATTCTAAGGAATCAATGTTCATATTGCAGATGGAAAACTAAAGCCCAAAGAGATGAAGGGATTATTAAGGGGCACAGTGGTAGAAGTAAAAGCTTGGATGTGAACCCATCTCTTTTGACTCCAAACCAACTCTCTTCCAATTGTACTACACTATCTCACAAAAAAATGTATACAGGTATTTTAGCTGCATGCCATGAAGACTGACTTCAGTATATAAAATGAGTTTACAACAGAATTTCACGTGTATGCAGAATTTTTTGACTAGTGCTGTGTTACTGAGGCTTTCTCTTTCCATAAAATCAGCAGTAATGAGGGCTTGGCCACGGAGGGTCTGGTCCCTGCAGCAGGAATGACAGGCTCCATCTGAGGATAAACTATGTGGAAGCTGTAGTGAGCCTGCTTCTGGAAGCAAGTGATAACTCAGAATGGAAGGGCCCAACTCTCCACTCCAAAGCAAGTAAAAGTACTCCGTGACTATTTGTGTTCTACTTAATGAGTGGGCAAGAAAAGCCTTTTGACTAGAATGTCAACCAGAACTGAATGTGCATTCTCCTAGGACTGGGTTTCCATTGACCAGGCCTAGATTTTAATCTAGCTTGTAGGTCAAACCTGTAATATTAAAATTCAGTGTTTCCAACTCAATATTCTGGTTAAATACTGAAATTACTTACCTGAGTTCTTTCCTTTAAATGAAATAAGTGAATTCCCTGAATATTGCATCCAAGTTTAAATTAACTAGAACATTTCAGACCATGAGTATAACTAAACATGACATTTAGCTTCCACAGTATATGAATATTATATTGCTGAAGCCCTAACAGGCTGATGTCTGGTTTTTTTAAAAAAATTCAAATGTGATGGGAGAGAGGGAAAACCATTCTCTAACCTCATGTTTTCCTTGTCCAGTTATATTTTTTTGTAACATTTATATTACCTGATATCAATGATTTGTATTCTATCCAAACCTGGAAAGAAGTCATGAAGCATTGGCCTTGCTTTAGATGTTCCCCATATCAGAAACTGCTGAGACCATTTATAAGAAGTGTGCATCTTGGATAAGCTACACTGTGTGCTCACTACTCTCATTGCTAGTCTTCTCCCCAAAGGTAGAATCCACAGCAACAACAAAACATTCCTATCATAGTGAAATTGAGTGAAAATATATAACAAAAGCAGTAGCCATGAAGTCACAAAAGAGCAAATTGGTAAGTATGTGTGTAAAGGAGAAAGACCATCAAGTCAGCAAGCAGAAGAATGATATGGCTTGGTTTTATGGATATGAACCTCATATCTCTTTTAGGTCTAGCATCTGACTCCCCAAATCATACATAAGCACCGAGCACCTCACAAATCAAAGGCCCATGGATACATCCTATTTATCTACAGTTTCTTGAGAGCAGAGTTGGTCATGTCTATCTTTGAAGCCTTAGCATTTAGCACACAATTTTGCACATAGTAGGCATTTTAAAATGTTGAATTCAACTGAATTCATCATAGTACCAAGCAACAGGCATCTATTAAGCACTTACTAAATACCAGACCCTGCACTAATTAAGCAAAAAGAAAGGCAGTCCTTTCTCCTCAAGGAAATTACATTCCAGTGAGGGAAGATAGTACATAAAAGGGAGTTACAGTACAGTGAGGAGGGATAGGGGATGATCCAAGAGAGTCAGGAGCATAGCTGGAGGCAATGAAGTAAGGTTGGCCTGAGCCTCTCCCCAAAAATGGAAGAAAGTCATCAAAGGGACAAAGGGATTGGAAGTTTACCAAGCCCCTTAATAAATGTGTATTGATTGGTTGGTTGGTTGGTTGACTAGTATAGAATGTTGGAGGGATATTCCAGGGGGATTAGTCAGCTAAGTCATGGTGGCAAAGTAGAGTCAGAAGTACACCTGGGATGGGAGTGAACCAAGGAATTGCTCCAGGCAGTGGAAGATGCTAAAGATGGAGAAAGAAGAGAACTGTCTAGTTCACTGTGAATAGTGACATCGTTTATCATGATTAATAAAAGTTTCATGAACTTAAAACTTGTTTCTTTCTGCATCCCTTTATCAATCCTAACCCTTCAAAGTGAAATATATTACTTAGAGTTATTCCAGGTCATTATGTCCACAGAAGGACAAGTGAATAGTTTATAAAAAAAAAAAAACAAAGAGAACACACAATCTTAAAATAGTACAAATAACAGATGTGATGGGTTTTGGCCAGTGGTTAGTAATAAGTACTAGCATTCAGTCCAATGTTGGTCAGAATACTTCTTAGAAGCTGAAGTCTATCTCTGTTTCACCCCTTTGTCTTGCTCATTGTGGCCCTCATCCTGTTGCTATCTAGGTCCACTGTGTCTTGGATACATCATTTCAAAGAGCAAGCTAGTTCATATTGCAGCTTTCTGTTGTCATTTGTGTTTTCTGATTCATACATGATAGAGAACTGTGAGGTCAAGGGAGACCAGAGGAATTTTGAAAGTAAGCTAAGCTTCTTCCTCATTACTTTTCATCCTATGATAAATAGCAAAGATCAGTCCTTTTGCATCTTTCTACCTTCCTAATGAAGCGTCTTTTACTTTCTCTTCTTCAAATTATTTTTCTTGCTTTAAGGATAGTCACCCATGTCCTCACTATAGTCTTCTTCCTGCCCCCCTACAACATTTTTAATAGAAGAAAATGAAAATTGTGTTCCTATGGCCATCTAACATGATTATTGGATATGTCCCATGACTCACTTATCCTTAATGAAGTGCCACTCCATAGATCTAGAAAGCATTTAGGTATCTCTTGTATTAGGTGACTCCTAATGAGCTACAGTAGACTTCACCAGTAAATGGTAGATGGATTTTACAAATGGAAAATTGGATATGACATCCCTTTTATCAGATTTAATTTCACCATCAGGGAGGTAAGAGGCAGTTTAGAGATGTATACATCACTCACTGTAATGCAATCTGGGTAGATGGGTATAATTTAGATCCATCCAAATTGGAGTATTTCATTCGAGTTTTTTTTTATTTTGACACTATTACAGTTTCCAGGAGGAAATAAGGTTGACATAAGAGGGATATCTTTTAGCGCAGGAGATAGTAGAAATATAAATATCTCATTACTGCATTTTACTTGAAGGTTTATACGTGTTTTGGGGAAGGGCCTAGAGATTTCTATTAAGAATGCTTTTTGAACTAGATCTTAATGACCTTATTCTCATCCATAGAGCTAACATGGTATGGGAAGCACCCCAAGTAAACATGCAACATACAGGTATCAAAAACAAATGGAATTAAGAATTAGAAAGACTTCTTACTTTTGGAAGAGAAAAAAGGGGGAGGAGCTTCACTTGAGGTATTTAAGATTGTGTGCTTTCGCCTTAATAGCAGAAAGTAAATTTTAAGGAAACTCTTGTTCATGCTCTTAATTCCATTTTGATGAAAACAAACCCCTCTATAACCACAGGAATATTTTAAAAGAGGAAGGAGGTATACTGTTGTTGACTCTGATTTATATATTGTGTTGTAGCAATCACCTATGAGGAAAGTACTGAAGTTTTAGAGGCCGTGATAGAAGCTGAGACATGTATGTGTACAGTCATAGAGCAGGATATTCACTAACTCATTTTATCTAAAAGGAATTATCTGTACAGTAGCAAATTATGTCTATGGAGTAAAAATAAAGTCTAGTTCCAGTTTGACTTACAAGTGTGATGTTGGCAGACAGCACTTGTGCCTTAAAATTAAAATTTAAAAGGCTTTTAGCATTCCCATTAAGGAAAAAGTAAAATTTGTCTTCTGAAGGTTTGCATGGTACAGCATGACCAGGTGGGTGTATTTTTCCTTAAAGAATGGTTGTTAGATGTAATTATATCAAATGTTGGTGTTGGTTGCCATACTAGATTCCTTATATGGGTTTTTTTTTTTTAAAAAAAAACCCTTATATGGGGTTTTTAGCAGGACTGCTTAATTTTTTGTGTAATGGGCCCTTTTGGAAATCTGGTGAAACCTGAGACCCTTTCTCAGAATAATATTTTTAAATGCACAAAATCAAATGTAGAAGGTTATGGAGAATACGAATTTTACTGAAATACAGTTATCAATTTTTTAAATTGCAGATTCCAGGTCAAGAACCTTTACTCTAAGAAATAAGGTTCCTAATTCCGATTTCTCAGCACTATAATACGAAATCTTGTAAAACACTCCCATATAGTTTACTTCACTTTAATTTTAAGTAATATGGATATAAAATCACAAAGCATCACTAGAAGCCAGGGGGGAGGGAGGAAGAATGCATATCAGGAGAAATGTCACAGGGGGCAGGAGGGTAAGGCAATTTAAGCCTTTGAAGATCTCATAGAACATCTTTGGTGAGGTAGAACATTAGAAGAAATGCCAACTAGGACTAAGCCACCAAGAAGGTGGCTGAAGAATATAATAAATGATAAATTGTTACAATGCCCTGAAGATTGAGAATCCATGTTCTGAAAACTGTTGTGTCAACTTAGTAACTGTTGAATATGGCTAATAAGGAACCTATGTTCATTGGGATAGTACAGTGGATAGAGCCCTAAACCAGGACTCAGGAAAATCTGAGCTCAAATCCCTCCTCAGACACTTAACTAATGATGTGAGTTGCTTTATCATTTTTAGTCCCAGTTTCTGCAGCTGTAAAACTGGAATAATAGTAGCACCTCCCTCCCAGGGCTGTTGTGAGTATCAAGCGCTTAGTACAGTGCCTGCTTAAGGTCACACAGCTAGTAAGTGTCTGAGGCCAGGTTTGAATTCAGAAAGCTGAATCTTCCTGACTCTATGCCCAGCACTCTATCTGCTGTGCCACATAACTGCCCTGTACCACTTAGCTGCCACCCTGGCACATAATAGGAACTTAATAGATGCTTCTTTCCTTTGCTTCTTCCTTCTTTATACTTATCATCAGTTCTTGGATTCCTACACCTAATGTCCTATGCTTTTCCTTTTCCTCTTTCCCAGAGGAATATGCTGACCAAGAGGAAGTATATTTAGCAAATATCAGTCGTGATTTGTAATTCACAAGTTGGGAAAAGTTTTCATGGACTAATAATGATTTTTGCAGTATCTGAAAATTTGTGGAGTCAAGAAATGAATAAAATCATAAAGTTTATATTGCCCATTAGCAGAATTATTTTCTTGCTTCTGCTTAAACCAAAAGATGTTCTGTGCTTAACAATTTTAAATCATTGCTTGTTTCCATAGTAACACATATTCTTAGTTTCAGTAGTTTAAAATGGACAACAGTTTCAGAACATGAATATTTTAAAATAAATCTCTGCACAAAAAAATACAAAAATTAATGATCCAGAAAAAAATTACTTAAGCATCAGAGGATCTTGTCACCTAAAACAAAAGAAAAAGATTTATAAACCACATAAATATGTCCTTGAAGTGTTATTTAGTTAGCTTTGGGTAATAAGTCAAGACTATTTTGATGGACTAACCTATGTCATTCTGGTGTTTGGCTTTTTTAACCATAAAGTATATAAATTGGATTGAATGATCCTAAATATTTCCTTCCAGCTCTAAATGTTCTGTGGCTCTAACCCATCAGTCAGCGAGCATTTATTTAAGCACCTACTACCATGCCAGGCAGGGCAGATAGGTGGCTCAAAGGCTGCTAGGTGGTACCATGGATAGAGAGCTGAGTGAGTTAAGTCAGAAAGACTTAATCTTGAGTTCAAATCTGGTCTCATAAACTAGCTGTGTGACCCTGAGCAGGTCACTTAACCCTGTTGGCCTCAGTTCTTCATCTATAAAATGAGCTGGAGAAGGAAATGGCAAACCACTCCAGTATCTTTGTCAAAACAACCCAGATGGGCTCACAAAGAGCTGGACACAAATGAACAACAATATGCCAGGCACCTCTGCTAAGCTAATTTTATGCCAGGGAAGCTTATTCATACTCCAGCTAAGGGTCTGAAATTGAAGCTCACACGAAGCAAAGGCACAGATGGTGCTTAAACTTTCATCTTTAATTTTAACATCACTGGCAGGAATATTTCTTTTTTTTTTTTAATTTACAAATCAATTTATTTTTTTTATTTTTATTTACTTTTAGTTTACAAGATTCAGTCCCACAATCCTTTGAGTTTCAAATTTTCTCCCCACCCCCCACCCCCCATGGCAACATGCAATCAAGTACAGGATCTGCAAATACTTTCACATTGGACATTAGTCTGGTTGTACAGAAGGGTTGTAACCGAAGGAATGAACAATGGGAAAGAGGAAACAAAACCAAACATGGAAAAGAACGGGAGCATGTAGTTTGCTTCAGTCTGCATTTAAACTCTGTTCTTTATAGATCTTTCTCTG
>CM053580.1:429923492-430033806 GCA_028627135.1 Pseudochirops cupreus | reverse complement strand
AGGGCTGATGAATGTTCACATTTCTGTAGAGGGAGAGGGACAGGGTGGAGAGTGGATGGGGGGGCAGGATAGGAAGAAGGAACATTTAATCAGACTCTCACAGTGTGCTCACTATGGAGAGGTTCTGCGTAATTTCACACGTTCAGCCTGTATTTGATTGCTTGTCCTTCCACTGGGGATGGGTGGTGAGGGAGGAGGAGAAAGAATCTGGAATCTGGTGTTCCATAATCAAATGTTATGAATGTGTGTGTATATATATATGCAATTATTATTATTATTGTTATTGAGTACATCCAACTGGAACTTGAGATATACAGGCACTGCAGTTGGGAGATCCATTCTGCCCTACCGAAAAGTGACATAGGAGAGAATAGACTGGGGGAGGGGGGACACACTGGGATGGCTGTTTTGGGGTGGTGGGCGGGGGAAAGATGGGGAGAAAATATGTAACTCAAAGTCTTGTGGAAATGAATGATGCAAACTATAATAAAATTTTAAAAAAAAGAAATAATCAATTACCCATTCTTTTCCCTAAACTTTTCAGAGATGGCAAATTCTCATTTATCTCCATTCTCTTTTCGCATTGCTTTCTTGTTAACCTTTCTATTGTCTTGATTTTTATTATTTTTAAACAAAAAAAATGTCACCCAATGCCCTGTGCCAACTTCATCATCTCCAAGTTGATTTTGAAGGCATTCTTTCTCTAGCTTCTAAGAAGACTCTTTTTGACTTCTAAATTTTTGTCATTAACATGAGATCTCTCAGTGATTCCAAAGTGACTCCTGGACACAACAGGAATCTAAATTCTCCCACACTTGCTTTTCTTTGAATAAGAGCATGCATTTATCTTCTGAGTTTTAAATGGTAGGAACTATTCATTGCAATCTTGAAACCAGTCACTGAAGCGATTTTTTGATCTTATAAATACTTGTATTTCTAAGTACTCATTCTCAGCATGCCTTAAAGTTCTCATTAAGGCCAAAAATTCACAACAATCTAAACATTCTTACAAGTGCATTGAAATCTGTGTTATCCATATATCTTTCTAGCAGCCTGTTTCTAAAATATTAACTAATCACACCCCTGTTCTCAGAGCTTTAATATAGGATTGTGAGTTTAGAATTGAAAAGGACCTTCAAAATCTAATGGTCTCATTTTACAGATGAGGGAGGGAAGTAAGGCCCATGGGAGATTGGTTATTTGCCCAGGGATTTTAACCTATGTACCCTGACTCCAAATCAAGAGCCCTTTCCACTGCACCATGCACCTTAAACAAGGTACGAGTTCTTGATAAAAGCCATTTATAAGGCTACTATGTTGATTTGTATTTGATTCAAAATGAATGGAGAAAAATTCCAAATTTTTCAAAGGACCATTAAACAAGTTTTAAATTTACATATTTGTCATATAAAATGAAATATATAAATACATACTCAAAAATGCCAGGCAGACTAGATGTTTGTAAAAGTTTCTTATACTTTATAATTTTATATTCAAAATGCTATCTTTGGGCAAAATTCTAAGATCATATTCAATATATGCATATGCATAATTTTTATTAGGACAAGAATAAGTATATTGAATTTAATAAGCATTGGGCTTTCTTAGGGCTTTGAACTAAATTTTTTTAATCAACTTTTTTCTAATCATGTTATTTTTACTTTAAACTGTTCTTTATGATTCCCTTGGGGTTCAATCCAGGATATAATTTTCTTTGTACAAAGTCTTACCTTAATTTTTATGCAGATGATTAAGATTATTAGTCATTCTCTATCCCGACCATTTGGTCGATTCATTGGACTGTCTTGTAACCATAGTAATTGGTTTTTAGAATTTCTTAAAGCATGTTCTGATAAAAGTCATTATCTTTAAGTGCTTTTAATACCTGATTTGCATTTTGTTTCAACAGGGGGGTTGAATACTGATTAATTTGTCTTCCATTAGTTTTGATTTTGTGGAAAATATGTAAATGAAGTAAATTAGATCCTTAAAAATACTTGTTGCCATTTGCCTTTATCCAATTTTTATACTTTAAAATGAAAGTTTGTAAAAATTGTCAAGTTAATACTATTTTTAAAATGAGAAGATCTTTGATGATTTTTATTAGGTTGCCTGTTATTAAGTCATGGTAGGTCTGTTCTAGCTAATGTATCCGATGTACCCAGGATGCCTCATATCAACATAGTACCATTATTCTGAGACTTTCTAAGAGAGTGAAGAGGAAATAAGAGATACTCTGTTAATCAGGGTAACTGAGATGGAGACAGGTTGCCCCCAAGCCAAAAATTAAACTGCCTCAAGTATCTTGTTTTTAGATCCCATGTTGCTTTGGCCAGACCATGAGGTCTTCCAAGGAAAACCAAATAGATGTAATTAGTTTTGTCCAGGCCAAAGATTCCAAATTGAATTAAGACTCTTTTAGGGGATACAGCTGTCTCTCTAGGCCTCCCATCGATCTCTCAGTTTTCAGGTCCTAATTCTCATGATTTTATGCAAACACATTTCACTCTGAGAACTGGGGAACGAAGAGATGGGAATTCTGCCAACATGGCGACAGAACTATCTCACTATAAATATTAAACACAAATAATATGGAGTCATATCAGATAATAGTATCTATCAAGGTAAGTAATTTCTGGGGGGAAAAATGATGCCCCTTTTTTTGAATAGGATACTAAAATCTTGAGAAGTGAATTGACTTGTCTGATGCCTCTTGGAAAACTGGCTGAGCAGCCAACAATAGCACCCCAGGGCTTCTGGATTATCCAGGGTTTTCAGCAGTAGCACATACAGCACTCCCTAGGAGGCCATAGCAAATGAAGAGTAGAGGTCACAGCAGTCACATATACAGTGTCACTGGAACTCAGAAGAATAAGCCTCAACCTATCAATGTATGTAACTTCTAGCACAGCATGATTACTGCACTCAAGCATCTTCTTTGTCAAAAATCATTTGTCACATACCCAGCTTTGTCCTGAATATTGCCAGATACCAGATAAATTAAAGATATGCTGAGAATAGCATCAGTTGGAAATCTATAGGCAGTAATGAGGGTCCCTCAGTCTACTGGCAGATATTGACCTGTGTAAGGCGATAAGTAGGTTCACTATGATCCTCCCACCCCCATGCCCACCTCTTCCTCCACCTCTTCCTCCTAACTACCTGGAATCTTTCTTCACTCTTCTTAGACTTTTAAATCAGAATTTAGTACTGGATCAGGAAGCAGAAGCATGCCAGGAATGAAAGGGATGAGAACGTGAAGGTAGCTGCCTTCACTGCTGGGGTTGAGTACCTGAAACACTGAGGATGAACCTAACAAAAAACAAACCATGCAAAAATAAAGACTAAGAATACCCGTAGCATAATTTAGAGATCAGGGAAAGAAAAGTAGCTAACATGGCTAACGTGAGTACCACCTTTGTCCCTCTCTTTAACCTCCACTGCTCTCATTCTTTCTTCTTGAACAACTAACTTCTTCAGACATTTAGTGAGAGCATGGACAAATTGTCTTCAGAACACTGATACATAAAAATGAGCCCCATTTTGAAAACATTCCCAGACAGTGACACTTGAATTATTTTCAACACTTTTTTCTTTTTTTTCCAAAATTTTATTTTAAACTCAAACTCCAGAATACAAATAGAGAATAGAGAAAAGAAACAAAAACATATCACAAATTTAAATATTTGAACTTAAATACAAAGTTGGAAAGAAATAAAAATATGTCATGTGCATAGCAGAACATAAGAGAGGATTCAAAACATGTAACAATAAATTTTCATTTCAAGAAAGCCTATATGGTAATACTCGTGTTGAGAATTGTCCATCTTCTCTTTGCTTCCTTGTGTGTTTTCTTTTGTTCTCTGCTGTGCACTTTTTTACTTTGTCCTTTTTTTTTCTCCCCCTGACTCCCCCTCCAGAAGGCCACAATAAAATTTACATATTTCTCTTGCCCTTTTTTTTTTTGAAGGGGAGAAGGCAAGGCTTTGGGTTAAGTGACTTGCCCAAGGTCACACAGCTAGTTAAGTGTCAAGTGTCTGAGGCTGGATTTGACTTCAGGGCCAGTACTCTATTCACTACACTGCCTAGCTGCCCCATTTTCCATACTTTTTGAAACATTGCTTAGAATCATAGGATCATAGACCAAGAGTTGGAAGGGA
The DNA here is from genome assembly GCA_028627135.1 of Pseudochirops cupreus. NCBI lineage: Eukaryota > Metazoa > Chordata > Mammalia > Diprotodontia > Pseudocheiridae > Pseudochirops > Pseudochirops cupreus. The sequence continues at coordinate 430,029,646 of CM053580.1, read as the reverse complement.
CCTTAGAGGTCACAGAGACCAACCCCCTCATTTAACATATGAAGAGACTGAGGACCAAAAAAGCCACATGGTAAGTGAAGGAGCTGAAATTTAGACTCAGGTCTTCTGATTTCAAAGCCAGTGCCCTTTCCATTGCCCCAAACTGTTACTCTGTGCAGGAATTAAAATAATGAGAATACACTCTATTATTGGTCTGTTACCATAATGAAAACAAATTACTGTTCTGGGATGATGCTGAAACCCATTATAGATTTGGGAGTGAGTTTAAATTGCTACAAATATTCATTAATATCCCATTGATCATTTTTATTTTCTTTTTTAATTAAAATAAAGATTGACTGAGCATTTCTGGCATATTAAAATTTTTTCACATCTATTTCCCATTTTTTTTCCCATCTTACCCACTGCCAGCTGGATGCATGCCTTCCTCCTTTTTCTATAGAATAACCATTACGTATGTGTACAATGCTCTAAGTGATAAAGAATATTACTCCCATGGAATAGTCATTACTTTTTAGCTTAAATTTTTAATAATTTCTTAAAATAAAAACAAGTTCACATAATGAAGACCTAAAGGATTGATCCTTTTTAATATGTGTTCTTTCATGTTTAAGGTATGTGGAATAAATTTCCAAACGCTGAAGGGATGTTGTGTTTCCTTTATAGGAGAGAGGCAAATGTGTTTCCTTCAGTAACATTTCAAAGGCAATGCTTCCCTACTTTCATAGTTTATCTGTTTGTTTTTGGCATATCTGAATAAGAAAGACTAAATTTCTCTCAGTCTCTTTATCTGTGAAATGGAGTTGGGGGGAGTGAACTAAATGATGTCTAAGTGACCTTCTGGATCTATATCATATGCCACAGTTTTTAAATTCGTGTAGGTTTTTTGTTTTTTAAGTAAGGACTATGTTAGTAAAAGTTTTGTTCTATAGCCAAATTTACAATCTACAAAATTTTGGGGGGAAAATGCATTCAGCAATTGAATAGTCAGAATTTTCATTTTTTAGTTCCCTCTTAGGATCATAGATTTTGAGCTGGAAAGGTCCTTTAGGGGCCATCTATCTAGTTCAACTCTCTCATTTTGTAGATGAGCAAACAGACCCAAGAGGTAAAGCTACTTGCCTCAGTTCACATAGGTAACAAGTAGCTGTGTTGGGATTTGAACCCAGGCCCTTTGATTCAACATCCATTTTACTTTGCACTATTTCATGTGGCATCTGCCAAAAACTGATATTGATGTTGGCAGCATTTTTTTTCCCCAGAAAAATCAAGTTAAGTAAATTATAATGGATCAAGCGGGAAGAAAGGGAGGATTAAAACCAAAACTAACAGTGATACTAAAGCAAGAAATATTTTATATCAATAAAAATAATTGTTAAAAATCTAAGCAGGGCGGCTGGGTGGTGCAGTGAATAGAGCACTGGCCCTGGAGTCAAGAGGACGTGAGTTCAAATTCGGCCCCACACTTACTAGCCATGTGACCTTGGGCAACTCATTTAACCCCAATTTCCCTGTCTTTCCCCCTCCAAAAAGAAAAAAAAATCTAAAATCTAAGCAAAATTTGGCACAAGTGTAGAATAGTATTTCCCCAGCCTGATTCCAAAAGCTAGTTAAAAATTCAAACTTAAATATATTAAGTTGAAGTCTGTTGAATAATTTGGCATTCAGAATTCTTCGGCATCAAAATCAGGAATGGGAGACATGTTGGAATTCCCCTCTCACTCTTTCCCCACATCTTTCCACAGTAAACCTTGTATGTTCTTTACTTAATCATTTTTTAGATATTGCATTTAACATCATCCCAATTCATGGCAAACCACAAACGTCCTTACTTCCAAATATATCTGAATTTTTAAAAATTAGCTCATGAGGTCATAGGATTTAGAGCTAGAAGGACTGTCAAGTTCATCCTCCTCATTTTTCAGATGAGGAAACTGACATTCAGGGAGATTGAAAATTATTTCCCCAAGGTCACACAGAGAATAAACAGTAGATCCAGAACATTCACTAGCTGTTAGGACTCTGATCAAGTCACTTAACCTCCCTCGGCCTTAGTCTCCTCATAGGTAAAATGAAGGATTAGATTCAAAGGTCTCTGTCGTCCTCTTTAACCCTAAATCTAGGATTCTGTGATCTTTGGACTTGAAATTTGGTCCTCTTCCACTGTATTCCTTTTCCCTATATCCTATTCTTCTCTCCCTGAAGCCAAGACCCCACCCCCCTAAGCTATGCAGAGCTACCACACTGGCTGGTGTTTGTAGACAGCAGAGCAGAGTGGAGCAAAGATAATTTACAAATCTAATCCACAAAATGGTTTCTCTTGCAAAGTGCTAAGCAGCTTTCCATGTATTATTTGACTCTTGTACACTTTCTTACTGCTGTCCACCCCCTTCCACACTCATAATTAATTTAATTTGATTTCCAGAATAAAGAGTGAAATTCTGTCTCTACGGGAGAAACAATGCAAGTTAGCAAATCTTAATTAAGTCACTATGAGGGTGCAAAATTCTATTTTTCTGGGGGGAAAGAGGTGATAGCCAGAAAGTCACAGGAGACTAAGTGATAAGAAAGAAGAAATAGGAGAGTGAATGAGGTTTTAATTGAGAAATTTTTAAAATGGGGAAAGTTGTGCTGCCCCCATTTGTACTTCTACAGTACTAGAGTCAGGACCTTGAGTTCAAATTCAGTCTCAGGCATTTAGGAGCTGTGTGACTCTTTGCAAGGTACTTAACTTCTATCCCAGTTTCCTCAGCCTCACTAAGTTGTGAGGACCAAATGAGATCATTATTTGTGCAGTGCCCAGCACACAGTAGGTGCTTAATGAGTTCTTATTCCATTCCCTTCCTCCAGAGCTAGATTCTCTGTTGCCCTTGTCTCCCCAGCTTCACCTCCAAGCTTTTAGCTGGCTTTTCATAGTGGAAAGGAAGAGGCAAGTGTAATTCCAGAGAAGGAAACTCCTAAGTTTCAAATGAACTCTTCAGCCCATTATGCGGTTCTAGTAATAATGCCATAGGAAAATTTGTAGTGGTGCTGAATGTTTTCCTTTCCAGATTTTTATTAGAATCACCTAAACTGAATTCTTGACATTATCCTAATATTCTTCCCCTTCTCTGTTAAAACTTCAATCAGCATTTAGCCTTCTCCTAAGAATACTATGTGTACTTAATTTTTCCATCTTACTTCCACTTGACTCGGATAGCCAGTCCCCAAATCATTCCAATGCACCCTTTTGAATTAGTTCTAAAATTCTAGCTAAAAAAAAAATTAATGCTGAAACCTATAGTAGCCATTTTTTCTTTCCTATGATGATGATGATGATAATAACTGTCACATAGGGCACTTTCAAGTTTGCAAAAAACTTTCCATACATTATCTCAGTTGATCTTCAAAAACTCTAGGTGTTCTAGGTATGACGGTGTCCGTCTTCACCAGAGATGTAAAAAGACTTGCCCGTGGGCTGTGTGCTTGTAAACAGAAGGCAATGACAGGGACACCTGGAACAACAATCTTGTTACAATTAAAATAAGTCAAAGGAAATATGAGAATGTGAATCTCTTTGTGAAAGGTTTTCAATAAGTAAGTCACTCAAAGTTTAGCGTCTGATAAAGCAGGGATGGTTATAATTTTGTTATAGAGAGGTGTTCGTCAGAGTATGAAAGAAATTAGGAATGAGAAGTAACAGAGAACCAAAAATCAAGGTGTAATAAGTATGATAAAAATTCAGATTTCGTATGACTCAGATCCCCAAATGCATTTACACTGCTATTCCATTCCCATTCTAATGAACAATCAGTTACTTAGTTCAAAGCAGAGTTTTCGAATTAGCCAATGATTCGTTAATTCATTAACTAATAGCTTGACAAACATGGTCTTGGTCCTGGCCACCTCCTTTTCCTCTTCCCTTCTCCTCCCTCTCCCGCACCTGCCTTTTTCCATTCCTTTCCTCTTTACTATATGCTTTTCACATCAACACTATGGCTGTGTATTGGTGAATAAGAAAGTTTTCATAGAGAAGAGAAAGCTTAGTAATGACAATCTTCAGGATAATCATAATAACATTTTATATCAAAAGCTGCTTGGATGGATGACGGTCACTGCAGACATGTAAACTGCATGCAACTGTATTTGCATTGTGGCCCAAAGAAAAATGCTCACAAAGATGACTGGTTTAAAGTGACCAGAGAGCTTAATTCCCATCCCCCATAGCTCTTTCATTGTAGTCTTCAAAGTTTCACCATTCCCATGGCCATTTGGATCAAACTGGCTTTTCTTTGGCCAAAGAAATGAGATTTTTCCTTTCCTTGGAATTTTTCTTGGCCTCTCAGTACATCAGAGCAAGACAAGCCCCTATCACGAGATCTTATGTGTTCTCTAAGGAACGAGAAGTAAGACGTCAGAATGTCTAAGGGAGGGTAGAACGATGTCATACCTGAAGCTGGCCAGAGTGCATGCTTTGTTTAGCCCTTCAGTGCCCTCGATGAGAGGATATTATTCTTAAACAGATTCTGAACCCCATTTAGAGATAAAGTTGCTTGCTACAATTGGCCTTTGTGAGCCTGCTGTGTGTACTGTCCATTATTGAGAAAAAGAATGAATGCCTCCTCTGCCGGGCTGGCAGTACCAGCAGTTCAGGACTTCTCTTGTCTGGGATGGCAATGCCTTTCCTCCATTTTCATCCCTGCCCCTCCTGTGAAGGGCTTCAAGGTATAGAAAGTTGTATCTGTGTGATTTTTTTTTTCATGTAAGAAAGGCCCATTGAAAGTGGAATTGCAGCTTCTTGTACAAAGCTCTAAAACAACAGAAGTTGTGACAGGCTTTATTTAAAAGGAAACTGATTCCATGGTGACCCCAGAGTGGAATGACTCACCTAAACTAACAATTATGTAGTTTTAGGACATGTGTCAGGACAGACACAATCTACACATTCACAATCATTGATAAAGAAAATGTAATTTTCAGAGTTGCAGTGAAAAAAATTGGGGCCTAAATGTGTTTTAACTTACAATTCAGTCTGGCATTCAGTCAGTCAGCAAACATTTATTACATTTACAAATGAATCATTGCAGTCTTTTATTAAGCTCCAGCTTTGCAAATAGGGCATTATTTTCAAAATTTTTTATTTTAAAAAAGAGTTATAATTCAAAGTAAAAGATAAGCAGGTAAACATTTGAAATTGCAAAAATTATCTAAAGCTATAGCCATTTTCTACAGCTAATGTCATAGAATCATAGTTTTAGAGCTGGAAGAGACCTTACAGACCATCTAGTTCAACCCCCTCATTGTACAGTCCAAAGTGTTCAACTTGCCCAAACTCACATGGGGAATAAGTTGCAGAAGGAAGATTTAGACCAAAGCCCACTCCATTGGAATCCTGCAGTGCTTTCTGCTATTCGGGACTGCCTTGAGGTTTATCTATTACTTTCCAAGGTGCCATAGAATAATTTCAATTACTTTGGACACTGGTCAGCTTCACATTCTAACAGTGTTTGCAAATCTTCAGCAATGGTATTTTGGAGAGGAGGGATGAGAGGGAAATTGAAAAGTCACTTTTATGGAGGCCAGTCAAGCAGTTCTTTCTGCCATGATTCAGTAGGTACCCCTAGTTTTCAAATTCATTTAGGATTGAAAAGTAGGAGAATAGTCTGGGAAAGCAGAAAGGGATGGAAAGAGGAGCAAACAAGGCCTAAGAGTGGTGTCAGTAGTAACCACATAGCTCATTTTTCTGTGGGAGGTTCTGATGGGTGAGATATTTAGGGCAAATAAAAACTATATGTTCTGTTCTACAAAAGAACTATTTATTGTGAAATGGGTGGGTTGATGAAATTCATTTGTGTAAAAGTTTTTCAAGAAATCTCTTTGGGTTGCCTGGAGAGTTGCCACATGCCTCTCATAGATGCAGAATTTCTGCCATAGCGAATCCCACTGGCCATAACCATGGACCTTTTTGTTTTCCTTGTCCTCATTTCTGACCCTAAGAAAACCGTGTCAGTGACAGAAATATTCCAAAGACAAGGAGGATCTACTTCAGCCCTGGCCTACACTTCCAAATTCCACTGCCCTGCCCTGCTGGGGCCCCACCTACGTCTTCAAGGTGAATTGTCCATGTACTTTGTAATGAGAGGTGCTAGCCACTCTGTATTTAGGTATATGTAACCGTACTGAAGATCTTATGGTCTTCTTTCCTTTCCTTTCATTTATTCATAATCTGCACATATCAGTTTTATATAATGTAGTCATCAGTAAGCACTTATTATTAAGTGCCTACCATACTAAGTGCCAGAGATATAAGTACAAAGAAAAAAAATCCCTACTTACAAAGAGCTTACATTCTAATAAAGGAGACAATAAGCACATATAAAAATATATACAAAACAAATATAAAGTTAATAAATAAAATTATATCTAATGATATACTGTACCAGATAATACTATATAACTATATACTATATATAACAACTACATAGAACAATAGATGCAAGGTAGTTTGGGAGCAAAAGCACTAGCAATTGGGGAGATGAGGAAAGGCTTCGTTGAACAAGATGGTGCCTTAGCTGCATCTTATTCTTTTATTTTTTTGTTGTTTTTCAAAATTTTATTTTAGACTCAAATGCCAGAACACAAATACAGAATAGAGAAAAGAAACAAAACCATAACATAAACTTAAATATAAAATTAGAGAAAAAAGCATGTTGTAAGCATCACAGAACATAAGAGAGGATTCAAAATACGTGACCTTAGCTACATCTTAAAGGAAAGAATCTAGAACTGAAGGTAAGGAGGGACCAGATTCCAGGCATGAATGGACAATGAAGGGACAGCCAATAAAAGGATATGGAGCCAAGAGATAAAATAGCATGGGAGGACCAGTCTGGCTCTCATTGTGCAGGAGGGGGAGTAATGTCCACTGAGGCTGAAAATACAGGTTAGGACCAAGTTGCTCAGGGTTTCTGTTTTATCACAGAAGCATTAGGAAGCCATTAGACATATTTATCATCATTTTGGATTCCTTGAAGATTTAATTCAAAGTAAAAAAAAAATGAAAAATAAGACTATATCTGACTCAGAATAATAATATCTTGACATTTATACTTGAGGCTTACCTCTTGACATGTCAGTGGATCCATGTAAGTGTCTAAATTGGAATTCTGGGGCAGCTAGGTAGCATAGAGGATGGAGCACCAGACCCAGAGTCAGGAAGACCTGAGTTCAAATCTGGCCTCAGACGCTCAGCTAGCAGTGAGATCCTGTTTGCCTCAGTTTCCTCACTTGTAAAATGAGCTGGAAAAGGGAAACGGCAAGTATCTTCACCAAAAAGACCCCAAAATGGGGTCAGATACAACTGAAAAACAACTAAACAAAATTGGAATTCAAAGCCAGAGCCAGCACTTAATTCACTATACCAAGCTTTTCTCACAAGTTCATAAGATCATAGAGATTAGATCTAGAAGCAACTCTGGAAACAATTAAGTCCAATGCTTCATTTTACCAATGAGGAAATAGTGCCAGGGAGGAACTCTAGCTCAGTAGATAGTAAATAATGGTATTGGGATTCAATCCTTTGTCTCTGCTTCCAACTCTATCATTCTTTGATTTCCAAGCTGGACTCTAGCATACAAAAATTAAGTTTTACAAATGTTAAATGCCTATAATGTGTAAGATATTCTTTAAATTAGAGTGACTCATTTGGAATGAGAGTTCTCCGAGATGGAGATTAAAAATGAATAGGCGACCTGATGAATTTTTCTTACCTATTTCTGTTCCTAAAGTGCTATGAGGCTATTTAGACCCAGTGCTATGGTCTTAGTATTATGGGGCCCATTTGGACCCAGATATATGCTTATCTATGAAAAAATAATTGGGGAAAAAGTGGGAGACCTTCTTTGCTAGTTTTAAGGGTAAGCAAAGAACAATTGACATAATTCACTAGCTAACTGAAACATCCAAGAATCTCCCCAAGGAGCCTTGCCTCTTAAATTATCTGACAAGTGCCAAGAGGCTAGCTTTGGTAGCCATTATCTTTTCCCCATTAAGGTTCTACTTGTAAATGTTAACTCAGATTCCATAGGGATCTGGGCAGTTGTCACATATAGAAAGATGGTATCTGATATTTTCCGTTTTACTCTTTCTAAGCACTCTCAGAAGACCTATTATCTTAATTTGAGACACTTAATTTGCTACATTTTATGTGACACAGTGTTCAAAAAACTTTGGACAGCAAATCAATGTTATTTGCTCCAGTTTCATTTCAGAAGCCTCTCTTGAGCTACAAGTCCTCTTTTCTTGGCCCTGCTTGTGCTTTCCTCATGGAAATCCAAGCTCTGCTGGGGTGTTCAGAGGAAGAGGGTATAGTAACTGTCTAGGCCATAGTCTACCTGTCCAGGCAGGATGACAAATTAATGAAATGATGAACACTCAGCACTTTAATTACCATTGTAATCTGCAGAAAGTTAGAGTTTGATGGTTAGAGCTCATTCAACCTCCTCATTTTACAGGTAAAGAGACTGAGCCCCAGAGGAATGAAGTGACTGGCAAGGGCAGTTTTCAGACACCGGTCTTTTAACTAAATCCAATATCTGTCTATCATATGCTCCCTTTCCCACTTACTGAGGGTCTTTTGGCCATCAAAAGTGCCTTTTAAAAATTATTTCATCTGATTCCCCTTTATTTGTTTCTATTAATTAGGTTTTTTAATGCCATGTGATCCTATCAACCAAGATAATAAAGATTTTATTAATATCCTAGTAGGTTTCCTTTGTATTATACATTTTTTCCCATTTTTTTTATGTGAAAGACATCGGTAACTAAAAGTATGTTGTGTTTATTTAAGTTCCAAAGAGCAGGTTAGAATCTTTCAGAGCCCCTTTTTTTTTTATTTGTCCATATTCCTTATGATTTGGGGTTTTTTTTTAGTTGATCTATTACAAAAGACTTGGATCCAACTCTGGGCAAAAAAGGCTATTTGGAATAGAAGTATTTTGAAATGAGAATATAAAAGTACATGTTTTCAGTACTTTGAGCCCAAGCATTTTTATGGTTTTGTGGATTTCCTGAATAACTTCACCTCTTCTACCTACATACAAGGAGTTAGAAATGTTTCTATTAGCCTGATTGAACCTAATATGTCAGTAATATAGTCTTGAACCCTTACTTTAGACCATGGATTTAGACATTTTTGAAGGCACTGTTTATCCACCAGGATTAACAATTCTATAATTTCCTAGATGTGGGAATTCCCTTTATGTAATTCTTTAGAATTTAGGGAAGTCTTAGCTTTCCAAGGCTTAGTAAAGTTGTGACTTGCCCTAGGTCATACACATCTAGCAAGTATCAGAGATGAAATCTGAACCTGTCTTCCTCACTATGGTCCCTCTAAATACAGGCAACTGAGTAGTAAAGAGAATTCTGAAGTTGCTATTCTTTTCATCAATTTAAATAGGAAACAAGGTTCCAGTTGCCTTACTTTACAGATAAAAATCCTAAAATAACTTTCAGAACTCTTGCCCAGGGTAGTAATGTAACCTAGTATATAATTCAGACTTGAGAGTTCATAATTCTAGGCTCCAGTAATCAAATTTCATTGTCCAATATTGAATTGCAATAATTTTTTAACATTGGCTTTGCTTTGCTTTTATCATTTAAATTAAAAAGAAATGGTCTGTCAAGTGATACATGGGAGTACACCCATTGTTAACAGCTCATCTTCCCTTGTCAATTTGATAAATGGGGATTGTATTCAAATAATGAGCTAGTCGTTCTTCAATCATCCATGCCAAATAGAATTTGCCAATATCCAAATTAAATCAGGCCCCAGAGAGGACAACTGAGTTCTATTTCTCCATCCTTTTGCTTTCTTTCAGGTTTTCATGGGAATATGCATTTGTAGAGACCTAAAGAAGTTTGCATTTGTAGAATCATAGATTTAAGCATCACAAGTCCAAGGACTTCATTTTAGTCCCTGGATCTTACTTTAAGAATTGCTACTCTAAGGCAATTAATAAATGTCAGAGAAAACACCAGCTTCCATTGATAAAAGGAATTTCATCACCTAAGAGTTCTCTATACCAATAAAGTCGCAGATATAGTCCCTATCTCCCTGGAAACTTTTATAATTTATCTAGAAGGTTTAATGTTGTGCTACTAAGACTAATGCTTTCTTAAAATCAACAACAGTAGATATAGCAGGATCTCACATTCTCTTCATATATCAGCAACCTGATGGTATAGAGGGGGAAAATATGGTATGGTGGGAAAAAGAAATCCAATGTGATCTCTAAATATTTGAGGTGGAAGTAAACGTTTTCATCTGGAAAGCTGTGAGAAAACTTCATAGAGCATGTGATACCTGGGACAAGCTTAGAAAAAAGATAGGAATTTTGAAAAGAAGAAGTGAGGAGGACTGGGGAGGCTGCAGAAGCCTCTATCTTCAATTCCAATATCCACTCAGTGATGTTATATGGTTGCAAATTATGGAACACTGATATCAGAAGTCTCAAAACTGCAAGGGAACAAAGGTTGATGAAAAGATACACATGGGGTGTAAGCTTTCTGAAACATAAGAGCAGTACTTGCTTGTGCTCTGTAAGTGCTATAAAAGAAATCCAGATTGGTTGTGCTTTAATGAACCAAAATACATTACCACAGAGTTCTGTAATCTATGCAGTCTGGTGCCTTTGACACCTCAAACCATATGAAATACACACATCACACAGACATACATACATACATGCACATTCATTCATGCATACACCTCTTTAAAGTAATTGCAATGACTAAGAAGGAATGGCCTGTTTGTATTTCATGTCTAGGAAATTGTGGGGTTTGGTCATTCAACTTAATGAAATGACATGTTCTGTGGATGAAATTCTTTCATTTGTTTATATTTTAATCCAAACTTGCTTAGCTGGAGGACCAACTACTAAATAACTGTAGACAAAGAGTCATTACCTGTTGATGTGACGATCAGACTTCCAGCCATCTTGACCATCCAGAATATAGCTGCAAATTAACTAGAATTAGTGGAAAAGAATCACTATGAAGCTAATTGTCACAAAACTCATGTGCCTTATACAATCACCTTCAGGCTTGCAACTAGATAATTCTTCATGAAATAAAGCAGCAAAGGAGAAACAAGAAAAGACATTGTGTAAATTGTTCAAAATAATGCAGTTATACCAACAGTAAAAAATTTTAAAACTGAATATAAAATAGTAATAACAGGCAAACACAGAGACACATTTTCCTATATGTATATAATTAATAAGCACTGTATGTGTGTATTGTGGGGAGGGAGAGAGAAAGAAAGAGAGAGTATGTGTTGTTACTTCTATCACCTCATTTGCAGATATGGAAACTGAGGCTCAGTGACATCAAGTAATTTGCCCAGGGCACACAGCTAGTAAATCTCTGAAACAGAATTTATACTCAGATCTCTCTGACTACAAGGTGAACACCCACTATATTGGGCTGTGCTATGCTACAAAAACTTAAGAGAAAAATGACAGTTTAAGTGTGTGTGTGTGTGTACATATATATAAATATGTATATGTATATACATAAATACACACACATACATATAGCATTGGGGCCCTTGAATGCATCATTGTATTTTCATAGGGGCTCTTAACCTTTCTTGTGATGTGGACCCCTTTGGCAATCTTAGAATTGCCATATTAGAACCACTGTATTGTATATAATTCCACAATTGATGTTGATATGAATAACAAATTCTTCAAGAAAAAGGTTAAATGGGGTGGCTAGGTGGTGCAGTGAATAGAGCACCAGCCCTGGAGTCAGGAGGACCTGAGTTCAAATCTGGCCTCAGACACTTAACACTTACTAGACATGTGACCTTGGGCAAGTCACTTAACTCCAATTGCCCTGCCTTCCCCCCTCCGAAAAAAAAGAGAAAAGGGCTAAATTATGCTGGGTATACTTATTGAAAAGTCAAGGAATTGTGTAATACATTTTACAAAAATGTCCATTTCCATCCACAATAGTAAAAAAATATTTAATGTATACTTATACTTTATATATAAAGAAGAAAGCTTCACTTATTTGGAAAATTCATTTATGTGGAACATTTAATTCCCCAAAATTCCCCCAAAAATATTGCTGTGGATAAAAATAACATTTAAGTAGGGAATTACTCCATTTGCTCATTAAAACTGTAGAAACTAGATATAAGCATGTGATTCTCATTTTCTGATTAGAGTAGAATGATGAGAAATGACAGATTTTTGTAAACAACCATCAATATAGAAAACTTTACACTTATAAACTGTTGTAAGGTATCATTTCCAATGTGCTAAAAAATATGTATCAGAGTACATTTCAAGGTTCCTATACAAGCCTTTCACTGAAATGAACACAAACTACACATCATGTTGAAAAATAGAAAGTGAATCAATGGTGCAGGCCCCCACACCATGCCCTTCCATGCCCTTGGCTGACCAGGATTCACACATAGCTATGGAGACAACTGATCTGGCAAATAGGCTTATTGCATTTGATCACTTCCTTTCTTCCAGGAAATTAGGTTAATTGCAAATCCTAAAGCACCTACATAAATGCCAACTAGTCTTAATTCTTACTATTGTTACTCTTTCCCTGCTTTTTTCTAATGTTTTGTTTTATTTTACAGATAGTCATATGGTATAGGAGAAGGACAGGAGGAAGGGGATAGGGCTGGAGAGGTTCACATCTTTCTTATTCTCAACCTCTCTCTGCCTCAGTTTTCTCAACTATAAAATGGAGTAATAATAGCGCCTAACTCACAGGGTTGTTGTGAGGATAAAAAGAGATGATATTTGTAAAGCACTTGCCACAGTCCGTGACACACACATAAGTTGCTTAATTAAGGTGCTCTTTTCCCCATTCGGTAGCTAAGTGGCACAGTGATGGACCTACAGTAAGGACAGACCTAAGTTCAAATCCAGCCTTAGACTCTTACTAGCTGTGTGGCCCCAGGATAAATCATTTAACCTCTCTCTGCCTCAGTTCCCTCATCTGTAAAAAGGGGACAATAATGGAACCCACTTCCCTGAGTTGTTATAATAATAAGATGAGACAATATTTTTATAATGTTTTGCAAACCTTAAAGCACTGTATAAATGTGAGATATATTTATTATCTTAATCCACATATAGTCCCTTTAGTGATTTCTTAACTTTCTAAAGTTAACCAGTCACTATACCCCTCAACTATATATAAAATTTCTCAATTTGATTTTCTTGTATATTTGACGGAGATGTCAGCTCTGAACTCTTTCAGGAAGTATAACTTTAGGTAAAGTCACACCCCATCTTGAGAAAGGATCAAAGAATCATAAAGCTGACAGAAGGGATTCACTTTGAGTGCTCATCTACTTCAATAAAACCATAAAAAGAGTTGGAAGTGTGATGTTTAAAAAGTTTGAGAAACATAATTTCTAGGTAATTTTATTAATAATGCCATTATTTTATTAATAAAAGAGGTCAGTGGCACTCTTGAATGCCAAAGAACCCTCATGGTGAGAGACACAGTTTATATGCTGTTGGGAAAATGGATGTTGGGGCAGCTCGGTGCCACAGTGAATAAAGCACCAGCTCTGGAGTCAGGAGGACCCAAGTTCAAATTCGGCCTCAGACACTTAACAGTTACTAGCCATGGGACCTTGGGCAAATCACTTAACCCCAATTGCTATGTCCTCTCCCCTCCAAAAATCAAAAAAAAAAAAGTGGGTATTCCTGACAATGGCAACTAACTCTGATTGTTTAACAATTAATGAGAGAATGAATGTTACAGTGAGAGGTGGCCTATATTACAATGAGGGTCTTGGGGGTATGTGACTTGGATCACTCAAGTCTTGGTCAAAGAGACATCAATTTCCATATTGCCTGTCTGTTTTGTCAATTTCCATATCACGAAAGAAAGAATTCACATTTTCCCAGACCTGTGTGAATGAACACAATGAGCAGGAATCCACCCATTCACCTAAACTTTCTTTTACTGTCTTTGGTTAGATCTTAGCCTGGGTAAGTAAGTCTTTGCCAAAGATTTCCTGCACTGGTTGATTTCTGGATGAGGAAGTGAAAAAGAGGAAAATTCTTGGTACTAATTCAAAGTTATTAAATATAAGAGAGAAATAATTGTTTCTCTCAGAAGACACCTTTGAGATTATTTAGTTTGGTCCTCTCATTTTACAAATTGAAGAAAATGAAGCCAAGAGAAGTCACTTAACCCCAATTGCCCTGCCTTTCCCACTCCAAAAAAGCAAAAATTAAAAAAAAAATTTTTAATTAAAAAAATAAATCCTGCCTTCAGTTTGGAACACAATTAAGTATGTGCACACACATAATACAGAATCAAATGTTGTGGGCTTCCCCAAAATATTAAGCACTGAAGGCTAGAAACAAGAATTCCTGTTGGAATAAAGAATCATCATTCTGGAAACTCCATAGATATTAGGAAGATTGGACAAAGAGTTAGGGAAATATTACAATAAATAATCATACTTTCCATTTTCTCGGGATTCATGTATTGAGTATTCACTGTTTTCCCAGCACTGTAGAAAAGAGAAGTATGACACAATCCCTAACTTCATGGAGCTTGCAGTCTGGGGGCATAAAATAATCAAAGAACAATTAAGTACTTAACAGTGTGGATATTGATTGTAATTACAATAAAAGGTTCAGAAAAGGAAGAGATCAGCATGGATTGCAGTAGTAATAGGAAAAGATTTCATAGACTAGGGAAGTCTTTAAGGCAAGTAGGACCTAAGAAAAAAATCAATGGATAGAATTGTATACATTTGTAGTTTGTAATTCTTCTTTTGAAAACAGTATTTTTTACCCAAAAAAGTACATTCTTATCTTCACATTTTCAAAATACACTTAGAGACAATAAATTGTGAAGGAAACATTCATAGTATGTACACCAGGAAATACATCCTTCTGTTTCTCTATTTGAATTCATCACATTGGTATTACAGTAATTGGATTTTGGAGGGGGGAGAGAGGAAGCATAATCATTTTTTAACTGCTGTCAACATTCCTTTTAGAGTGTAGGCCTTCAAATGTTCACTACACCCAAAAAAGATCACTAGAATTGGAACCAAGAAAAAACTGGACTTGAATTCTGTTCCCAGCACTTTCTAGCTAGTTAACTACAGGCAAGTCATAGCCTCTCTGAGTCTCAGTTCAGTCATTGGTAAAAGGAGAATAATAGTACTTAAATCCTGATATTGTGGGAATCAGATGTATCTAAAATGTTTTGCAAACATTAAAGCACAATTAATGTCAGCCACTGTTATTATGTGAAGTTAAACTAATTGCTATATTTTAAGGATTCTAAAGTACATTATAAAATTATCTTGGCATGTCCATATTATAATAATACCATATTTTCCAACTCCTGGTAGAATATGAATCTCTATAAATACTAGGTTATAAAATCATTTTACCATTCAGCAATAAAATGAAGTGAACTGTATAGCTTGCTGCTTTTACAAAGAAGAAAAATCCCAGTGATTCATCATCACAAAATACTATTAAATTTTTTAAAATCCTTATCATATAATTTTTTTACCCTACTTTTGTCAGCTCCCAGTCATAATGCACAGTGACTATTGTAAATCTTTCTTCTTAAGCCCCCAAACCCACGTTTCTACTTCTCAAAACTTCTGGGCGTCATTATCTAGTCTTTATTCCATCCAACCTGGTGGTCAGAAGTATTTCTACTGCTTACTAAGGCTAACCCCCTATACTAGTGATCTTTAGCCAGTTGTCTTCAGCCTCTCAAAATCTTGCCCTAGAAATTATCCTCTCTCCTATATCTCTGTCCAGATGATGACTGGTCATATAGCCTCTCCTTATAGACTCTGAATAAGTAAGAATCCACCTTTCTCTAAGCAGTCCATTGTACTTTTGGACAAATGTAATTATTAGAAAATTTTTCCTAAAGTCAAACCCAATTTTTTTACTACAGGTTCTATCCATTATAACTGATTCTGCCTTCTAGCCCCTGTTTTCACATGATAGCCTTTCAAATCTATTAAGACAGTTGTCCTCACTGACTCCTATTCCCCAAGTTAAACATCTCCATTTACTTTATCCAATCCTCAGATGACCTGGACTCAGAGCCCTTCACTATTTTAGTTGTCCCCCTCTAGACACTGCGTATCTTAATGTCTTTCCTGGATCCAGAGTTGAACACAGTGCTCCAGAAGAGCTCTATCTAGAACACAGTATTGTTGTATGTTGTTGTTGATGTTCAGTCGTATCTGACTCTCTGTGACCCCATTTTGGGTTTTCTTGGCAAAGATACTGGAATGGTTTGCCATTTCCTTCTCCAGATCATTTTACAGTTGAGGAAACTGAGGCAAATAAGGTGAAGTGACTTGCCTACAGTCCCACAACTAGTAAGCGTCTGAGGTCAGATTTGAAGTCATCTTCCTGACCCCAGGGTCAATGCTGTATTTGCCAGATGTCCAGAACAGAGTACAGTGGGACGATCACTGACTTCTTGTTTCTGGATGTGATGCCTCTCGCAATGGAGACTAAGATTACATTAGCTAGTTTTACTGCCACATTATGCTGTTCACTCATATTTGACTTAGAGTCCTATAAAAACCCAAGGTCTTTATTAAAAAAAAATTGTTGTCTCACATTACCTTTTACATCCTGTACTTTGAAAGTTCAATTTCTGTACCCTAGCATAAGACTTTACATTTATCTCTATTGAATTATCCTTATTAGATTCCTCCCTAGCTTGCCAAAGTCTTTTAGGAATCTCTCATCCAGGAAGTTAGCTCTTCCTCTCAGCTTTATGTTATAAGCTGGGGGCCATCCTGATCTGTATATCTTGCCGCTGGACCCACTTGGCTGTGAAGGAGAAAGTAAGGCTAGTGACTTTACACAGTTCTGCCTCATTTAAATCTAATTCACTTGCAAGTCATGGCATCACCTTCCTGATGTTGTGGTCCTCTTCAAGGAGGAAGGACAAACAGCAACAACGTGTTATAAGCTAATTCAGTGAGCATGCCTTTAGCCAAGTCATTGAAACAATGTTAAACAGCACAGGGTCAATCACAGGTACCTAGAATACTGCACTGGAGATATACACAGTTGACAGCAAATCATTAATGATTACTGTTTCATTGTAGCCATATCTTGTCTAGTCTTTACCACTCTATCTTCTCCACAAGGACAGTGTAACTCATTTTATCAAATGTTCTTCTAAAGTCTAGGTAAAATATATACACAATCTTTCTCTGATTGTGTTAGTTTAGTAATCCCGCCAAAAAAAAAAAAAAAAGGCTGTAACGTTAGCCTGGCTGGACCTGTTCTTGGTGAAGCCATGCTGGCTCTGTGATCATCACTTCTGATTCTAAATGCTCATTAACTATCTCTTTAATAATTCAGTTCAGAATTTTCCCAGGAATTGAAGTCAAGCTCACTGGCTTATAGTTTGTAGACTGTTTTATTCTGTAGTTTGAAGGTTGTTTTTTTGAAAATCAAGACATTTTTCTTTCTCCAATCATATTATAGCTTTCCTGTTTTCAACAATCTTTCAAATATCGCTGATGGTGGGACAACAATAACAGTTCATCCTGTGGCACATTTCTTTCAGTTAACTAAGAATGTGGTCTAACTAAGCCAGATATTTAAAATTCCTTAAGGACAATAATAATACTGTAATTAACAATAATAATAGCTAGCATTTATATAGCATTTTAGAAGACTACACATGTTCTCTCATTTGATCTTCACAACTCTGTGTGGTAGGTACTATTATTATCCCCATTTCACAGATGAAAAAACTGAGTTAGACCAAAAAGAAATGACTTGCATAGCAAGTGAATAAAAAAAACAAACAAACATGATTGGGGGAGGGGCAACATAGGAGATGCTGCTGAAGGATCATAGTTTTGTTGCTGAAATGGGTGCTATCAAACCCCTTTCTTTTTTATATTTTTAATTGAATTTTAATTCTTTTCAATTAACAAGCATCTATTTTATCTCCCTCTAACTTTCCGCTTAGGACAGGGCAGAGAACCCTTGTAGTAAATATTTATAATCAATCAAAACAAATTCTGTTGACCATGTTCAGAAAAATGCCTCCTTCTGCATATTAGTCTGTCACCTCTCCCTCAGAAAGTAGATAGCATCCTTCCTCATTGGTCATGTGATCATGGTTGATCATTATGTTAATCAGACTTCCTAAGCCTTTGAAAGTTTGTTCATTTTTACAGTGTTGTCATTGTATATATTGTTCTCCTGCCTCAACTCACTTCACTCTGCATCAGTTCATACAAGTCTTCACAGGTTTCTATGAAACCATACCTTTCATCACATCTTACATGACATAATGATATTCTATTACATTCATATATCACAATTTTTCAGTTATTCCCCAGTTGACGGACACATCCTAGTTTCCAGTTCTTGAACACAACAACAACACAAATTGCCAAAGATATTTTTGTACCTTTGAACATTTTTCCTCTTTCTTTGATTTCTTTGGAGTAATGGCCCAGTAGTGGCATCACTGGGTCAGAGAGTATACATAGTTCAGTAACTTTTGGACATAGTTCCAAACTGTTTTCCAGAATGACTGGACCAATTCACAACTCTACCAACAGTGCATCAAGGGGCTTGCTTTAGTGCAGCCTTTCTAACATTCATCATTTTTTTTTATTTGTCAATTTTGACAATCTAATGGGTGAGAAGGGGAACGTTGGAGTTGCTTTAATTTTATATTTCTCTTGTTACCACTAACATGACTTTACTAACAAATTTTATCACTTGCTATTTTACTTTGGAAATTACACTTCTGTTTATAATTCTACTCTCTCATTTACTGTGGTATTGGATCTGCTTTCCCATTGCTTATAGACAGAGGCCCTGAAGATGAAGTTATTTGGCAAAGGACACCCAGGTAGCTACTTCTAAGTAGCCAGATGACCTGAGAAGAATCATTTCAGCTTATTAGATATAACACAGTAGTAGGATGCAACAATAATCTCTCCCTTTCAACCCTAAAATATTCTGATGCAAAAAAAAATCAGAGTGAGGTTTGTGCTTTAACTCAGTTGATCACACAGGAATTTAAAGGATAAGACAACGTAGTTTTGTGTTTTTAAGAGAGTTTAAGATTAAGATGCAATTCTAGGGTCTTTGGAATTGAGTTTTGAGAAAGTTTTCATGCATCATTGGACTATCTCTTAGAACTCCTAATTCACCAAACACTCAAAACCCAAATCTGATCACATGTCATTTTGATACTGCTGTTATTTCTCTAGAATAAAGGGACTAAGTAGAATGGTTTGCCCCTTTTTCAGTGGCCTTAAGAAAGCAACAGACATTTGAGCACATGATTGGAAATGTAATCTATCTGTACTATTTTTAAAATAATCATGTGCTCACCAAAAGCAACACACACTGAGGGGGAAGTGGGTATGTGTGTTTAAAGATATAGACAAGGAATGTCTTATTCTCTTCATGCACTGTAACATTTACTGTAGGGTAGATTTAGTATCAAAGTTAAAATTGCATTTTTATCATCCCCCAAAGACACATGTAATGATTTAGACTCTGCAGCATACAGTTTACATGTTAAGAGAAGCTACTTTTGTGGCACAAATGCCCTTCTTTGTTACTTACAAATAACTATATTCAAGAATACAAAGCCCAACTGTTGTAAAAATATTAGTATGCAGATGCTCTTGTGTTTTGTTAATGCATTTGATTAAGCACAATGTATTCATTGTTTTCCCTTTTCATTTTGCATTCATTTATGTTATGGCACAGAGTATAAAACACAGCTAGTGATTCACATGTTTTTCACTATTTCTCTTGCTTCTACCATCCATAAGGGTCATTTCCACCATGTAAAATGTAGGAAGGAGCTATCAATTACATTAAGTCCATGATTATTTTACATTAGCACATTTAGTAGATATTCAGTCATATGAAAGATTATGCTGACAAAAATAAGACATTTCATAAAGTATCTATTTTGGTGGGTCTTAATCAGCAATGATTATAATTTAGATAAAACCATGAGATCAAACTTCCCCATTTCCCTCCATCTCTTTTTCTCCATAGTCTTCTTGAGTTGAGTGACAGATTTTCAAGTCAGGAGATGAGGATGATACCCAAAAGCAGGTTTTTTTAAACATAACGTAAAATTTTGATTCAGACTTCTGGGTTGTTACTGTTTACCAAACAATTTTTGAGTGATGATATGTGTTGCCAGCTTAAGTGTCTGGTGTAGATACGCAACATTTGTTTGAAAATCCTAATTTGCATTGAAAATGGAGTTTGAAATATCAGGAAGCAATAAATTTTGTCCTTGTATGGACTCTTTTCCCATATGATTTTGTCCAAGTCATTTGGAATTATTTATCTTTCCTAAAGATAGATAGATAAATGATATAACTTGTATGTCAATGCTTGACCTGAGCAAAATACACAGACAAACACAGAGTTGAATAATTACAAGATAATTTAGGGAAGAAAAAGATCTAGTATTGATATTTAAAAGCCCCTGTATTTTACTTGAACTTTTCATTTTAATTATTCACGTGTTTAACCTGTTTTTTCATCTTTATTTAGTAAGCACCTACTCCATGCTAAGCAATATGCAGGGTTCTAGAAATACTATGACAAAAATAGAAAAAGTTCCTGCCTTCCAGGAGTTTACATTCTATCTCATTTGATCCTCACAACCTCTCTGAGGTAATTAATGGAGTTTGATTTAGTTCAATTCAATTAACCAAATGAGATTGAAGAGAAGCATCATGGTATAATGAAAAAAAGTGCTAAACTTGGAATCCTAGGATATGAGTTCAGATCTTAGTTCTGTAACCTATTATCTATGGGGCCTTGGACAAATTAACTTCTCTGGGTCTCAGTTTCCTTAACTACAAAAAAATGAGAGGGTTATACTAGATGACCTCCAAGGTCCCTTCCAGTTCTATATCTCTGATTATATCATTATATCATTAAATAACAAGGATAAATATCATTTTATATTGATTTAAAGTTTTTCAAAGCTCTTTACATACATTATCTCCTTCAAGCTCACAACAATTTTGGGAGGTAAGCATTTTATGTTATTTTTCTTTTACAGATGAAGAAACTCAGAGAAGCTAACTAATTTCCCCATGATCACACAGCTAACTTCAAAAGTAGGGTGAGATAATGAGTTAAAAAAAAAAGATAAGACTGTCCTCACTCTCAAGAAACTTATGGCGGGGGGTGGGGGAGGGAGAACAACTTAATATGTATTCCCTCTGGGGCTATTTCCTCAGTTCTCACATGTCTCAGCAGATTGGGTCCCCATAGGGTGACTGTCTACTTCTCCACTCAGGGTTTTAGGAGTAATCCTGAGGAGTTGAGGTTTACTGTTGCCTATAAACTTCCATTTGGGTTGTTCTTCCCCACTATCAATGAACCAGTTGACACCATTTACCTTTTTTAAAAATATGGTTGCTCACACAGACTATGTGACAAGGACAACAAGAAGTTGCAAAATATCCTCCAAGCCAGGGGCACACTCTGAGCCATTCCATCTCCAGATTCTCATTCACCTGCAATTAAGAGAGAATAAATGCAACATGCATTCAGGGACACATGGCAGCCAGGTGAAAGAATAGCCTTCCTCTCCCCCAACTGGTGGTTCACAGCATTCCTTCCCATTTAAAAGACAACCTGAAAGGGAGCAAGAGATCATCTACATGTATCTTCTTTAGGTACCCTCAGTTTAGGTTCAGCCTTTCCAACATTATCATTCCTTCTGACGACTCAGCCAAACAGAAGATTTTCACTTCGTGGTACTGGCCCCACTTTCACTCATGGCCCGAAGGAGGCTTGCCAAACTTTCTTATATTGAATGAAAACAGGCAAGAAATAATTGTACATGCTCTGATAGCCCACCTAGGAGGACAAATTAAAACATACTCTAAGGACTGGACCCTTTTTGGCCATTCCCCCATTATACTACCATGAAATGTTTAAAATCACTTAATTGTTAATTGTGTTATAGTGGCTAAAAGTATAATAGAGGAAAGAGAAATCAGTACAAACTAGAGATAGATGATGGATGGATGGATTGATGGAGAGAGAGAGAGAGAGAGAGAGAGATGGATGGGTGGATAGATACAACATTTATTCAGTGCTTGCCATAAGGAGTTGACACAGAAGGTTTTATTGTAGAAGTGGGTCTTAAGTTGGACAAATGATAGTTGATCATAAATGGGATATGAAAGATGAGGAAAAAAAGAAAAGAGTCAAATATGACTATAAGGGCTCTAACCTGGGAGCCTGAAGTAATGGTTTTACAACTACCAGAAATGAGATAATGAAAAAGGGAACAAATTTTGGTAATGTGAAGAAAATTTGATTTGAGTTTGTTTTAAAGTGGTGTGTCACAATTGAAAAACTACTAGTCTTGGCATTAGAAGGGATCTTGGGTACAATCCCCACTGTGGTGCAGTAGCTATGAAACTGATCACTTAACCTTTCTGAGCCACAGTTTCATCATCTTTAAAAGAAGGATAGTGATATATTTATTTATCTCCCTAACAGAGCTTCTACTAATTGGTTTCTAGGGCAGCCATATCCTCCTGTGCCTCCTCAATTCTTCTATACGTAGTTGCCAAAGTGATCACTCATTCCCCTTCTCAAAAAGCTTCAGTGGCCTTTAGGATAGGGTAGACATTCTTCTGTTTGGCATTTAAAGACCTTCGCAATCTGGTTCCAGTCCACCTTTCCCAAACTTATTATACAGTATTTCCCTTCATGTACTCTGGTCCAGTCACAAACTAGCTTCCTTGCTATTTTTCCCATGTGATATTCCATTCCTTGCCTCTATACATTTGCATGGACTATTCTTTATATGTGAAATGCATCCCCTCCTTATCTTTACCTGTTAGAATCCATAGCTTCCTTAGATGCACAGATCAAATGCTACCTTCTACATGGGGCATTTCTGTCACTGCTTGTACTCCTCCCCACAAAATTTAATGTGTAAACACACACACACACACACACACACACACACACATACACACACACAATATATTGTACCTATGAGTGGACACGCTATTCCCCTAGTAAAGCATAAACTTCTTTAGGGCAGGCACTGTTTCATTTTTTAATTTTGCATTCCCAGTGCCTAGCACAATGTTAATTAATAAATTAACAAATGTTTATTTATTGATCAAATGAGATAATATCCCTAAAACACTTTGTAATGCTTAAGGTACTACATAAAAGTTTTCTGCATTCAGTGTGAGATATGTTGAGTGTGAAATGATAGCAGACCCTATAAGTAGAAAAGTAAGATATGCCACTGAAAATCTGAGATTGGAGTGTAGATAAAAAGTCATGACTGAAGATGTAAATTTAGGAGTTATTACCACAAAAGCTGGAAAATAGATGACTTTACAAAGAGTAGAAAGGAGGTTGGAGAAAGAAGAACAGAGGTCCAGGGACGTTTACTTTTAAGACACAGGATCATAGAACCATGGAAGGGACTCGTAGAGTCCAACCTCTTATTCAACTCATATTTCAATAAAAAATCTTTTCTACATTAACCCTGACAATTGGTCATGTAGCCTTTGCCTCAAGACCTCAAATGAGGGAGAAACCACTACCTCCCAAGGCAGCCCATTTCTACTTTTGGAGAGGTCTAATTCTCAGGAATTCTACATCAAATGGAAATCTGCCTCTGCAATTTCCATCCAGAACTCTTGGCTATGCTTTCTGGGCCCAAGCAGAACAGATCCAGTGATTCTTTCACATAACATTCCATTACATACTTGAAAATAGCTATCACATATTGCACGCACACACCTATCTTCTCTGCTCCGGTATTTATATAATCTGCATCTCCAACTGACAGGTCATAATTTTTAATCCCTTCACTGTCATGATTCCACTCTTCTCCACCTGTTGCAGAGTATCAGTGTTCTTCCTATAATGTGGAACTTAGAACTGAACACAATATTGCAGATGAGCTATGACTAGGGCAAAGTATAGTGGCATTCTCACTTCCCCAGTCTAGATGCTGCATTCTATTAATGAAGCCTAAAATGACACTAACTCATATTAAGCTTCTGGTCCACCAAAAAATCCAGATCTTTTTGAAATTACTATCTAGTCATGCCTCCCCTATCTCGTACTCATCAAGTTGATTTTTTAACCAAAAAATAAGATTTTATTTCCATTTATTCCTATTAAATTTTCTTACTAATTCATGCTCTGGTCCATCAAGATCTTTTTGAATCTTGACTTTGTGTTCCAATGTGTTATCCATCCTTCCCAAGTTTGATGACATTTTCCCAAATGGAGTCAGGTCAGGCATAACTGAAAAATATTGAACAGCAATAGATTTGTATAATTCAAATCACTCAAAAAAATGTTAAAAGAGCAGAAAAGTGAACCATTCATCCATTCCTGAGATCCTCCACTTTATCTCTAGGAGGAACAAGAGAAGTAACAAATAGGACAGGGCAATTGGAGGCAGAGGAAGAGAAATAAGAAAATTCAGTGTCCTGGAAACCATGAGAAAAGAGATTTTCAAGAAGCAGTCAATTGTGTCACATGCCCAAGTGAGGTAAAGGAGAAAAAGGAAAAAGAGAAAGGCAAAAAAAAAGAGAGAGAAAAGCAAAAAAAGGGAATTCCTTAACTTGTTTGTAGAATGTCATTGGTAACAAGTTGTCTGAATAGACTAGTGAATGTGAACATCGGATTACCCAAGTTTGTTTTTACTTTTTGCTATTAAAATGTTTTTTAGTTTATTAGAGCATTAGCTAATAGTAGTGTTAAAGGTTAGGGGTTGAAAGAGCAGATATAGGACACATATTTTACATGTTTGGGGAGTAAGAAGAAAGTAGAAAAATTCAACAGTAGATCCACAATGGAAGATTTAGATTTAATCATTTTACTTTTGGTTTTACTTCGGAAAACTCAGCGTAAAGGGAAATAGTCCCCAGGCCTCAATGTGATAATGGACAATGAATTGATTCAAGAGAAACACCATTTTAAATTCAGAATTACGAGTTTATGTGGAGAGCATTATATACCTAGTTCATAGGCTCATAGGTTTAGATCTGGAAAAGAATAAGGAGGTCATCTGGTCCAATTCCCTCATTTTACTAGTTGATAAACTGAGGCCCATAAGTTTCACACAGATATTAAATGATAAAGCTAGTATTTTATTGACCCTCTGATTCCAAATGCAGCATTCTTTCCTTATACTGTGTTGTGTTTTCTTCCCAAGGTGCATCGATGTCTTGAAACAATAAGTTGTTTTGAAATGAATGAATAGATGAATGTTTTTAGGCCCTTAATTATCACCAAAATTGTGACAAGTTCCTATTTAATTACAATTTTTTTTATCTTTTTCTTGGAGGAGGAAGGCAAGGCAATTGGGGTTAAGTGACTTGCTCAAGGTCACACAGCTAGTAAGTGTCAGGTCTCTGAGGCTGGTTTTGAACTCAGTTCCTCCTGACTCCCTGACCCATGCTTTTTTCACTGTGCTACTTGGCTGCCCCTATCCTTCCCTTTCTAGGCCCTCCTCTTGAACCTGCCTTTTACTATCATTGGAGTCCTTCATCTTCCCTGTTCTCCCATTCCATAACCTCTGCTCCTACTTCACTTCCATCCCTGAACATTCTTGACTCCATTTCAGCATTGCACTCCCTCCACTCTTAAGTTCCCCACCCACCCGTTCTGCCATACTACTTCACTGTTAATCTCTAGCCATTGGTAAATCCCACCGTTTTCTGTTCCTATCCTGGTTGTTACTAGAAAAAAAGTCATAAAACTTTGCCAGTTGGATCCACTAGAAACTGAACTTGGCTCTCAAGGTAATCTATCCTCAAACTTCATAAACCCCACCCGACCCCACTCCCACAAACACCTCTCCTTTCTCAGCACATAGCATTGTCTTACACTTTATCTAAAAGATTGAACCACTTGAGGGTAAGTGCCTTACTGAGAGACAACAGAGTGTAATGGAAAGAGTATTGGACCTAGAATCAGGAAAGACTCTGGTTCCAATCTGACCTCTTACCCATTTCTAATTATGTCAGTTTCCTTCTCTGTAAAATGTGAGTAATACCTAGAGTGCTGACCTCAGTTTGTTGTGCAGATCATACCTCCCTCAGAACATTCTTATCTTCTTCCCATCTTGTATGAGGTAGTCCTCTTCTTTGTCAAAACTACTCTAAGCTAGCCATTGTAATTTTACTTCTTTCCATCCCACTCTACTGAAACTGTTCTCTTAAAAGTCACTAATAACCTGTTAATTGCCAGAAACCAATAGACTCTTCCAGTATTTGACCTCCTTGACTTTTTTGCATTATTTGACATGGTTGAGAGTGACTTATTTAGTACCTAGTCATTGACAGACACCATGCTATACAATGACTCTACAGAGACAAAAATGAAATGTCTCATGATCTTGAAGATTTACATTCCATCATACATTTCCTCTATCCTGCCCCTTGATCATGCCTCCAGCTTTGGCTTCTGTGGCACTGGTCTGTCTTAAGTTCAAATCCAGCCTCATACACTTACTAGCTAGCTGTGTGACCCTGAGCAAATCACTTAACCTTTTTTCTGGCTCAGGTTCCTCAACTATAAAACAAGGAAAATAGCATCTATCTCACAGGGTTGTTGAGAGGATTACATGAAATAATATTTGGAAAGCGCTCAGCACGGGGCCTGACACATAGTAGGCTCTTAAAAGTTTGTTTCTCTCCTTTAGAGACTCAATTCTTCCTTTAGGGCTTAGTTCAGGTGCCACCACCTCCATAAAACCTGCCCTTCTCACCCCAGTTAAAAATAATCCCTCCTTTCTCAAGTTTCTCATGGCACTTGTACTTATCAAATTCTCTCTTGTTTCAAACTTCCCCTCAAAGGACTGTAAGTTGCTTAAAGGGACTGAAAGGAGGCAGCAATTGTGATAGTCATCTGTGTATCATAGTATTCATCACAGAATAAAAGGAAGCTAATAAATGTTAGTTGAATTACATTGAACTGATGTGTGAACCCTTTAGGTGGCAACTAATTTATAGCTGTAAGCACTCAAAGTTGTATGAATATAATAAGAACGTAAGTGGAGACTTTTTTTCTCATCTTTGTATCCTTAGCACTTGGCACAATGCTTGGAACAGAGTAGGTTTTTTAATACTTGCTTGATTGGGTTTCTTGAACTAAGTCACCCCTAAAAGTATTTTAATTGAATTTGAGATCACGCTTTCTCAGAAAATCATACTCCTGTGTGATTGCATTGCTTTCTCATTATCTATTATTAAAATAAAATAGAATTATTTGAGGTGTTACAAGTTATAATTAGTTTGAAAAGCTTTAGATAAATTATATACACCAAAAGACATAGGAAGAGAGTAACAGTGTTGAGATTGACTTCTTTTCTCTAAAACCTTTGAGGAGCATGACTTCAGGAGAAATACTGCTTTTAAAAAATTTTTTTTAAAAATTTAAATTGACAAATGGTGGCACAGAATTTGAAAATCCCTGGCACCCTTGAACCCTGCCCTTTGGCTCAGTTTCATGGTAAGGATTCCAAGGTGATCACTAAGATCCTGTGAGAGAGACCAAATATTGGAGTCTGGGGATTCAGGAATCCCAAATGACCTTTTCCTAAGATTACATAAAAATAGAGTGGCAGAATAAATAGAAAGTTGAAGATTTAACTGGGAAGTTTTCAAGTGTTCAATGTGATTATCTGTTAAGGAGGCTGTTAGTATATTTTTAATGTGTGTGAGTAATTTTTAGTAATAATTATGCAACACCATTATAATAAAATTCCTCAGTGTGTCTGACTTGCCTGAATATGCTTATATCAGCATTCTAGAGGACATGCTTGATAACTGTTATATTTGGTCAGTTTGGTTCATCAGGAAACAGTACAGCATCTTACTCAGATTTTCACTGGTTGATTCTCAGGCCCTACTTCTGCCAAAATCCCCCAACAGGGTGCTTACTTCTAGGACAATTTTACAAAAAGCATTTTAGGAGGTGGGGTGCAATTTCATTGCAACGACCTCTATTCTATGGATTTTGTATGAAATAACTAAGTCAAGACAAGTCAAAGAAAGCAGCATTGTTCCAACGCCCTGTTTTTCACAGGCCTGTATTCATATCTCATCCTTGTTGTTTGCAGGAGAGGCAGATGTGAACCAGAACAATGGGCCCTCCTCTAAGGGCACAGCGGTGACAGACTCCAAGAGTACAGCGGACCCAAAGAATGCCTGGACTGAGGCCAACCCAGCTGACACCGTGGGTCGCCCCCACTTGATCCGCCTCTTTTCCCGAGATGCTCCGGGAAGGGAGGACAACACCTTCAAAGATCGACCCTCAGAGTCAGATGAGCTTCAGACCATCCAAGAAGACAGTGCAGCAGCTTTGGAAGGCTCTGAGTTGATGGCTTCACAGAAAAGATCTTCTCAGAGGCACGGATCAAAATACCTGGCAACTGCAAGTACCATGGACCATGCTAGGCATGGCTTCAACCCGAAGCACAGAGACACGGGTATACTTGACTCACTGGGCAGATTCTTTGGAGGTGACAGGGATGTGCCCAGGAGGGCCTCAGGCAAGGTGAGCTCTGAGGAATAGAGGGACCACAGCAAAATGTGTGCTCGTTTGTTTTTAAATTAAGAAAGCTAAGAGAAAGAAAAAAGGAAATAGTTGAACTAAGTCACTACCATGGAGCAAGAATTAATTTAACCAGCAGACAGTGGGTGTTCATTTGGCTTTATGCAATGCTGCTCCTTGCTTTAAAAAAAATTAACAGAGTAGCACAAGGAAATGTTCTTGGCTTGCTGCTTAGGGCATTTTCACTTTTTAATCAGTCCTCCTCCTCAGAGGCCTTGAAATCAAGGTGGGTCTCAGGAAGCCTGAGAATTTTGTGAATTCCTGGTTTTAGTGGGGGATAGAATCTGTGGGACAGGATCCTTGGGCAATGCAGAAAGAAATTACAGTGGGCTTCGGGAGTTATTTTGTGATCATTTTCTTCTACTCCCATCATAGCCTGATTTGTGCTTTTCTCATCTCCATTGCTTGCTAGAACAAATTATGACAGCTTTCTTCTGGCTTTGCAATGATAAAAAGGGGAATTGGAGGAGGTCTTTTGAATATGTTCCTGAAATCTCTGATATGTTATATGTAAACCTGCTTTTTTTCTTTCTCATCCGCCTAGTAGGAGGGAGAAATGTCTGTATGTGTAAATCTTAAGTGTATTATTCTATAAATTGAACCATAGAATTTGTGACCTTTAGTGAGTGAAAATATGTATATTTAGTAGACAAAACTGTACACCAAGAAATGGTCCTGATGTGTAGCACAAGGAACACATAGGCATGTAGTGTTAACCCTTACGGAGCACCCTGTTCTTACCTTTGAAGAAAGGGATGAACTGAAAGGTCCGCAGCTGTTACTGAACTGGTTCCCAAATAGCAGTTCAAATATTTTCTTTTAAGTGATTTTCATTTGATTTCTGAATGCTGAGCTTTTGTTTGTTCTCAAAATAAGTGCCTGAGTACTGACAACTGTCTCTTAGAATGTAACTTTTCCCATGAGTATGTATTGTGTTTATGACAGTGTTTTTTGACCTGTTTTGGGGGATTTGAAGGAATGTTAACCAAAAAGTCTAATTCCTTCCTAATGGCATCTCTCTTAAAAGACAATAGTAGTGGTGATATAGTAGTTATTATTGAGGGTTGGGGGGGGGATGGGAAAGCATCTTAGCATTACAAAGGTGAAATTCCCTTCATCCTCCACTGAAAGTTTTTAAAATTTGATTCAGGATTTTGAAGGTAATGCTACAGTGCTTCATTGTAATAGTGTATACCTTTTAGAAGTCCATTGTAATCAATAAAAAGTGTACATTGGACTTTTATGTATGCATGCCAATCTCATTGTTAGAACACCAAGGCTTAAAGTACATTTCTATAATAGGTCTGTTTAGTGCCAAGACCACTATAAGCATGGTGTCTGTCATCTTCTCTTTTATTTGTAAATTTTACTCAGAATAACCCAACTGCTTATTGAATTCATTTTCTGGTTATTATGCTACAGTGGCTGTTTAAGAGGGCTTTTTCTGAGGTTTTCTTGGACTGCCTCCCTCCCCCTGCAACAGTAGTCATGATATCTGACCTACTTTTGAAGCTGATGACAATTTGCTGTGGTTTCCAAAGAACAACTCTTAAACCACAGGAGATTGCTGTGGATTCAGGCTAACTCGGTTCTTGCCATTATGTTCAGTACTGTATTCAAGAACATTTCCAGTTTTGAAACTTACATTTTTCTTTGTAGCTCAAGGAAGCAGGTAAATTGTATTTAATCTTACACATGAAAGATTAAGCAACTGGGTCTCATATATTAGAAAATAAATTTCATTTCTGTAGTAGTGGTTTAAGCTGGATATAAATTGTGGCTTTGTTAATAAGTCATTGTGAAAATGTACCTCAAACTGAATCTGTACATATACATTTAAGATTGAAGCCTGTGCTGTGCGTATATCTTGGTAATCCTCAGTAATGGGTCATTTCAATGCTGCCAGTGTCTGAAGGAGTCATTCTCAACACAAAAGACTGCTTACAGACTACCAAGTATCCTGGATAAATCAAAATTTTCTAATAGAACTTTCTTTGTACTTTAAAAAAAAATCAAACATCCTTTAAAATAACTGCTTTTTAATGTTTGAAATACCAATTCTAACAATTGTAGAATGTTGGCTATGGGTGATTTTTGAACCATCAGCCAAGAACTTCAGTACTTTGTTAGAATTTATAGCTGCAGAAACATGCAAGTTCATTAATCACACACTGTTAAACAGTTCAATGGAGTATCATTAATGAAAGTGTAGAAGTATTGGCAATATTTGGTTAGACTCCACTCTTATGCTCTAGATTCCTTGCTTATTTTGAATAGTGGAAAAGTAAGCCTAATAAGCTATGCTTGCAGGGCCATTGTGAGATTCTAGTATATTTATTGGTGGTGATGAGTGTTTAGAGTCATGGTGTTGTTTTTTGTTCTCCCTAGAAAATGAAACTGGATCATACTAAGTATTAGTCTAACTGATGAAAATATTTCAGAGTCTTCAAGGCCTTCAAAAATCAAAACAACTGGAAAGGGTAGCTGTGGTCACTAATCACATCAACACATTGGCCAATATTTTTTTTTCTCAGCACTTGTAAAATGCATGGCTGTAATAGCAGCAAAGCAACAATAGAACTACAAACCACCCCACCTGTGGAAAAGGTATCTATTTCAGAGGAGTTTGAGGGAGGATTGATGTTTAGTTGACTAGAAGAAATTTCCCAATGACAAGATTTTGCACTAAGGCACTGAAAAGGGGTCAGTGTGTTGGTTTGTTTGTTTTGCTCTGATGTCTTCCTCTTCCACCTCCCTCCCAGTGACCATATCATGGTGCCACTTGGTGCCATGTTCCAGAACTACCCACACCAGGAACATGGAATGTACTGACAACACTTGTCCTTTGTAAGGCCAAAGAGAGCTGACATTCAGGGAAAGTGCATTACAAATTCCCTGATTAGGCATATTCTTTTGATAGGCCGAGATCAAGCAGGTTTAACACATAACAACCCCCTTTGTTGGAAGAGAAGGGAAAAGAATGACTCTTGTTCCTTTGAGGGAAGAGGTTCTCCCATCTGCTGGAATGTTGGAACAATACAAAGAATGAGTAGGAGTTTGGGGTAAAAATAAAACTTACTCGGCTTTTATATTGAAGGAGATTGGCTCCTGAACTTCAATTATTTATGTCTTTTTCGTTGTATGCTACCCATTCCAAATGCCATGCTAATTGACCTCATACTAGTCAGTCCAAACATGGCTAAAGCTTTGAAATATTACATATAGAAACTGGATTTGTTTGGTTTTTTCCTTCTGAGACTAGTCAGTTAAAACCATCGTTATTACCCTCGGACAGAAGAACAGCTATATAACAACACACAAATGATTAACACATCAGAATACAGGAAATGCTCACTCCCCATCATTTTTAAGTAACTTTTTTCCTCATTTAAAACTACATTTGTATTGAGGTAGGACGAGAAGAAGCTTCTAAGCTGAACAAATCTTTTTCGACTCAGTTTTATTTTCCTTAAAATCTCCATGTAAAGTAAGACTCTTTCAGGTGCTTTCTATATTCTGTTGTTATGTTGGCTTTGTGAACTTCAGAATATAGTATGAGAGCATTTTCCTTTTTTTTTTAATTTTGCCAATTTATAGTCCAATTTCAAAAGCATCCTTACAAATTAATTTACTTGAACTTTTTTCCTGATTTATTTCCATGTCCTACCCAGTTGGTTTTTGATTCCATGATGGCTTAATTCCCCGTTGTTAATATCATATTACTGTTTATAAGCCTTGTTGCATGGAATGCTGTAGCATTTGAAAATAACTTAAATAATATCAGTTTTGAAGTTCTCAATAGATCACATCAGTATAAATTCCCAAGTCTAGTTTCATCAGCTTATTTGTCATCTTTTTATGGTAATTGGAAATTGGTGATTGGCTTGGTAAGTGGACCAACATTCATCATTTTAAAAATTTGTTTCGGTGTTGGTTTGTTGGTTTGTTTGCTCTTCTGCCAATAATGGTATCATCTACCAGGCTTCCTTCTCTTCACTCCTGTACAGTAGTATATATGACACCAGATTGAATCCTGCAATTAAATGGGCTAACATGGTTAGTACACAGCAACTCGAAGCAATGTGTTGGCCAGATGATTACCATGAGTCCTTTTGAAGTAACAAGTGTCTAGGATGTTGTTTTATCCCCTAACTTCACACAGACATTTTTGAAGTTTCTTATTGAATTTACTAGGGAAGTAATGTCATCTTAAAGAAGTTATTGATCAACGGTTACCCAAAACATTGACATTTTAACTGCCAGAAATTGACTTGTCTTTCCGTTCCCTCAGTTGCCTATTGTTATTTAAATAGAACACAGTTAAAACAGACTTGAGTGTCATTGTATTGGCTGTTTATCTGGGTATAGTAGCTGTTTAAATGGCAAGCATGTAAATGACCTCTGTATTTAATGGTACTAGCGCTGTGGCCATTGTATTACAATGTGATTTTGGTTTTATCCTTTGCTTTATAATAAGCTTGTGCATTTATTAAACTGTTTAACAGAAATGGTGTACTAATTGCTTCTTTTTTTAAATCACCTGATTTGGTGTACCAACAACAACAACAACAGAAACATTCTTTCAGGACACCAGATGCCGTCCGTGGGTTTGGAGTTGTATTTTTATGACCACAAGATGTATCAACCATTTAGAAAAAGAGATGGGCATGTGTTAGTTATAAGGGTCTAACCTCTAATCATTTATATGAACTTAAATCAGATTATGTCACGGATTTCTTTATGTATTATGTATTTACAATCATCATTTTTGTTCACATCAACAACTCAGAGTATTCAAATAGCTGTCATTATTACTGTATTTTTAACAACAACATTTGTTTTCAAGCTGTTTAATACTAATTTGCATTATAAAATGTTCATATTCTTGTTCTTAACATACTGCCTTGCATAGTAGTGTCATAACAAATACTTATTGAATAATTTTGAGTGCATGAATGACCTCGTGCTCCAGCTTTGTAAATAAATACTTTTCTCTGGCACAAAAGGCAATGAGAGCAGCCTGATATAGTGCATAGAAAGCTAGTCTTAGAGTCAAGTCCAGTCTCTGACATATACTAGCTGTGTGACCATGGGCAAATAAAACACTGAAGTTCTCAGTGACCCTAGGCAACTCTCTAAGGTTATAAATTACAGACAGTTCCATAAGATAATAAATATTGATCTGGAAGAAACTTAATAGATCATCTAGTCAAACCCCCTCATTTTACAGATGAGAATACTGAAACCCAAATAGTTTTAAATTGCCCATGGTCATACAAGTAGTAGATAGCAGATCTGGGATTTAAATGTATATCCTTTTTACTCCAAAGTCTCTTTCTCTTGTCCCCATCCCCAAGGAGTTGAGAGAGAGAGAGAGAGAGAGAGAGATTTATTCTCTCTTTCCAGATAATTTCTTATACAGTACTATGAGAATCATCTTTTCCAAATGTAGAAGAAGCTTCTGTGTTGGGCAACCAGAGACAGAGAGGTAGAGGGAAAGAGGGAGAGAGAGAGAGAGAGAGAGAGAGAGAAATATTGATTCAAGTCTCATTGAGGTAGAACTAGAACTAGAGGTAAATAGCATAGTACTCTTAGCTAATTAAGTGTTCAATCTGGACCCATCACAAAAATAAACCATACCAAATGGTCTTGGCCAGCGTCACTGATTTTTCTCTATGGGATTAATGATTTACTAATAAACAGTTCTGGTTGTCCAATGAAAGGCTAAGTTTGATTTCTGGTTGTCCATTTCATTGTTTTTAAAAGGTAGTTACCAAAAATATTATCTTGTTGAAAGACCCAGGGAAAACTATTTAGTAATTTAATATTTTAAACTGGACTAGTTCATATATAAAATTCTATTTTATTTCACGTATTATGTATTCACCTCAATGTATTTCTGTAATAACTTTAGATTATAGATATCTTAAAATCTACTTCTTCCTACAAAATCTTAAAGAGAATGAAGAATGTGTTTTTCTTATATAGTCTCATTAACCTGAGCTACAAAAATACATGTCATATGTTGGGAGTCCGATCCTTGATACCCTCTATCACTGCTAAAACCTCTAAGGTTTCGGTGAATGTCATGGTCTGATATGAAACGACAGTGCAGTATAACGAGTCAGAATATCTATGTGACACCTCTTTGACCATCAGTTTCTTCATCAAGGAGGTTGGACTGAATGACTTCCAAGGTTCCATCCAGGTCTATGCCCTATGATTTTTTTTTTCTTGATTTCCTAATTCTACTATGAAAAGGTATCTGGTTTTCAGACATACCCTGATAAACTCCACAAGAAGTAAAACATCTTTCAATGAGGTAAAACTGAGATTGGGACAGATATTTCTTTTTATTTTTATACCAGGCATTTTGTAGGCATGTGAGACTAATGAAGTCATAGTCATGGGTTAGCCTCAAAGAGAGGGTTTCTGTTTCCCAGCCATCCACTGCCTTCCCCATCTTGTCCAGCTGTCTCACAAATGGGGGACCAAGCATGAGATTGCAGATGATCCAACACAAAACCATTCACATACTCTGGAAAATCCTATAGCTGGTAGGTCAGAATCATATTCCCTTTAGGGAATGATGATAACATTATCATAATTTTGCTTGGTAAAGTGAAAATAACCACTTAACTGGCTTATCTTAACAAAAGTCTTCTTTTCCCTTTTAAGTTGTGTTCAGAACTGGAAAAGTCTTCTTTCTTTTACTTATTGTCGTCTCTGGAATATCCCTTATTTCTAGAGAAAACTAAGTTTTGATAAGATAATGACTATTGAAGACCTAACTATAGGAACATACCTACTAATACCATTTTGGTACACTTTCAGGAATTGTTAACACAAAATGAAAGTACACATAATTCTAGATTTTTTTAAAGGAAGGTATAACTCACTAAGGGGAAAGAACAGTGGACTAGGATGCCCAATTGTGGGCCTGAGTTCTAGTGATCCTTTCCAACTCTTTGTGACCAAATACAAGTCTCTTAATCTCCCCTATAAAACTAGAGATGGTGGATGAGATCAATTTCACTTATAGCCAATACCTAAAATCTCTTGAAAAGATTAAATTTCTTTTCTCCTGCCTGGAAGACAAGCTAGCTACTTTCCTCCAGAGATATGTTACTGCCTTATAACTAAATAATTAAGCTACATCCTGGTGATTTAGCAGAGCTCCTTTTCTAGAATCTTCTTCTCAGTCTGATCTCAGTATCAATAAGTCACCAGTGCTGTATACGTGCTAGAATAGGGAAACCTGAAAAAAAAAAAAACAAGAAGAAGCAAATAACATTTGAACTCATTTGAACATACTATATAATTTGAATAATTTACTATTACATCCCCAGCATCTAGCTCAGGGCCAGACATATGCTGATTGATTGATTGATGCATAATAATAAGTAATCTGTGATAGTTTAAAACCTGCTAGGAAAGGTGTCCCTCATCTCCACCACTTGGCTTCCTTGGCTCCCTTCAAGTCTCAGCTAAAATCCCACTTTCTACAAGAAGCTTATCCTAATCCCCCTTAATACTGGTGCCTTCTCTCTGAGATTCCATTCACTTTATTCTGTAGATGTCTTGTCTGTACATCATTATCTTTATGTTGTCTCCTCTATTAGACCATGAGCTTCTTGAAAGCAGGGATTGTCTTCTGCCTTTCTTTGTATTCTCCCCACCCCCCCACACAGCACACATAAAAGACACTTAATAAATGTTCATTGGGAAGGGAAGGACATAAGCATTAATATAGTACCTACTATGTGCCAGGCATTGTGCTAAGTGCTTTTTACAAATATTATCTCATTTGATCCTCAAACAAACCTGAATGATAGGTGCTATTATTATCCCCATTTACAGTTGAGAAAACAGAAGCAAACAGAGGTTAAGTGACTTGCCCAAGGTTACATAGCTGAGGTTGGATTTGGGATCAGTGGCATTTTCCTAATTCAAGATCAAGTGTATTATCCACTCTAGCCCCTAGCTAGTCATAGGTACTTAGTAAGTTCTTGTTGAGTGATTGATTAAAGTGGGAACCGGAGAGGGCCTCTTCCTTCTCATCAGTCTGGCCACCAGTATCTGGAAGGAGCAGGGTACATGGTGTCTGGTCCTATTAACCAGATGGATAAGGATGTAATCAGATTCCTGGAGGGACCCTTGGAGTAGGAGAAGGAAATGGGAACATCTTTCTACTAAGCTTTCATCACTCCCATACTCATTCCTTGTACCAGGGCAGCTGAAGAGAATCCGGTGTTTTCTAAGTAGAGGCAAAGATAATGTCCCTCCAATTAATTTCTTATCTCAGATGTCCCAGCCCAGGAGGTACCAGCAAGGATCTATAGAAGAGAGGATGAAGGTATCTACCCCAATGGACCAGGAAAGAAAGGAGTCCTAAGCATGAAAAAAAAAATTATAGCTGGAGTGGAGACAGCCTATTCAACAAAGACAGGAGGCCTTCAAACCAGAGGTTTTTCTGGAGTCACTTAGGTATTAAGTGGTAGACCCAGAATTCCAACTCAAATTTCCCCTCACTCCAATACAAACTCTTTCAGTTACACCTCTCAAGTCCAGAGGATCACAGCTCTAGAGGGGGAAAAGAACTCAGAGGTCACCTAGTCCAACTCTCTCATTTTATAGATGAAGGCTCAAAGAGCCCAAGGCTACACGGGCAATAAACATCAAAGATGGGATTTTAAACTTGAGTCAAACCCACTTGTCTGATGTTCTGGGAAATTTTTAAACAATATATTTTAGACTTAAAATAGTTCCTTAAATGTGGGAAAACTTGGAAAGTGACATGTGTATATGTGTAACATATTCACTTAATATATATATATTGTATATGTGTGTGTATGTGTGTGTGTATATATATATAGATATATATATATGTATATATAGATATAGATATATATATATACATATGGATAGATAGACATAGATGTATAAAATGAAAGGAAGAAAAAAAATTTGCTCAGTGTCTCTTAGACCCCAGTCAAGGATGGTTGTTAGCTGGAAATCCAATTTTGATGCTAAAATATTATTTTAAGAGGAAAAAATGATCATTCTATAAACATTGGTACATATGACAGCTTTATGTTTAAAAGTAATGAATTTTTTTATCTCTATACATTTAGAAAATGTAGTCAATGTCATGTAATGAATGGAAAGAGGAACTTGGAGCTGGAGACCATGGTTTCTGGTCAGGAGATTTAGTAGTGAGAGAGGACACAGAGATCATCTAGAACAAATGTGTCAAGCTATTTGAGTTTAGACATATGTAGCCATTTTATAGATGAACAAACTGAGGTAGAAAGATAGCTAATGACTTTCCCAAGGTCACACAGATCTCGAGTCCTGGTTCTCTAATGTCTTTCTGTATGACTCTTGCCAAGTCACTTAAAGTCTTTGCTAACCTGTAAAATGGAGATGATTGATATCTGCTCTTCCTGCTTTATCGGGTTTTTATGAAATCCAGATAAGATAATGTGTAAAAGGTCATATTCATGGAAAATACATGATTATTCTATCTCTCCCTGCAAGTCTTGGATCTCTGATGGTTGTTAACAGTTGCACAAAAGAGCTATACCATATAACCTGCCGTGATTGAGAATGCATTTGGAGATCTTCCCTTGTATTGTTCTTCTCTGGGCCAACCCCTCTTTGGATTTTTAGTTGCCTGCAGCTTTTTTGTCTGTTTGCCTTTCCTTTTACTTTCATTCTTACTCTTATTCTTTCTTTGTCTCTGTCTCTCTGTCACTGTCTCTCTGTCTCTGTCTCCCCCTATATCTCCCTATTTGTCTCTTTTTTCCCTCTGTTTGTCTCTGTCTTTGTCTCTTTTCTTTCTGTCTTTCTGTTACTATATATCTCTGTCTTTATCTCTATTCCTGTCTCTCTCTGCTCTGTTTTCTCTGTTTCTGTCTCTCTTTATCTCTGTCTCCATCTCTTTGTGTCTCTGTGCATCTCTTTCTTTGTCTCTTTTCTCTCTACTCTCTATCTCTCTTGTCTCTTTCTCTCTACTCTCTTCTCTTTTCTCTCTCTGTCTCTTATTTCTTCTCTCTTACTCCACTCTATCTTTACCTATGAATACTCCTTGATTACATGCTCTCCTGCATTTTCTTCTTTCTTTTTCCTACTTTCCCACGTTTCGTTCAGTGCTTGGAAAGAAAGAATAGCCCCATAGTCCTTTTTCTTCCAGGCTTTACCAGAATAGGGCTGAACTAGACTCAAATCTTTGACTTGGTTTACTTCCTGGCAAAGTCCCTGGCTAAAACAAAGCTCTTCCTCCAGCAACTAGCCCATATTAGTGGCTGATTCCTGTGCTGTAGACTCACAGTAAGTACTTAGACAGAGGAAAGTCGTATCTATGATGACCATTATATCCAACTAAAAAGGAGAGAGTTGAGATTGTCAGACAAAGAGAGAGACAGTATGCTGTGCTGTTGTTCACTGGGAAATTACTCACTGAATCTGGAACCAAGAGGACCTGGGTTTGAATCCTGGTTCAGCCACGGAGTGACCAAGAGAAATTACTTTTTTATCTCTAGGTTTTAATTTCTTCATTTTTAAAATGAGGGGGATAATCTCTAAGCATCTTTTCTACCTTAATACCTATGTTCTATTTGCAAAGCCACCTTAAAAAGTCAACTTTCTGTTCTTTAAATCACAACTGCCCCCAGAATATCTAAGCTATATACTACTGAAAGGATTGAGATAGCTTCCTACTCATGAGTTCCTCTTCCTGCCGAGAGAGAGGGAGAGAGAAAGACAGAGAGACAGAGAGAAAGAGAGAGAGAAAGAGAGTATTCTCTAAAAACCTTTTTGAACTCCCCCAGTTGCAGACCCTATAATGTAAGATAAAATGCTAACTGTAGTGATTGGTAACTATGTGACCTGGTTCAGAGGATCCTGGGGTCACATTCCTTCCCAAATGGCATTAGTGAATCATAAACATACAAGTCAGTAAAGAGTAGAAAAAAGATTAAATACATGAGGAAGCTGGGGACCAAAGTGGGAAAAACACTTAAGAGAATGTGAAGAACTCTACTTGAGCTACATTCAGAAGATATGCAACAAGCCTGCCTGCCAAGATTCAAGTGTCAGGCCATGAGACCAACAGTGAATTTACAGCTTCAAGGCAACAATCATAATAGATGGGTCCCTTCCTCGTAAAGACATGTTGTTTCTAATAATAGTCATTATTATTACAACAACAAGAATAATAAACAGGTATAGCAACTGCTAAGCTAGTTTTCAGAATAGGGTTTCCCTGGGACTTTGTCACTAGGCTGCAATGATCGCACCCCAGGGCCTCAGCCTAAGTAGCCTTGCAGTGAGGGAAGGCTATGGTCCTCCCAGTCTTCTTTCTTTCCTGAGGCTAAATTCAGGATCAAAACTATTGGAAGCTAGAAGAGACCTTAGAAATTATCTAGTTTGAACTTCCTCATTTTAAAGGTGAGGAAACTGAGGCCCAGAATTTGTCCAAGGCCACTGAGGTAGAAGAGGTTTGACTCTTGGGTTCTTTGACTCCAAAACCGGTTCTTTTTCCACTATTTATAACTTAAAATCAGAAAAGAAATTTAATCTGCTGGAAGATCGGCTCATTGATTGACATCCATTTGGCTATTCTTTCTGCCTAAAAAGTCTGCATGTGAACTATGGTAGTTTTGGAAGGGGTGGAAGGAGAGGAAGGACACCCTGGAATATTTTATTTAAGAATTCCATTAAGTAACTGGGACTTAGTAATGGAAGTTACAATCAACATTGCAACTTACTTCTATCAATTTTTATATAGAAGCTGTCACTGTACCTAGACATTTAGCAATTTGGAAAACTATCTCAACTTGGAAAACTACAAAGGGATAAGAAGCATATATTTAAGCACATGAAACTAGAAGCATATTATTTTTTTTTGAGGGGGGAAGGCAAGGCAATTGTGGTTAAGTGACTTACCCAAAGTCACACAGCTAGTAAAAGTGTCAGGTGTCTGATGCTGGATTTGAACTCAGGTCTTCCTAACTCCGGGGTCAGTACTCTATTCACTGCACCACCTAGCTGCCCCAGAGCACTTTTCTTGCAGCAACCAATGGTACTGAGTCAAACTTAAAAGGATGAACTTTGAACCAATTCCCTAATTATGTTGTCTTTCACATCAAATGGATGGAGATAAGTAAAGAGAGGCATTATCTGTTATTTCACAGTGAATAATGAAGGCAGACTATGGGAACAAAAACTGAGGGCTAACTAATCTTTGGGTCCCCAGAGGGTACTACCACATATTCCAGGTGATGGAAAGCTAAGTAGGATTACAGATTTAGAGTCAAAAGGGCCCACAGGTCCCCTCTAGCCCAGTACTCTCATTTTACAGATGAGTTAACTAAAGCCCAGAAAGGATAAGTTACTTGCCTCAAGTCACACAACTAGTAAGTAGA
The DNA here is from genome assembly GCA_028627135.1 of Pseudochirops cupreus. Lineage (NCBI taxonomy): Eukaryota > Metazoa > Chordata > Mammalia > Diprotodontia > Pseudocheiridae > Pseudochirops > Pseudochirops cupreus. The sequence goes on along the minus strand of CM053580.1, from coordinate 429,988,548 downwards.
GCTGGGCTTCAAACCCAGGTCCTCTGACTCCAAATCAAATCTTTTATCTAAAACATCATGCTGTCTACATCTGGCAGCCTTCACTGTGGGATTCATTAGTTGAATATAGTGGCCACTGTGAGAAACACATTAGAAACAAAAGACAGTGATTGATATAAGAATTTGCACCTCCTGATGCCCAGGATTGTGGGTTGAGGATAAGGGAGTAGAGTGATAACGAACTGGAATGCCTGGTGATGAGAGGTGAAAGGTGGAACTCTAACTGTAAGCTGATGCTGTGCTAGACACTGATACAAAAGATCAGTTTACCCAGACTCAGGAACAGAATGAGTCTGTCTTTTTAAATCGGACAGCTCCTCACTTCCCACCACTTTCCAGGATGCTTTGGGTTTTAGATTTTTTCAGAAAGTTCACCTTCAAGGAAGCTCAGTCTTGTGAATCTCAATCTTGTGAATTTCAATGTCATTGGTTGGGCTACTGGTTTTGGCAGAACAAATAGGGCTGACTTTATTTCATACGATTTTCCTGAAAAGTTTGTTTACAAATCTAATCACATTTTTAATTCGGGGGGAGAGGGAAGGTGTGCCAATTAGAGCCATCCAGTGAGAAATCCTTTTGTAAAGCAAATACTCTCTCCCCAGGAACTGCCTCCACCCCTACCCCCACCCAGTTTGCCTTCTGTACAAAATCCAAATTTTGAAATTTTGACATAGTACATTTTGTGCTCCGCATCTATTGTGCTCAGGAGCACTGGCATTGCTTGGGGTATTGGTACTACAGTTGCCCAGAGTAGAATCCCATTATATCCTCTCTGTGGAAATGTAGCATGATCACCATGGAAAACAGGTCATGACAGCCAAGGACTTACAGAGACTAAGGTTGAATGAAGTTAGAAGGAAGAATACAGTAGCTGGTGCCCTAAAAATGAGTCTTACACTGAGGTAACCTTGGATTCTGCATCAAATGAAATTATTATTTCTCATAAATGTCTCATTGACATTTAAATGTCAATCGAATATCATGTTTTAAGGGCTCATTTCCCCAAATGAAGCAATATGGAAGTGATCTCCTTTAATAATTTCCAGTACCCTATGAATAACTTTTAGATAACCAACAAATCACACCATTTCCTTTACTACTGTGAGAGAGCCAACCTACAGCTCTTAAACTTGAAAAAAAGAAATCTACTCTTTGCTCTCCAATGAAAAGACTGGGAAGCAGAATGCATTTTCTTTTACCCTGGATTTTTGTGGTTATTCAAGCTTTAGGAACTTTTCAGCAAATTTGATCTCTTTTAATGGGGTGGGGGAGGGGCTGAAGAAGGAAACAGTAGTTGTGGCATTGGAGTGAGGCCAAATCTGGATTTAAGTCCCAGTTCCACCAACCATGTGATGTTGAGCTTCATTTTCTTTATCTGTCAAATGAATCAGTTGAACTTTATAATACATTCCAATCACTTACTACCCATGCTTTCATTCCAGACTAAGTCAGTATATACAACAATAAACCTCTTGGTGAAAAATGAAAAATTCAGTCATCCATCTGTACTTTTTTTTTTTGCACAATGCCAAACATCTGGATGGTTGGCTGAATTTTTCACTTCTCAGTGAGATATTTGTCATCCTGTAGACAGAGCATAGAGGTTATTAAAATTCAGGGGATGCTATGTCAATATGTGCCTTTGTGAAATCACATTTTATCAGAAAATAAAAATCTTCAGGCCCTCATGCTTAAAATGCCCAATACCATTCCACAGTCCACTTGGGTATAATATGAAAAAGCATAATAATAACAATAAGGATGTCTTAATCTGATTTCTTTCCATAGAGGAACATTTCTGAATTATTATTCCAGTTTCCCAAATGTGTTTTGGTAAAAGAACAACATGCTGCTTCTCCCACTGGGTGGATTTGAGTGGCAGAATTGGGGAAGTTTCTATGAGCTCCATGCCAACATTTTCTCCCATGACTCATTGAATGTTTATCATCCTCTAAGTGGGGCAATATTGAATTGCAATCCTATGGTTGTTTTCATATTGAGTGAAGAGTAAGCCTATAATCTTTCTCCTTCCTGTTTATGAAGGGCCTTTCATTGACTTTGTATATTTGCCTCCTATTCAGCTGAGTTAGATATGTTTTCCTTCCAAAAAAAAAAGTGTTTTTTTTAATGTCTTTGTCCCAGATAAAACCAACCAGAGAACAAAGTAGCCACTGGTTAGCTGTTCTTTCAAGAAACTGCCCTCATCATTGTAGAATAGATGCACTAAGGACTAAGATGGACTGAACAGACCAAAATGGACCAAATTCACCTTAAGGATGCTTTATTTATGACTGGGGTGGGCAAAAGAGGTGTGCTGCAACAGGGTCCATAAATAAGAAAAATTCCAGGCAAGACAGCTCCTTTACAATGCTCAAAAAGATTAATTGGTAGATACAGAATGGGAAAACATCCTGCCAGTATGGTTCAGAAATTATGAACTTATTGGGGCACAACTTCAATATGCTCTTGGCAACTTTTACCCATCCCACTCTACCATTTCCCTCCAGAGAAAGAGATAATTTGGATGAAACAGCAACAAGGCAACAAAGCCAGAGCTCTAAGTCAACAAGATTTAGAGCTAACTAGGTCTCAAGTTATGGGCACTGAACCTCAAGGTTATTCCTCCAGTGATCGATTATGGACAATACTGCCCCGGCATCCTCCCAAAGACCTAGTCACTAGCTCTGAATTTGACCTTCGGAAATTCCCAATGTACTACCCAAGAGCAAGAGTTCTTCAGTGATACCAAGACCCCCAAGAGAGGGCAAAAATAAAAAAATACTCAGGGAACTATTAAGGCAAAGGTATAAAGGGGGGGCAGATTGAGATAACACCTCTGATAATAGAAAAGTTATATTCACCCGAATTCAGAGCTTCTGCTTAGTTCATGACTACTGCTAAGAAAAAGAAGAGGGAGTACAAGGGCAACCAGTGGTCACAGTGAATCCAAGGATATGCTTACTACACCATCTGAAAACTTGGGCTTGGAGGTAGGTATGTATATTAGATCAGAGTAGTTTCTAGAAAATATTATGTTAACAACCGAGGGTGGTGTTAGGGCATGCAGGTCAAATGGTAAAAGCAGAGGTGGGGAACCTGCAACCTTGAGGCCACATGTGGCACCCTGGGGTCCTCAAGTATAGCCCTTTGATTGAATCGAAACTTGACAGAACAAATCCTCTTAATAAAAGGATTTGTTCTGTAAAACTTGGATTCAGTCAAAAGGCGGCACCCAAGGGCCTAGAAGGCCATATTTCACCCTGGAGGCCACAGGTTCCTCACCCCTAGATAAAGGAGTTGAGGGTGGGGAGGGGGCATACGACACAACCCAATTCCCTTCCTCTCTGTTTAATTTGTCCTATTTACCAAGTTCTTCTAAAACAAGTACTATTTCTTACGTGAACCTCCAGAGAAACAGCAATGGCCGTGTACATGGATATATACTCCCACACATATATTTTTCCTCTCTTTTTTACCTTAAAATGAGGCTGATTTGGAAGCAAGCTGTCAAATCGGTGTTTCGTGAGCACCTGCTTTGGTCTGGAATCCATTCTCTCCACACCTTTGCCTCATTGAATCAACAGAACCCAATAGCTCAGTGCTACCTCCTAAAGGAAGCCTTTTCGTGGCCCAAAATTGTCACCATGCGTGTTCTCGAAGTTGCTTTCTCTTTGCTTAGTATTTCTTGGGTTTTGTACCAGTAGTTTCCTAGGTTTGCTTCGGGACAGGGGCTGTTCGAGTGTACATCACAGTGCTCTGCACTTATTTGTATGCCCTTGATCAATATTTATTGAATTAACCTGTTAAACAATGGCCTTTCTTCCTTACATGCAGATTTGCCAAACTCTGTACCAGACTGGAAGAAGGCAAAGAGGGTTAGACATTGTGATGGTCCAGAAATCTCTAGTTTGAGACCAGCTTCCTCTCCAACCTCCCGCCTCCCCAGCCCCACAAACCCTCATCCTTTTCTGCCCTGAGTCCTGGCAGCCAGGTGCTTCTGTATCTTTCACCTGATTTAGCCCTTATTATACCATGGAAACTATAGATTTTTCTTTCCTTTTTTGTCACTTTTACCAATTCCTAATGAAATAATTAGAGATAAAAGGACTCCATAAGCTTTATCCAACATCCCTGCCAGTGATCTTGACCCTCTCTGACTTCCTGAAGTCCTTATTATCTATACATTTGGGAACCTATCGTCTTCTTCGGACCACAGGATCACATATTTAGATAGCTTTAAAAGACCTTAGAGGTCATATAGTCTAATTACTTCATTTTACAGATGGGGAAACTGAGGTCCAGAAAGGTTAAATGACTTGTCCAAGGTCATCCACATTCTCTGACTCCAGATCCAGCAGTGATTACCCTTCTTCATCTTGTATCTGCTCTTGAGGCCATGTTATTAACTTTTCATGTGAATGCATATGTCCTATCTTGCCAACTTGCTCCTTGAGGTCCAGGACTATGTGATCAAATGATTCCTATGATTCAAGATATTTCTCTCATTTTTACAAAAAAAAAAAAAGACCAAAATCTTTAGAGAAGGTATTGAAAGACAGTTAGGAAATGAGAAATAAGTAGACTTCCTGTTACAACTTACATCTGTTGTATCCAGCTTTTACAAAAAAATGGAAAAGCTACTCCTTGTCTCTCATACAGTATCAAAAGCTGTCATTTCCACCCTCCTCTGCCTTAATTTATCCAATTCTCTATGATTTCCTAATAAGACCCATTAAAAAAAATAATCTTTTTTGGTTATTTGCTTTGAGTCCTCACTATGAAGCTTTAATCACAGGGACCTAGACAAGGCAGTTTTCTGAGAAAGGCCTGTCTTATTAATAGGCCTCACTCTCATCTAGATGCTTCCTAGAATCTTTTTGAAACTACAACCCTGAATGACTAAGTTATGTTTAGTTTTAAGAACAGTATGACCCTTAAATCTTTTGCTTCCACAAAATGTCTCCTGCCCCATCTCCCATTTTGTGTTTGTGTATGCTCTTTGTTTTGCATAGAATTATAAAATTTTAGAGCTACACAGAAGCTTAGAGATTCAACCCCCTTACTTTGCACAAGAGAAAACTGAAACCTGGAGAAGCTTAAGTGACTAGCCTACGGTCCCACAGGTAAGTAGGCGGGCCAGGATTGCCAGGATTCTACCCCTATTCTCCTGAGGGATAGTTACTTCTTTCCATTACATACTGTACTTCTCTCTCATTCTGTTTTCTTAAATGAGTTATCCAGGTCTTCCCAAGAATTTTATGACTTGGTTTGAAATGTTGCCCAAAGCATATTCTTTATATATTCTTAATATTAATACAGAAATACATTCCGGAGCCGAAGTAAAATGACAATGGAGCCCCCGGCTCTTTGAGGCTACAAACTGGCCATATTCCTCTACTGATGCACATAACGGAGATGTGACTTACAAGTCTCAACAAATACTAAATGCTTCTTGTGTACAGAGCACTTTGCTAGGCCCTGGGGGAGATCCAAAATTCAGATTAGTCACAGAACCTGCTTCATGGAATTTAAAGTCTGGTAAAGACTAAGGCCTGAGTTCAAATCCAGCCTCAGACATTTCTGGGCAGTTCACTTAACCCTGTTTGCCTCAGTTTCCTCATCTATAAATGAGCTGGACAAGGAAATGGCAAATCAGTATCTTAGCCAAAAAAATCCCAAAAGGGGTCAGGAAGAGTCAGAGATGACTGAAATGACTGAACAACAGCAAGGAACAAGGCACAAACATATACCACTCGTACACAATAAAATATGAAGGGCAGGGTGATGAGGCATAAAACATTATGTTTGCAATTTTTTAATGTATTCTGTATAAAAAAAGAGATTGCTATGTATATTAGGGGATATTTTCAATTGATCAACAAGTGTTAATTAATTACTATATGCCTGGCACTGTTCTAGGAATTAGGGATACAAAAAAATGAAACAACTAGTCCCTTCTGGAAAGGAGCTCACGGTCTAATTGGAGGGACAAATACATGTGAAAAAAAAATATATATATATACATATACATATATATATAGCATTAGTATGAAGTGAGTAAATGCAAATATATACTAGGTTATTGAGTACGGGGTAGTTTAGGAGGAAGGGTATTTGCAGTTGCACAGACGGGAAAGGGCTGCATGTAAAACTAGTGCTTTAGTTGTGGCTTAAAGGAAGAGAGGGACTCCATCATGTGGAGGGAAAGAGGAAGTACATTCCAGGCATGTTTGGTAAGTGCAAAGGCATGGAGATTGGAGATGGGATGTTAAACATAGTGTGTTTCAGTACATAATTCACTAAAGAATACATCATACTTTTTAGTTGGGCCTATTTCAACCAGCTGACCCTCATGTACATTGGGGAGGGGGCAGGATGCAGATTTTAACTGTGGCTCCTCTCTGAAATTACCAAAGCCATCTGAGGATCCAAGGAACAAAAAAGAAGATCAAGGAAAGGAATGGTCTTTGAGTTCGGTTTTCAAGGATTGGTAGGAATTTGAAAGGCAAAAAGAAAGTGAAGAAAATTCATTCGTTTATTTAAATGTAACCAGATAAATCAATACTCACCTTAAACTTTGGAAAACTGAGGCCTCTTTTAGCTTCTCTCCCATCTAGATATAGTTCATAGTGAATTTGGTGTTAGATTTTCATTGATTCCTAGACATAGAGGAGAGAAGCAGGTGACTGTATTTGCCCATCTGATGGATAATATGCTGCCCTGGCTCTGTGTTTGTTAAGAGAGTATGTCTAAATGACTCATTTTCAGCAAAATAATTCTGTTAAAGAATAAGCTCATCTCAGGCAGAGAGGAGACTATAAACGCTGTAAGATAGGGATTTGACAAGGATTTTTATGACTTTCTAACAAGCTTGCAGGGAGCATTGGCTTGTGATTCAATTTCCTCTGGCCGTATTCTTTGCTCTTTCCTTCTCACTCGTGTACATTCCCAGACCAAAGGCAAAGAGTCTGAACAGATGGGACAAAGTTAGGAAAATAATATGAATGGAAATCAAAGCTTGCCCTGTATTGAACTAAACCCAGAGGGAGGAGAGACATCAAAAACTTTGATTTCATGTGCGGAACCTTCACGTTCCAAGCTTTCCACTCGGGATTTCTTTCTAGCATCTCAAACAGGGCATCAATCTTCAGAACTCTGACTGTTTTATCTTCTTCAGGCAGGCCTCTGGTCCTGGTCACTGCTCTTCAGCGAAATAATAACAAAATGCCATCTCAATGGATCCTTTTAGCCGCAGATTGAAATGCACAAGGAAATGAAATGAAATGCATAAATGCAGGGTGTTAGGATGGAACACTGGAGCCCCGATTCCAAAAGCAGATAATGGGAGTTCAAATCCTGCCTCTAATGTCCACTCTCTGATATGAATATTTAGGCTCTTATGAACCTAGGCAAGTCATTTTCCCTCTGTGGGCTTCAGTTTCCTCATGTGTAAAACGAAGAAACTGACCTAAGGTAGATGAACTCTAAGGGAGCTTCTAGCTCTGAATCCTACAATCCTGGTTCAGGAGATGTATATTAGTTCTGAAATCCTTAACTTCTAAATTCTACTTTCTGACCAAAACTTCCTTCCGCTCTCTCACTTATACCAGACCCACTCTTCTTTCATGTTGTACCCTCCAAGTCCTTAATCAATCTCTATTCTCCCAGTCCATTTCCATACTAAGTCATGACCACATAGCCTTCCACAAGGTGCTAAGCTATTATATAATCATCAGGAGGGCAGGAACTAAGTCTTATTTAATTTTACATCATTGCCAGCACCTTTCACAGTATTCTACATCCACTAGACACTTAAAGAAAATTTTTGTTGAATTTAATTACTTGAAATTTAACTGAATTGAGACAAAGACAGAGAGAGGAAAGATAGAAAGAGACAGAGAGAGGAAAGGCAGAGATAGAAAGAAAAGAGACAGAGACAGAGAGAGATGCATCTAACTCTTCAGGTAATGGCTTATCAAACGGTACCATTGGAGTTATCTTTCCCAAATGTAGAAGAAGCCTCTAGGCTAGGCAGTAAAGCAGGCTCATCTTAAGAAGACAAAGGAAATGATGTTTCAGAATAGGACTACAGATTCATGAGCGGCTATTATACTTCCAGCCTAGAAAAAACAGGGAGATCCTCTTCCAATATAGGTAGAGAATTAAAGCTAAATATAGATAATAGATACTAATCTATTATATACACATTTGTATATTTAAATACATACACAAATATATTAGAGTGGATTTCTGGGTATGACACAGGGCAAATGAACAAAGACGTATTACCAGTCCAGTTAGAAAGTTGGTTAACATGTATAGTGTAGTATACTATTGTTGACAAGTCATGAGGTAATACTGGAATTTCAGGCAGAATCAGAAGATTTACCTGTGTATTTCTCTAGGGAATGGATGTGGGACTGCCTCTATAAAGAATTAAAAAAAAAACCATAGTTTTAGTTTTATTCAGCTCTAAAAAGTTCAAAGGAAAAATTAGGCATATCATGCAGAATAGAATCTTCTCTGAAATGCAAATTCTAAACCTCCTGAACTTTACCAGAAATAACTTACCCTCTCCCCTGGGGCATCATATTAAAAGTTGTTTGGCCAGCAATTTTATAATTTCTTCTTCTAAAAATCATTTACTCCCAGAAATAAAATTATGGCAGAAAAAGAGGACACGCTAGAACTATGTTGTCTAAATAATGTATTTCTTTGGTTATAACCTTAATTTCCTAGTGGTTCAGCCTAGTTTTCCAGGAAAAATGAGGAGGAGGTAGTTGGTAGAAGGGGCTGGATGAGAAACAGCCTGTTAGTTGTACTCTGGAAGACTCAGAACCCTCCCAGCCTGTTTTCACCGTTCTGCCTTGGGAAGTTCGAGATGGTGATATGATGTAATATGATGCTTTTCTATCCTTTCGGCCCTCATAATCCATACTGCTCATATTCTTCACCTCCAACTCCCTGTAGATTTCTTTTAGGCTCTTCTACATAATTCCAAAATAATTTTAATTATTTTTAAAAGGGAAGAAAAGGATAGAAAAAGGCTGGCTGAACAAATAGTATTCTGCCCATGAAAAATGGAATATTATTAAATGGTTAGAAATAGCAAGTATGAGGATTATAAAGAAATACAAAAAGATATATGAAATGATCCAGAGTAGAAAGGCTGACAAAAATAACATATACTTGGATTGCAACTAAGTAAATAAGCAGCAGTGAGACTTAGTAGGTGCAGGCTGTGAAGAGGGCAGCAAATGTCATTATTATTACTATTTTGTTAAAATTTGTATTTTTTCCTTTTTCAAAATGCAACTATCTCCAAGGCTGTTGGACTCTGTGACCCCTAAGGTCCTTTCTGGGTCAGAATCTATAATACTGTGGGAGGGGAACCTTGATGAAGAGAAGAGGCAGACAAGTCATTTCTTTGAAACTTCTTTCATTGATACAGATCAACAACTCATTGGTAATTTAATATTGGAGTATTATTTGGGGCAGTGAGATATTAAATGACTTGTCCATAATCCCTTGGTAGTTTTGAATTCAGTTCTTTCATCTTGTGAGCCCCTGTGGCTTCCTAAACCACAGGCCAAAAGGACTCAGAGACAAAGGATTGTGCTAGAATAGACCCAACTATGCCTCCGCTCCACCACTGCAAGGATGGAACAAGCCTTCCCCTTCCCCTACTCCCACTCCCAATAAGATTTGAAAATCGTAGACCCTATTCGTTGTAAAACAACTGAGGCCCTGAGCTTTCTCTGCAGCACATGTAACAATTTTATCACAAAATAAATTCCTATGTACTATGCAGAGTAGAATTTTCTGGCATTACCTATAGAAAAAAGTAACAATACAGAATCCCAGGATCTTGGGGGTAGAAATGAATGACCTTAGATCACACATAGTATAACCTTTGCCTGTACAAGGATTCCTTTTAGAATATTCTGCTCTTTGCTGAAAAAAAACCTTTTTGTGAGAGAGAATCTATTGCCTCCCGAAGTTGCCCATTCCACCTTTGAATATGCAAACATTAGGGAAGAAATTTTTCTTTACTGTTGAGTTTACATTTACTTCTTTTCAAATTCCACCCACTTGCTCTTGGTTCTGTCCTTTGGCACCAAGGAGAATAAATCTGTTCCTGTGACTACCTTTCAGAAATAGAAAGATAGATATTACGACCCTCCTAAATCTTCTTTCCTCCAATTGTAACAGTCTGCTTCCTTTAATTGGCCCTCCTTTGGAGAGATCTCCCTTCTCCACTCTTTACAATTTGGACTCTAATCCTTGTCCAATTCTCATTTCCCTTGACCTCTGAAGCTTTTGCCACTCTTCATTACTCCCTCTTCCTGTCTCTTCTTCCCTCTGTTGGCTTCTCTAACCTGGGTTCTCCTGGCTGTCTGTTGTGTCTTCATCCCCTTCACTACTTCCCCATTGCCTCCCCACTAAGAAAAGCAAAAAATTGATATTCTCCAAGGTTCTGATTTTAGTTTTCTTCCAACTTCAGCTTTTCTCTCTAACACTTTGCCTTGGTGATCTGTGCTCCCATGGGTTCAATTATCATTTTTACAAAGATGACTCCTCTACCTATATATAATCATTTCTAAGTTTTCACCAAAATTCCAGTCCTGACTCTCTTAATTACTGCTGGATATGACCTAGATTTCACATCAACTTCTCAAACTCAACATATACAAAACCAACCTTACAATATCCTTCAAAAGTATCCCTCCTCCAAATGTCTCTATTCTGCTGAGCATGTCGTCATCCTCCCCATCATCCAAGTTTATGTCCTCATTAGGACTAGTATCCTAGATTTTACCAAATTCCCTATATCTAATAAACAATTGCTAAATCCTTTTGATTCTACTTTCACAATATTCCCTCCCATCAGTTTCTTTTTCTATGCTCCCACTACCCCTAATTCAAAACCTTTCATTTGGACAATTACAAAACAGCCTTCTAATTGATTTTCCTGACCACAATCTTTCCTCAGTTCAGTTCATTCTCTACATGGCTACTCAAACAATGTTCTAAAGCACAGGTCTGAGTAGAGCACTCATCTTCCCCAAACCTTCTGTTTCTAGGACGAAAATAAATAACTCCACCAACTTGACACCTAAGGCCATTGAAAAACTGGATCCAACCTACCTTTCCAGACTTGTTTGACATTTTTTCATTTCAACCAAACTAAATAAACCAGAATAATATTTCCTCTGTGCATTCACACAAACTATTTCCTCGTTTTTGGAATTTATTCTTTCTTCATCCCTATCATTTAAAATGGGCAGCTAGGTGGCACAGTGGATAAAGTACTGGGCCTAGAGTCAGGAAGATTAATCTTTCAGAGTTCAAAGGTGGCCTCAGACACTTAGCTGGATGACCCCAGGAACATTGTTTTTACCCCGTTTGCCTCAGTTTCCTCAACTATAAAATGAGCTGGAGAAGGAAATGGCAAACCACTCCAGTATCTTTGTCAAGAAAACCCCAAATGGCATCAGGAAGAGTCAGAAACAACTGAACAACAATAAAAATTATTTAAAATCTTTATCCTCCTTCCATGATAGGTACTGCCTACTCATTGAATCTTGCCCCGATCTCCCCAGTTATTACCATTTTCTCCTTCCTCAAGTCATTATTTATCTCTGTAAAGATTTTATTCACCTCCTCCTCCTTCTAAATTTAACCTCCTTAGGGGCAGAATATTTGTTTTCATTTTTGTCTTTGTCTCTGTATTCCCAGGGCTAGTACAATGTATTATACATAGCAGAAGCTTTATGAAAGTTTGTGGAATTAAAGTGAATTCCAGTTCTAGTGATGAATTTGCACTGATTTACCCATACTTTATTGCTCAGTTTCCCCATGTGATCAATATGACACAATTATTGCATACTAGACCAAAGCCATAGTTTAAAACTGGAAGAGACAGATTATTTAATGAGGCTCATTCATTTTACCATGAGAAAACCATGGCTCAGAGTCTGGAGACCTCGGTTTAAATGTCAGGCCTGACACTTAGCACCTGTATACCTAAGGCAAGGTACTTCATTTTTCTGAACCTCAGTTTTCTGTATAAGATGGGAATAAGAATATAAGTATTATCTACCTCTGAAGCAGGTGCTATAGAAACTTTAAAATACTATATAAATGTGAATTGCTGTTTACTTGTATTCTCAGTTCCATCGTTCTCATTATCCTGTGCTTTATATTAAAAGTCATGTTATTTATCCCTTAGATGCATCAATGACCAAGTTAGGCCTTTTCTCAATTTTTTAACTATCTTCATTTCAAAATGGTACCATTCTGTGCAAGGTTACAAATCCAGAATTCTCCAGTATAAGTTGCACAAGTTACAATCTTACTATCAGAAATGAGGTTCTCAATGCTCTAGTTAGTTCAGTTTCTTTAACTACAACACTAAATTTCATAGCTCTGAATTTCTGAAAGTCAATGTGAGGGAGTAGAAAGGGTTTGGAGAAAGAAGACTCAAGTTGAAGCCCGGCTTACTACCTATGTGAATTTGGGTCTTTCTTAGTCTTAGGGCCTTACCCCTAAGATTATGCCCAGTTTATACTGGGGATAATATAGCTGTTTGCATGTTCTTTACCCTATGAAAACTAAACTACTTGAGAGCAGGGACTGTCTTTTGCCTTTCTTTGTGTCCTCAGTACTTGGCACAGAGTAGACACTTAACAAATGCTTGTTGGAGTGACTGCCTAAGCAATAATCTAAGACTATAAATTGTAAACCTTTGCTGATAGAGAGACTGTTCTCCCCTAGGAGTTACCTATACCAATAAAATAATGGGTCTAGTCCCTATGCTAATGTGTAAAAGATTGCTTCCTGAAGGCTATAAAGAGTAATTATTTGATGATTCCCATGTTAAAGATGTTCTTTGTAATATCTAACCTGAAAACTTCCTATTGCTGTTTAAAATCACAATAGGATAAAAAGAGAAGGAAGAGCTTCTCTCTGACTCCTACTTCAATCAATCAATCAATAAGAATTTATTAATCACTGACTACAAGCTCCTAGCTTTGTGTTTGGTGCAGTGGCTAGTACTTAACCATAATCCTCAAAATAGTAGTAAAGCAGGGAAATCCTAAATTTAGTAGAAGCTTAATAACCAAACATATCTGTGTGTACTTAATTATCAGTGCTTACCCAAATAATTAGATGTCTATGTTTTTAAAAGTAAAGAGAAAAATTAGAATGCCATTCCTTATCCAATAAATTAATAACTAACTGCCATAGCTAAATGAGTGATACTAATTAATTTGCTTTAATCTGTAAGAGCAAATTCAGTTTCCAGTTTTGCATTTTAACTCAGGTCAGGTCACTAAAATGGAGCTCAAGGCAAAAAAAAAAGTGTTTTCCTCTTAATACCTTCCCACCAACTTGTGTGATTGTACAACCAACCAGTCACTTAACCACAGGGATCTATAGAAAGATGATTTAAATCCCATTCTCTAAGTCACATGAATCCCTCCCAGATTAAGTAAGTCATGTGGGAGTACATTAAACTTCCTGGAAAACCCCTATTGGAAAGCCTTCTTAGTTAATAGAAAATAAATCAGAGAGAAAGGGACTAAAGAAGGGGTGCTGGTTAGCTAACAGGTAACAATGGATAGGACACATTTTAAATTTTTTTTAATTTTAGACAAATACTAAATACATAATAAGAAAGACAAATACTTAAATACATAATAAGAAAAGAAAAAGAAACATTATAAACAAATATTAAAGTTAAATATAAAATAAAAGAAAAAAACATGTCATGTGCAGAGCTTAGGAGAGAATTCAGAATACATAGCAATAACTTATCATTTCAAGAAAGCCTATATATTAAATACTGTGCATTATGGTGAAAGCTGCCTATCTTTTCTTTGCTTCATTATGGGTTTTCTTTTGTTCTCTGCTGTGCACTTTTTACTTTGTTCTTTTTTCCTCCTTCTTCCCCACTACCAGCCACCCCAAGGCTACAATTGAGCGTGGATATATTTATATACAGGTAGGACACATTTTTAATATGATTATCTTCCCTAGGATTTTCCTTGGACCCGCATCTAGGTTTATAAAACATGTCAAAAAAGCATCAAAGTGTAAAAGAACAATCAGATACCAGAATTCCAGCCTGATTCTCCCAGGAACTAGATAATAATCACCTCACCCCCACCCCTATCACCTCTTACCTCACAGGGATTTTGTCTAACAAATGGGATGATGTACATGACGTGTTATAACCTTTAAACTGTAATACAAACATAAGGTACCATAACCATAATACATTCTGTTGTCTAACATAGAGAAACCAGGGAGGTATTCTGATTAAAGAGAAAGTTACCATGCAGATCACATGATTATCAAACATCAGTAAACTAGAATACAATGAAATGCCTAATGCTGACATTACCAAACACAATTTAATCTCTTTTTTTATGATATTAGTAAAAAAAACTTCATTATCTTTCAGATTACTACAAGGTTTTTATTTTGAAGACCTCCTATCGTTACATTATAGCAGCATCACTCCCCCCTATAGGCCTCAGTTTCTCTCTTCTGTAAAATGAGAAGATTGAACTAGATAAGTCTCTGAGATCCTTTTTAGGTCTTGCATTCTATGAGTTCGAGACAGAGTGCAGGATAACAGGAGGTTCTGATTATTGCACTGACAGATATAGTTTACTTTTATTCACATGTGCCTTCAAAGACTGTGGAACTTAGGCAAATTTCAGGTTTAATCATAGCTGCACTACAGGTTCATTAGAATTATTATTATTATAATTATTCTCTCTTCCTTCTCATTCATTCAATATCATTAATTCCTTAGAAGAAAGGGGAGACCTATAGAACAAAAGGCAGATGAGAAGGAAGGGAAAAAGAAATTGAAAACTTTCCTGGACCACCTTTTCAAAGTCACAAATCTATGAATAGTGTCTGACCACTGAGAGTGCAGAAATGGTGTGAGGTTGAGAGGCCCATGATTTCTTCCTTTCATTCCTTCTTTCTCTTCTCTTCTAGTACTTCCTTACTTCCTTCTTTCTTCTTTCTTTCCTTCTTTTTCCTCTTCATTTCTTCCTTTTCATTCATTTTATTTTTCCCTTTCTTCTTTCTCTTTTCCTTCTTTCTATCTGCTTAATAGTGGATTCCAAAAGAATGATTTCAAAACTGTTCTGTTCCCTCACATGAAATCAATGAAGTTCTCGGTCCTCTTCTTCCTAACATAGAAATCCCGAGAGCTGTGGCTATTAATCTTTACTGAATGCTTTCTTGAGAAGCAATGAAAGGCTCATTGGATATACTGTTTTTAATCAAATGCTATATTTTATTAAGGAATCCCAAACCCTTGTTCACAATTCAACTCATACTGTCCAAAGGGATTCATTTTCACATCATGATAAGGGAATGCTAATCTGCTATTAGTTGAAAAGTGAAGAATTCACAGCCCCAAAGCAATTGGAGAGAAAATGAGATGAGAATCTCTTTTTGATGCCTTCTTAGTTAATAGACAATAAATCAGAAAGAAATGGAGAAGAGCTCCGCTTGCTGGTGAAGAACAGTATCTCAGACTGAGAGCAAAACAGGGCAATTGAGAGCTAGTTATTCCCCCCCCCCCCCCCAAAAAAAAAAACCTTCTTAGAATTCTTTTATCAAATGACTCTTCTTTAAATGGCATCATTTAAACCTTTGCAGGTTCTCATATTATGCAATCAGGGAGTTGTGCATGGGACTAAAAACTTTGGGAGCCAGGGCAAGTGGGGTTTGTCTTAATGAACCCAAAAGAAGGTCCCTTCCAACTCCGAAAGACAGGAAGTTAGAGACTAGAAGGGCCAAAGAGACTATCCCTTCATCTTACATATCACCACATCCAGGCCCCAAATCATAATGTGCTTTGTCTAGGGTCACAAAGTTAGCAAGGGGCAGAACTGGGCTTTAAACTGAAGTTTTCTGTTTCTCTTTCCACCATAATATTCTGCCTCTTCACATAATTCACTTCCAAGTTAGAAGACAACATTCATGACCAAAGGCCCATACAAATCTTACTTGGCAGGGCCTTTTGCTTCATTCATCAGTTCTGTGAGGTGGTGATTGCATTAGTTGTTCTAGAGAGCCTCTCCAGGTCAATACTTTTTATGTTTACTTCTATGCAGAATATACAGAATATAGTCCTCAAAATTATCCTCAAAATTATTCAGACATTGAATTTGTCTCCAGACTAAATTCCTCAGTTTTTAAAAAAATTTCTTATTTTTGTTAAAGCTTGCAGTCTACTTAATTCCTTTGATCTTTCTTCTCAGAAAAATTAGCACCGCTAACCTGCTTTAGAATTTGCAGTAAAAAAAAAAATGTAAGGAGGAGAAAGCAATTAGCTAATTAAACACACTTCTTAGCAGCTGACCTAAAAATGCTTAATCAGAGAATTTGGGAAGTTCTCTGTTCAAGGAAAACTTTAAAACTTTCTAAAACAAAGACTCACTAAATAATGTTTATGGATAATCTTTGTTTTGACATAGCAAACAGGCACCCAACAAACACCCAAGGCCCCTACAATTTGAATTCTCTGAAAAGTTACATAAAAGGTCGGAGAGCCTGGGTGGCTCATGGTGCACATCACTTTCTACTTTTGTCGGCTACTCGCTACCCTTAGTCATTCCCTATCCACGTTGTCCATCATCTTTGACTAAGTTATATTATCCTTTTGTGTCGCCTTCATTTACATCATCGCAGTCACTATTTACAGAGTTCTTTTGGTTATGCTGAAGCTTCTCACTCAGCAATTCTTCACTTTATGCAGTCTCCTCAAACTTTCTCTGAATTCTCTGTAGTCCCTTATACCTATAAGCACAATAAGTACGCCATTAAGGCAGCTTCTTTCCAGCTAAAAGTCAGTGATCCTATATATGGCAATTTGTTTAGTCACTCCCACAGAGCTTACTTCCAACAGGTACACTTCAAACAGTGATAGTTTCAATTATTTCTAAGTGTTCCTTAGATTGAATTCTAACCTTGGGGAAACCTAGGAAATGGGCAAAGCATGCCTTTAGCAATTCTTCCCTCCCTTTTCCAATTCTGGCCTCTCCCCTGTGGTTTCCAGGGGCCCAATCCCTTTGATTCTGGGAAAGCAAATTGAGAAACTCCCCTCTAAGCATCTAGAAATTTCCCTCCCAGGACAGGGTGCAATTTAAAAGAGAAACCCAGAGATAGGGAAACACTGGAAAATGAATCAGGGGAAAGACTGTTGTGGGAAAAGATCCTTAAAGTCCAAAGGTGGAATGGGATTGGAGAAGTGGTGTTGGGTTCCTTTGACTTGGAGAACTTTGAGCAGAGGCTGGAAAACCACTTGTTGGGTATGTTACAGGATGGACTTCTCTGGGGTTTGGGTTGGACTGGATGGCTTTGTAAGTTCTTTCTGATTCTTCAGTTTTATGACTCCATGATAAGTCACCCCAAGGGTACAATTTCCTCTGCCTGTGCCTGCCTTCACTATGAATGGAATTCAGCCGAGCAGAAAGTCATGTATTTCTTTTCTTAGAAAGGTGCTTGACCCCTTCAAATGATTTCAACATAGTAATGTCATCTTGCTTGAATTCATTCTGAAAATGAAGCCATCTATTGTCAGGTAGGTGATAGTTTGGGACTATTAAGGGAAGTTGAGTTATGACTTAATGGCATACCTTCAGCTAAAAAGCATTGAAACAGGAATGAAATAGTCCCATTTGCTGAGTTCATGCACCCTTGTGATTATCACAGTACTATACATGGTACTGACAGACATTTCTTTAAGCTATGTAAAGGGGCCAAATGAAGACACCCTCATAATTAGTTGACATTCTTGCTCTATCAGGTAAGGGTGAATTCCTTAACCCTTTTCTTGGGTTCACCCTCTCATATGAAGACATACAAAGGAACAAATAAAGAGGACCTATTTGAAAGCCTGTGAAAGGGCACCAGATAGAAATGTTGCTAAATTAGTATTTTAAATTCTTCAGCTACCACTCATGGGTGGTCTCTCCACATCTCTGCTTCCTATTTCTGGCTATAGAATGATGGTTCATATGAAATTCTCTATAGACCAAACATAATTATAAGTTAAAGCCATTAACAAAAAAAAGTACAAGAATCTCTCTTTAACAACAACAACAAAAAGATATTCCAGTCTGCCTACTTATTTCTAGCAAAATTCTGTACAACAAAGATCCATGGAGTTTATTGTAATAATATTACATCTGTGTTTCTTTTTATATTCTAAGACATGTAATCTAGAGTGATATAATCAATCAACTGTATGTAATGAAGCACAATTCTGAGAACAGGGATTGGTCAAAATTGAACAAGATATTTAAAGAACCCCCACTCAAAATATCACATTCCTTCAACTAGTATTTAGCGATTGCCTCCTGAACACTCAGCCTTTTGTACAGTGCAGAAGTAGCCCAGAGAAATGGACAGATAAAGGTCTGGCCTCAGTGGAAGGTCCTGAGGTTTAGTCCCAGGTTGAACACGTATTACCTATGCTACCATGGAGAAGTTGCTCAGTGCCTGAAGCAATCCTTAGACTAAACGTTGGAGAGAAGTTATAAATCTTTATCCAGGAAGGGAGTTTCCACACTGACCAAATCATAGGTTTCTCACATATGTACATCTATCTGTATTTGTATTATATGATATTTACATAATAAATGTATTTGGTATATTACATGTTATAACACATATATATTATATATTGGCTATGTTATATAATACATTATAATATGCATTATTACATATTGTATGTTTTATAATATATGTATTTCTATATACATCTCTATATTTACAGGAGTTTTTTTATTTCACTTATGAAGGGAATTCCTGGTGAGGAACTTCCTTTATTAACATATAACTTTTCTGGAAGTTGTTGTCTTTGAGACTGGTCTGAAGTGCTGAGAGATTATATGACTTAATACGACTGGGTTATACAGAAACAAAACTTAAAACACAGGGGGGTCTCCCTGACTGAGGCCAGACATTCTAGCTATTATACCATGCTTTATGTGGCCATTGTAAGAGTAGAACAATCACTGAATTTGGGATCACAAGGCTTCAGTGGAAGTCTCAGCCCTATCCTTTACTACCTCTGAGCCTTGTTTTCCTCAGGTGTGATGTTTTTTACACTACTAGATACAGATTATTGTGAAGATCGAAAGGAATGATGCTTGTAAAGTACTGTGTAAAAATACTTAGCACTGTGTTATATGAAGTCAGCTCTCTTATTATTTTATAAGTATACATGCAGAAATATGTATATATACATATATGTGTATATATATATATATATGTATGTATGTATGTATGTATGCCCACAAAACTGTAGCCTGAATTCTGACACTCAGATTTTTAGCTAGAAGAACTGAAATAAAAGTAAATGAAATAATAGCATTTCCACATGGAAGATGTACATTGAAAGATCAAGTTTTAGTGTGACTGCGCTAATCAGTAACCAGTGATTAACATTACAAAGCCATCAGCCAGCATTAATTTTCAGGCCCCTCTGATTGACATCATTACTGATGATATCAAGCATCATTTTTCATGTTCATACATTATATTATTTTACTCTTTATGCAAATTCATTCAAAAGGTAGGAATGCATTATTATATGAACATTCTTTTTTTTTTTTGGAGGGGGGAAGGCAAGGCAAGTGAGGTTAAGTGACTTGCCCAAGCTTACACAAACTAATAAGTGTGTCAAGTGTCTGAGGCCAAATTTGAACTCAGGTGCTCCTCACTCCAGGGCCACTGCTCTATTCACTGCACCACCTAGCTGCCCTATATGAACATTCTTTCTCCTCTCCTCCCTCCAGCTGTCTATTACCCTTCTTCTCTCCCTCTCTATCTCTCTTTCTCTCCCCCACCTTCTGTCTCTGTCTCTCCATCCCTCTCTCTGTTTTTCTGCCTCTGACTCTTCTTTCTTTTTCTCTCATTTTTAAGATACTTGTTTACATTTCATCAAAAGCTGGGAGATGATTCAGTACAGAATGATACTACCTTGACTCAAAAGCTAGGAAATAATTTTCAGCATGTGGAAAAATTGAGAATTCAAAATGCCTCCTATTTTCTTAGCCTGTCCAACATACTTTATGAGGGAGTCAATTGCTTCCTTTTTAAGTGTGCATTAATTCTTTCACACCAGGGGGCTGGTGTTTAGTAAATAACCTCTCTGGGCATACTTTCCATACCCTAAGAGCTAGAGAGCTTTGAAGAGAACCATTTCCCAGCAGCCCCTAGGCTCATTAGTTGAAGAGCTCTTGCTATTTTCCTTGCCAGTCTGCTATCTGAAAGTTCTCATTTCTGTGGGAGTCTTCTCTTGAGGAGGTCAGGCACTTTGAATTCAGTCTATGCAATTCCGGTCACATTCCTGTGAGCTGATAATAACAATGCCTTACATTTTCATGATACTTCATGCTTTTAAAAAGGGTTTTCACATACCTCATAAGAACCTAGTGAGGGACGTAGGCATGGGGCATGCATTCCTTTTACTGTAGCCATTTTGCCGATTGGGAAACAAGACCC
This sequence comes from Pseudochirops cupreus, assembly GCA_028627135.1. Classification (NCBI taxonomy): domain Eukaryota; kingdom Metazoa; phylum Chordata; class Mammalia; order Diprotodontia; family Pseudocheiridae; genus Pseudochirops; species Pseudochirops cupreus. Next base: position 429,967,962 of record CM053580.1, on the reverse strand, counting down.
TAAGGAAGTTACTATCTTGCTGAGGAGACAAGGTTAACAGAAGAGCTCTACAAGATAATAAGAGAGAGATGACTAAGCATTGAACCATGTGGTACCGACTAGACTTGTTTTAGTTTAGAGGAGAGAATTAGAAGACTCAGAGAAGTCTTCAGAGAGAAAGTAGAGCTGGGTCTTCCCACACATACAATCTCCCTCCTATAATCCAAGCATCCTATTTCTGCCAGAACAATATTTCTTAAACATAGGTCTTGTTAGGTGATTAACAGTTTTTAATAGGCTTCTATGACTCCTTACTGCTTCTCAAGTTCTAGCTTTTTCCCCTGGCATTCTAGAGCCTCCACAATCTTGTGGCACATTCCCTTTCTTTTTTAAATTTTCTTTTTAATTTATGGAATAAAACAAGCAATTCCATAACATTGTACAATTAATAAAAAGATGATTGCATATGAAACTGCAAATCTGCTAGGCACACTCCCTTTCAACCATATCTCATCTTGTTCTCTTCCATGCACTATATGCTTCTGTCAGACTGGGGAGCTCTCTGCCCCACTCCCAAACACTCTCAGGGCCCCCTTCACAATTCTCTGCTAGCACTTCATTGTTCTCCAGGCATAGAATGCTCACTCTCCACAGTTCCGCACTTTTCCTATTGAGCTCCTAGTCATCCTTTAAAGCCCATCTCAAGTACTACCTCCTTTTCAAAGCCTTCCCTTCTTTGTCAGACCCCACTTAACACTTTGGTATATAACTCTCTAATAGACTTACTGTGTAATATTGTAGGTTATAGATGCCTGTTTTATCTCCTTCTCCCCAACATGATTTTAAGGGCTTTAAAGGCTGGGACTCATTGTTCTCTAAACTCTGTTTCCCATTTTCTTCCTGTCCTCTCTACCCACCCCACTCCCCAGTCTAATGTGGTGCTCTGCTCACAGTAGACATATAATAAAGGCATATTGACTGGTTCCATTTGAAGGACAGGCAGATTTGGGATAGGCAGACAGACAGCAGAATAGATGTTATTTCAAGTTCACAGAAACACATTAGCAAGGTTGGAAAGCCAACCCTTCTTTAAAAAATTAAAAAGAAGAGGAAAAAGAAGAAAAAATGAGCAAAACTAATCAATACATTGATAAAATCTGACATGATGTGCAATTTTCCACACCTATGGACCCCATTTACCCCTACCTACTTAACTCTGCAGAGTAGAGGAAGACCTCTTCTCATATTTTTCTTTGGGGCTAAACATGTTCTTTATAACTTTGCAGTGTTCACTTTAGTGTGTGTGTGTGTGTGTGTGTGTGTGTGTGTGCGCGTACGTGTGTGTGTGTGTAAGTATTGTGCACATTATTTTCCTGATTCTGCTTACTGTTCCATTAAAGAAACAGTTGATTCAAGAGGAATATAGGTCATTCATTCAGGGTGACCAAGGAATGTCAGGAGAAAATAAGGAAAGCCCCCAGTATGTTGAGTAGACTTCCAACTAGTGAACTTATGGGAAGACAAGGACTAGTTCTACACAGGATGGGCATATAGGGATGAGTTTCAATCAACATGGTTGAAGGAAAGATTTTTTATAGATGAGATCACAGATCCATTTTAGTAAGACGTATGTATAAAGCTTGGCTTTGGAGCTTTGAGAAAAGCCCAGTGCCAATTAAGAAAGGCCAGATAAGAGACTGTTGCAATAGTCTAGGACAGTGATAGAAAGGCTAGATAAAGGTAATTGGAAAGGAAAGGACAAACATGAGCTTTTGAAAGAGAATGCATCAAGTCTCTGACTTGATATAAGGGATAAATCAAAGTTTACTCCAAGATTTCAAGCCTCAGTAACTTAGGAGAATGGTGCTCATTGATAGAGGCCAGAAGGGAGGTTGTCTGCAGAGCGGCTGTTTTGAGGGAAAATGATGGTATCCCAATCTTTCTCCTCATGGAGGCATCCTAAGCCATGATTCATTTGGCTTATATTCATTCTACCAGTTAGAAAACTTTGTTTGATCTCATTAAATTTTGAATGCTATAAGCATCATCCAGACACCTTTTTTGTTAACAGTATAAGCATTTTGAAAGGAGAGCTCTAATGTTATCCTTAGAAATCAAACTACTCACTTCTTGGTTGTCAATGTTTATTTCAGCTCTTGTTTACCCATTTTTGACAACAACGCAATCCACTAAAATTGCTCCAAGCTTATGAAAATGATGGGAACTTCTTTGTTGCCCACCTGGAATTGTTTGGAAACATCATAACAATTCCTGCAGGATTCGGTATTACTGTAACTTTTGAAACCACAATCAAGAAAAAGAGTATCAAAATCTTCATGGCATACATGCAAATCTTGTCTGTAGCAAAATGTCCATTTGAAAGAGAGCAGGTCTCATAAACCTAATGTGAAAAATAAATCCATTAGGGGGAAAAATGGCTTTTTATTGCATTTTAACACACTTAGAGTGAGTAGTTTGACTATACCTCACTGAATGATGGCTATGACAAGTTAAGCTGACCTTATAAGAAAGTCTTTCTGTTCTCCTTTTTCTCTTTTTTTCATACTTGCACATTCATAACATAATCAAGCAGCAGAACATGTGTATTTATGTACAATTTTGCATGTGAAAAAGAGAAACCATATTGCAAAATAGGGCATACAAGAGAGAAATAATTTAAATATTACTTATATAGCACTTGAAGGTTTGCAAAGTTCTTTACATCTAGTATCTCATTTGATCTTCATGAAGGTAGGTGCTCTTTATTTTGCAGATTTTTGTTTTACCTATGAGAAACCTGGGACTCAGAGAGTTTAAGTGACTTGCCCAGGGTTGTACAGCTATATAAACATGTGGGCCAAGATTTGAACTTCTGGACTCCAGGTCCTAGGCTCTACCACTTTGACACCTAGTTGTTGAATGTTAATTTGGGTACGCTTTTTACAAGGCTTTTTGGTGGATTTTTTTTTGCTAAACATCATTATATTTTGACTGAACCCATTATACCCAAATAGAGTTTCTTCTCTTTTCTGCTACAGTCTAATGGTTATGTGATCTTAGAGCTGTGGGTAGAGATCACAAGCCAGTCATGTTTTCCCATCCTTGCTCATGTCCTCTTTTACATCTATCACATACAGCCCACTCACCCTGCTAGGCCTTTAGCTCATTTTCTTTATCTTAGTGAAATGTTTATTGGTTATCCCTTGCTCTCACAGAATGGCCAGTTCACCTTTTTTTTTTCCAGTTACACATTTTGCTGATTTCCTCTTCCTTGCCTCTTCTCCTATAGAATTTCGTATGATTAACTTCCTTGCTTTTTCTCTCCCTCTTAAGTATCTTAAAAGTCTTTGGTACAGTTGAGTATTGGGAATTTTTATTGTTATCCACAGAACGTATGGATCCTAAAAGAGCAGTAGTTTCCCCTTATGAATTCATTCTTTTCTTGACTATGATGAAATGGTCTCTGTTGGTGACTACCTTGTGCCCCCTTGTTATTGCTGTATTTACTGAGCTAGAAAGTTATGGTTCCCAGTGATCATGAATCTGCCATGGGTCACTCATACCTAACAGTGCTTACATCTTTACCTCCTGTTAAATCAAAATGTGGCAGTTATTGTGCCAAACTGTGCAGACCCCATTACTGTTAGAGCACAAGACATCCATTTCAGTTGACCAAGGCTATTTCATGCTATGTAACCACTTCAGAGTTAATGGTCTGATACTTCTTTTGTTTTTACTAGTTTACAATGGGTAGCTCCTAGGATATTTCCCTTCATCAAAACTGACAGCTTGGATAACAGAGTGATATCTTTGTGTGCCTTCCTTAACCTTCCTTTGGCCTTAAACAGAATTGTCCTTCCCCTGACCTAACACTGAGGGCTAAGCCATTGTCTGATACTCTAAATTGTAACTTCAACAGGCATGGGTCTACCAGAATTGTAAAGACAAGCTGCTCCCAAAGCAAACTACAGGTCATGTTTTTCAATAACATATATTGTAACATGTACACTTCTACGTAATAATGGAAAAATGAATGACAATGTCTACCATGGTATAGAGAAATGTGTATTATATTTGAAAAAACGCTTGTACTTGAAAAAAAATCTTTCTTTTTTTAGGTATTCACCTAAACCTCTACATTTGACTTTCTATGTTTCTATGACTTTCTTTGCTTATGTCCACTTTGCAGTATCTTTATGTCAAGCTTTGCATCTTGCATTTCAGGATCTACATCATGCAACAAGAGCTGGCCACTATGGCTCCCTGCCACAGAAGTCTCAGCATGGCCGCACTTACGATGACAACCCTGTAGTTCACTTCTTCAAGAACATCGTAAGTGTCCTCCTTGTGGGATCTTTGGGAAAAGAAAGACATTTGTTGGGGGAATGAATTGGTTATTAGCTATCTCTGTGGCATGATCCTTAACTTGAAGGAAAATACTGGAACAGATGATTCTATTGTTAGCAAACCACAAGCAGTAGCAAATGCTTTCTACCTTAAAAGTCCTGGGCCCTGATCTTGAAGAGGAGATAGGCAATTGAGACACATAGCAGGCAGAGCTCAAGTTCAAGCCCATCCTTATGCCATTTTTCATAAACTGATCCTTCCCTGTATTTGGAGAACTTCTACTTCAAGCTAAACCACACAGAATAACTTGTGTTTTTAAATTTTACTTTTTTAAAATTAGATTTCCAATCTCTGGATTTGGTTAAGTGTGTTTCAATTCTTTTTAAACAGATTATTGGAGACATATTAGTTCATGATTGATAGTTATTTAAAGAACCAACAGGCCACATGATATTCATGACACTCGTCAATCAGCCCACAAGCATTTCTTAAGCACTTACTATATGCCAGGCAATGTGGACACAAAGGAGAACAAAGAAACAATCCCTCCTTTCAGATAACTTAGAATGCAACAAACGAACATTTGGAAAATTCCAGTCTTACAGAACTCCATTTTTTTTCCTCAAACATTTTCTGAACAAATACTTCTTGGGATACCTGTGTGGTATTATAAAGCAATGTAAAATAATCTCGTTGCTTTAAAAATAAAAACAAACAACAATCCTAAGTCCTGTAGGTTGTTTTCAGACCTGGGGCAGCCTGGCCTGAACTGTCAGGGTCTCACGAATCTCCGGGTTAGGCACTTCAGGCACCTCTCGGCTTGTGAGAGCCAGGGACCTCTCGGCTTAGAGGCTTGTCTAGCAGCCCAAAAGGCAGTTAGCAGAAAGTCCCAAGGAACCACTGCTTCACCTTTCTCTGCGTTGCCTTCCAGGTGTCACCTCGGACACCACCTGCAGGACAAGGAAAGGTAAGACATGATCTCCGAGGGACTGTGGGAGTGGGGGTGGAGGATAGAAGTTGGGCAACCCAAGCCGATTTTTCAAAAGTCATCCTTTTTCTTTAGTCGTTCCCTGGACATTCCTAAAGCAGGTAGGAGAGGGGCTGAGTCTCTCTCGTCACGAGCCAGCGCGTGCGGAGAGGCGTCCCGTGCCCGTCTGGTGCTCGCTGGATTCTGGGCTCTCCATGTCGGTGGGGTCTGCAGAGCCCGTCTCCTCTGTGTTTGTTGACCGTGTTACTGTTTCTTTCTCTTCCTGTACAGGGGAGAGGATTGTCCCTCAGCAGATTTAGCTGGGTAGGTGATGACTGCCTTTTCCTTTGGCTGCCTCTGCCTGTCTAGCCATTGCGGCCACCTTGACTTTTCTGTTCTGATCTTCTTTTCAGTTGCTTAACCTATTCCGATCCTTTTCTTCCCTGTAAACAGCAGTTTGCTTGTGGCTGTAATCTGGGCGCTTTGCTTCTGAATGGGAAATGTGGCCTTTTCCATAGTGACTCAACTCTTCTGCTTTAGCACCAGTGGGCCAAACCCACTTGATGCATAACAAATCACCTTTTCTCCTTAAAGGCTCCTGGAAGATTCGGCTGTTTTCCTTTTCTCTCTTTCTTTCCTTCTTTCTTTCTTTCTTTTACTTAATATTTATTTATTTTTTTTTTGGAAGGATGGGAGGGGTGGGGAAAAGATAAAACCAGAGTTGGTTACCCAACCCTGGTTTGTCTTATAATACAGAGCGGTAGCACCTCATTTGGCCAATTTAAATTTTTCCTCAGGCATAGGAAATGAGGGAAGTGAGTCCTGGGGTCTGGAAGAGGGCAGCAGTGTTGACAAAGAATTTTTTTTTTTAAATGACCTTTCAGTGGAGCTTTTGAGGGAAAAAAACTGATCCCATTTATTAGAAGAAAAAGACAGAAGAAAATTCCATTTAAAATAAGATTTTGCCTTTAAACTATTTTGAAATTAAAAATCAAGTGAAAAAAAATTAAATTGTAGACATCTGATGGCAAGACCACAAAACTCAATAAACATAAACTCTATATAGGGTTTGCCCTTTCTCTCTCATTTACTAGAAATGAACATGACCTTATGATCTCTCACTTATTCGTCAAAGGTCTCCCAGTTGAGGTTGATACAATTCTCTAGGGATGCCACCGCCTTTGGCTACTGTTGTACAGTAGGCTGTATTTTATTCTCATTTCACAAAGTCACAGACTGTACCATTCTCTAAATAAAGTACATGAGGGGCGGGGGGCGAAAAATCACTTATTAATACATCTTACTGGAGACATAGAAATTGAATGCTTCCAGGAGAACCTAAATGACCAAAAAAAATTTTTTTTGAATCATCTTCGAGGACATTTTCTCTAGAATGAACCATAAGCCATGTTATTATTTAAATTTCAGGAGTCCAAGGGACTAAGATTCTATCAGTATAAGTACTCATTGCACCAGGCAGTTGGTACCTTTCCTAGGTGTTGAGCCATTGTGGCTAGAAAAAACAATCATCCAATAATTATCTTTCTAGGGAGGAACCTCTGCAAATTTGGCTAGACTGGACCTTGGAAGACAGATATGCATTCTGTCATGGGGCTTTTCTAGTGTGGTTGGGTCTTTAAGAGCTTTGCTCCACTGGAATAGTCTTTGAGAACCCAAGGTCACCTCCAAAGCTGGAGGAAACATTCCAGTAGGACTCTATGGGAAAGGACCCTTATCTTTTAGTGTTCTTAAATCTGTTCTGAGCCTGATTCTCTGACCCTGGGATGTGGGTGGGAGGACTGGGTGGAGGAGTGGGTATACACAGGGAATTCCTTAGCAGGATTTATGAGGGGGTGGGAGACTCCAGTTCCCCTGCAATAGGAGTGTCCAATAGAAGATTTTCTTCTCTCCACAGCAAAAGGAGTGGGACATGAGGAGCAGAAATGGGAAAATTTGGCACTGTAGGTATCCAGAAGCAGAGCTGTCCTAATCTGGCCTCATCTAAACACTTCATCAGTCCCTCAGATTGCTTCACAAAATTGCAAAGCACATAGACCCTACCTCCCAACCCTTTCCCTCCCAGAGGACTTTGCCTGTGGCAAAATCTATAGCCTTCCTTTGCTCAGCTTAAAAGAAAAACTTGCAGAAATGTCTCTGACAAATTAGAGTTTATAAAGTTTTTTTAAAAAAAGGGGGGAGACTTTTTTTAAAAGTTAGATCAATGGCCAAATCACCTTGGCAAATGAAAAGGACCCCAATATACTTTTTTTTTTAAAGAGGCAGCTTGGTGTAGGGGAAAGAGCCCCAGATTTGTCATCACAACCTGGGTTCAAATCCCAACTCTGCTACTTCCTATCTATATGACCTTGGGAAAATCAACCCCTCTAGGTCTCAGTTTCCTCGTTTGTAATATGAAGTTGGACAAGGTAGTCTTTAAGACCCCTTCCAGTTGTAAGTCCTCTGCCTCAAGATTATAACTTTAGAAATGAATGAGATTTTTAGAGCCATCAAGGTCAAACCCTTCATTTTATAGATAAGGAAACTGAGGCCTCTGGAAATAGTGTGGTAACATGGAAAGAATGCTGTACTTGGAATCAGAGGACCTGGGTTTGAAACCTGGCACTATCATTACTACCTAATGGACCTTGGATAAGTCATGTTTCTAGGTCCCAGGTTCCTCATCTTTAAAGTGAGGGGTTTACATGGGACAATCTCTAAGTCTCTTCCAATTCTAAATCTATGAGCCTTTGAGGACAAGTGACTTGCCCAAAGTCACACAGAACAGCAGAGCTGGGATGTCTTTTGGAAAAGTAGGTGAAACCTCCTCATGGATGTGTGATATCATCCATTTCTCTATTCCCTGCACCTTCCTGATCGCAACCCATCCATACCTGCCCACCTTGTGTGACCTTGGCCATGTCCACTCACAAGTTTGCCACAGGGGTCCACCCACCATGCTGGGGGCCTTCCTTTGCTTTCTTCTGACATTGCTAGGGGACTAGTGGATCACTTGGGCCATCCACCTGTCATCCCTTGCTCTCTCCACGCTACCAGCCCATCTTCTCTTTCTATCATAAGTTTCTTTGATGACAGTTTTTCCAAGTTCTTCACTCATTGTATGTTGCAGCCTGCTCACACTCACCATTTGCCTCTCCCTTGCCCAGAATGTGATACTCATTTTGAATTCTTCAGACACAGTAGTGTTTACATGAGTTAGAATCATATAATATCAATTTTTAAAAGCCAGGCCTTTGTTTCTGCAGTTTAGGGTCATTAAAGGAGATTTTGGAGAAATGTCATTAGCAAATAAATGCCTAATCCCTCAGAGTGAACTCTCAGGGATTCTCTCCAATTCCATAAGAGTAACAGGAGGAAAATACCATGAAAATGTTTTCCTCTGCTATCACACACAAACACACACACAAAAATGTACATAAAAAGTGTAAAAAGTGTACATGAACGGCTTGCTCGTCATTCTCTGTGGTAAGAGGAGACAAAGATGGTACAGACAAGAACCATTCACAAAGAATTCTAACCCTTAGTTTCCACTGCCTTCCTCTCCAGACCTTTCTAAGAGCCAGAAACAATGGATCAGTTTTAAATGACCAGGAATTTCACTTCCTTTCTTCCTTTCATTTACATGCTACCTTTTGGCAGAGGTGCTAACAAACTGTAATGTGACCCAAAGGAAGGCAGCAGGAGAGTGCAGGGGGAGAAGCCAGGGCTTTAGAGGATCCCCAAAGTGGAGTGGAGACACCCAGGCTTCTCATTCATTCAGTCAATCAAACATATACGAATAAGTGCCTACCAGTTCTCACTGTGCTACTGCTGGGGGAGCCCCAAAGCTTGGGTAAGGTATAGCTCATGCCCTTGGGGAGCTTACAGTCTACTAGCTGCCAGACAATAAAGAAATGACCATATTATTTTAATGTTTGTTTGTTAAAATCTCTGCATAATACTGTATGTGATCTGCAGTATTTCATCTCTTGTGGGATCCTCCTTTGGCCAGTAGCATTAAGCAGGGGTCCCCAAAGGTAAGCCTGAAGCAGACCTGACTTAACCTCTACTTCATGCAGAACTTTCTCCCAGACTTGGGCCATTGTCCTGATTTTTCCCCACCTGTTAAAACCTGCTGTCACATCCTTTAGTCACTCTGTGTCTGTGAATGCAAACTACTGATAACACCTTAAAGTATTTACATTTTAACTGGGCTGGGAGCCTCAAACTTAAGGGGTCAAAATGAATCATCAGCAGGTGGGAGGCTGGGGTGTGGGGCGGTCGTGCTATAATGGTTTGGGGTGGTTAATCTTCCTGGGCTCTGGGAGAGAAGACAACTCCAGCCCACCAGCTAACCTGAAAGTTTTTATCTCCCTTTCTGTGTCTGCTCCATTTCCAGCCCAAGTAATATTGGTTGACAGTTTTCTTTTCCCCAAGCAAAAGTCTACCCTGGTTTCTTTCAGAGGTTTCCAGGATGGCCAGCCACCTTGTTGGGAGATTCTGAAGGCCCGTGGTTCATTTTTCCAACCTGTGCCACATGTTTCCTGATAAATTCTAGGTTGTCCAACAGAAGAGCGAGTGAGAATTTAAAAGGAGAAACACAGTCAAGCAAATTATTAATCTGGATTGATAGCTCGAGAACCTCATGTTTTAAAGGCACTTTGTCTTCAGAGGAAGGCAACAGGAAATGCAAAGCAGTTTATCATTCTAACTTGAAAAGGCCATCTCACTATCCTTTTCAGTTATTTTGTTGATTTGTTTTGCTTAGCTCTGTTTAACCATCATCCATCCCTCTGTGTACCAGCATGGAGAGAGCTCCTTGGTGGCAGGTGCAGGGAGGCAAGGACAGCCCTGGCCACAAGCTGTCGTGCAGCATTTTAAAGCTGTTTCTTGTCCCTATTTCATTTTTATTAACACTAGAAGCCAGTCCTGAGAGCATTGTTTTTCTTGTGGAAATAGTGTGGGGATACGGTGAGGTGGGGTGGAGTGGGAGGAGGTCTAAGTTCTGCAACAGGACATAGGGTTTAATGAAGAGTCATTCAGCATAAGGCAAGGTTATAGACAAGACTGGAAGGGTCAGTACTAAGAGGGGTCTGGTTTTCCTGGCTTTGCTGACAACTGTATGATTTTTCATAAGTCAGCCAGCCTCTCCAGGCTTCTTTTCCCTTCTGTAAAGCAGGAAGATGACTCTCTGCCCCTATTAATCTAATAATCACGTGCAAAGCTAAAAGGAGATAATACATAGCAGATTGCTGTATGCATTCTAGGGTATCTTCCCCAATTAGCCACATGTAAGAGTTGAGCACCTTTGTTTGTACCCCTTTACCCATGTTAGATGACTTTTCTTTCCCAGTCTTGCCAGTATACTTTGAGATACCCTGATCATATTTTCCCTATGCGCTTCTTTAATTTAAAAAATAACACTCCCCATTTGAAGATAAAGTTCAATAGAAAACAGATGACTCTTAGGGATATAAGTAATGAAACCTCAGGATTCATTTGTCTTACTTGTTAACACTGAGAGAATTCTCACCATCTCCAAGGTGAAAAAGGTAAAAATGTGCAGGGGGGTCCCCCTGCTCCTGCATCCAAACCCAACCCCTCAGCCTTCTCATTGCACAAAGTACCAGAAGGAAGATCACATGCCCCCTACCATACCACTGGCACTTCTCTCTTGGTTTTCCCATTGCCCACATTGGATATGCTGGGCGCTGAGGTTCAGGTATCCAGGGGTCCTGAGAGGTCATTCTAGTTCAGTGATTATAAGACAAAGCAAAGAAAGGTTTAAAGAGGGACATGAGCCCTCGTTCTGTTTGTATGGAGCCTTTTCTTAATAGGGTTATAGATTTATCTAGAAGAATCCTTCAAAGTCATCTAGTTTAACCCCTGCATTTTACAGATAAAGAAACTGAGGGGTGTCTAGGTGGTGCAGTCAGATACGGCCTCAGACACAACACACACACACATTAAAAAAAAAAAACTAGCTGTGTGACCTTAGGCAAGTCACTTAACCCCAATTGCCCTACCTTCCCCCCTCCAAAAAGCAAAAGAAAGAAAGAAAGAAACTGAGGCTTAAAGAGGTTAAATGATTTAAGTGTTCAGAATTAATTAACTCATTCATTCAACATATATTTATTTTGCCAGTTTAAGTGTTCTGCAGACACTATTAGAAGCAGTCCAATATGCACACAATACAGATTTACTTAAAATAAGCAGGAACAAAATCCCTCAAGAATGCCCCTCTCTCTCTTCAGAGATTCTTACCTTTTGTTCTGCTCAGTACCTTCTTTGCAGGAATCTTTTTTTTTTATTTGAACAGATTTCCTTTAACAAGTTCTACCCTGACATCACATTCACATATCTCCCCCTCTCACAGGTTTTAATGTGATAACAAAACATGTTTTCCTGTGATTACTGATTGATTTACATTCCCACTGGGGAATGCACAACTGAACCAATTTTCATCCCCTTTCGTTGTCCATAGTTGCTACTGGCCCAGCACCCCAGCCAACACATCCCTCCTGGGAAGGAGCCTGAGTCACCTGTTTGTCTTTCTTTGCAGGGAGCCGAAGGGCAGAAGCCAGGGTGTGGATATGGAGGAAGGGCTTCAGACTATAAATCAGCTCACAAGGGATACAAGGGTGCACACCCAGATGGCCAGGGCACTCTTTCCAAAATCTTTAAACTGGTAAAGTAAACAATTATTACAGTCCATGAAATGCAGGGCCCACAGAACAAGAGACGTGGCTGTCTGCACAGGACATCAGTCACAGACCTGTTAGGATGTTCAAGATGCTATATGATCCCCATAGGTACTGGGGGTCAGATTTCCCCTAGTATCAGGAAGTAGGTGGGGTCTGTCAGGAGGGACACTAGCTCTGTAGGCCCTTGGAAGCCCTGCTGAAAAGACTTTGCCAAAAAGCTGAAGAGTGGAGGCTGTCTCTAAAATGGACCTTGGAATGAATTTTTCCTAGATAGTAACATATACGTTTGCATTCCAGGCCCTGAAGAAAAGCTTTGCAAAGTGCCTCTACCACCTCCAGATCCGCTGTTCCTAGAAGTGCCCTTGCCACCCATGCCCTGTTCTTAAATTCTTAAGCACCTCAGGGGTGGCTTTGGAGGTAGCTGCCCCTAGGACTACAGGTCTTCCTCCATTCAGTGGGCTAAAATCCTATTCATCTTTCTCTGCTCATGAATAGAAAAAATCAAAGGTCACTGATACTTTAATTCACTGGGCTAGGAAAATTAAGAAAGACTTCAGGGGATTATTCTAGCTAATTTCAAGAGCAAGCACCTGTGTCCACTTGTGAATATGAAAAATCATAGGATGTAGCTAGAATAGACCTTGGAAAGCCCTGTGGTCTGACCCTGGAGATAACCTGTGACTTTCAGTCCCATTTGGAAGGAGCTTTTCCCATTGACCTATTATTCTGTTTTGTTATATTTCTCCCTTTATACAAGTTGCTTTTTTTTCTTTCTGGGTAGTATACATTTCCTAAATGGATGCTTCTACTTCCTCTTCATTACAACGTAAGGACAGTTACCATTTGTCACTTGCTCTTAAACAAAACCAGCCCATTCCCTTGCCTTAGTCTATGTTGGAACAGTCAGGATTAAATTATTCCATTGGGTTAATTCAGTCCATGTCAACAAATACTCATTAAGTACCTGTCTACCTTGAACAGGGTACTTTATTTACAATTTAATGAGAGGAAGTATAAGAGAGCCACAGAATAAACACGGATAAGGACAGAGGAGAGAACCAGAGATCCAGACATATCCATGGGAAGAAGGAAGCCTTCGAGAGGCTTAAGGAAGGCTGTGCCAAAGGTGGCTTTGAAGGAAGAGAGATACTTTAATAGAAAGTTATGAGGAAGGAGTGTGCTTTAGACATGGAAGGCCTTGCCTAATGAGGGGGGGACTGAGCTATTGAAATGTGATGGGTGAGCATCTCACCTTAGTTCAATTGTCCTGTGTCTTAGAGTGTGAGAAGAGAAACAGAGTAGAGCAAGGTTGGAAAGGTAGAGAGGTTGTAACTTGGTTATAGATCACAGTTATATGTGAGGAACTTCAGGCATTTCCATCAATGGAATGTCACAATCAAACTGCGTGCCAACAATAAGGCAGAACGTGTCTAGGATGAGAGGCTGCATAGTATTAGCTTTGGCATCACTAGCTTTGGAGTAAAATCCTGTCCTAGCCACTTACTACCTGTGTGACCTTAGCCAAGTCACATTCCCTCTGTGCCTCAGTTTCCTCATCTGTAAAATGAGGGGGTTGGGCTGGGTCATCTCTAAAATCCCTTCTAGTATCAAATCATCAGTCCTGTGATCAGTAGTCAAGATAGATACAGGGAGAAAAACACCAAAATCCATTATACTTATGCTACATTTTTTTTTTTGTCAAGGAAAATCACAAGTGGTAAAACCTTTCTGTTAGTCTCTCTGGATTAGAATAAGAAACAAACCATTCCAGGGGAATGTTTTCCTAGGCTAAAATGGGATTACAAAAATGGTGTTCAAGGCAATCATGGATGTTTAACCAGAACTACTTTTGTGTTTATTCAGAAAAGTAGGATATCATGTTCCTTTGGCTTTGATTTGCTATAGTTTAAAAGTTTAACATCCATCCTGGGACATATGTAACTATATGTAACTTATATAGTGCGTTAAGGTTACAAAGCACTTTATATATGTTATCTCATTTGATTTTTACAAAAACCCTGTGAGGTAAGTCCTATTTTTATCCCCATTTTACAGAGACTGTGAGGTTAAGTGATTTGCTCAGGGCCCCAGAGTCACATAGCTAGTAAGTGTCTGAGGCAGGATTTGAACTCGGGACTTTCTGACTCCAAACCCAGTGCTATATCCACTATACAACTGAACAGATGCATGCATAAATATACACATATTATATACACATTGTATATAAGTGTATGCTTGTGTGCATGATATACATACAGATATGTGCATATATATAATATGATACATAAATTGATGTTTGTGTATATCTACACATCATATATATGTATTCACATACTCATGTATATGAACACATACATCCATATATATTTGTAACTTTTAGTTGTAGAGCATTGTCTAGGGTTCTAAGAGGTTCAGTGACTTATTCGCGGATCACACTGGTAATATATGTTAAGAAGCAGAGCTCAAGTCTGTCTTCTTGACTCCAAGGCTGGTCTTTTATCCACTAAGTAACATTACTGCCTCTCATTAGCAAATGATTATCCAAATGACTTTTTTGTTTACAAAAATGACCTCAGAAAGGGAATCAGAAACTCACTGTGGTCATATCTAAAATTAAAATTGTGTAGCATATGTTGTAGTATTGTTCATCATTGGTACAAAAAAAGGTTAGAGATATTGAAACTTCACTGAGATTGATGGAACAAGGCAGTTCTGAATTAGGGAATAATCTGAAATAGAGAATATTTTAAAAGAATTCTAGTTTCAAAGCTTTGAAAATAATTACAATAACTGGAACCAGCCACTGCAAAGAAATTTAAGCAAAGACCTAGGCAGCCCTGCTTTGAGGAGCCCAGATGAGTCATTTGCAACTAATATTATATGCAAATAATGAAAAGAAAGTATGGGAAAGGGCAAGGAACATTCTCTCTGAAATCTTTTTCACACTATTAATTTGCTTAGCAAATCCTTTTTTCATAGATTTAACAGAGGGAAACCAGTCTAAGACAGAGAGAATTAAAGCAGGTTTTAATAGTAGGGAAACAATTAGAAGGTTTTTATTATAGACATACTTCTCTGGATTGATTTGTTGCTGTTTAATAGGCATTTACCTTGGGATGCACAATGCTACTAGACAGTAGATTAAGATGCCAAGATTTAATGGCATTTAATACAATTTAATGTATTATCTTCTCTACCTTTTCTAATATTTTTTCTCTCTTCCTTTTTCCCTCCCTGGATGAGAAGGTGGTGGTAAGGGAAAGGAATTGGTATTTTGTCAGCTCAGAGAGTTGTTTTGAGGAAAAATGAATGTGGAAGGAGACTTTTGTAATCTTTTAAACTAAAATACACTGCGTCCCAAATGTAGGCAAGGTTTCCCATTTCTATTTTGAATAGATTAGGACTCATGCGTGCGTATAGAATAGGGCAACTTTCTCACAGATTCAAGGCCCAGTATTTGTAAGAGGTACAGTTTGCTAAGCCCATGCTTTCTCATGTTTCATATACAGCAACCATTTATTTCAGAAAGGTATTTCTGAGACATTAATAGCTAAAGAGAAGCCCATAAAGCACTTAGAGAAAAGGTTTGTTTCAAATGTCAGGACAATTTCTTGCCGGGTGCTCATAGCATTTTACCATGTCCTAAGATGGCATCTTTTCTTTAAGGAGACCTCTTCCTGCCTCTCACATTTAATGATTTCAAATCCAAACTTCCTCTCACATCCTTTCCCTAAATTGCTCACCCCTCCCTGCTTCTGTAAGACTGAAGCAGAATGGTTCCATAGGCCAAAGGACTGCTGAAATCTGGTTATACACATGGCTAACATCTTAAAGAAAGGTTCAGATTAATTTGCCAGTTATATTTTCAGGCTGATCTTTAAACAGAAGCAGTTTGGGCTGCCAAGAATTGCAGCTGGAAAGGAATATTTTAGGGAATTAATAAGGTCTGGTTCAGTTTTAATGTTTCCCTATCTTAAAAAAGAAGTAAAGGAATTAATCTTTAAAATTCAGTCTAGTATAGTATAGAACAATGAAATCTGTATACAGTTAAAATCCACAGAGCGAGATAACTGTGCTAGTTAAAGGTATTTATTTTTTCCTTGAAGTCATAGGCTTTAAGCTAAGGTGTCCAGTGGCACATTCAGAAATAAAGGCTGCTTGAGGTGATTTTAGATTTCCAAAGAAAGCCCTAGGAGACTAACATGGTGCCTCAGAGAACATCAGGCACATGCTTATAGCACAGCTAAACCTCACTCTTTGCAATAAATGGTTATGTAACTTTGGTTTTTTCTTAAGTCAACAGTAGAATTCACCATTAAAGGAATTCTCTGAAGCAAACATCATTAAAAGACTGCCCAAGTAGAACAACCTTGCTTTTTTTTGTCTCAGAGGGCAGAAGTTTGAGGGAAACACATTTTACCCCAATATATGAAAGAATCTTTTAACAACTAGGACTGTCCAGTGATGGATGGAATGGGGGCTTTGTTAGAAAATAACTCCCTGTCACTGGAGGTATTCAAACTTTTGAATGGCAATTTTTTCTGGTGTTCTCCCAAAAAGATTCCAATATTGCCTATAGACTAAAGTCTAAAATACCTTCCAAAACCATTAAGTTATTAGATCCTTTTGAAATGTAATTCCTCTAGTATAGGGGTTCTTAACATGGGGTCCACGAATTTGTTTCTTAAAATATTTAGATAACTACATTTCAACATAATTGGCTTACCATATAATTGTATGCATTTAAAAACATTCATAGGCTTCACTAGACTGCAAAAGGAGTCACTGACACAGAAAAATTACTGCATTATTCAATACATTCCATATTCTTGGAAGGTCCTTTCTACCTTCCCTTGTCCCATAAGACTTTAACAGGTTTCTTAAAGCAAGGCATACTTGTAGAGTTTTCAGAAGGAAAAAAACCCAACACCTTCACATACCTCTCCTTCTCACTTCCCCTCCCCCCCCAAAGACTACCCCACAGAACTTATGCAGAAATAGAATCTCTTTGTGACTTAGTTTCTTTCCTAGTGTATTTTTAGTGAATCCTGTTCCTAATTTTAAATGATACTTGTCTCATTTTTATAACTATATATAGTAGGATAAGAACAGACCAATAATTGTTAAAAATTCTTTAATTTTCTCCATGGTTGAGTGATATTTTGCTTTCCTGTGACCCACAGTCAAAAAGAAATTTTGAAAGAATTCAAGAGGGACTTAATAGGTCAAGGACTTGTACATCTGGACCATAATAACATATGGGGGAAAGGATAAACATCACAATTCAGATTCGTTTAAGTATTTCATCCCAAACTTGACAAAAACTACACTCTTTCCTTCCTGTGTTAAACTAAATTAGTAAAGGATGACTCATTGGTGGAGGTTCATACAATTCTGGAAAACAGATGAAGCATCTTTCCTTTTCTTGTAGAGGACATATACCCAAAATAGCATTTATACCACTGGGCTAGAACTGGACTAGAATCTGGTTTTGCACCCTCTTCTCAAACCAAATTTCAATGGAAACCAAGAGAATTAATTGATTATATTTGCCATAACTCAAAGGCACATTGAAATGTTTCCCACTATAACTTGCCTGTTCTACAATGTCAAACTGTTGAAAAAATCAGAAATATTTCCCAAGGACAATTGTTACTTGGTTTTAAAATTCCACTCTTTTTTGGCTCTCCTTAACTTTGTGAATGGTTGTTTGTGTGCTTGTGGCTACTGAACTCTTGCTTTGGTTGAGATTAGTCTGGGGACCTTAGAGGTAATTTCATCCAATTACTCAAAGAATAATAAATCACTTATTTATGACTGTCACCAATAGAAGAAAATCTAAGTCCTAGTAGTTTGTGTTGGAGTATCTAATTCCAAGGGACAACTCGCTGGAACATTCAGTCAGCAAGAGCCAAAGGATTAGCCTGAGAACTGAAATTAAAAGTTCAAACAGGGTTTCTCAACTAGGCACCACCCTTCACACCCATTTCTTGATTAAGCTTTAAGCATGGTTTTGATCCCTTGCTCCCCCCACTTAAAACCTTTTAATGGCTCCCTGGAACCAAAGAAGAAAGGTCATCCTCTTTAGTCAAGACAGTAATTAAGACCTTCCATTCTGGCTCCTACCGAACAAATGGGTCAAGATTCTCCAAAACAGCCTGTGCTTTTTGTCTTTCCTTATGTCTGCATTACCATATGCTCCTGTCTCCCTCCCCCCTGCCTGTTGAAAGCCTGTCCCATTCTTTAAGTCATGAAGCTTTCCCTCATCCCCTAAGTTAAAAATTATTCTTAATTGCTCAGAATAATTGCACTTTCTTTGTAGCTCTTTTATGCACTCATGTTCTGTTTTGCATCACATGGCTTGTTTTATTTGTTAGATTGTAAACTCCTTGCAGTGATCCTGTCTCTTCCAGCACCTTGGCACTTAAGTGGTTGTTGAACTTGAAACACTGGTGCCATAATTTTTAGTGGCCAGTCTGTAGTTAGTAGCCACCTATCCATCCAATTATCCAACAGCTATCTGCAAAACACTGCCCTAGCCACTGGGGTGAGATCCAAAGATAACTGACCCACTTGCTGTCCCCAACACAAACAAAGCATGCAGCTGGCCAACAAGAAGGGCCTCTATTTGTAGGCCTTCACGAAGTGTCTGTGTTAATAGATGTGTATAGACCAGAACTGCTCTCGACTAATTTTTGACATTTTCTTTCCCACAGGGAGGAAGAGATAGTCGATCTGGATCGCCCATGGCTAGACGCTGAAGTTCTTCATTGTCTTTACAGTATTATGTACTTGGCTTCTTAATATAACTGCCTTAAATTTTTAATAATATTTGCATAAATTGCCTAGATAGACAAGCACTTTCTCACCTAATGTGTCTATTGAGTTGTGCATGCAGGAAGTAGAGTCAGACAACATCCTACTGGCAATTTCTGGCCAACAGTTGAATGGAAAAGACAAATTAAGAAACACAGAGTAGTTTTAAGTGCTTTTTTATGTTTTAAAATAAAGTAACAGATTTCTCCAAGTATTCATTCCACTTCAGAATGCCCCCTTCCATACCCAGACATACAATGGTCTTCATTTTGCCAAAGCTCATTCCATCAAATCTCTCCATCTTTGGATTTCTTTCTCACTGACCCAGTGCTTTAGAATGGCCCCACAGAACCAAAGCTTTTGTTCCTGAGCACTGCCACTGAAGACATGCCACTGTGGAAAACACATGTGCAGAGTAGTTGTGGACTGTTGATCCAAGCTTACTTTGTTTTTCTTTTAATGCCCCGTTCTCTCACCTCAAAAACACTTTATTTTTCATAACAGGATTAAGGCAGTCACAGAGAGGGTTTACAAATGTTGGGAGCTCCAGGTATGTGAAATGTGGGACAGGGCAGCTGTTAACAGTTTTAATGTGATGGAGAAAAGAGAGGGAAGGAAATCCTTCCAGAATTGCATTTGCTCATCACACCCAAAAAAATTGAATTCGAGAGTGTGGCAGAGAAAGGAAAAGGATGTCAAACTAGGGCTGGGCTAATGCCTCAAACCAGGAAACAGGAATTTCCCAGCAAAATGGACAATTCTAAGTGTACACGTGGCCACTGGATGTCACTGCTGCCCCACACAGACAAAGATATCGTAGTATTTCTCTAGCAGTAATAAAAACCAACGGCTAGTTTCCTGCAATAAAACCAAGAAGTCTAGTTTCCTAAAGGAAGCCCGCTCGCTAGCTAGGAGATTTTCAGATAGTTCCGCACATCTCACAGTAGCATCGATAGTTTTCTTGTTGGCCTGGCAGTGTCAAACTGATAAGCTGCTCTTATGAACCCAGTCCTACGTTTTTAATGGCAGTGTGTAAGCCAGTCCCCAGCTACTGTGAAAACCCAACTACTATAGTGGCCTCCTAGAAATAAACTAGAAATAATGAATTAGACATAGATATGTAACTACCATGAATATACTGACCTATCTACATGTGGTCTGGAATGCACCAACCATATGGGAAATTTTAAAAAAAGAGCTCTTCTGAATTGCACTGTTTTCTAACTTAAATAAGCCAAATGTTTCTTAACATTAACTCTAATGTATTGATCCAAATATTTTGGTTCTAGCATATCCTTTATAGCCAGCAATGGAACATCCATTGTTGGCATCCACATTTCATTAATGTTAATGAGTACCAAGAATAGTTAATGCCCCAATGCACTGTTTTTAATTCCAGTTCAACTTTATATGTTTAGCATATGTGTAATTGTAATGTCTGCTAACATGTAGCAATGCATGAAGAGAGGGTAGGGAAAAACAGGAACAAAGTTAAGGAGAAAAAAACCTTCAAATTGTTCAGCAAAAACAAATTACATCTTTGAGCTAGGTTGCTGGATGTATTTTCTCTCTGTAGATGTGTTTTCTCTCTGTAGCTTCACCCCAAAAGTAAACTCTGCAATATAGTTGAGTTTAAAAGTCTACACTGTGCTCAAAAGTGGAAAAATCTTAAGCTTATAAAAATGATTGAAATAAAAATAATAAACGTTTAATGCTATTTGGATGAGATGTCTCATTTCATTATATCTAAGTTTTAAAATGTGGGTACTTGAAGGGCAGGGACAATGGGTCTTAAGAGCTGACTTTTGTAGCACCTGCCATAGTAACAAAGACCTGTACGACCTTAGGAATTCTCCTTGGATAATATTCATTATTATAGTAGTTTAGATAATAATGAAATAAGGACACCACTATGATGAGCAAAGGAGACTCAGGCATATTTTTCAAAGCACTGATAAAAATATTTAATAAGTATTTATAAGTTATTAGCGTCCAAACACTCGCAAGGGTCATTTGGAAATGACTTTTTGGGATGGTGCACTTTCATTTGTTATATACATTGTATTTCCAAACTTATTTTGAAATTTAATTTTTTATTCCCTTTTCATCACTCTGCTTCCTTGGAGGTGAGAAATGGAAACTACTGGTTCCTCTTTTATATCTAGCAATTTATAGAGGAAAATGTAAAGGATTGATTTTTAAATCTATATGTATTTTCACAACTTTGCCTTCATATAACGGCTTGCTAACTTGAGGACCCAATTCCATTCAAAGATTATTTCCTAAGATCCTGCTATGCAAAGAGACCTTCTGGTAGGTGCAGCAAGGGCTATACAAACGAATAAGACTATGCTTGCCTTCAGAGAGGTTATTACTTGGGGTAGAGGGAAGAGCAGGAGACAACCAATACACAGGTAACTATGATAAAAAGCAGAATACAATCGTCTTAAGAGAAGTACAAAGTTGTGATGGGGCTATGGAACGGGGAAGGCTCATGACTACTTTGGGGGTTCAGGAAGAATCAGTGAAGATTCCATGGAGGAGGTGGCATTTTGAAGTGGGCCTTAAAGGACAGCAACATATATCACAGCATCAAGGACAGGTAAAGATAAAGGGAGACAGTTTTCAAGGTAGAAGAAACACAATGAGCTTAGAAAGGGATGCGCTCAGAAGGCTCCGAGTACCTCAGTATGGCTAGAATACAAAGGAGTGCAGTGAGAGATGAGGGTAGAAAAAGATTGGATCTAGGGGATGGGACATCCCTGAATGCCAAGTCAAAGGAGTCGGAACTTAATTCTACAAATAAAGGAGATTAATAAAAGTTTTCTGAGAAGGGGAGTGGTAAACTCAGAGTTCTAGGAAGCTTGATTTGACAGCAGTGGGCAAAATAATTTAGAGGGAGAAGAATCCGGAGATACAGAGATTATTTAAGAGGCTACTCTGCAGTCATATGGGTCATGGGTAATAAGCACTTGAACGAGAGTAACGGTAGTGAAGATGGAAAAAAGAGGGATGGTAGAATTTTTGAGATAGATGATAGAATGTAATCTCCTTGAGGGCAAGACCTATTTTTTATACTTTTAGGCATTGTATCCACACACAAAGATGACAGTAGAGGATTAAAAATGCTTGTTGACTGATTTAGAAGGCAGAATCAATAGGACATCATGATTGAATGATGAGGTCAAAGATGAATCCAATTAATACTAAGGCATCATATGTTAAAACATTCTATTTCTGCCCATTTGGGGAAGGGGAGGGGATGGGAGAAATCACATAAAGCTCAATAAACTATTTTTAAAAATTTCCATAAAGATATTTAGGTTATTAAGATATATTCAATATATTTAAAACAAATGTAGTTAACTGGTAAAATACAGTTTTATTATGAATCCACAATTATAATGAGATGTCTTGGTAAATAGATTAACATGAAGAGGGAAAAGGCATTTGTTAAGTGTTTACTATGAGCAAAACACAACATACAAACAGAAAAGAGTAGCTACTCTCAAGGAGCTCATAGTTTAATGAGAGTAGACAACACATAAAGAAGTTTTCAGCTTTGTCTGATGGAAAGAAGCCCATGGTCATTGAGGTACAGTGGCAAAGTAGGTCATGATGCATTTAATGCCATTTCTACTGATAAATCATTAGTTTCTGATATGAAACCATTGGACAGTGACAAGGACTTTGGTATCCAGGACCTTCTTTTCTGGGCTTTCAGCATCAGAAGCAGTTGACAGACTATATCTTTATGGGAGATTGCTTCCTAGGACGATGGTTTCTGGGGCAGCGCTGGAAGCAGGGTCATTAGTCTGGAGAGTATTGCCATTTCCAGAGCTCTTAGGCTTACCTACAGTTGTATTGGTGATAGGAAGGGAGTTGGGCCCATTCTCCACAGTGATTGCTCCCCTCAATGACTGGCGTAGGGCCCAAGTTGGAAGTGGTCTGGCTATATTATTATTCCCAAGGTTCTTGTATTCCGGATACTGTGCCATCTCCATGGGGGTCTGAGGAAATGCAATGGCTGGGATGGTGGCAGTGGTCTGACTTGCTTGGCACATGCCACCTCCTATCTTTCCCTCAGTATGCCCTGTTGTTTGAGCTAGGCTAGCTTTCACAACACAATGAAAAGTGAGAAACATCTGGCATTAGCCTTTTTTGAATCCACACCAAAGGAAGGCTGTATAATTTTTCTAGGTAAGTTAGTTACTAGTTATTTCCTAAAATGAATTGAAGCTACACAATTAAGAAGATAACAGATAAAATCCTATGAATAAAACTCTTCCCCCCCTTCAGTGTTAGAATATATGCTATTAACAGATTTAGATCACTATGTTAACCTGAAAAAGTTTTTCTTTCATCAGATTCACTGAAAAAGAAAATTCTAATTAACATCTTACTATACAGAAAATACTTGTCTTCCCTCATTCAAATCAGAATTTAAGCACCACCCTTTGCATTGCCATAGTACAAAGTAGACCAACTCATTCATGATAATGAAAGGACAGAAAGAAAGAATTACAAGATGATTGCTAACAATGCACATCAGATCCAGAGAGAGGATTGCTATAGTCAGTTTTAGAGAAACAAGGCAAACAATAAAAGGATTAGCTAAACGAGGTAAATGACAAAAGGATGAGCTGGAAAGGGAAGAAAGGCTACAGAGTGGAAACCAGATTAGATAAACATTTTGGGGACAATTTTATGAGAAATAACTGTATTATACATTTTTCAACTTATACTTTCCTGTTTAACATAGATTAACTTCTAAAGCTTTGAACTGATTTCTCTTCTCCCTATCTCCTCTTCCTCCCTGCTTCGCAAAAAATGCTTGTATGCAAAGACATGTTAATTTTTCTTTCTCCATTGTATATACAGACGTTAAATTAAATTCTATCATTGAATACCTATAACGTACAAGGTACTGTGCCAGGAATTGCAGGGGATACAAAGATGAGTTGAGATGCATTCCTGGCTCTCCAGGAACTTACAATGTAATAAGTACATAACTATATTATAGAATGGGATGGGATGTTTCCAAAGAAGTAACAAAATAGTACAGAACTTCAGAGTAAGAAGAGATTTTGTGGGAAATGGGAAATTGTTGAGTGTATCTGAGCAAGGGAGTAAAATGATGAGAAATGTGCATTAGGAAGACTGATCTGGCAGTAGTATGTAGGAGCAATTGTAGTAGATGAGATGAAGGTGGAAAAACCAACAGGAGGCTAAGAGAAAGTAGGGCTTTCAACCAGCATGGTAGCAGTAAGAATGGAAAGGATAAGAAAGAAGCAGAATCAGTAGGACTTAGGCTCTAACTGGAAGTGAATGGCAAAGTAATGATTTAAAGATAACTACAGACAGCCTGGGAGATGATGGTATTGGGTTATGTGTGTGGGTGTGGGTGTGTCTGTGTGTGCTTGCTGGGAATAAAATGATCAACAGTTTGATACTGGCGGCTGCATCTTCAAGATTTGGAACCCTAAATGCACATTGAGGTGAATAAAGAAGCTGATGTGGGACAAAAATATTCTTGGAATTAAGTTTAAACTATTTTCAGTAATGTGGTCATGCATTAGAAAAGATTTATCACATTGATAGATCAAAAGCTGTATGTCAGGTATTACTATCTCAAGTAAAATCAACATGTATTTATTAAGCAACTTACTATTCCTTAAGCACTACGCCAAGTGCTAGGAATACAAAGAAAAGCAAACAAGTCCCAGCCCTCAAGGAGCTCACAATTTTATGTGTGTGTAACGTGCAAACAATTATGTACAAACAAGGGGTATGTGTGTGTGTGTGTAGACAACATGCAAACAACTATGTACAAATAAGAGGTATGTATATATGTGAATCACATACACACGAAAAAATAGAGATGTCAGAGGGAAGGCACTAACATTAATGAGTACTAGGAAAAGCTTTTTATAGGTGAGATTTTAGCTTAGATTTAAAGGAAGTGAAGCTAGGTAACAGAGGTGAGGAAGGAGAAAATTGTGGGTATAGGAGGGCCGGGCAGTAAAATGACAAACAGGGAGATTGCATGGGGTAGAGGAACGGCAACAGTTACTGTATTGAAAAGCCTATGGAGGAGATTAAGATATAGGACTGGAAAAGTTGGGAAGGGGCCAAATTCAGAGGGAGTTTAAAAGCCATTTATTGTTCCCAACTGTTTGTGACTTCATTTGGAATTTTCTTGGCAAAAATACTAGTGACTTACCATTTCCTTCTCCAGCTAATTTTATAGATGAGGAAACTGAGGCAAGGAAGTGACTTGCCCAGGTCAACACAACTAGTGTCTGAGGCTGGATTTGAATTCTGGTCTGACTCCAGGCCTGGAGCTCTATCTACTGTACCACCTAGCCACCCTAGTAGAAGTCATAAGGGATTTTATATTTGATTGTAAAGCCACTGGAATAGTGAGTCACTGGACTTAAGAGTAATAGCACAATTCAGGAAGATCATTTTGGTAGCTGAATAGAGGATAGGGGAGAGCCTTGAGACAGGGAGGCCAAACAGAAAGTTATTGTAATAAAATCAAGGCATGAGATGATAAGGACCTGAACCAGAGTTCTGGCAGTGTCACGAGAGAAGGGGAAGTATGAGGAATGGAATCAACAGGACTTGGCCATACAAGAACATGGCAGCTGAGAGCAAGGTGGCAAGGATGACATGTATGTGGGTCACATGCCTGGGTGATCAGGAACTGAAAGATGCTGATGTTGCATACCTAAAACTCTTAAGTAAATTATATCTGAAATAAATTTTATTTCAGATATTTGTGTTACATGTTTTTCCATAAATATTGGTCAATAACAAAATTTGAATAGGAAATAAAATACTTTCGATTAAAATGTGAGCTCCAGAAAAGCTTGTTTTGGGCTTTCTCTGTAGCCCCAGTGCTTAGCACGTACTAAATGGTTAACGTGTTTGACGACTTCTAGGACTCATAAGTATGTTATTAGCTAAACATTGACTTTCAAAAAACAACTACAGAGTCCATGTCTTCTAGAGCTGGAATGGACATTAGCAAACTAGTCCAATACACCTCAACTGACAAATGACAGACTTTGTTTCCAAACACAATGAATTTTTCAAGGTCAGATTGCAAATAACAGAGGTATCTTGACTCCCAGTCTGGTCTTACAATATGTGATTGGATAAATCTATTGTTTTTTCCTGGTACATAAGTCTTGCTTGGTGGGAAGATAAAGCATGAAGAAATGAGTATTTACTAAACACTTACTATGTGACAGTCATTGTGCTAAGTCCTTTACAAATATCATCACATTTGACTTTCACAACCACCTATTTTGCTATTGAGGAAACTGAGGAAAATAGAAGCTAACATTACTTTCCCAGGGTAATATAGCTAGGAAGTGTCTGATGGTGGATTTGAATTCACTCTTCCCGCCTTCAGTTCCAGTGGTCTATACACAGTGCCACCTAGTTGCCTTTACAGGAAAAGACTCAACAATCAAGTCAGAATACTTTTGTTTCCATGAAGCATTCCAAGAGGATAATTGCAACTGTGCTTATCTTAAGAAGATCCTCTGATTACATATGTAGAGGTAGAGAACACCTCAGAAGCCATCTAGTTCAATTCCTCATTCTGCAAATGAGGAAACAATGAGATGAAATTACTTGTTCAAGGTAAAGTAAAAAAAACAGAAAGCATTAGAGGCTAGCTCTGAACCTAGAATTCCACTACGCTGTTGCTGAATCAAGTATCCTCACTATTTCATCTCAGTAAACTCAATGCTCTGCAAAAACTCATTTCAGAGTGCTTTTGTAAACTGCTGGCACTTAGCATTTTTTAAATGGAGGAAAAACAACTGGAAGAGATGAAACTTTTTTTCCCCCCAATTAACAAAGGCATAGCCTTCAGAACACCAAAGTAAAGATAAAGGCAAGAGTTTTAAAGAGAGAAAAACATTCAGTCAGGAAGAAATTGGAATCACAGATTGTAGAGCTGGAAGAGCCTTCACAGTCATTTAAACCAGTCCACTAATTTCAGAGTTGAGCAAATTGATAATTTTAGCTTTTAGACTAAATGATTCTAGAGGTTCCTTGTATAGTTGAGGCAAAGATGAATTATTTTGATATTTCAATTACACAATGAACATAAGATAAACTCTTTAAAGTATTTAGAATCATGTAATTAAAACATGAAGGAATCTTGGTCATTTAGTCCAACTCCCTTATTTTACAGATGAGTAAACCAAAGTCCAAAAGAAGCTGGTCCAAGGTCACACAAAATAGTAAGGGACAGTCAGAATCTGAATCCAGGTTGTCTAACTTCAAATCTAGTGCTCCTTTCACATTCAGACCCTTAAATGGTATATATGACCACTGGAGTAGTATTCCAAGGAAACCCCAACATTCCATAAACAGGTACACTCGTGCTATCTTTATTTCCATTTTCAAGGTTTCAAAATTTAAAAAATATTCTTCATTATCTTAAACATTTGAATGTAAAAATAGAAATCACTATCAAGAGACTGCACCTTTTTTATGCCATTCAACCCCAGAGTATACAATACACAGCCACTAAAAATTAAAGAGTTCAAAAACTGCTGACAAAATTGGATCTACTTTATAACTATGGCAATTGTGGACAGAATCAGTTATGACACCAATCCTTCATTTCAGCAGATGTACGTGGAACGCAGGTGGGTTGTTTCCATAAGAGTTACCACAAGAGAGTTCCCTTACCAGAACCTCTCTAATTCACTTCTAGCAACTTTTCTACTACTAGGAATTTTGGGGTTCATCGTGGATAGATGCTGACCCGGGCTTAATGTGCTTTTAAAAGAATCTAGATTTGTCCCATTGGAGCTGAACCCAATGAGGCTGCTCTGTTAGTGTGGACCATCTTTCTGACAATAGTGTAGATGGTGAGTGCAGCTTGTGTTTTTGCTTTACTGTTTTTTCTTTTTTAGCTAGAAATGCCTGTTCCTAGTACTCTACAGGAATGGTAGGACCAGGATACGGATAGTTTTGGGGACGGTAGAGTGACACTCTTCTTTTGCTTAGAACAATGAATTGCTCATGGCTCCCCCATAAATAAAAACATAGACTAGTGTGTCTGACGCTGCTTTTCTTCTGTTCTCATAATTCAATTTCTGAGAGATAAGGATGTTCCCAACTACAAAAAGAAGCTTAGAAGCAAACATTTAGTGTATGTGAAACATACATTAAGAATATTTCAGTAACATATAGGACACAACAAAAACAGAATGTCTACAAGCTTCAAGTATTGGGGGATTTTGTCTAGTGTACCATCTGTTGTCTGTGTGTAGATAAGCTTTCACAGTTTTTGAGACTGTAAAATATGATTTAAGCCAGGCAGTCAGTATGTTTAGGTTAAATATGTTGTTTAAAAATGCATAAAAAAGTAACTGATAGAAAAACAACAAAGTAATTTTCCCCTAAAGCACAAAATAATTAAATATGCAGGAGCTTTTTAATAATATAAAATACTATTTTTATTTTTCAAAGCCAGTACATTTGGCTTTGGGCAGACTGCTTATGCATTTCTAATACAAAATTGGATTAAATAAATATCATCTGATGTATAAATAAACCATGAAACCAATTTGAAGGTAAAAAAAGTAATTTTTCCATAATTTAAAAAATTAACTTTCTAAATTTTCTACAGTTGTTAACTACCAAGAACAGATCACTCTGCCATGGTAGAATTTGTAAAAGAATAAAACACAAATCCTGATTTCATCAATACAAAAGTCATCAAGCTATATATATAGCAATACACACAAGATAAAAGTAGCAATATTTATTAAAACTACTTGTTTCTCCCATAATTTACACTAACTTGTATTTTAATTGCTTTAAACATTTTGATTAGCCATCCATAATGAGCTATCATAGTATTTCTGTGTATTTTCTTTGAGGGAGGGAAGGAATTAAAATCTGAATAACATTAAGTGAATTTTTCACATGATTTATCCATTTTGCCAAGATAAATAGAAGCACCTACATCATGGCCAGTAATCATGGCAGTGTAAGGCCAGTAATCTGGCACAAAAATTCTGCTGTTCCCACCATTTAAAGAATATAGCAGATATAGATGGGCTTTAAAAGTGCAACATTTTCATTGTGCTACTTAGAATTATTGAAAGGTAAACAAAAAGGTTCCATAGGCACCCTTGCAGGATATCATATTGAATAAGTCAAAACCAAACCAAAACCCCCTGATTCTGCTAAAATTTGATGGTTAAAAAGTCCAAGAAGTCTATATGATATACATATAAACTAAGCGTAAAAAAGAACAAGAACTTTGACCAAATTACCACTTAGAGGTTTTTACCTTGACAACTTCAATTCCTACATTACAGTGTCTAGGAAACTATTAGTAATAATAACATCATTGATTGATCATTTTGGCACACAACTACTGCAGAGCTAAGCTTCTGAGAACATTCTTAAGCAAAAGCGACATGTTCCTCAAATGAATTCTCAACAAGAGCAATTCTATGTACAATTATACATTCCTGCTTATAAAAAGATGTCACTGACATAAACCTGTATGCAAATCATTTGGAATAAAAAATGTGTATTTCATAATCACAAATGTTGCTATGGAAAAGGATAATTCATGTGAAGAACACAAGCCCATTTTTTCCACTTCTAATCTGTATATGTATGCATGCATCTATAGCATGTAAATTATTCCTAGGAGAATTTGTAAAAGGAAAATTTTGCCAACTACTGCAAATAAAATCGTTTTTTTCTAAAACATTGTTTATATTTTTAAATGAATGTGGTTTGGATTAAGATTAAATTGTAGATATGGGAGTAACTAAAATTTAACTGGATTTAAAAAGAAAGATTATTTATCAGGGCAAAGCTTAACTTCTTTAAAAAGTTTTTCTTAATTTTCAGCTTCTACCACAATAAAATTATGAATGCTGTTACCCTTCTTCTATATTACTAACTGGACTGAGTACTAAGTGAAATATTTTTCCAAAGAAACAATACCCCAACTTTAAGTTCAGTGCCTTTGAAATAGAATTTCTTCACATCAACTGTGTGCTATGTACTTATTTTACTGCAGAAGCACCTTAAACATAGTATTAAAAGTGTTAACTCAATTTCCAAATGTGCTCAGTTTACTAAGAGAGCATTGCTTAGGATGGTCAACACTAAAAGAAAAGTCAAATATTTGGGCAGGTATCTATTGTCTATGCTCTCATTTA
The DNA here is from genome assembly GCA_028627135.1 of Pseudochirops cupreus. Taxonomy (NCBI): domain Eukaryota; kingdom Metazoa; phylum Chordata; class Mammalia; order Diprotodontia; family Pseudocheiridae; genus Pseudochirops; species Pseudochirops cupreus. Next base: position 429,937,930 of record CM053580.1, on the reverse strand, counting down.
TAATACTCTATTGAGAGGTAAGGAGAGAGACAGAGACAGAGACAGAGACAGAGAGACAGAGAGAAGAGACAGAGAGAGAGAAAGAGAGAGGAAGAGAGAGAAAGAGAGAGAGAGAGAAAACATGTCAAAGCTTACAATGTTTACATTTAGAAGCAAAGAAAAATAATCATATTTAAAAACAATTTTAATTTGATTTTTCTTCTCACTTAAGAAATCATAAGATCTAACTCCATCTTTAACCTTAACTTATATTTAAAGAGGAAAATGGTCATATTTCTGAGTAACTTTATTTCTGATCCACACCCAATTAAATTACGTCATATGTTTTGATATCAGAAAAGGTGTTTCTTAATACACTCAACCTCTGATAACCCTGCTTATGTCCAAGGAAAAAAAAAGTTCTTCAAAAGACTTTAAAAAATATTATAAAAATCAACCTTTTAAAGATTAGATTAAAATCTAAATTGTTTTATAGTCCCCATATTTCAAGCAGTTTTATTGTATATAAGAGCAGCTTTTAACATTAGGACAACAAACCTGAAAAATTACATTCATATGTGAACATGTACAAATTAAGTTTTCTTGCTCATTTAAACTGGAAAAAGTCACAGAATGGATGGCAGATGAATTTCTCCTCTTTCAAAACTCTTTTTTCCAAACTATCAGGCTCTAAGTTTGTTAATTAAGGCCTTCTTCATGTGTCCTGGATAAAATTGACCAATATAGTTGACTTAATTAGATAAATAAATAGAGAGACAGGAATTGAGTAACCCCTGTTAAAAACTCTTCTGTCATAAGTTCAATGTTAAAATAAACAAAGAACTTCAATGTTGAGAATGCCCATAAAGCCACCAATATCTATCAATATTCCTAAAGTAGTGCCATACATTGTTTCAAAGGAAAAGTGCATAAAAATAGAACATCTACCACTCAAGGGCAATACAATTATCCAAAACAAATTGGAGTCAGGTTTAGCACTGACATTCATCGGAATCCGCAGGATTTATATAAATCCAGTACCACAAGATTATTTCAGGTTTTTTTAAAAAACCAAACTTCTCCCCAAAAAATATGCAATACACAAAGCAGTTTGAAAAAAAGTAATATTATTTAACATTTTCTGACTTAAATATTTCCACATAACAAAAGGCATTTTCATATCACCAACTATATTACTTATATACATATGCCAAAAGTTAACAAAAGAATCAGAAGACGCCCTATCAAAATAACAGTGAAATGTCTCTTCCTTCAATGACTTGAAATGATCTTGTCTCTTAGTACACACAGCCCACATAATATTTACAATCAAACATATGTACTTCTGAAACTAAGGTAGCAATGTGGGCACATAAAAGCAATTATTTTGGGGGAAATAAAATAAAACCCAGTTTTATATTACATTATAATAAAATGAATATTCATTTATTAATAAAATGAATACAATACTGATCTAGAAGTGCTCATGTGAAGTTGAAAACTTTGATGAACTCTCTCTATAATTGGGACTAGTAAGTACTATATTTACAAAATATACTGTTCAGCCACACAGAGGCCCATATATCTGTATATATACATACATATTTATATATAGAACATATAAATAATCTCAAAAGAACAAACTAAAATGAAGCAAAGAATTTTCCATCTTTGGAATGTTGAAAGGATGACTTGCACTAGACTCCAGTATAAGGTTTGAATTTGGTTATGGACATATTTATGTGGCACCTTTCAGAAAAAAATTAAGCAGTTTGCTTAGGCAGTTTCAATGAAATAAAAAATGTTTACAAACAAAGGAAAAATACTGGTGCATTTCTGGATACTTACAGCTCACGGCAGAAACATTAATTATCTTTTGGGGTATCCTGAGTTACAGGAGCTTCAGTGCTAAGAGTCTAGTTTAATAAGGTAGGTACCTTCTTCCTTCAAAATATGGCTTGTGCTTTCTGCAAGAATCCAACTCAAGGAGCTGAATATATATTTATGCAGTATATATGCTAATACTAATCACTTTGTTTGGACAGCTCACCTTTGACTTGTACTTTAGATTCACCCTTTGCACTCTACTTGCTATTTTCATGCCCCAGATACTATATACTAACTAATGATTAGTTACTTTTACTTGAGAGAGAATTGGTCCAGCCATCTCTCAGGATATCAGTTTAATTAATTTACCATAACAGAAAAGTCATTTATTACCACTAGCCAAAATATACAGAAAGAAAATCAGTGTGTGGGAGGGGAACTTCACTGTGCATTGCCCATTTTTTTTGTACTTCAAGCTATTATCTTATTTTTAATATTAAGCAAGGTTTCTTATAACAGAAAGTGTTAAGTATCAATTCTCATACTTTCCACCTCTTGGCAATCCTCTAATACAATGAAATCACACCCCACTGATAAGATCCAGTGAAATTTAAAAGAAGAAAAAATGAGATACATTGGCCGTGGATCAGAAGATGAAACTGCCTGCTGCATTACCTGAGCTTGTTGGTTTGTTGATCAATGAGCACAAAACAGTTTACCTTTTTCCTATTTTCTCCTATAAGCTTATTAAAGACAATGATTCTTTTAAATAGTGTTTGGTAACTAAAAACCACATATTTTGTTAACATTTTCAACACCTAAAACTCCAAACAAAAAATTCAAATGCTTTTCCCTTTTCAAAATTTAACTTCAGAAATTCTGTTGGTGAAAGCATGATTTATGTCATCATCGAAAGACGCTGGTCAGGCTCTGCCACTCGTTTGAAGTGTCTTGACCAACCTCTTCCAAATGGAGCGCTCGATGGAGATCTTCCCCTTCTTGCTCTTGATGAGTAGCTGATTCCTGTAAAGTACCTATAAAAGAAGCAAAACAGGTAAAGAAAGTGTAAAATCAAAACACCTCAAAATTAAAACTAAGATTACATAATATGATGATGAAACTTTATGATCCAATTTCGACCTTCCAACAAAAAAGTAAACTTCGTTATAGATGAATGCCTTAAATGTTTGTTGCTACTTTGTGAACTGATCCACATAAAAGCACCTATGATGTAGTTAAATGCAATTATTCACTATCCAGAGTGAACAGGGAACCTGTATTATTTCAATAGCTTACCTTTACACAGCATTTAACATAAATACACATACTCTTATTTAATCCTTACAACCATCCTATGAAGTAAGTAAATTATCATAATTTTTATAAATGAAAAACTGTATTTCCTCCAATTCTAGGAGAGGAGAAAAGCAAATAAAGCCACTATAGATCAGATATAAGTTAAAGGAAACCAGTGGCTTCTCCTTTTCAAGCTTTCCACTCTCCATGCAATATTAACCACCAACAAGTACATTTTGCTAAGTTCTATCCCATTAAATAGTGTAAGCTTCTCTGTTTACCCCTCCTCTAAATTTTACAGTTTAAAAAAAACTTTAAGAAGTCCTGCAGCATGAACAAATATTAAATATATCTAATAAAAAATTGTATTTCTGTCACAGAGAACCATCAGAGGATTCCACCATTTCTAATAATTCTAAATTCATTTCCTATAACTGTTCTATTTTCTTTATATTTAAACCTGGGGAAATAAAATGTGTGGAAAGCTTTAAACTAACATTATCCCACAAATGCAACACAAATTAGGGCTTAAAATATACTTGCTGCTGTTTGATTATCTACTAGGGTAGGAGGTAGAGGAAAGTATGAATATACATTTGAGAAATTCCATATGGTAGGGCTACAGAACAAAATCTCCTGATACAATTTCAGAAGAATAGTTGATTAAATGATGGTCTTATCAAAAGGAAACAAACCTAGAATTAGACTCTTGGGGCCTCTAGATTTCTGGCACTGAATTGTGTGCCTCTATTCTTTCATTAAAATTATTCAAATCATTATGTTGAAGGCATTGTGCAGGATTTCATTCCAGAAGAATCAATGGAGACGTACCATGAAGTTGAATACTATGGGTACTATTTAATTTTGACATTTGCACCATAGCAGATTTTAAAGTGCTAGGACAGATAAGATTAAAGAATACTTGGCTCTATCTACTCTATCTTCACAGAGCTATGACACATTTCTGTCATTGTTCAGTAGTTTTTCAATGGTGACCAACTCTTCTCCACCCCATTTGGGGCTTACTTGGCAAAGATACTGAAGTGGTTTGCCATTTCCTTCATTTGACAGATGAGGAAAACTGAGGCAAACAAGGTTAAGTGACTTGCCCAGGGTCACATTGCTAGTAAATGTCTGAGGCCAGAATTGAACTCAAGAAGATGAGTTTGACTCCAAGGCCAGCACCTGATCCACTGTGCTACCTAGCTGCCCCCTACCCCCACCCCAACAAAATAAAAATGCTGAGGCAGTAAATGCTTAAGGTTCAAACCAAGTTTTTTAAAGTTGAGGGGCTGGAAGAAGATTGTTGTTAAAGAGGGTGATTGATGATGACGATGACAACAAGCAGAACAAAAATAACAACTCACATTAAAATAATTTTCAGGTTTGCAAAGACTTTCTCTGCAATGCCTCCATAAGGTAGGGAGAGTAAGTATTACTACCCCCCCCCCTTTTTAATATGAAGAAAGAGAGACTCCAAGAGGTGAAAGGTATTTGAATGAGGCTCCTGTTTCTAAAGTCAGGACTTTTTTCTATACCATTGAGGATGTCAAAGACAATGAAGTATTTAAGTTTGGCCTTAACTGAACAAGGGGTAGGTAGGAAAAAGGCATTCCAGATATAGGGAAGAGAATGTGTTTCCTCTTGGCACAAGGAAGAATGGATATTGTCAACTACTGTTCTGAATGGCTTCAACAGCTTTTAGAATATCAAACTTAATTCTTATACTTACAATCACACAAAAGTAGGGGGAAAAAGGACCGCCGAAGGGTTAGATCTGAGGATGTGGGGGAGAGAGGAGAGGAAGGAAAAGGAGCTCATGGACTTTAGGGAAATTAACAGATGCCTCAGTCTATCAGAGCCAGGAAATGGGTACAGCAGAACTTCAGGATATTGTGTATAGCATACATGTAAAAGTCAACAAGGCATAATGGATAAAGAGCTAGTTTTGCAACTAAGAAGCCCTGGGTTGAAAGTCCTGCCTTCAACCCATCCCAGATGTGTGATCATTAATAAGTCACTTAATGCTTCAGTGACACCTGAGAAAATTTACTAAGACTGTAAGTTTCAAAAGACTTATGAATTTGCATCAGGTGAAAGAGTTTCTACACCAGGAATTCTTTTTACCAAAGAAAACACAGGTATTGCTGCCCCTCACAATTTTCTAATGTTCATAATCTACTTCTAAACTTAACGCAGAGCACTTAAGTTCCTCCACAGAGCTTTATAACACAGTGGGCCAAGTGGGTCAATACAGAACAATCTTATAAGGCATATAAGTAACACCTGGGAAGATCCCAGTTCCTGTTTCAGTAGTGGTATTTAGTTTAAATACCAGGCCCTGAAGCAAAATCCTCTCGCCAGGTACCCTTGGTGTTCCTTCTTTCGCAGCTTTCAAAGAAGTGTAGGGACTGCCAGGTAGCATCTACAGCTAGTCTATCCTTTCATCCAGCAGTAATTTCTACAATCTTATTTTCTATTTGTTTTTAATGGCGTAATCAGAAGGAGAGATTTCCCTCCAGCCCAGTGCAGTAGGAAAGAACCTGGAACTGACAAACAGGATGGGTTCAAATCCCAGCTCTAAAATCTACTTCCTCTATTACCTTGGGAAAGTCACTGACTATTGGTGGGCCACAGTTTCTTCATCTGCAAAACGAAAGGGACAGGATAAAGGATTTCTAAGAAGTTATTTCTAATTCTAAATTTATGACCTATGACCTACATTTAAGACATGTCTTATAACTGCGCTGGTCCTAAGACGGATAGAAGTGAATATCTTAAACTCACTGATATTCACGAAAATCTTTTAATCATTTTGGCCTCAGCATTTTCTTCCATCAATGCACTTCAATACACTCACTTAAGAAAATAATTTAAATAAGAATACTTACCAGTATAGCTATGTGCTCGTTTCATATGGAGTTTCATATTGCTTTTCTGTGTAAAGCCCATTGCACAGTAATCACATTTGTAAGGTCTCTCTCCTGTGTGCTTTTTCATATGTACCTGAAGTGCACTTTTCTGATTAAAAGCTTTTTCACAAAGAGTACAATGAAACGGACGTTCTCCTAGGAGAAGAGAAAAACATTTTAAAATTTCTTATATCAGAATGCATTAGAAATAAGACATATTTATTTTAAAATTCTAGATTTTTTTTTAAAGTAGAGATGCTATTTTAAAATAATGCTCACTTAATGTCCCTGTCACTAAGATAATGTACACTTGTTTTATCCCAGTTAGTCTACAATATCAGAGAGTGTATAAATTTAATAGGTACTTTAAGTCTCAGTAACTCAGTGTAAACTCTTTAAGGTAAGAGATTATTGTTCCATATAATTTTATATTTCCTGCTGCATCAAGCACCAAGTTGGGCACAAAATGTAGGAGGAATTCAATAAATACTCCTTGTTCAGTTTAAAATATCTCTACAAACACTCGGCTGGATAGACAGGGACGAATAAGATTACAAAGAACATTTCATGAAGTCAGTATAGTTCAAATTTTATACAATAGTCTGAGTGAGACTACTGAAACAGGAAGGTGGCAGTGGAAAGGTAGGAACAGCTGAACAAAATATTTTCTAGCTAAATATAACAGAACCTGAAAAATGACTAAATATTGAGAATGAGGGGGAAAGGAAGTAAAATCTGACTTGGCTCCAAGATTCTGAGCATAGGTTACTAGGAGAATACTGTTACTATCATCTGCAAGAGGAAAACTGAGAGAAGAGACCAAGTTTTTAGAGAAAACGATGGGTTAAATTTTGGAGATGCTGAGGTCAAGAAAAATATCTAGGCAGAGATATACACCAAGCAAATAGAAATGTGGGATTGACTATATAGATTTAGAAATCATCCACATCCATAAGTGAAGTTATGGATGAATTTAGCAAAGCAAATTGTATAGAAAGGGAAGATGGCCAAGAACAGAGCCTTGAGAAATACTCCAACTTTGAGAGTGGAAATAAAAGAAACAAATAAAGGATACAGAGAAGAAATAATAAGAGGCAAGAAAACTAAGAGAGTAGTATCATGGAAAGCAAGGAAGAAGAGAAACAAGAAGGGATGTAAAGATATTTTAAAAAGTAATGAATTAGAACAATTTTATATTACTTATAATCTTCGTATCTGAGAACATCTTTTTTCCACTTAAAACATTTTCATTATGCAGCTGAAAAGTCCCAAAGAGCTATTCTTATGCAAATTCTGCATATTAATTCTGCAAATAAAATGATACTTAAAAATGGTTTCCAGCATTTCATCAAGAGCAGTTTTCTTGTAATTCAGCTATAAACACTGTGTGTCTCTATAAATTATTTCACAGCACTCTGGAATACTCTTCTCGTTTAGAAGAAAGCAATTTTCTCATAATTATATTGCCCATTTCATCCAGAAATGGATTTGAAATCCCTAGACAAAAACTCTTCATATGTTTATTGGTTTCTACTTAATGAATAAATCATGGTTCAGACTATTTTAAAATCTGTTTCATGATAATATGCAAATGTATAAAATACAGCCAACAAGTTAACAATCCCAAACACCAATTCCTCAAAACTATTGCCTCTTGGTGCATTCAAATAAATTTTGGTTTTAAATTACTATTAATTAAATCATAAAATTAACAATTTTTCTCTAAAACAGTTCTCTAAAGGAGGTTCACTTTCAAGATATTTATTTACTAACTAGTAATGCAGGTCAACACACAAAAATTAAGGACAATTTATACATACTTTCATAGCACTCATTTCCAAAACTAATTACAAACTTTCCAAAACAGGCTACAAATATTATTGCTTTAAAAAAAAAAGTAAAGAAACAAGTCTGCATTTTACAGGGATGTTTTTGCCATTCTGCATTTCTTTCCTTTATTCACCCAATTACTGCACAGCTTTAAGGTAGAAAGCCACAGGTGGTCAATATTAATTATAGAACTATATTAATTTTGTTGAAAGGAGAAAAATAATTTTGCTTCGTGTAATTTCTTGACTCTTTTAGAGTATATAATTTTCCAGCTGTCCTTTACCTTCATATTTTCTATAAATGGCAGATAGTATAACATTCTACTTATGTGGAAACAGCTATGTGAATGAAACACAAAGTATGCAAAAAAGATTTCTGAATTAGCAAAAAAAAAAAGTTTCAAATTTTATGAGTTAAATCTGAGGCGATTTCAGTTAAACAAAATTTTATTAAGATCCTATGATGTACAAGTCACTGTGTTAGATCCTGGGAGTATGAACCTTAAAAAAATAACAGTCCTGACCTAAATGAATTTATACTCTTACAGGCAGATCAGGCAATACTATACAAGACAAACCAAAAAAAACACTGATACAAAGTAGGACAGAGACAAAGTTCTATGCCACCTGCCTCCCCAGTTTGGCCTCATCATGGTCTTTGGTTTTCCCTTTATTCCTGATTGCTTAGTCTATCAATCTTGTTCTAGCCTCATTTTTTCAGCCCCTTCAATAATATACTTCCTGTCTCTGTCTTTCTATCTCCTTTCATGGCTTGTTAACCTTCTCTAGCTCCTTAAACCAGGATGTTGTCACAATTCTGTCCTAGGGTTTCTTCAAATCTCTCTTGAAAGACTCATCTACTCCCATATATGTATTAATCATTTCTAGATCTATAGCTCATATGTCTAATTTTTTCCCAGAGTTTAATATTATCTCCACCAGGATGGCCAGCAAATAAAATAGAATTAGCAAAATTCCTCTCAGATCTGCTCCTTGAAATTTCACTTTCTGTTAAAGGCACTTCATTTCTTGTTTTCATCATCTTAGAGTTAGGGTCCACTTCTCTCCTTCATCCTTAGTACCTCTCATAAAAAAAAATAACCTCAAATATGTTATGTCTGAATTGAACTTATCACTTTTTTCACTTGTCCTCTTCCCCTAACTTCTGAATGTATTATCATTTTTCTAGTCACCACTGTTGATAACCTTATAGTTATCTTTCATCTTTCCAGTGATTCCCACACATCCTATCAGTTGCCAAGTCCTCTCATTTTTATCTTAGCAATGCTTGCAGCATCCAATGCCTCCGCTCCATTTCCAATGAAACCATCCTGATATATATGTAGATGTTCCTATCTTATCATCTAGACTTACTGTGATAGCCTTCTAATAGTACTTCCTTCCTCCAGTCTATCTTTGATTCAATCCACCATCTACACCAGAGGTGTCAAACATGTGGCTGGGGGTGGGCCCACAATACTCTGGAGTGAGGCTAGAACCAGATTAAAATGTAACTAGGAAATATTTAAAAAAAGAAATAAAAATACAATTCAGATGTTAATAATATGTGGTTATCTAAGACATTAATGATATGTGGTTTTCAAAACTGTACATAAGGTCCCTATGGGCCACATTAAAGGTTAAATTGTTTTCAGTGTATCTTATTTAAGAAAGAAAAGGTATATAATCAAGATTTTTCTCCAAAATGTTTTTTTTTAAGGGTTAAAGGGTTTTTAGGATTAAGTAGAATAAAATTCTTTAGGTTTCCATACTGTCAAGGTTTTACTGTACTCGTACGTTTATTTTTGATCAGGCTTCAGGTTGACTAACCTCTAATTAAATAGAAAATGTTTATTTCATGATCACCTCCATTAAAATCCAACAAGCATTTTAATCAAGCACTTACTATGTATATGGCAGTGTGATAGGTGGTAGACATATAAAGACAAAATTAAATTGAACAAATCAACACTGTCCTCAAGTTTATATTCTACCAGAAAGATACTCAAATGTATATGTGATATTGCACAATTGGAAATTCCCTCCAATGATGCAGATCACAATCTATTCATGCCTATCTATTCTGTGTGACCCTTGTCCATTTATAGATCTCTATCCAGCTCATTACAGGGGCCCTGTGTGCTTCTGACCTGAGTCTTGAAGAAGTTAAGGGTTTTGAGTTAGAAGTGAAGAGCAAGTATATTCCATGCCTTGGGTACAGCTATGCAAATGCCAAGTAGGGAGGAGATGGATTCCCAAGATCAAAGACTAACAAGTGCGTAAATTTGGCTGAAACAAAGTGGGTATGAAAGAGAATAATTTGTGATAAGCCTGGAGATTTTGGAGAGTTTAAAATGCCAAGAAAAGGGTTTTGCTTTCATCTTAGTGGTAAAGGGGAGCCACTGATTCTTCTGAAACAAAGGAGTGACAAGGCCAGACTTCTGCATTAGAAAGATTGTTTTGGCAGCTGTGTGGAAAACAGCTTGTCACGGAGACAATTAAATGGAAGCCAAGAGTCCAGTTAAGAAGCTACTGTAACAGTGAAGATGAGAGGAAATAAGGAGCTGAAAAAAAGCAATGACTACATGAGAGAGAAGGGGACAGATACGAGAAGTACTAAGGATGAAGGAGAGAAGTGGACCCTAACTCTAAGATGATGAAAACAAGAATGGAAGTGCCTTTAACAGAAAGTGAAATTTCAAGGAGCAGATCTGCGAGGAATTTTGCTAATTCTATGAAACTGTCCTTGATTCCTCCTACAACAAATGACTCCTGCCTCCTCAAATCTCTCATGCTTCTTTTCAATCTCTTACATACTCTTATGTTAACTTGTATTACAGTTACTTGTGTGTTTTATCTTGGTATAAAGGGATGATGAGGAGATTATGTCTTATTCATTTTTATATCTTCCATGGTCTTCCATGCCAAAACCACAAAAACAATGAACAAAAAGGAATACTTGAAACTGAATCAATTAATTGTAACATCTTCAGACTGTGTTGTTGTGTATGTGTAGAACATAAATGCTAAATTCCATTACCAAAAATAGGTATTCCAATTGTGTCTTTTGAAAAAGACTCTACATAATTATAAGGATAAAACCATCATGTCTATTCTCCTGAAAATGCTTAACATTTTCTAAATTATCTAAAATCCTATTTTACCCAAGATCTCACTTATAAATGGTAACATTAAATTGACTAATAATGTGATTATTAGCTATAATTTGCAAAGTACAATGTAAAAACTAAGAAAAAAGACTACATACAACTTTTAAATTAATTATAACATTTGAATATTATTTTATGATTTAAAAATTGATATATAAATACTCTTGTAAGGATTCCTATATTATAGTATCATTAGCAGTATCTTAAACTTTTCTATGTACCCTGGAAACAAACTATTTAATTTAAAACCACAGAGATACTATTATATTCTAGCAAATTACATTATTCAAAAATGGTTTCCTCTTTCCCCATTTTCCAAAGTCAATGTAAAAAGAAATTAAGCAAATAACTGCAATTTTGAAGCTATATAGTCAGGATATGAATATCAAAACCTTTGACTTTAAAAAGGCATGTAAAAGAACAAATTCATTAAGTACTGGGTGAAATTAATTTTCCTTTACACATTAAATACATCTAATATAGGTTACATGTTAAATGAACATTTGCACTTTGAACCTTGTTTTCCCAATGACTAACAAGTTAATTTCAGGGATCATTAAAATAAAAGGGCATGACTCTGTAATCATTAATTACCTGTGTGAATTCGGCTATGTCTTTCTAGTTGGCTTGGTTTAGCAAATGCCTTTTCACAAGTGTCACACTTAAATACTCTTGGCTTCTGAGAACTTAAAGAAGGACCTGCTTGATGTGTCTGCATATGCTCCTGTTCAATAAACAAAAGAATGAATTTTTTTGAGACTTTTATGGGAAGATATAAATTTGGAATGGCAGGGTGGGAAAAAACAGTGGTCCCTCTCCCTCCCCAAAAACAACAAAAAATCACAACAAACTGAGGATAATGAAAGTAGTTGTTGTCTTTTATTACTTCTCTATTTTGCCCTATTTATTAGGCTGCTTAAACCTACAGTATTTTGGTCCTTAGAGGTCACCTAGTCCAACCTCCTCACTTTGAAGGCAGATGAGGAAACAGGCTGAGAGATGAATAGACTTTGCACAGTTAGTCACCTATCAATTTATTCCACTCCTTACAGTCACAGAACCTGGAAACTTAATGACACCTGAAAAAGTCATTTAGTATAAAACCTTTGTTTTATACACCAAGAAGATAAGACAGACTGAGGTTAAATCACTTATCTAATTAGTCACAAAGACAGGGCTAATAAACTAATCTCTGGACTCTCAATTTATTCTTTTTATAATATATACCCAGGGTTGACTACTAATACTTCTTAACATCTTCTCTGATTCCAGCCAGCTGAAAACATTCTCCCTCTCCTCAAACTGTCCTAGACCAATCTGTGTGAATCTTTCCTTTGACCCAATCACGTCTTCCCATGTATTATACTCATCTGTATACATGCTTCCTTGTGTTTCTCAACTTCCATCCCACCACACAGTAGAATATATTTGTCTAAAGGCAGGGACTTGACCATTTTTAATCTCTCTATTGCCTGTACCCTGCAAAGTTCCTTTGTAATTTTTTTTGGGTGGGGAGAAGGGAAGGAGAGAGTAGACCCTTGATTTCATTAGTGCAGTGAACTCCTGGTATAGAAACTCCTTCCAACATAGATCAGCAACTGTTCTAGAACTTGAAAGTTTTACAATGTTATGTGAAGCACTCAGGACGCTAGGGACTTGTACATGGTCAGACAGCTAGAATGTATCAGAGGCAAGACTTTCAACCAAGATGTCACTGACTCCAAGGGAAATCCTACAGTCTAAAATGTCATTATCTCTCTCACCTTTCCTTATGCCATGCATTTAACAAATGTTTGTTGAACTGAATTACCGCAAACTGTTGGCTAAAGAAAGCCTTGTGGAAGGAGCCTAGTATGCCATACTTAGTATATGTTTGTTGAGTCTGAAGTAGAAATTGAACTGGGTTCTGAATGATGGTTAAGATCCAAATAAGTAGAAAGGAGAAGGGGATTCCAAGTGATATATATGGCATGAACAAAATCTTCAAGCAAAGACTGAGCATGAAGTCTCTGACAGAGCTGAGAACTGGTGCTAGGCAGTGAAGGTGGTATATCAGCAAGGTATAACCAAATCCACAGGACTTACAATATAACTATCCAAAAAAACTGAAGCAAAAATGGAAAATGCATTAAAAGTGAGAGCTAGCCAATGCGCTAGAGCATCAGGAACTACTATGCTGGTATATTAGGACCTTAGGAATAAGTAAAACCATAAAAACCACAGCTATAGGCAGAGCCAAGATGGCGGCGTAGGAGCAGCAAGGTATGGCAGCTCCCAAACAGCCACCTCAAAATACCCATAAAATATGACTCTAAACAAATTCTAGAGCTCTAAAACACACACAAATATACTTTCCACTGAAGGCAACTCGGTTAGGAGGGACCATCTCAGCTCTGGGAGCCGAAACCAGCCCAGCCTGAAACAGCAGCTTGGCCCTGGGTGCGGCCTAATGAGCCGCGCCTAGCCAAGCCACAGCTGGAGCATCAGGAGAGCAGATCAGCTGTGGCAGTTTCCAGAATTATCAAGCCATAAGAAAAAAGGACTACGTGAAAGATCAGTGGAACTCGGCTAAAATTGGGAGAGAAAAGCGGGTCTGGCCAAACTGCCTCCAGGGTGAGGAAGCGGCAGAAGCAGAGGCCCTGTAGCTGCCTCCACGTTGCTGCTTCAGAGCTCCCAGCCTGCGGGTTGCAGGGGGGGCCAAGTGATTATTCAGAGGCCAAGTGCTCTTGCACTGAACAGCCTGGATCTGGATTGTGGTCTTGGGTGGTGGTCCTGGGGTGCGTTTTCAGTGAGCCAAAGCTGGTGGGGGCTGCAGCAGCCTCATAAAAGCACCGGCAGGTGGGAAAACCCCAGCAATTTCGGACAGAGCTTTCCCCTCTGGAAGCAGAGTTCCACAGGGCTAAAAAATCATTGACTGGCCAACCATGAGCAGGCAAAGGAAGCAAAGTAAGAACAGCAACCAAACTCTAGATTCCTTCTTTGGGGAAAAGAAGGATCAAAGCAGGGAATGGGAGGAAGACAACACAGTCAGAACTCTCGCACCAAAAGCTTTCAAGAAACAAGAAGATTGCCTAAAAGCTAGAGATCAGCTTAAGAAGGATTTTGAAAACCAAATGAGAGAAGCGGAGGAAAAACTGGGAAGAGAAATAAGAATGACGCAAGAAAATCATGAAAAGAGAGTTAACAACCTGACTGGAGAAAATAACACCTTAAAAAATAGATTAACTCAAATGGCAAAAGAGGCCCAAAAAGCCAATGAGGAGAAGAATGCCTTAAAAAGTCGACTTTGCCAGATGGAAAAAGAATCTCAAAAGCTTTCTGAAGAGAATAATTCCTTCAAAATTAGAGTGGAGCAAATGGAAGCAAATGACTTTATGAGAAATCAAGATACTATCGAACATATCCAAACAAATGAAAAAATAGAA